>CM026567.1:28190260-28790260 GCA_015143295.1 Tetracentron sinense | reverse complement strand
TGAAACAAATATCACCATCATCATTTTCATTGTCTTATCTGAAATAAATAAAGTGTTATTTGTTATTAGTTAAAACAAATAACAAATTTAAAATAAAAAACGTTTAAGTCTCAGTTATGTGGCTAGAACTCTAATTTTAGATAATGCATGAGGTGTATGCTATAGACATAAAGCGAGCCTCAAGGCGTGAGCCTCATGGTTAAGCCTCAAAGCGTTTTCCTAAAGCCTTGCCTCGAGGCGAGCCTCAATGCGTAAGCCTCACGTGCCTTTTAAAACACTGATCCCAACCATTCAAGATAAGCTTTGAAGACTATGGTGCTTAAAGGGACTGGGTAGCCTTTTTAGATGCAACTGAATTGAAATTCTGTTGCGACAGTTTTTTTTTTCCACGTGGCATGACCAAAGAGATCCACAAGTTCGCGCGTTCTGCCACCTCACTCCCGCTTTACTTGGGAAGTTTCGATCAAAGTTGTCCTGTGGTCATTCACGAAGTGGAAACATTATGAGGGAGTTTAAAGAAACAATGTAAAATTAAAGAAGCTTGGGACATTGCTTAACGCAGGAAGGCTGAAATTTAGGACGTGATAAATTTGAACACCAATACACTCGCAGAACAAATTAGATAGCCAAAAGCAACCATTTAAAATGGAAATATGAGATCAGTTACAACTGAAATAAGGTGTCACACATGTTTGAAACTCTGACGTCAAAGTATAAACATTTCGAGGAAGTTTAAAGAAACAAAGTAAAGTTAAAGAGCATTGTTTTGTTTTTTGGTCTGTAAAGCTAAAGAACTTAGAAAGTAGGGAACATTGAGTAAATGTTGGAAATCTAGGGTGAAAATTTAGGAAATTATAAATTGGGCATTGATACACTCTTAGAGCTTATTAGATAACCAAAAGCAACGATTCAAAGTAGGACATATGAGATTTTTACAACTGATATAAGCCTCACTTGCACATTTATGAAACTCTAAAGTTGAAGTTACAAATAATAAGTTTTGTACCAAGTAATACCTACTCATAAAAGAATTTACATCATAATTCATAATTCATAATACATCATAACTTCATAGATTATACCACAGAGTTACAACGTTGCTTGAAACCATCATCTCTATCTTGTTTAGGAGGATGACAAAGCTGCTGCTTTAGTTAGTTATAGTACAACACTAGGACATGTAGTGCTACCAGTTAATATATTCTCTTTTATATTGCTCGTGTTGGGCATCAATTCCCATTACCACCACTAACTATAGATAGTCTAGACACTGAGCTACACCGTAATCACATAAGGAAACCCTTGTCTATAACCTTAACTATAGTCAACGCCATAGCCATAAACATATTATAGGGTCCTAGACTCATAGTCCAACTTTAGGTAGCGCATATCCATTGCCCACGGTGCCCCATCCAGATGCCTGAGACTGTGTTGTGGCTGCTATATGGGTACTCATATCAGTCGGAAGCAGTCGAACTAGCACCTACTCAGAACAAATGCATATACTATCTAAAATCCCATGCCAAAGTATATACATCACAGTTGGCAAGAACGAGCATCTTCTTTTTTTCTTATCCCGCTAGCTGGTATCTTCTGCCTTGGACATGCAGCATTGTCTTCATCCTTAGTGGCATTGTCAAAGCCATGATCCACAGTAAATGGGCTCATGGGTCTTTTACTCACCTGCACCACCATCGCTTGCACCCCCATCACCTGCACCACCAACCCTAATTGTAGCCATTGTCTTCATCCCCATTCCTCCTTGGTGATGCTGAATCTAATGGTGAGGTTCAATCATCATCATCGGCAGCAGCCTGTGATCGAGTCTGTTGTTGACTTGTTGTCTAGTCATGTACCAATTAACATTAACGCAACTTAGGTAGTTTGCCAATGTAATTCATCAACCCATAATAGGAAGTAGGAAGAGACATTACAACCAATACTGTCAGTTTTGTTCTTATTTTAGCAGTATATAAAGCTGTATGCTTGTACCTCCAATTCCTAGTCATTAAAATAGTTCCTAGATTTCTGTGATGCTACGATGGAGGATTATAACCATTTTTTGGGAACCTTTGTCTTCTTCCTTGAATGTCATTCAATCTTCCCACAATCCAATAGAGGAAATGTAGTGGATGATTTTAAGTATGAGTGGGCCAGGAAGAAAATGCATTGGATTGTATCAAGAAGCGGTGGACCTCATCTTCTCTGATAGTATGGATTATCATATGAACATTGTAGGGTAATTTCAAGTTTGAAATCTTGGATTTGTTCCTTCATTCGGAATCTCATCTACCTATGTTGAACATACTAGTTTTACGTTTTCCTGATTAATTATTTATCTTCTTCACACTTTATTTATATATGTGTTTTGCATTTACTTAAATATCTTTTTGGGGGTATTCTTTTCACAATGGTCAGCGCTTATTGGGATCTCATTTCGGGAGATAGTGGTATTTAAGCATTACATCTCTAGACTGAGTTAATTGCCCAACGAAGTTAGGAGACTAAGTCACCATTTTGCAACTTGAAGAGAAGTTGATATCACTCCGATCACTGTTGGAGCCAAGGTTTCATAGAGGGAAACCAAGGTAAAGCTCATACAAGTTGTTACGTGAAAGAACTCGATTTAAGAAAATCTATTAGGTATTATTGTTATTGTTGTTGTTAAATTTCATGACCTGCTTACGCTTAATATAGACCCTCTAGATCAACCACCCTAATAATGACATATATTGGAAACAAAAATATTTACTCTAGTCATTTTGCAACTAACTTACTTTGAACCTACCCACCTAGGAATCAAAGCAAACTTTGAAAAAACAACCCATTTACTCTTAGAACTCTTCAACTCTTATGACATTAACAACTCTTTGACTCCTACTAAAGAATTGTTTGGACACATGCAAAACTTATTTTAATCCAATATTAGGATATTTCAAATTTTCTACCACCAAGAAGTCAGGCTGTCTATTCACTATTTGGATAAGAATATTCCCAAACAACCTAGTTTCTTATCCACAGTCTGGATAAGACTAAACCTGCCTTTAGATAGTTAAGCTATTCTCTTATTCCTCTTATTTTCCTTCTTAGAAATGTTTGGCTGAACTTTATCGGCATCATTACCTTTAAGTTAGAAGTTAGAACAAACTGAATGCTTTACTCTTGCAAGGCTGTTTCCTAGACCGTGCATTTATAGGATTATCAGGCTCTAACTGGCATATGATGATGTGTTAGTAGGCAGTTAACTTCTCTATGATCAATAACTTTTATCTTTGTCTAAGCTACAAGCCTACCTTTTTTTTTTTTTTTTTTGTTGAGGGTATCATTTAACTACGGTTAGTGGTTAGCTTGGGAGAGTGGAGCTCTTGTAGACTCATCACCCGGGGGGGATTGGATCCCCAGATACCTCCCTCAACAGAGAGGCCACACCCCACCACTGGCGCAAGAGGCGGGGTGTAGCTGCAAGCGTACCTTGGTTTTTCAGTTTTTAACACCTTGACTTTTCAGTTTTTAACTTTACTAGCATAAGATCTTCTACTGGACATCTTTTCCCACGTACTTATTCTTTAATTTATTTTCTGTTCATATACAGACTTCTTAAAGTAAATTTTCATTTTGTCATGAACTTTGTAGGTTTATTTTGCTGGTTTGGGATGCCTGAAAAATGTTAGGGCAGCACTTTGCAGGGGAAGAGCACTTAAATGCAGCCGTTGTGGGAGGCCAAGAGCAACTATTGGATGTCGGGTGGATCGGTGTCCAAAAACTTATCACTTGGTCAGTTGGTTGTGCAATATTTGTCCCATTGGGCAATCATTTAATGCAGTAATCGCTTCTAAATGGGTGTTTTCAATTTGTTTTTAAATTTTATTTTTTTATTTCTCCATCTCTTGTCTTATAGTTAATCTTTTCTGTTGCAGCCTTGTGCACGAGCTGATGGTTGCATTTTTGATCATCGCAAATTTCTCATAGCCTGCACAGATCATCGGCACCTCTTTCAACCTCAAGGAAATCAGTATTTTGACCGGTTGAAAAAAATGAAAGCTAGGAAAATGAAGTTAGAAATGAGAAAGCTGTCAAATGATGCTTGGAAGAAGGATTTTGAGGCAGAAGAAAAATGGTTGGAGAACTGTGGTGAGGATGAAGAGTTCTTGAAACGTGAGGGCAAGAGGCTTCATCGAGATATGTTGAGAATCGCACCTGTATATATCGGTGGTTCTTCCTCTGAAAGTGAAAAATTATTTCAGGGTTGGGAATCTGTTGCTGGGCTTCAAGATGTCATTCGATGCATGAAGGAGGTTGTCATTTTGCCTCTTTTATATCCTGAGTTTTTTAGTACTGTGGGGCTTGAACCTCCTAGGGGAGTTCTTTTACATGGGTACCCTGGAACGGGTAAAACTCTAGTAGTAAGGGCATTGATTGGTTCAATCTCTCGTGGTGATAAAAGAATAGCCTATTTTGCCCGCAAGGGTGCAGATTTGCTAGGAAAATATGTTGGTGATGCTGAGCGCCAGTTAAGACTTTTGTTTCAGGTTGCTGAGAGATCTCAACCATCTGTAATATTCTTTGATGAGATTGATGGGTTAGCACCATGTCGCACAAGTCTGCAAGATCAAACACAGAGTTCTGTTGTATCCACTTTACTTGCCTTATTGGATGGTCTGAAATCTCGAGGTTCAGTTATAGTAATAGGTGCAACAAATCGTCCCGAGGCTGTTGATCCTGCTTTGAGACGGCCTGGGAGATTTGATAGGGAAATTTATTTTCCGCTGCCTTCAGTCCAAGATAGAGCTGCTATTCTCTCACTTCACACTCAAAGGTGGCTAAAGCCGGTAGCTGGATCCTTACTCAAGTGGATTGCAAGACAAACTGCAGGCTTTGCTGGTGCTGATCTGCAGGCTCTTTGTACTCAAGCAGTCATGATTGCTTTGAAGAGGAACTTTCCCTTGCAAGAATTTCTCTCTGCTGCTGAAAAGAAAGCTATTGAAGGTAGACGCTTTTCTCTTCCCTCCTTTGCAGTGGAGGAAAGGGATTTGTTGGAGGCTCTTGCATGTGCCCCTCCTCCATGCTCTCGCAGAGAAGCAGGAATGGCTGCAAATGAAATAGTTTCTTCACCTCTTCAAACCCATCTTATTCCTTGTCTGCTGCAACCACTATCGCTCTTGCTTGTTTCCCTTTATCTTTATGAAGGCCTCTGGTTGCCTCCTATCCTTTCTAAAGCTGCAAAAGTGATTAAAAGTGTGATTATTTCTGCTTTGGAGAAGAAGAAAATGCCTAGTCGTTTCTGGGGGTCCCATGTTAATGATTTGATTCAGGAAGCAGATGTTGCAAGGGAGATAGAGAGAAATCTTTCCCATGTTGGCATTGTCAATGGGGCATTTAGCTTTGCTGGTTCCGATGCATTAAAGGATGATACTGATGATGATAATGAGAATTCTGAACCCTGCAAAGTGCATCATGCTGGTGCTCGTACTAGTTTGTTGCGGAACCTGTCCTATTCATCGAGAAAAACATCAAGATTCAGAGTATTGATTGCTGGAAGTCCCCGATCTGGCCAAAGGCATCTTGCTTCTTGTCTTCTCCATGGTTTTGTTGGGAATATTGAAATTCAAAAGGTTAATTTGGCTACTATTTCACAAGAAGGACGTGGAGATGTAGTTCAAGGTGTAACACACATATTATGTATGCTTTCTTCCTTTATCTTGTGTTTTAGCTAGCATTACTAGTAGATCGTGGCATCATGCATGGTTTCAGAGTGCACCAGGTAGATGACCATTCCTGCTGACTAGGGCTTGAATGTTTTCCAGGAGTTCAATTTCCAATTGCAACTTGAAAATACCTTTCTGCTATGATGCTCTTCATTTTGCATGCTACAAATAGCTTTTCAATGCTTGAATGATACAAGTACTTTATACTTCTCGATCCTTAATTATGATTCTTCTTGAGTAGTGTTCTTGTGTGAATTTTGCAGATGAGATGAAATACAACTTGAAATATGATCCTATCGTTTTTGCTCCTTGCTTTTAAATGGGAACTAATTGTGTTAAATAACATTGTTTAGTTGACCTGTGAATTGCCCTGGCAGCCAACAAGTAGTACAGCTGAGATTAGTCCAAATTTCATTTACCAAAGCAATGCTTCTAATCATTATGAATGTGGTTGTTGACCCATGGTGTGGTTTCTCCATCCAAATTTCATTTAACGAAGAAATGTTTCTAATCATTATGAATATGGGTGTCCCATTTTGTGATTTCTCCAACTTGCCATATGATGAGAATGTTGGTCAGCTTGTGGTTCTGATTCTTAAGATCATACATTTTCCCTTGGTTAACGTATACAAGCAGTATACGTTCTTACTTCATAGTCTTCTAGGATTGAACGTTGCGCATCTATGATCTAAATGGATATCTATTCTTAATTAGTTTTAACTTTTAACCCTTCTCACCATATATCTTCTCAAAAGCCAGGAAGTTTTCTGCCCTTCAGGTTTCTATTTTATATATCCTTTCTTAAATGTTGATCAAGTTTTAACTTTTATATATCTGTCCTATTTTCTTTTTCTTATTTTGTGTTCTCGAAATATTGTATTCTCTCTGCTATAATTGCATGTAACTTTGTCCCTAATCTAATAGATTTTTGATCGGTAATCAGAATATTCATTAGATAGGAAAAAGAAACAGTTACATCTACAATGAAAGATCTAACAATTAAAGTTTACAAGAGGGTAAACTTCAAAAGTACAGTCGAAGATCAGAATCCCTGGTGAGGATCTTTCTGAGTAGACGCTCCGAGATTGGCTCGTCTCACTCCAGAAACTCTCCCACTTCCACCCCTTGAAGGCGCGCTGAACATCAATCTGTGATCAAACAGAAGGCGTGCTGAACATCAATCTATGATCAAACAACGGATATGTGTACACACTCTTGGGAGTTGGGACAATAGATGATGAGTCCTCAAATATTCATATTCCTTTCTTTCTAGGTAGACTATGCAATGGTCCCACATAGAATGGACCAAATTGCCTCCCGATTACTGTCCAAACTCTCCCCCTCATCTTGAACGACTCTGCAACCGAAGTCTCCCTACCCTTGGCTATTGAAAAGATACTCCCGAACAAGTCATTTAATTAATTAATTTTACTGACCCGCTCCACCCATCTTGCCAGAACCTAAACCATCTCCCACCTCAAATCTAATGAAGGGTGACAACAAGCTAGTTACCTTCATGATCCCCTTCCAAAGACGCATCCCATGGGGCCCGTCACCTCTCTCGCTTCCCACCTAGATGTTTCTCCATATATGGCCAGTTGGCCACTATAATTTTACGCCACAGGCTATCACTCTTCCCCAAACTGCTACACCCATTTACCCAACAAACTTTATTAACATCTACCAAAGATTTCAAGTTCAGCCCTCCATCCCTAACCAGACAACATACTTGGTTCCAATATATGAAATGGTATTTTGCTATGCCTCCTTTCGCATTCCAAAGGAACTCTCTTTGCATCCTCTCCTACTTGGCCGCTATTGAACCCAGAATTGTAATAGAGGACATGAATATGTGGGGAGATTGCTAAGAATACTCTTGATAAGTGTCAATTTCTGTCATTTAGATAAGGACGTGAATTTCCATCTTGCTAGTTGATTGGCGAATCTCTCAGCTACCGGGGACCATGCCACTTTGAATTTAAATCTAGCCCCAAGAGGTAACCCTAGGTAAACAGATGGTAACGACCCCGCCTTGCAACCCTAACATGCTGCAAGTTCCGTTGTGTTCGGGATCTATCTGACCATTGCGATCTTGCCTTTCTTTAAATTTACCCTCAGAACAGACACTTCAAAGTTCTAAGATGACCTAATTTCCTGAATGAGGTCTCACAAAACACTAGGGTGATCCTCAGGTTTTTCTGTCTAGAAAAACCCTGAAAAGCAGCTTCATCTGCTCTCGATAACATCCTACTCAACGCTTCGGACACTAGGATGAACATGAAAGGAGAAAGAGGATCCCCCTGTCTCTACCTCTAGAACTTCTAAAATACCCAAATTTTTTACAAACTCTGACCATATTGTTTTTGCATTCGCTATAATGTATTTACTCTTTATTATCCACTAAGTTAAATATGCTTTCCGCTTTCTTTTGTTCTCTTTTTCTTTTCTATTATCAGTTTGTAAATCTGTTTCTTGTGCAGCATCTTCAAATAGCTTTTCTATTATAATCTCAAGGCACATAGATGTGCGGAATCTCTTGAAATATGTTGAATGAGTTGACTGATATTAGGAAGATCAGAGATAGTTTTGTTAGGAGCATGATCTGATTATTTATTTCCTAATGAAATTATTGTAATTTATTAAAATCTCCAGTATTGTGACTTTTGATCATTGATAATCGTTTGGGGAGTGTTATAGACCTTTTTTTGAGCTCAAATACTATCCCCAAAACATGCTTGAACATGGTAACATTTGCATGCATGCATGCAGCATCAAGGTGTGGTAAAACTATTGTCCTTTATTCCTTTTCTAAAGATTGTCATACTTGTCTAATTTCTTTGCCAGTGAAATGTGCAAGTTTGGGGTCCTGCATAGTTTACATGCCTAGAATTGATTTGTGGGCCCTAGAGACATGCCGTCAAGTTGCTGAGAAGGAGAACGATTCCTGTTTGACAGACCATCAAGTTGCTGAAAATGAGAATGATTCATTTTCAAAGGCATGCAAATCAGAGGAGAGAGAAGAGCCCCAAGATCTTGTGGAAAATGCCTCACAGGCATGGAATTCATTTGTTGAGCAAGTGGATTCCATGTGTATGTCTGCATCCTTGATGATTCTGGTAAGATTGTGACTCAGTGTACAATTGTTATTAGTCTATTGGCTTTCCCCCCAGTTCTTATGTACAATGGGTTTTGCTGCTGCTAATTTTGGCACTTAGATCAGGTAGCTTTTCAGCCTTTTCTAATTGAACAGATACCTGTAAGCTTTCTGTTTCTTCTTTGAAGTATAGTAAATTTATTCTTTTTCTCTAAATGGTTCGGAACTGTGGTTTTTCGTAGTATCTAAAACTTTGTTCTACGCTGATCAGTTTTCAGTTATCTCAATCTTCTTTTGATTTAGTATTAATTTTTTTGCCTTCCATAAAAAAGATACCTACTTTTTCTAACTTATCTAGCTTGCTTTTAGTTTTAGAAGTTTTATATCTTTCAATCGATGCATCACTAGTTGCTTGAAAGAGGACTTTAGATCATGGTAAGGCTGGGTTGTCTATTTCCCATCTTCAGTTTGCGGATGATACTTTGATCCTATGTGATACTTCTTGTGGTCAATTAGCACATCTTCGATGTCTCTTTCGCTACTATGAGGCTGCCTCACTCCTTAGAGTTAACCTGTCTAAACTTGAGTTGTTCGCAGTAAGAGAAGTCCCACATTTATTAGAACTGAATGCATGTTTGGGGGCAAGATAGGATTCCTGCATGCCTCTTTCCTGGGCCTCCCTTTGGGTGCAGATTATAAGGCCAATAAATTAAAAAGGGGGGCACTTAACTGAAACATATTTTCATGTCCCTCTTTACCATTCCAATGTCTACAGCTAAGAAATTAAAAAGGATTCAAAAGGAATTTTTATGGAATGGTTTGCAAAAAAAACAAACAGATATCATTTGGTGGACTGAAAATCTATTTGTCATCCAATTGCTGCAGGGGGTTTGGGCATTAAACCATGGGTGAGGTCTAACATGGCCTTGTTAGGCACCAATAAAAAAAAACATGGCCCTGTTAGGCAAGTGGCTTTGGAGATATGGAGTAGAGAAGGATAGCCTTTGGAGGAAGGTCATTGAAGCCAAATTTAGAGCAAAATCAATATGGGAGCCGAGGGAGGCTTGCCTCTCGTATGGTTTGAGTTGTTGAAAGGCCATTTCGAGAGTTCAGGGGCAGTTTTCTATGTCTATTGGATTACTGTGGGTTGTGGCAAGAAAGTGAAATTTTGAGATGATTTATTGTGTGGTGCAAGGCCTCTCAGGGAGGAGTTTGGTGTCTTGTATTTGCTTATTAGGAGGAAAGACACTACGGTGGCATCCATTTTTTAGCGATCGGGTGGTAGGGAGGTGTGTTATTTTAACCCGAGACAGTCTCAATGATTGGGAGCTTGAAGATATCTCGCGCTTGATGGGCAGACTCGAGAAAATTTTTCCCTCTAATTTGGAATAGGCATGTTTGGTCCTTAGATATGAAAGGACATTTTTCAGTCTAATCCTTTGCTCTAACTTTGTGGGGGGTCCATACTGCATCCTTTTCCGTATAGCGCTGTGTGGAACCCTGAAGTTAAGGTCGCTTTCTTTCTTTGAGAAGTTGCTTTGGACAGGGCTATTACTTGTGACCATCTGAAAAATAGTGGGTGGAGTTTAGTTAATCGGTGCTTCTTGTGCTATGAGTCGGAGGAATCGGTGGACCACTTGTTGTTTTTGATTGGTAAATTAGATATGTTAATGACTAGAAGAAGCAGTTTATAGATATGTAAACTAAGAGAAAGTACAAAATAAGCCTAACAAGGATGGGAGGAAAAAAAATGATAGAACCGACAACCATTTGCTCTCTCAAAATAGTAGAGCATCCCTCACTTCTTGACCCAACGAGCTTATGGAACTCCACTCCACTATCGATTCCTGCACTCGGGACAGGATCCTCTGATGTGAAGAGGAGTTGTCGAATACACGAAAATTCCTCTTCTTCCAAATAGCCCACGAGATAGCACTAGACAAAAGAGTCCAGATGGATTCCTCAGCACGCACCAAAGTTATCAAGTGTCATCCAGATAAGAAGCTCAGAAAGGAGAAATGGAAGACTCACTCTACACCCAACTGAGCCAAGAAGCAAACCCATATCCCAAAAACAACTGGACAGGGCAAGAGCAAATGATTCACAGTCTCTTCTGTGTTTAGGCACAAATATCATCGGTTAGCCTAGCTCCACCCTCTCCTCTTCAATTGATCAATAGTAAGAATTTTATTTAGAGCAATAGACTAGAGGAAGAAAGATACATTCGTGAGGACTTGGTTAGCCCACACAACCTTATGAGGAAATGAACGTGAAGGTACATGGGCCAAAGGACTGCGAGAAATCCTCTTGTTTGTCGAAAGGTGGAAAGATGACTCTTATCAAGCACACTCTTAGCAATCTCCCGCCATACTTCATGTCTTTATTAACCATCCTGAGGTCGGTCGCTGCGTCTCTTGAGAAGCTTTAGAGGGAGTTTCTGTGGAAGGGTTGGTGGGACAGTTTTAAATATCATTTAGTACCATGAGGAAACATTTGTCGGCCTAAAATGGATGGATGTCTTAGTCTGAGTCCTCTGAACAAAGTGAACAAAACTCTATTAAGTAAGTGGGTGTGGAGATTCAGGGAGGAGAGAGATTCTATGACGGTCAGTTATAATTGCCAAGTACGGAGAGGTGTCTTGTTGGATTCCGCGAAGAGTTAGGAGGTCTTAAGGGGTAGGATTGTAGAAGGGTATTATGGCAGTGGATACAAGGTGGGTCGAGGGTCAGAGGTGTGGTTCTGGAAAGATATTTGGTGGGGTAATGATCCCTTGAAAGACTTCATTTCGCAATATCTTTCGTATCTCTATAGATCAAGATGTGCTAGTGGGGGATTGTTTTGAGATGAGGGATGAAAGAGGTGTGTGGTGTCCAAAGTTGAGAAGGGATCTCAACAACTAGGAATTCGAAGAGCTGGGGCTCTTGTTGTCAAACCTTGGTCTAGCTTTTGTGACACCTGATGATCGGGACTATGGAAAATCTGGTCCGGAAGCAACAATGGTCGGTTTTCAGTAAAATCCCTTTTACTTTCATTTGAATCACCATCTTATACACCCTTTCCTCATTGACAAGTGTAGAATCCAGGTATTCCATCCAAGATTTCCTTCTTCATTTGGAATGCAGCTTTGGATAAAATCCTTACGTGTGATCACTTAAAGAATAGAGGGTGGAGTATGACCAATCGTTGTTTCATATGCCTCCAAGCAGAGGAAACGGTGAATCACCTGTTGTTGCACTATCCTATTGTGGGTGTCATTTAGGGGTATTTTCTCTCTCAATTAGGAGTGGACTGAGTCTTCTTTTCTTCCTTTCGGAACTTCTTATCCTGCTGGACATTGGCTAGTGTGGATGATCCCAAGAAGGCAATATGGTTGGTGCTACCTGGTGTCATTTCATGGTCCATTTGGAAAGAGAGGAATATGAGAGTTTTTGAGAATTCCCTATCTCCAATCTCTCATATTCGAGCTCGTATCCGCCTATTGATTTTGGCTTGGGTCTCGATCCGGGACGGTGGGGTGGACTTGGGCTCTATGCTGGGATGATAGATATCAGTGATCCATGTCACTAGGTTTTGGTTCAGTGTACGCCATTGTAAACTCATTTGTCTTGCATTGCTAATTTTATGTACTTCTTTCCGTTTTATTAATATATTTTGCTGATTATCGAAAAAAAAAGGACAGCGAGAGTGACCGCATTGAAAATCGGCCGCTGTTGCTACGGGACCAAATTCGACAATCACTACTCTTAGATCTTGGGACAGAGGAACTCATCCTTGCCATAAGCCTCTGCATATCCTCAATTTCTCAATCATTCAAACCCCTCCTCAACGTAGGACACTAGACTAAGTCGCTACCCAACTGCACAACACACTCAGCTACAAACGCCCTTGTGTTGAGTGCCAAAGAGAAAATAGAGTCAAAATTGTCCTTAAGCCTCGATTGACCACTCCAGACATCATGCCAAAACTGGATATCAACCCTATTACGCAACTTGACCTAATGAAAGGATCAAGAGACTTGGCTACACCCATGATACCCTTCCAAAGACCAACCCCATGGGGATCCCTAATGGCCCTCAGCGACCATAGCGAGGCAATCCCGTATTTAGCCACGATCACTCTCTGCCAAAGGCTCTCCCGCTCCTCACCGAACCGCCAAACCCATTTACTTAGGAGTGCCTTATTAACCTTGCTGAGTGGAGCAAGGTTAAGGCCCCCCTCTTCTAATGGTTTGCAGATTAGACCCCAATCTACTAGATGATATTTTTGCTTTTCACCTCTATCATGCCACAGATAATTTCGTTGGAGGCAATTAAGGATCAAGGCAATGGATCGAGGGAGAGTAAGGGTAGAAAGGTAATAAGTGGGGAGACTCCTAAGTGTACTCTTGATGAGGGTCAACTTGCCACCTTTGGAGAGGAGGCAGGACTTCCACCCTGTGAGGCGCGTAAAGAATATTTCGATAACCGGGTCCCAAACAGCTTTAGAGTTGAACGGAGCCCCCAGCGGCAGACCTAGATAAGTGAATGGAAGAGACCCTTACTGACACCCTAGGCAATGGACCAAGAGATCAAGATGGAGAATCTCTCCTACAGGTAAGATCTCACTTCTGCTCAGATTGACACGAAGACCCGACACTATCTCAAAACATCGTAGAATACACTGAAGGTTGATAAGTTGCGAACATGAGGCCCGACATAACACTGAGGTATCATCAACAAACTGTAAATGTGAGATACTAAACTGCTCCCTACCAACAGAGAATCCTATAAACAACTACCCATTCGCACGAACCAACATTTGTCTCAGGGCTTCTTAGACGATGATGAATAGGGCTGGAGACAACGGGTCTTCCTTCCTTAACCCTTTGGAACTTTGAAAAAAGCCTTCTGAACTACCTCAAGGAGGATCGAGAAGGGAGCAGAGGAAATACAGGCTTTGATCCACGATCTCCATTTGGGTCCAAATCCATTCGGCCCAACATAGAGGAGGAACTCTCAATTGACATTGTCGTAGGCCTTTTCCATGTCAATCTTACAAATCAGGCCTGGGGCTTTAGATTTAAGGCGCTCGTCCACACATTCATTTGTAATAAGAATGCCATCTAAAATATGTCTTCCCCGCACAAAAGCACCTTGATGAGCGGAAATTAGGGACCCCAAGCCACTACGAATGCGGATGACCAACACTTTTGCTAAGATTTTGTAAGTGCTGCTGACCAGGTTAATCAGGCGAAAATCTTTCAGTTCTTGGGCCTCAGCCCGCTTTGGAATCAAGGTCACAAATGTATTGTTGATCGCCTTATCAAATGACCAAGTTGTGTGAAGTTCCTGTAAGACTACTAATAGGTTCCCTCCCACAGTATCCCAACATGCTTTGTAGAATTCAATGGAGAACCCATCCGGACCAAGGGCTTTGTTTCTTGCCAAGGATTGAATGGCAGTCAACAGCTCCTCTTCCCGGAACGGTCTTTTCAACTCCTCATTGTCCTCTTGCACCCCAGAGGTTTGGAGCCATTTTCTTGAGCGATTGGGTGCTCTTTGAATTCCTTTAGGGGATTCTTATCCTGTGGGCTCTCAGTGATGTTGAACACCCCCTTCTCTTCTATTTGAGGATTCTTTCCAGGTGTGGTTGCATGGTTGATTTGGAAGGAACGGAATCATTGAGTTTTCGATGATATGACTCTCCTCGGTAGATTTGTGAAGGTGCCCGAGGCCTAATTGTGGATTGGTGCTCAATTAGTAAATATCTATGAGGGCATGGATCTTCCAGCGATGTTGTGACTAGGGATGCACTCAAGCCAAGCTAACTTGTCAGCTTGACTCAGCTCAGGTAGTTTGAGCCAAGCTTAAGCTGGCATTTCAAGCTCGAATGAATCAAGCCAAACTTTTATTTGAGCACGAATGTTTAATCATACCAAGCCAAATCCTTGTTTGATTCGACTCGGCTCAAAGCTCGACTTGTATAGGTCTAGATTCGGCTTAAGCTTGACTCGGCTTGGAATATTATATATATAATAATATTTTTTTTTGGTAATACTATTTATATAAATACAAAACAGTTTTTTTTTTTTACTTTATCATGATTTGTAATAATTTTAAATTTTTAATAAATAAATTTAAGAGATATAATAGCAAAGAAAGTTAAGAAGTTGAAAGCAAAAACTCTAATCTCACTCTGTACTTTTCAGATTGAAGGACTATCCCAAACTTATTTTCGTATTTGAATGTATTAGTTTTGTAGTTTCTTATATTATAATTTATTAATAAACACTTTCATTAAAATCATGTAATATTAAACAAGATAATTCCTTTAATTAAGGATGAGCCAACTGGAGCTCGGCTAGGCTTGAATAAAGTTTGAGTTCGAATGGAGCTTGAGCTCGATTAAGCTTGTTCAAGCCTGGCTCAAAGCCGAGCTCGAGCATGTTCAATCCAAGCTCAAACTTGGCCAAGCTCGGCTCAGCTTAGCTCAAATACTCCCCTAGTTGTGACATTGAGTTGGGTCTTTGCGTTTGCATCAGGGTCGTGGGCCCTGTTTAGTTCTTCTTGCGGTTTAGCTTTCTTTTCTTTGCTCTCTTTAGTTCATTTTCCTTGTGGTAGCTTATTTACTGGTTTCTGTCTCTCCGATTTTAGCTTTTGAGTTCACTTTTTTGAGATCTCTTTTACTGTTTTTTTATTCCCTTCTAATCCTTTATTTATATAATATTTGATTTACCGATCATATACATATGTGTATATATATATATATATATATCAACAACCTAGTTTCTCAGGTTTTACTGGAGCTGAGTACTGATTTCTATGTAACTTTCAAATTCGTGTCATGAGTAAATTATTTGACAGGCTCGGTCACTTATGTATTTATTTATGAATAACAAGAAATTGTATTACGAAAGATGAAATTTACATTTGGGGAATGAGATGATTCCCTTAATATGAACATACCAAAAAAATGTGATTCCTAAAAACGACTTCATCTAGACAAAAAGTTAATAGAATTAATATCCCCAAGTTCCCTAAGAGCCCTACCCAGTTTCGAAGATCCTGATTGATTGAGGCACATAGCTCGGGAATGGAGGTATCCACCTTATCAAAGATCCTCATATTCCTCAATCACTGTTTTTTTTTTTTGGTAAATGTAACAATTAAGGGAAGGAAACAAAACAAGCTAATTTAAGGAAGGAGGGAGGAGATGCCTCCTAACAAGTAACAACCATCGAAATACCGGGATTAAAAGGAAGATGTTGACGATCCTGAACCCAAGAGGGGGCCTTTGAAGTCGCAGATGATCGGAACCGCCGAACCGCTTGCCAAGCCTGACTATGAACTGCTAAATTCGCATGACAACGAATGAACACTATTCTCACAGTGGAGAGGAGGTTTAAGATCGAGGATATATCCTTGAAAATTGGACGAACCTCTTGAACCGACACAGAGGACCTGTCGTTGATAGCTGAAACCAAAACGTTTGAGTCGCTTTCGATAGTACTCTGAAGCCACCCTCTCCGTAATGCCAATTCTAGGCTTTCTTTAATAGCATATGCTTTAGCCATGAGGGGAGAACTCGCCTCAATGAACTTTGATACTCTAGTGACCACTACTGCACAGTGATCTTGGACCACTATACCGATCCTAGTAGCACCATCTACCCCACAAAAAGCACCATCACAATTGATCTTCAAAAAGCCCATTTCCGGAAACTGCCATCGGAAAGAACCATTAAGGTAAGTTGATCAGCATGACTTGCCCTCGAGAGCATCCGAGAGGCAACTTGAAGGATTTCATTTGCCAGCCATTTTTCCCAATCCACAAAGTTACGGGGATCTATCTTTTGATGTGAGAAGACCATTTCATTACGGGCAAACCATAAAGCCTATAGAGCAGCAGAGAGATTCACAGCCGTCCTGAAATTTTCCGAGCTAAAGTTTGGATCCGATGACCAATGCGTCCACCATTTGGCGAAGTGCCCCATGATACCAGAATCTCCCCACCAGTGAAAGGATAAGCCCAACTAGGTTTCTCTGGCATAGGGGCAAAGGAGAAAAAAGGTAAGTGTTTGTTTCAACCTCTTCTTGATAGAGAGTGCAGAGAAGATCCACCGGAACTCACCGCTTGTGTAGATTTTCAGTCACTGGTAGAGTATTCAAACATCCCCGCCAAATTAAATGTAGGAGTTTTGGAGGAACAGGAATCTTCCATGTTTGTTTCCACACATCGTTACTAATCAAAGGTTTCAAAGGTCTTGGGCTACTAGAGTGAGCCCTCTGGTCACTAATCAGCACATGATAGGTTGACTTCACGGAAAATAGCCTCGACTTTGAGTGATGCCAGATGAGAAGGTCATGGGCAACTCGAGTATTGAAAGGGATTTTGAGGCTAGTTTGGACTTCTATCTCGGAAAACCTGTCACGAAGCACTGGGGAGCGCCAAGAACTCGTCTGAAGATCAATAAGGGAATCCACCATGTCATTCGCTTCCCATGCTCTACTCGTCGAGAAGATTTTGAAATTTGGAAACTTTGGATTCCACGGATCTAACTACATATGGATGGATCGGCCGTCCCCCACTTGCCAACGAAGTCCCTTCACAAGTACCTCCCTACTTGCCAAAATACTTCGCCCAACCCCTAGATGCCCGATAACCCAATTGAGCCTCTAGGTATGAGCTGTGAGGAAAGTACAGGCCTTGAAGAACTTTTCCTAGTAGGGAGTTTGGGGATTTTAGGAGACTCCAACTATGCTTTGCCAAAAGTGCCTTGTTAAACAACTCTAAATCCCGAAACTCCATTCCTCCCCCCCTTTGAACAACATAACTTCTACCAGCTCATCCAATGAATCTTATGCTCTCCTTGAGCTTGGCCCACCAAAAGTTTGCCACCGAAGAATTCAACTCCTTAAGGATCTTAGAAGGAAGAAAAAAGCAACTCATTGCATAGCTAGGGGAGGGCTTGGGCCACTCTTTGATTAGAATCCCTCTCCCGGTTTGGGTAAAGACCTTTTTGTTTTCAACCTGTCATTCTTTTTTGGGTCCTTCTCTTAAGATCAGTAAAGAGGGTAGATTTTTTCCGTCCCATGCACGAGGGGAGACCCAAATACATCTTAGTAGTGTCTGAGCACCTCATCTTTAAATGATCTGCTAATAAATTGCGAAATCGTCAAGGAGTGTTACGGCTAAAAGAAAGACTTGACTTTGAAAAGTTTATAACTTGCCCAGATAATTGACTATATTGCACCAAGAAAGTGGAAACTTCATTCAAGTCCGCCTTTAGGAAAAGGAGGCTATCATCTGCAAAAAGCAAATGAGTTAGACTTCGAGAATTTCGAGCTAGGTGAATATTTGAGATTTTTCGATCCCGCTCAGCTGAAGCTATTATAGCAGAAAAGGCTTCAGAACATAAGATGAAGAGATAAAAAGACAGTGGATCCCCTTGTTGGAGACCCCTTCCCAGACGGAAAAAGCCCTTGGGTTCTCCATTGATTAAGATTTGACAAGAAATCGAGGAGATATTGTGGGCAGTGAAATCTTGCTGCCCGTAAGGCAAGTGCATGGTGCACCTGCCTGCACCTGATCACCGCCCATGAAATGGGCGGTTGAGCTTCGCACGTGCCAAAGGCACGTGTGATAGTTGGCCAATGGCTTTATTGCCATCAGTTTGCCAGCATTTAATGATGACTGCAGGACAATGATGCTCTGCGGACATGCTTTCTGCTAGTTTATATGGGATTGACACATAGGATGTTGATCAGACCCCACAACATCTAAATGAACCACTTAGGCATCAGGAAAAAAATTCCTCCAGTCAGTATTGGCAAAAAACCTATCCAATCTATACTGAATAAGATCCCGTCCTTCTCGCCTATTATTCCAAGCAAATCTGGGACCCTTGAAAAACCAAATCCATCAACAAAGCCTTCGAGACCATGACCGCAAATGGTCGGATCTGAAAGTCTTCACGAACTCGACCTCCCGACTTTTCCCCAATATCTAGAATGTTGTTAAAATCACCCACACATACCCATGGGCTGTGTCGAGTTTCCCCCACCCGAACCAACTCTTCCCAAAGACTTTTCGCTCTGTTGTTTCCGGTGGATCATACACAAGGCACAAAAACCATCTCGGCAAACCATTACACGCTTGCGTTTTAATGAACTGCTTGAGGAGGGAAGGCCAAGAGGGGGAGGAGGTTATGTACCATTTGAATTGGGAAGCTACACTCACGCAAGATTCTGAATGTCAATATCGCGGGATATGTCATTGTTTGAAAAAAAAAGATATATTTTGGATATATTGTTTTGCGGGAATATATTGCACTTCGATGGAAAAATTGGGAAAAAATATTTTAAAAATTGATAAAACTCTTGGAAATGTTAAAATAAATGTTAATACAAATTTGAGAATCATAAAAATAAAATAAAAATGTACTTAAGAAATGCAATGAGAAGGGGGACAAAGATGTGCACTAAGGACAATGTATGATTTATTAATATAACTTAAAATGTTTTATTCATCCCTCAATCAATCATAACAATAAAAATACACAATCAGAGTTCCATATATAATACGTCAATGGTCTGACCGACCCCAAGAACTATAATCAGAGCCACATGGAGTTAAGCTAGAAAAATTGAAAATTTTGAGTTTCCACCAATTTTTCCTCCCTAAAGTAAGAAGTTTGGATTTAGAACTTAGAAAGCTAGTGTAAATGCATCAAATTGATGCATTTGCACTAATTTAGGACTAATGACACACTAATTATGCAAATTCCTTTTGTAATTTGAAGAAAATTCTTACCTTTTAGAGAAATGACGCCAAAGGTAGTAGTGCAAATGGGGTTCACTCTGACTCTGAATAGCAAATGTAAGTACCAAAGTGGGTGATTTCTGAAAAAACAAAAATAAAAAATCCCTCAAAATCCTCGTGGAGCTAACTAGCAGTATCCAGGACCCGTCAAGCAAACAAGCCCAGTTGAACAAAGAAAAGTCCTTCATCGTTGGTTGATATTTCCTCCTTTTATTGACTAAGGGAGTGAAATACTCTTAACTTATAAAAGATATATTGGAATTATCCTGCGATATATTAGAAATATCATAGATATATTAGAAAGATCGGGGATATTTAGGGATATTTTCTAAAAAATACATGTGAGGGATATTCTGCACCCTTGTGATACCTAAAGATATTTGTGATATATCGGAAATATCGGGGATATGTCAAACTTTGCACTCACATTGTATTTGTGTCTTGTGATTCTATTCAACTATAAATATAAAGTCTACGTTTTATGACGACTATACCCTTCAACTGACAAAGAACGTGTATCACTTGTATTGATATTAAAGGTATAACTAAAGCAATAATTTTCATGTATAGTAAGATGAACAGAATTATCATCCCTTAACCATCTTGCTCAGTCTATACATGTTCTTCTTTCAAGATTTTTACTTGTTCCTTGGC
Source organism: Tetracentron sinense (assembly GCA_015143295.1). Lineage (NCBI taxonomy): Eukaryota > Viridiplantae > Streptophyta > Magnoliopsida > Trochodendrales > Trochodendraceae > Tetracentron > Tetracentron sinense. The sequence goes on along the minus strand of CM026567.1, from coordinate 28,770,008 downwards.
CATTCGCGATCTGTTCTATTCTTGTGGCTGACTAGTAGTTCACAATGTGCTGTTTGAGTTTTTATCTTTTACATTACGTATGTTGTTTTGTTTTCTTTCCTCCTGGCATGCATCTATTATAGTCGAATAAGATTATTTGAAATTTTCTTATTGCATCTTCTGTACCTGCAGGCTACTTCTGAGGTGCCAAATCAAGTTCTCCCTCTTAGAATAAGGCAGTTTTTCACTGGTGACGTGTTGAACTGCAATGTTTCAGATCCTTCAGAACACACAATCCCACGATTCGTTGTGCAGGTTGATGGGAATTTCAATCACGATATGGTGATCAATTCCTCTGCAGCTGAGCTATCACAGAATTTAGTTCAACAGTATGTTCAGTTGATTCATCACAGCAATCATATTGGTGAGACATGCAAAGAGTATAAGTTTAATGATACCAGTGAAGCTAATACAGAGATGGAATGTCACAATCCAGAGTATGGAGCAGCAGACGAAGGAAACAATCTACCAGTGATTTCTGGGAAGAGAGCTTCTAAGGATGATGTTTATTGTAATGGTAATCAAATTCAGAAACGTCTAAATGCCAATGAGAGAGGGCCTCCAACATTGGAAACCAATGGCCACCAGGACGATGAAGTGAGGCTTCGTCGTTCCGAATATACTGGTCCAAGGGTTCCACCTCATATTAGAACTGTTAAAGGGAAATCTAGCTTGCTGTTAGCAATATCCACATTTGGTTATCAGATTTTGCGATATCCTCATTTTTCTGAACTTTGTTGGGCCACATCAAAATTAAGAGAAGGCCCCTTTACAGACATAAATGGACCTTGGAAGGGCTGGCCATTCAATTCTTGTATTGTTCGGCCAAATAACTCATTAGAGAAGTTATCTGTTGGATGGAGCTCTAGCAATCTTAAAAACAGAGAAAATTTTGGTTTGGTTAGAGGCCTAATAGCTGTTGGTTTATTGGCATACAGAGGTGTTTACTCATCACTTAGAGAAGTTTCTTTTGAGGTTCGTAAGGTTCTAGAGCTCCTAATTGGACAGGTTAATGCTAAAATTCAGGGTGGGAAAGAGAGAGATCGATTCGTTCGTCTTTTGTCACTAGTGGCTTATATGGAAGATATGGTCAACAGCTGGGCATACTCACTACAGAGGTACTTGTCTATCACCATTATGTTACTTCACTTGCGGATCCATTTTCTTTTGCATTTTTCAAACTTGAGATCACTTTTAACGCTATTTCCTTGTGTTGCAGTTTAGAGCTGGACGGTCAAATGCCTGTGGCAAACCATAGTCCAACAACTGGGAGTGATGCTTGCAAGACAAATGTTTCTAACAAAAGCTCCCATGAAGAAGTGGGGGGAGAAAATCCACAGGGATTTTTGACCAAAAATGTTGAATGCATTGATTTGAACAAGAGAGTTGGCCATATTGCTTTGCCTGATTCTGGGACGAGAGTCTTGATCTCAAAAGAAGGGCCTTCTCAACAGATGGTCTTCTTGGGTCCTTCTGCCCCTGGTGCATGTCCAATTTCTTCTTCCGTTGCTGATCAATTAGCCAGTGAAAACACTTTGAACGAACAGTATCATCACTCTGAAACATGTCGATCAGAAACTCCTGTAACTCATGAATTAGTTTGTGGAGATTTTGAGTCCTTGAAACAAACTAACGGGTTCGCAAGGGCAGAATCTGTTATCCCTTCTGAGGATGATATCTGTAGTATAGGTGAATCGGGTGTCATTTTTGTCTCTGGCTCCACAAAAGTCAGCAATCAGAGCAATGGTTTGTTAACGGTTGAGACCAGTCTCCTATCTGAAGGTATGCATAATCCTGATGAACCTACTGGAGATATCAACTTTACTTCAAAGAAAAGCAGCAGTCTTTCAGCTGACTCCGGGGTGGTTTGTTTATATGGCTGTTGCTCTGAATGCCTACATACTATTCATGTTTTGATTCAGAAAATTCTTGTTCATGAGTGGGAGTTAAATGGAAGTTGCTGGACTGTAGGGGATGTTCATGATGTTGTTGCATCATGGTCTGTGAATCTTCTTTCAGCAGTTAGAAAAATTGATGCTGCTGAAAATGCCAGTAATTCAAAGTTCTTTGACAAGACAATGAGACATGGATTTCATGGGAAAATGCCTGAATGTCAGGATGCGGGTAATATCCAGGTTGAGAAAACTTCATGTCAGTGCAAAAGTGAAGGAAATAAGGTATTCTTGCCGATGGAGTGTAGTTGTCACTCAGTAAGCAAGAGTTCTGCTACAGAAACAAATTCCTGTACAGATTCTCAAGCTGGGCTAGATTTAAAATTAATCTTTAGAGACGGTGTACTGATTCCTGCTGGTCCTGACAAGGATGTTTTATTTCACTGTAAATTCGAGAATTTGTGCCTTTGTTCTCTTATAGAGTGGATGTTAAGGACCATGCCTTTTGACAGACTTCATATCAGTTAGTTGGGAAAACTTCCCTCAAGATATGTATAAATCAAAATTTTGTAGCCTTCATTTCAATCAAATCCATTTAATGTTCTTCCATGAGCAATAACTTAATGGTGTGGCTTTATTTTTTTCATTTCTTGCTGAACCGTCCTGCAAGTTTTGATGCTCGCTGGATGGGATCTAATTCTACACCTGTAAGTAATATTTTCTGGTTTTCCTTTTTGTTCATTTTATTGGAGTTGTATTTACACTTTCATGTGTTTGAACTTTGAAGCCCTCATGATCTATTCCATGTAGTGTATATTATATGATGTACCTAACCATTATATTCGACATCAAATACAAATAGCTTGCTGAGTGTTTGTTTTGCTATGTTGGAACCATTGCTTCAAAAAAAATTTATCTTGAACTTTTCATTTTTTATTGATAATGTATAAATCTTATTCTTTCCTGGTTGGATTGATAGACAGGTGTGCTTCAATATAATCGGGCATAATAAATTGTTGCGCCGTGAAGGCAAGAGTTATCTAAAGAACGTATAGGAAAAGGGGTTTCTTCTAGAAAATTGACATACATCACAAAATAAAATCGTCAAACATGTAATGACATGTATCTTCTGAATTTTTTTTTCCCGTATTTCCGTTTGGAGTAAAATGAATTTGATCAATAAGCAGAAGTTGACTATCGTTCAAGCTTTGAACTTAAAATCCTGAACAGCACCGAAGCACATTGCTGTGCCAATACAGAGGAGAATTACATTTTTGTTGGCCGAGTCACTTTGAGTTGCAGCCCGAGTTCTCGATATACAAAATCTGGAATTTCCCAACTCCCTAACCCTGTGATAAAACATTCTTGTCAAATTTTGTGCCAGGATTTGCGACTATCAGTCGTGAAGTTAAATTGTGTGTACATGTGGGGTGGGGAGAGTTGTAGTTATCCTTGTCTAAAAGTAATTTTTATCATTACATTACATAATTATTGGTATAAAAATAGTCATATTTATCGAATTCTTCATGTTCCTGCGCATTTACTTTATGTATATCTAGTTTATTGCCTACAAAATTTGGTCATACCTCAGGCACTATTATAGCAATTCCAAATATAGGGAAGATCTCAGCTATAGCTTATTTTGTAAAGACTGTGTTGAGACCCCAGATTTGGGTTTAACACCTGTCTTCACCCATGAACATATATAACACTAACCCTTGCTTGCCTGGTAAAATATGTCGAATATGGTCAATGGCTTCATTAAAGTTCAGGGGGTTTGCCTTTTGGGTAGGGGCTTCAGTGTCAATAGAGAAGATTTGGGAACTTTGTTGCTGGAAGCATTTTGAAAGATACTGATTTGTTTAATGCTGAATTCATGTGGTCAAAACCTTCAGAAAAATCCAATTTGACATATATTTCAGCTCTATGGAAGAGGACTCTGAAGCTGCACAGTGCACACTATCCATCTTTTCTCTCCTTTCTGGGTGTCTATAAACGATCATTTCCGTTTTGTGTCGAGCATATGAGTGGATTCTTCACCCATCATTTAAAAAAAACAAGTGGTGGTTGGAATGTAATAGGAGAGGATGGGCAGGACTTCACATTGTGAAAAAGCTCCGACATGTGAATTCCAAGTTGCAGAGATGAACAAGAATACTTTCAGCCTGATTAGCCGAACCAAAGTCAAGATTCTAAAGGAGATAAATTGGAATGATAAAATTGTAAAGGGGAAAGATCTTGAAGAGAATTGTTTTTTTAAATAGAGGGGAAATAGTTGGATTTAGATGGGTTCTGAGAAAGGAGACTTGGAGTATGGAGTTGAGGGTAAAATGGCTAAACTAAGGCAATTGGAACATTGGTTCCTCCATACAATTTTGTAGCAGAAGGTGAATGAAAATTTGTATTTCTGTGTTTAGGGTAAATTAGAGTAGTATTGGAGAAACTTGGGATGATTGGAAGAACTACTTGGTTATCGTTTCCACCTCTATTTTCTTGAGAATGGGACAATGTCTAAAATTGATGATTTAGACATTGGGTATATCCCAAAGGAATGAATTTGGCTTGAAGAAAGTTTGAACAGACAACTCTTCCTGCTCAACACTATCTCTGTCATTTTAAGAGCATATGTGAGGCCATTCGAATGTCAGATGAGGACAAGGTCATCCCCGTTCTATGCGTCTTTTTTAAATGTCTTACAGTGACACCCTCAGATCTTAACAGTTGTTCCTAGATATGTACATGTATTTCCCAAGAATGTTTTATTATATTCAGGTGTCTTTGAGGAATTCTTTGGGAGGGGTAATCTATAAAAAGTAAACCTGAATCTGGCCTATATCACTCTTATTCCTAAGAATGTTGGTGTCCTCCTGGACCAAAAGGATTTCTGATCAATTATCTTAGTTGATAGCATCTTCAAAAACATAAATGGTATCCTTATTCAAGAACCAGAAGACCTTGTGCATCTGACAGAAGTCTTTGAATGGATGTCAATATCATAACATATGCTCATAAAATGACAGTCTTGACTGAGTTTTTCTTTTCTGTATGATTACAACTGTTGGATTAACTACTGCCATTTTCTGTATGATTACAACCTAAATATTTAGGTTTAAAAGGTAAATGGTCCCAATTATGGACCATAACCATAGTCACAAATTCGGAGATCGGGATTTATTTCTAAGAAAAAATTTGGAAGAAAAATTGAGAAAATGTCAAGCAAGATATGAATAAATAAAAAATTAGATTACTAATTATTCATATATTAGTTGCTTATCTGTAATTTTTTCAAAGTCTTGAATAATTCGTGTTTAATTCGTTAAATTCACGATTTTTTCAAAAATTATTTTTTTTTTTCCAAAAAATCTTGAATATTTTGTGAATTAATTGTTCGGCAAAAAAATCGCAAATTATTCGAAACTCTTTGAAAAAATTAGAGAACTTTATTATTATGCCCACGACAAAAAAGGCCACACCCCACCACCAAAGATGTGGGGAGAGACGTAGGAAGGAGAGAGAGGATAGTGGGAAAGGAGAGGAAGATTTAAGGAAATGACATATTTAACCTTAAAGTAGAACCAAAAATTTTCAATTTTAAAAGTGTTTTTGTCCTTCTAAAAATATCAATCATTGCCACCAACCTCTCATTCTCTCAATATAATAGTAAAGAAAAGTAAAAAAAAAAATATATATATATATATATATATATAATATTCCAAATAATATTAATTTACCTTTTAAACCTAAATATTATTCTTTTGATTTCATGTAATAATAGTTTTATCTTTAATGACATTTATCTAAATTCAAAAATATTTTTAAAAGAAAAAATAGTATGAACCATTCTACTCTATAAACTTGAATCCAACCGTGTTAGGAGCGAGATCGAATCACAACTAATCAGCCATTGAAATGAGGGAGAGTTCAATCACACTCACTGTCATTTTTAACCATGATTAAGATTCACAAATTCTTACGGCCAACAATCTAACATTCGTTTTTAGAAATTCTTTAAGAAAAAAAATCCTAGGGTTAAAATTCTTAACCCTAAGCTAAATTTTTTTTTGAAGGACTTTGCTACTGAGACCCCTTTAGGGCCGAGACCGTGTTCTCCACCTGAAATCTGCTCTTAGTGCAAGATCTCGGTGGTCTCGGCCCTAAAAGGGGTCTCAATAGCATTTCCTTTTTAGAAATATAATTTTTCTAGGAACCAAGGTTGGATTGTTTAACCGTAGAGAATCTTAACCACGATTAATAGGGGTTAAAAAGAACACTTGTTGACATGTGAGTGCGGCTGAACTCTCCCTCAGTTCAATCGGCGATTGGCTGTAATTTGATCTCGTTAGGACCGGGCTAGGGCTTAATTCCTTTGCCCGGCCCATTTAACACCCTAGATATTTGCAGAAGGATAATAATGACCTCCATGGTCGGTGACATGAGGAGAGCCGTCTAGGCTCCCATTTTCTTGCCACTTGTCCTCCTTCTAACCCCATTTAACTATGGTTAAGATTCATCCACCCTTAAGGTTCACCCATCTACCCTTGGTTTTTAGAAAAATAAAATAAATAAAAAATTAACTAAAGGGTTAAAAAAACTAACCCAAGTTAATGGGAGTTCAAGGTTCGGCTATGTGAGCGCGCCAGTGGAGCCAACTATTGCTCAAATGGCAGCAAGGGGTGTTTTCGTCTTTGCTGGTACTCGATCACTTCACACGCATCTCTGTCTCTCTAGTAGGGTCTCTCTCTCTTCCTGGTTTCAGGTCCCTGTGAGTTGTGAGATCAAAATCTCTCTCTCTCTCTCTACTTTCTCTCACTACTGTGTATGATATAGCCGTTAATGGCAAGGAGCAACAAGTACGCCTCCATCAACTTCAACGACATCTACGAAAACAAGAAGAAGAAACCCTCTTCCTCTTCCTCCTCAGCTTCATCTTCATCAACAGATCCCCAAAAATCCCACCTTCCCACGACTCGAACCCATGGCGGAATGCTCGTCTTGACTCGTCCTTCACCTAAACCCCAACCTCCTCCCCAACCTAAACCCGATCCCGATCCAACCCTATCCGAACCAAACCCCGTCTCTCTCCGATCCTCTTCCTCTTCCTCCCCATCAACGACGATCGTTTCCCAAGAGAGAGACAGAGAATCACCGCCGTCCATTCCGTTCTCGAAACCTGAAGCTTTCGTTCCACCCCATCTACGCCCGGGATTCGTTGGCCGAGAGGAGAGGTTCGGGTTGGACGGACAGAGACAATCCGGATTTCGGGCTCGTGAGATCGGAGCGGGGATCGGGCAACACGGTTCGCCGAGTCGGTATGGTGAAGAAGGGCGTCCGAAATCGGGTGGGTACGAGAGGCGGTGACTCGGATCTGAATCGGATGGTATGGTTCTTGCAGATCTTCTCCTCTTTTTTAGGTGGTTTAATGGAGAAGGAGCATTGATCAAGTTTCATTTTTGTTGTTGTTGTTGTTTTTGTGAACTTTGCTAAGAATTGTTGCTCAACAGAAAGAAAATATTAATAAGAAATGATTTGTTTTAATTTTATCATTAACTTCTAATTTCCCTTTTTTTTAATAGATTATTTGGCATGAATTTGAAGGAATTCCCATTTGGGAAAACTTAGCTGCCTTTTCTTGATTAGATTAGAAGAGCTAGATTATTGGGATTTATGAACTTGTTTTTTCTTAAGCACTGGCTTTGAATTTGCTAATTATTCATGGGTATTATGCTTGGCAATCTCTGGAATATATATATATACTAGCGAATACCCCATGCATCGCACGGGATGAAAAATTAAATAATACAAAGAAAATATAAATAAAAATAATCCACATAGAACATAAATGTTAAAATACAATCTTCTATACTAAATTGTTTAGTAAGCATTACTTAAAATCAAAATAAGTTATTTAAGGGAAACCTTTGGTCTTACTGTTACACAACAAAGATTAACATAGTATCAATGAGTTAACCCATAGAAGAACAACTCTTAGAGGAAGGAACTATTTTCCTATTTGTAATGTACACATGAGCAAAATCTAATGGGGTTGGGACCTGTTCTTTGGGTCTCAATTCTCCTCCCTTGTCAAAAACTGAATCTGATTACATAAGTAATCCTAACAATCTGTACATGTGGGTCACACAAGCCCCACATGTATGCCATACTCAAGGAGGACTGGAGGAGATTTTCTCCATGTACTCCCTTTGTTATATTAGTACTATGTAATAAAGAAAATAACAATGTTAAGATAAAAGAAATAGATCACTTGGTAAGAGTTGAGAGATGGAAAGGATTCCAAAGATTTTCGTGAAGAGGTTTTCGATTGAATTAGTGAAAACTCTTGAGAAGAGTTGGTTGGGTTTAAAGAATCATTGTGGTGGCAACATATTGGAAATAGTAATCTAAGAGAGATGCCACGTATGATTTTCTTGTAATTAGCACCCCTATTTCTTTATTGTATAGTAATAGATATATTTTAAACTATCATTTGTCAAAAATAAGAAAAAAAAAGGGCAAATTCTCTTGATTAGAGTATGAACATATGCTGGTGCTGTATAACTTTGTTATGATCTTAAATAGTTAAATACTTAGATTGCGCCCTTCCCATCAGTCCGGGTTTTTGGGATCAGTGGTTGCGTGAGGGTACACATCAAGCTTTTTGAAGGATTAATTGATCTTATAGTTATGTCGACGATACCTTATCACAGATGAAGTGATGATGCATCTCCAAATGTGTTTGTTAGATGATAAGATCTAATGCGAATTTCCTTATGATTTGCATGTCAAACTATATATCTCCCTCTTTGTTGGGCTTCCATCAAGATTGTTGAACCCATAACTTGTTACCTGTCTCTCCGTCAACTCCATCTCATTGATCTTCATAGCGACTGAATCCAAGATCTTGTTTTGACATCAGTAGGTGGAAAAAGGGTATGTGATCTGAGTTTCTTGTCCTTGTCCAGAATTGAGAAAATCGTCAGCATTCTCATTCCATGGTATCTGTGGGGTCAGATTTCACATTCATGATCAAGCAAACAACACTTATAAGCTAGCTACATGGTTTTTGATGCTATTGTAAGTTAGTAATTGGTTGTGATTAATATCCTGTTTTAAAATATAAAATATCAGAAAAGGAAAAAAGAAAAAGAAGTTCCTCTTTCAATAGATTTACGAGAATTTATTTTTATTTTATTCGTTTACAATATAAGTATTGCTTCTAATCAAGGTCCTCTTTTGATCCCATCTTTCCCTTCAAGAAAAAAAAAGTCCCCTTCCCCTTCCTTCCTTTCATTTATTATATTTGCTTTTACTAATCAAAAAAAAAAAAAAGTCCCCTTCTGATTTATTCTACAAAAGATGCTCCTCGTTTTTTAGAGATTCCTTGTTCTGCTCAACTGTGGTGCTACACCAATTTCATGTATTCAAGAGAGAGAGAAATCTAATGTCTCATTTTTTTAGATTTTCCACAAAAACACCCTCAAATGCTAGAAACCAAGATTAGTTCTACTAGGAAAAATCCTACACGAGCAATTTCACCTGGCAAATTTATGCAAAGAGCCATGCAACATGGGAAAAAAAGAAGTGAAAATCATGATAAGATAATAGAAACAATTCAACTAATAATTACTGTGAGCACGGAAAATTACTCACTGGTATTTAGAGTCGCCACTTATTAATTCAGAAGGGATAAGTCCCCCGGGAATGTTGGATAAGGCTTGGTCCGCGATCGAAGATCGGGGTAAGAGGTTCGGTTAAGTTCGGGGAAGGGGTTAGGCACCCCGACACTTCCACATAAAGTGGTTAACTTATACTAACCGGAAGAAAGTAAAAGCTAACTAGGGTCGGACCCGTGTTGGGCTGCCTACGTACTCAGGGGTGAGATCAGACCGAGCGTAGTTCTAGCACATGAGCCCGTGCTAAGGCGAGGGGGTGTGTGTGTGTGGCTGTGTGCACCAAGGGCGGCTTAGGGGCCTAATCCGGAGATTAGGGTTTTGCTTGATCGGGTTTGGTCAATGTGCAAAAGGGTTGAGCCCGGAGGCCAAGGGTAAACCCGGAGGCTAGGGTTGAGGCCCAATAGGCCAAGGTTGAGGCCCGGTAGGCCTAGGATAAAGCCCGGAGGCTAAGAGGGGTGTTAACCGAGGGTTAGGTTTGCTAACCGGGGTTAAGAGGGTGTTAACCATGGTTAGGGGTGCTAACCATGGTTAAAAAGTCCAAGATTGACATTTTTTTGTCTTTTGTATTTTTGATTTTTAGGGATTTTACCATATTTTTTTGTGGGGTTAAATAGTGTTTAACCATGGTTAAAAGTTAATCGGGGGCCATTTTAACCATGGTTAAGGGTCATGATTAGTCAAGATTGGGCCTAAAGGGTATGGCAGGGCCTAGAATGGCCTCCTACCAGGTTTGGGCCCTTCACAAAGCCCAAAATTGAAAAATTACAGAATAGAGGTAATCTGATTACCTCTATTTTTGCAATTTTTTTAACCAGGGTTTGTGGGTGATTAACTAGGATTAGGGATCACCCCTGGGTAAAGTAAACACATGTATAGGTAGTCTGGAGTGCCCTCTTTCAAATGCGACAGGTGGCATGCCATGAGTATCTTAGGTGTGGGCCCCACAGGGGGCCAGAGTCTGCAAAAAATGTCACTGTGCTGTCGGCAATTCTATTGCCGACAGCCTGAATAAACTTTTTACTCGAGTTTGGAGGGCCAGTAACCCAAGCTAAACTCAAATTCAGTCCCTGAAATTTTGCATAGAGGTAGAGGGCAAAATGAGCTTTCCAACGAGCCTTGGGTTGACCCCAGGGGTTGAGGTATGTGGGCCCCACAAGGGCCCAAAGTTTGTAAAAAAACAAACACTGCTATCAGCAATCTGAATAAACTTTTTACTCAAGTTTGGAGGGCCGGTAACCCAAGCTAAACTCAGATTCAGTCCCTGAAATTTTGCAGAGAGGTAGAGGGCAACATGAGCTTTCCAACGAGCCTTGGGTTGACCCCAGGGGTTGAGGTATGTGGGTCCCACAAGGGCCCAAAGTTTGTGCAAAACAATGTCATTTCTGTTGGTAGACTGCTAACCCAAATTCAAGGCCCTGTTAACCACGGTTAGAGCGAGAGTTAGGGTCTGAAAATTTACAGGGGGGTAGCCCTATATATGGAGAGTCTAACCATGGCCCTGGTTTCGACCAGGGCCCACTCTAACCATGGTTAAACTCGAGTTACAGGTGGCTGGCCGAAACTGGTCTGCAGAATTTTTTTCTTTTAAAACAAGGACTTTACTCCCTCATGGGGCTGTACCCAGGTTTCCCAAGGGTTCCCTCATGGTTTGAGGGACCCCCAGATCAAGCGGGGAGTTCACTATAGTGACATGGGGTCTTGTACCCGAGATCAAACAACCTCAAGGGGTCCTCTATGCTTACGGGAAGCCATAGGGGGCCCTATCCTTGGTTGGATTGCGAAGTAAAGCAAGTAAAAAAGAAATAAGGACCCCCCTGGAGTAGGACCAGGGGGTCTTACAGATATTATTACAGAAAGAAAACAAGTGGTGTGGCCTTACACTGCTATGGAATGGTGCACGGTGGCTACCGGCGGAGGTGGTGGCTGAGGCAACTCCGAGGAGGGCCTGGGTTCCTAGCTAAGGTTGCACAGGGGTCTAAAGATGAGAGAGTGGGGGCTGGCAGAGGTGGTTTTTGCAGAGTTTTTTTCTAGCAAAATTTTCGGATCTTCAAACCAAGGGGGATGGATGAGCTTTATAGAGGAGAATGGAAGGTGCCAGGGGCATTTTTGTCATTATACAAGCATTGGGGACAAGCCTGGAGAGGCCTGGAGCAGCAGGGTGGTCAAAGGCAGCTGGGGCAGCAGCTGACTACTGTATACAGCTCATTTTGAGAAGATAAACAGTGATGGGTTTGTTTTCTTGAAAAAAAACTTTTGCTATTTCGGGCCTAAGCCCTCATACGTGGCCCAAGAGCATTTCCCCCCTTTTTCCTTTGAGAGCTTGGACCCAAATTCAAAATTTGAAAAAGGTGAGTGGCTCCCACTTGGGTTGGGCCTTGTGGGCCCAAATTTAGGCCCCAAAGATGAATTATCCATGGTTTGGGGGTTTAGGGCTTTGAAAAGGGCCTTGAGCCCGTGGTGCTTAGCCTAGGGTTTAGACTAGGGCTAGGCTAGGGTTAGACCTAGGGTTGGGTCTAGGGTTAGTCCTAGGGTTAGACTAGGGTTTAGGCTCTTTTAGTTGAAATGGGCCTCGAGCCCAAATGCCTCTACCTTAGGGGTTTGTCTAGGGTTTAGGACTAAGGCTAGGCTTAGGGCTACACTAGGGCATGTCTAGGGTTTTAGCTAAGGTCATACTAGGGTTTAGCCTAGGGTTTAGGGTAATGGGCTTTGAGTCCGTGGTTTATGTCCTAAGTTTTTTAGGGTTCTAGGGTTTAGTAGGGTATACCTAGGGTTCTACAGGGGATTGAAAGGGTTTGGATGGGGTGTAAAATTGGGTGCTCACAATTACAATAATGCAACATAGAATCCTCCGACTGTTTTGCATCTCAACCGCTTGTTTTTTCCTTCAGCCGATTGCACCGTTTTAATGTTTCCATATTTTTCTTTTATGATAAATTCTTATATTTTGCATATTTTCTTGTTTTATGCGACAAATATTCTCCTTTTTCATGAATTTCAATAAGATTTTGTGGACCATCCACTCACTGAGCTCATAATCACATGCATTTGATCTCAAGCATCTCATGATCAGCTTTGCATCCTTAATGAATTTGTGCTCTTGGTCAGCTCGAGACATTATGTGAAACAAATATTTTAGTTCTACATTGAATTGTAAGATCTGCATTCCTCTGAGCTGAGAAGTCCAACTTCATCTCCAAATAGTCCAATTTAGTATTACTTGTAGTAAAAAAAAAAAACTTGTTTGTACTCCCTCCTGTTTTATTTGGATTCACATGCATTCTCTCTGCCTTTTCAAGTAGATTAATACTCTGAATGGTGAATAAATCAAACTGTTCTTGTTCCCCATTAGCATATGAGGTGTCCTTTTACAACTTTAACTATATTCTAAACAGATTTGCACCATAATTGAAAAGCATTTTTTCACTACGATTTAGAAAAATTCCAAAAAAAAAATAAATAAATTGTTTTTATAAGGCGACCCATGTTCCAAGTCCTCATGGTGGATACTTGTGTGTATGATTTTCAAGATTTTGTCGTGGAAGGAATTCATTTTTGAGGGATGAGTAATCTTTTCTGATAACTCCTAAAACAAATCAAAAGCATTTATTTGAGAGTAACTATTGGTTAAAGTAGAGATTGTTTTGCGTGTGTAACCCTGCACACAGATCTTGTGTGTCCCTTACCAAATGACACCACGTGTCCCTAAGTATCCATTCATGACAAAGTGAGATTGACGGCATCAACCTCCTCCTTCCATTTTGTTTCTAATTACTAACAAAGAAAATTAGGTGAGACAATAAGGAAAGTTTCTAATCATCAAGACATTGCAGAGACATTGTGACGAAAATCCTCAGACAATTTACTGATTTTTATGTGCCATCCCTGGGCCGCTGTCATGATAGTCTTCTGTGCATTATTCCAATTTCATTTGTTGCTTTTAGAGAGATTACCATTGAGGATTTCGATAACATATGTTCAGTGCTATTGTTGATAAATGCTGGTGATCAATAACCAGAGAGAGATGGGTTTCAAATTTTCAATATTCAAAAGAACTTGTAAAGCTGCTGATAATCCGTTCATTCCTAGGACGTTTCTTGAGTAGCCCAAGTATTCAATTCCCTCAAAAACACACATGAAACCCTATTTCAATGACCATATCTTTTGGCCTTATGGCCCTAATCCAGAACTGAATGTAAAAAATCAATGGGGAAGATAGAGAATTATAAGAATAATTAGTTCCTACTGCCTCTGCAACTTTTTCTGGCGCAAACGGAAAGGGGAGAAGAAGGCTGGGAGAAGATCTCCTTGTTGGTTGACTGCGTCAATCTCACTTGGTCATGAATGGATGTTTAGGGACATATGGCGTCGATTAGTAAGGGGCACACAAGATCTGTGTGCAGGGTTACACACATGAAACGATCTCGTTAAAGTAGGCCCCATATCAAGGGATGTTTTCTAATATTCGGTAGTTTGAGGATATCAGTTCCCCACCCCCAACATACAGACTTAGAGCATCTCCAATCCAAAAGTTAAAAGTTCTTTATTTTTACTCCAAAATAGAGTGTTAAATTTTTTAGGAATCCTCGTTTTTGTACTTGCAAATCCAACCCAAACACCCTATTTATTATCTATTTCTATTGAATAATACTTTTTTTTTGGTTGGATTTCCCACTCAACAATCTTAAAAGCTTTTAAGAAAAGTAAAAATTTTTTTATTAAAATATCAAATGGTGGAAGCGAAATGCTCGGCATCTTTGCCGAGCAAAATCCCTTCCGCCTAAATAGAGTTAGGATTTTGGGAGTGCGTTGGAGCCGGCGTTTTTGAAAAAGTTATATAAAATGCCGATATTTTTATCTTTAGGGAGTGCGCTGGAGGTGCTCTAAGGGCCCTTTCTTTTGTGCTTGCTTGTTACCTAACAACCCTTACCTCCTCCTATTAGGTGGGTTGATGAATCCTTACTTCATTACTCTTTGACAGTGCTCAAGAATTAAGAGACACATCCAATGGCCATGAGGGACACAACAAGTCTCAGTTGATGATCCAGACCGACCGTTCAATCTCTCTAGACCCGTTCAATCCAATGTTTTAAAACTTGAAGGTGTGAAGCGAAGCATTAGGACCTCAAGATACGTGAGGTGTAAGCTTCACATAAGAAAGTTTCATGCTCTCTCATTTTAATAAATATATCAAATATAAGAAAATTTGTAAAAAGATTCAAGAAATTATTGAAAAATTATAATATATATATACATATATACAGAGAGAGATATATATATACTTTTATTCGTACACATTGTGTGTTCATGTAGGTGCACGTGTACATATATGAAATATAATATAAATTAGTTGAAACAAATAACAAATTTTTTAAAAATGCATTTAAGTCTCAGTTATGACCAAAAACTTAATTTTAGTTTATGTATGAGTCGTACGTCATATACGAAGCGAGTTTCAAGGCATGAGACGTGTGCCTTATAGGATTTAAGTCTCCAAGTGTTTTTCTTAAGTTTTGTCCCGAGGCATAAGTCTCACACGTTTTTTAAAACACTGGTTCAATCTGGAGACCACTCATGTGGGGAACTTGGCCAGTTCTATCTGATCCTTGTAGCCATGCAAGGGGTGGTCCAACTAAAGGATCTGCAAGAGGGAACGATGACTCATATCTCCATCTTATATTTTCCTATAAATTACATTAATATATTATCTTTCACACATACTAGTGAATTTGTTAACTATCCTAATCTTTTTTTACCCTTATGCATTGAATATCATTTTATTAAATACAAGACAAAGGTAATTTAATATTTTCATAGGGGCAATTCATTAAATATTTGAAGTTCATATACACAAATATGTGTATTTTCCATCTACAACATCTTCAAGGCTATCATCTATAATGGTCACCCATCCAATCTCTTTCATAGACCAAAAGGCCATACAAACAACATATAGTAAGAAAATGACTATAGTTGGTGATGGTTACAAAAATTGATTAATATCATGACAAAAAAGAAA
Source organism: Tetracentron sinense (assembly GCA_015143295.1). Taxonomy (NCBI): domain Eukaryota; kingdom Viridiplantae; phylum Streptophyta; class Magnoliopsida; order Trochodendrales; family Trochodendraceae; genus Tetracentron; species Tetracentron sinense. The sequence continues at coordinate 28,754,391 of CM026567.1, read as the reverse complement.
ATCTTTAAGGCCTGGACCTGACTCTTAGGGTAGGGCCTGGACCTAGTTAGTTTATGCCCTTTGAGGGCTTGGGCCGGCTTAGGCTCGGCCCATTTACAGGCTCAGGCAGGGAAGATATTCCTTGGTGACTTTGCAAGCAAGAGATAACTCACCATTTTAACTTAATTGCCAACTAATTGTGGATAACTGATGCCTTGTACCAAACAAAAAATGAAAAAAATAGCTAATACTCAATAATGTAGGCTCTTCAATAACATTTAGTCTCTTAAGGAAATCAAATCAAATCGTCTATGACATTTCCTGTGACAGACATGAGTGTATCCTTTCTTGTATAATCGTAAAATCTGTATATACCTCGCATCTTGATCTAAAGACAAATTTGCTTCCGTCTAAGAAGGGGCACTCTTATACCATATTGGCTACTTTTTGATTTTGTCATGTAGGTCCCAAATGGGCAATGTACATTGCCGACTCTTTGAGTCGTTTTAGACAGGATCACAGGAACAAATCAAGTGAAGTGGATCTAAAAATTATTTGTCATGTTACATTTTTGGATGCCGCAAATTTTTATTTTTTTGGGTGTCGGCATCATTTACCTACGTTAGTTGGGCCAGTACAGTCAGATGTTAGCTTGGGCATTAGAACTCTTGCAACTCATACCCAGATGGAGATTGGATCCCTAGACCTCCCTCCACTGAAGGTCACACCTACGTTAGTGTGGATGCCGCGATTAAAGGCTAGCATTTTTCCATTTTACATTTGACTTTTTTCTTACCATAAAACAAAGAATTTGTTGCGTGCAATAACCCCTTAAGATCAAACCTTCTTTATGTGTGGCTTTAATTTGTTGCGTGTAAGAACCTCTCAAGATCAAACCTTTTTTTATAAGAGTTTTTTTATTAAGGAAAAGGGTCTGCAAAGTTCCTTAATAGTCGAAGAGAACTGCAACTTTTCAAAAATGACTGAGGAGACCCTTTGTTCAAAGCTTTCTGCACTCCATGTGCATAGTTTCTCTCTAGAATTTTGCCATCAACTAGCTGCTTACCACCTACTGCTTGCTCTAATCGTATGGTGTACCCCTCTTATGAGGGACGTAATGAGATCTAATCCCAAAGATGATGCCTTGCAATATTTCTACTTTCCGTTACTAACTAACCAATAATTAATATTAATAATAGCTAAATGAATAATATATAATTAAAAAAAGGGCTCTTGTTGATATGTAATTTGAATAAAGGGGAGTGTGTAATTGTGGAAAAGTCGGGGCCTCCTTATCTGTTAACCAGCTTTACATAACACCCCTTTTTTTTTGTCATTTTCCAACTTTTTTAACACCTCTAACCATCTCTATCTCATCATGAGAAGAAAAAAACAAAAGAAAGACCCTCTTGTGTTGCTTCGTGATGAACAAAAGACAAACACATGGGCAGTGTTCCACTTTTCTCTATTCTATAAAGGACTGCTACTGAGATCGTCTTAGGGCCAAGACCATCGAGACCCTGTTGCCGAGCACGAGATTTCAGGTGGGGTTCATTTTCACATGGTGGCCCCACCTGAAATCCCTTGCGCTGTTGTTGAATAAGGTCTCGATCGGCCCTAAGACGGTCTTAGAAGCATTATTATTATAAAGGACAAGCCCATTATCCTTCCAATCTAATACCGATTGTGCACTCAAGCATCTCGTGAGTCTCTATACAAAATATCTTATCTTCCCTCCTTTCCTTATCCATATTCCTTAGTTATCAGAAGTAAATTCACACATCCCTTTTGAAATCTCTCTCTCTCTCTCTCTCTCACTCTCAGAGACATTAATCAAACACCACCACATATAGTATTTGTTGTGTCAGAGAGATATAAGCTCACATATATATAAGCCATTTTCTCTTCTTTTAATAGACAACAGAACAAAAGATAAGAAAGGAAGAATCCCATGTGGGGTTTTTACTTGTAGATGTGAGAATTTGGCAGCTATGGAGATTGGTTGTAGTAGAGATGATAAGGTGAAAACTGTGGAGCTTTTTGATGAGTACTGGTTCTTCAAAAACTTGCTTAATGGAAGAACAATGGTATGTAAATGTTCTTCTGATCTTTCTCCTTCCTCAAACATTAGTCCACAGACATTTATTAAGAACCCAGATGGTGAACGGTCGTTGTCGATGTATAGTTTTGCTCGTTGTAATTTGCTTCGAACTCCGTCGCTACCACCATGTATAGGGAGGGAGGAAGTAGCTCAAGATGAAGAAAGTGATCCTGAATTGCGTAAAGTGACCCGGCAAGGATCGAACCCTTCGGATGTCTTTTCGCCGTCAAGACATACTTCAAAGGTACTAAACCATAGCCATTATCTCTTAAGGTTTAAGGGTGCACTAGACCTCTTTGCTTGGAAATTATAAACACCCAAGTATACAAAACATTCATACTACATGCAAAACTACTCAGCTTGTTCAGTTTTCGATTGATCATAAGCTTTAATATATAGTTATTTGCCTGTAACCAGTCACTCATTTTAAGTTTATGAACCATCTGTATCATTCAATTAGTGTAATTATAGTAACAAAGATCTATGGGTTTTTTTTTTTAAAATCTCGACGTGACTTTTTCGTTGAACAATTAATTCACGAAGAATTTGCGACTTTTAAGAAAGTCGCGAATTAAATAAGAATTATTCATGACTTTTTGAAAAGTCCAGAATAAATATATAATAAAAGAAATATATTTGTTTATATTTTTTATAATTAAGTAATCTTATTTTATATTTTTTCATATCTTGACATTTTTCGATTTATTTTCAAATTTTCAAATTTTGCCAATTTTTTTCCAAAAATTCTTAGACTAATAATTCCCAAACCCCAACTTGGTAACTATGGATGTAACATATATGGCAAACTATCTATATTATCCAAGTACTGCAAATCATGTGCACCAATTAAATGATCTTAACCAATTGAATTATATCGATCGAGTTTTCTTCAATCTTCTCTCTAATGTTACTAAGATTGGATTGCAGAGCATGATAGAAACTCCTAATAATCCAAAGCGCCGAGCACGAAGGGAATCAGAAAGCAGCACAGATAAGTATAGTAAGAGCCATCTTTGTTTAAGTAAAGAAACAAGTCGCAGGTGCCTAAGTCACTTGAAAAGCCGAAAGAGCCTAAGCGATCTGGAATGCGAGGAAGTACAAGGTTTCAGGGACATGGGTTTCATATTTGACAAGGAAGACTTAAACCCAAGTGTAGTTAACATAATTCCTGGTTTACAAGACAAGGCTAGACTAGATGGGGACGAAGAAAAGGTTATGAGGCCATATCTCTCCGAAGCATGGCTTGTACAAAGTGCAGCACCTCCTATTCCATACTGGGTTGATAGCAACTCAGTAAGACACTTGAAGGCAAAACTGAAGTTTTGGGCTAGAGCTGTGGCATCTAACATGCACCAGGAGTGTTAAAACACTTCACCTGATTATACACACTACTATTTTCTTTCTTAAATTAGCATTAAAATAAGCTTTGATTCCACAGCCTCTAATATTATGTAGGTAATTTTATTACTATTTTTTTGGTTTTTTGTAAGTAGTTGATTATGGGTATTCAGAATAATAAACTTCCATGTTTCTATGCTCTTCTGTATACTAAGGTAAAATCTAAGTAGCTAAAGTTATCTTTGTGAATGATTAGAACACCAAGAATTTTTCAACTTTGAGATAGCAAACTGACCGTGAAGGACCAAGTATTTTCGGGTTGTAAATCTTGACTCCATAGAAGTTATTGATCAGGTTGATGTGTGTTAATCATAACCTCACAAAATGGGTGGGTTATATATGGTCCATATGGACCTCATTTTTGAGTTGGTAACAACAATATTTGTCAACGTCCACTTATTAAGGGATGCTTATTGGTTCTGCATCAATCGCACCTAGCTATGACCAAATAATTGGCAATAGAATGCTAACAATTTTGGGGCCCAAGAGGTAGATTTCATAGATCATGAGATCCGCCTGTCGATCGCACATTGTGGCAAGAGTTCTTAGATTAAGCGTATTTGGGTCTCGCAATACGGCATAAGTTCTTCGCAGATTCTGCGTATTTTGTCAAGGAAAATGGAAAACGAACCATAGGGTCGGTCCTCTTTCAAAGGGACCACCCAATTGAAATTGAAATTGACATGTGACAGTGAAACTTTAATTTTATTTCTCTTCTCCAATGTGTTGAAATTTCATTGGGGGTAGTGGTCCTCAGAACTCTTTTGTCAATGTTCCTCAAGAGATCACAGTACAAGTTTTGATCTATTGAAAATAACCCTTAAAACTGGATAGTCTACAGCTTTCTTCTCTGCAACTAACAAGGACTCCCAACATTAAATTTAGCAATTGATGCATGGAACGAATAAGAGGGTAGTCACTGCATGCATCTCAATTTTCTCCACTTCAAGATTAAAGCCTCCTCCTAACAGTATCTTTTGCAACGGGTTCCGCGGTCCTTTTGTTTTCCTTTATCCTGTTTGGTTGCCGAAAAAACAGGTGAGAACAGCGAAAATAAAAGGAAATTAAAAAAAAAATTTGTAACAAACCAATTTAACCATAGTGAGTGTGATACAGAGACCTAAACTTTGTTTTTTTGTTTTTTTAACATTCAATCTATTTCAACCATACTTATCAAAACTTAAATTACGAATGTACATATTCTCTACCATTATATATACTAGCGGAAGGCACACGCGTTGCACGTGTGTGTACAGGTCCGATGTGCGTGAGAGAGAGAGGTGGGGGAGAGCAACTGGGGAACCCTAGAGGTGAGTGAATTTTAACCACAGTTAAAGAGTGTCAAAAGGGACACATGTTAACCTGTGGGTGCAATTAATGAGAAAGGGGTAGTTTGAGGTCGATGAATTTTAACCATAGTTAAGGAATGTCAAAAGGTGTAGATGAGAAAAGGGTAGTTTGAGAATTAAGTAAAAAATTAAATCAAACTTTTGTCTTAAGGGTAGTTTGGAAATTTATAACTTTAAATAGATTGTAGATGAGAAAGGGATAGTTTGAGAATTTATCAAAAATCAAGCTACTGTTTGAGGAAGGGGTAGTTTCGTAGATTATAGATTAGAAAGGGGTAGTTTGGAAATCAAGTAAAACATTAAATGAAGGAAGATATTTAAGGTTTGTATATGAGGGTAGTTTGGGAATTGACAAAAATTAGGCTACGGGGGTAGTTTGGGAATTTCCATCATTAGGGGGGGCTTCTCTCATAAAATATATATATATATATACTAGTGGGCCACATGTACGACGCACGTGAGATAGAGGAGGGGGAGAGAGTGGAAAGAGAAATCCTAATGAAGCCCATTGATGCATGTGTGTTAGGGGGAGATGTGGAAAATATAAAATGTGTTAAAAATATGAGTTGTGGGGCGGTTGAAAACACATAGAGAATTATAGAGTAGAAGAGAAAAAATAGGAATAGATAGTCGAGTGAATCAACTTTATCTAAAGGGATTGAAGTTAATAGGTTTGGGAAGCATCATTTGCCCCATCAGTAGTGTGTGCTACTCACCACTCCATTGATTCGGGTTCCACTCCCGAGAAGGTGTGGGTGTTGTCATCTCCACCCACCCATAACTTAGAACGGATACTAACCTACTAACCGGGATTGTGGCCTAACCACGTGTCTCTCACCCAAAAAAAGAATTAATAGGTTTGAAATGATTTTAATACCATTAAATATCTATTGAATTAGTGTAGGGATACTCCCAAAGTATACTCTCAAACATATTCTTAAATCCTAACCGTTTATCATAATTATTAAACGGTTAAGATTAGGGTTGATGTGACATTAGAAAAGACAAAATAAGCTAACTCAAATTCTAGCCATAATGGTTGATTATAAGCAATTAGGATTATAGAGTATATTTGAGAGTACCTATAGACAGACTCACTTAATACTAGAATAATATAACATATTTTTTTTGTCATAATAAAAAAGTCAATTAATGACACTTGTCCCTTATTCTCTCATTATAATAGTTTATATATATAATTTTAACGGAATGCCTTATTTGTAATCTATATGTAGCTTATGAGTGTCTTTCAATTAGTTTTAACAACCAACTCTTTGGAAACTAAAAGAAGAATTTTGCTCTCTATAACGAAAGAGTGCAGATCATGTAGATTTAAACTGCACTCCCATTTTTATGTCAAGATGTCAAAACAAAATTACACAGCGACATCAAACCATATAGGAGGTTTTGGACGCTAAGCTCATACTATCAAGTCCCCTTACACACATTTCGTACCAATGGCAGTATATCCTGATTTAGGTGGTTTGTGAATGATTCGGTACGTGGTGATTGTAAAACTCACCGTTTAATCAAGTTAATATGTTATAACTTTTAATTATGGGAGTTGCGGCAAAAAAAAAGCGAGTTTATAAAGAGGGAGTAGGATAGCACTTCCCAAGAAGATATTGTTATGAAAGAGATGGAAGGAGAGCCTCCACCTCTCTCTGCACTTGTAGTTAGTTATCCAGACTGCAACCATATCCCCAAACAATGTTGCAAGCTCACCACTTCCCTCTCACTCGCTCTCTTCACCACTCATCAATCTCTACTCTTTCTTCTTCTTCTCTTTCTTCTCCCTACAGACCGCCGACCCTCCACTCTGTCCGAACCAACCTCCGAACCAGACCCCAACCATGGCTCGCTCAACTCCCCGAACCTACCACCACCACCACCACCACACCACAAGACGGACCTGTCGAACTCCCACCTTCATCTACAGCTATCTTCGCCACCACCGACAACCCTTCTCCCCTCCAAGTCGCCACCAGTGTTCTCCTCACAGGCGCCATTTCTGTCTTCCTCTTTCGCTCTCTCAGACGCCGTGCAAAACGAGCTAAAGAACTGGTAGAACTTCTATCTTCTTTGATTTACTTCAATTTCGTTTTTTTACATGTTTTTAGACATTTATTCGGGTTTTAAGGAAATGGGGTTTGGGTTTTTTTTTAGAAATTTAGGTCTACAGGAGCAAAGAGAACTCTGAAAGATGAGGCATTAGATAGTTTGAAGGCGATGACACCGGCTCCTGTCGATGCCGGGTCGCCGCCGTCTCCTATTCAGGCATTGTTGGGTGGGTTGACGGCTGGGGTGATTGCGATTTTCCTTTATAAGTTTGCCACCACTATTGAAGCTTCACTCAATCGCCAGACCATCTCGGATAACTTCTCGGTACAATTTTTGCTTACCCTTTTCTTTGAATTGTTCAAAATTCCTTTTACTTTATATGTTTTCTCAATCTGAATTTAGTTGTCAATTTAAGCAATTGGAACTATAGAAACTCCAAATGGGGAAAAAAATGCTATTTCTTTACACTCAATTTGAGATAGTTGGACATGTTTCATTTACCCTTTCCTTCGAATTTTTTTTTAGATTGTTTTTGGTGTACTTTTCTGTTATTTCAGTCATCAGTATGACATTCATGCAATTTGAACAATTGAAATTCCAAATTAAGGTTTCTTAGTTAAGTGATGCAAACAATCTAGAAAAATGTTCTTACATCGCATTTATTTATTTTGATCAATAATGATAAGCATATATTAATCAAATAGCGCTACAGGGAAAGAGTTTACAAGAATGCAAACTCAAGAATAGAATAAAAGAAGTGAACAAAAGAAATGGAAACACAAGCAAGTTAGAATTTTCAAGTACTAAGAGAGGCAAGAGAGCTCAACCCAGCATAGCTCCTAGATCCGCCCTATCATGCCGAATAGATGCCCATTCTAAGACCAGTAAACGAGTATGAGATCGAATGCGAGATAGAGAAGAATGAGAATCATCGAAAACTCTTGTTTTTCTCTTTTCAAATCACCCACAAAATGGCCCCAGGAAGAACCTTCCAAATAGCTCTTTGCGCACTATCCTCACTAACCAAAGCCTAACAGGATAAGAAGCTGTGAAAGGAATAAGAAAAGACACAATCCACCCTTACTCGGGATAGAAAATACCCCCGATCACACCCACAATAAGGTAGTGCAAAAGAAAGTGATCTACCATCTCTTCCGCTTGAAGGTACAAGAAACAACGGTTAGCCAACCTTCATCCTCTATTTTTTAAGTGATCACAAGTAAGAATCTTATTTAAAGTTGCATTCCATAGAAAGAAAGATATCTTAGAGGGAATCCCTGGATTCCATATAATTCTATGAGGAAATGATGCGTAAGGTGTTGACCACTTGACCCTAAAAATTGTAGCAGTGATCTCACTGAGAATCGACCATTGTGGCCTCTAGACCAAATTCCAACATCTTTGCCCTGAGGGCTCAAAGGGATGGAGCCGAGTCACCAAAAGAGACAATCCAAATCTTCAATTTCTCAGTCGTTCAAATCACGTCTCAACTTTGGACACCACACCACCTCCCAAATCCCATGACTCGAAATAGTCACTCACTAGAGCATCCCTATCTACCACTAAGATGAAGATTTCACCAAAATCGTCCTTTAAGCTCCACGAATCTACACCAGATATCTTTCCAAAACTGAATCTCTGACCATCTACCCACCTTGAATCTAAAAGTAGGCACAACTAAATTGGTGACAGCCATGATACCATTCCACCCGCCTACCCTTAGAACTCTTGACCACCCTTGGGACCCAACAGGAATCCTTCCCATATTTAGTCACTATGACTAATTGCCATAAACTCTCTCGTTTCTCCCCGAATCTCCAAACTCATTTACCTAACATAGCCTTATTTACTTGAACTAGCGGCTTCAAATTCAAACACCCCCCCCCCCCCTCGCGACTCTATGGCCTGTAAATACTATCCCAAGCTACTAGATGGTATCTAAAACTGTCACATTTTCCATTCCAGATGAATCCCTTTGCAACTTCTAAAGAGAAGGTGCTACTGATTGAGGTATGGTAAGGGTGAACATGAAATATGTGGGAATTGGGGAGCCTACTGAGAGTGCTTTTGATAAGGGTTAGTTTCTCTCATTTTGATAGAAATGACGATTTCCACCCTAATAGTCAATCGACAAATCTCTCTAGGACTGGGCCCAAACCATCTTGGCTTTAAAACTCGCTCCAAGGTGCATGCCAAGGTACACTGATGGAAGGGAGCCCACTCTGCACCCTAGACAGGACGCTAACATCTCCACGTCCATCACCTCTCATACACTCATGATCTCATACGGCCAAATTTACCCTCAAACCTGAGACGGCTTCAAAGCACCTAAGAGCTAACAGGTTCTAAGGCGAAGGTCTGCAGAAAATAAGGGTATTATCCACAAATTGGAGATGAAAAATGTGCAAGTGGTCATTGCCTATCAAATATCCATTACAAAAAGAAATGGAGAAAGAGGATTCCCTTGCCTCAAACCCTAGAATTCTAGAAGTAAACCTCTAGCCAACCATTGATGAGAATGGAGAAAGACACAGATGAGATGCACGTCTTCACCTATTGTCGTCATTTTAAACCTAAACGCATTATGTGTAACACATAATCCAAAAACTCTTAATTCACATGATCGTAGGCTTTCTCCAAATCAACTTTACAAAGAATACCAGACACTTTTGAACTGAGACGCTCGTCTATGTATTTATAGGCAATCAAGATCCCATCTAGAATTTGTTTGCCCCCCCCCTGCAAACGCGCCTTGTTTCGGCGAATTGATTGAACCTATCACAACTTTTAGTCTAACTAGCCAAGACCTTGGAGAGGTGATAGTAGAAATTGTTCATTGGTTTGTAGTGGTCTCCCAGACGTGCCATTTAGGGGTGTATTCAAGCCGGGCTGAGTCGGGCTTGGCTTTGAATTTTTTTCATCTATGCTCGAGCTCAGCTCAGGTCGATATGTAATTTGAAAACCTCAGGTTGCTCGGCTAGGCTCGAGCTCGGCTTGGCTTGAGCTCAGATTGAATTATTGAAAAAAAAACATTAAATAATAATTTTTTATTATATATATAATAATTATATTATTTATATATATAATAATGATATATATAATATTATTTTTATTAGTTTTTTATATAATATTCAAGCCGAACCGAGCCTCAATCGGGCCGAGCTTCGAGTCGAGCCGAATCAAATAGGCCTTGGCTCGAGCTCGGCTTGAATACATTTTCAAACTCAAAAAAAAGCTCAGCTCGGCTTAGCCTATTTTTCAAGCTCAAGCCCGGCTTGATCGGGCTTGTGCGATAGCCGGCCCGGGTCGATCTCCTCCCCACATCCGTGTTTTTCAACCGATGAGGAGCCGAGATCTGTTAGAGTCGCCACCAATCAAGATTTTGGGTGTGATTGGTCACCCACAATTAAGAACCCTCGATTAAATAAAAAACCGAGATTGGGTCCGGGGATTCTTTTATGAGTTGGGGAAGGTGTTAGGCACCCCACCTCATCCGTCGAGCGACGGTTACCTCTTAACTTTCTCCATTAAATTAATTTAAAATTATTTTCTCTTCTTTTTATTATTTCGAGAAAAACCACCCCTCCTCAACCGAGTTAAGGCGATTTCGTCTCTACTTGTTTTCTTTTATTTCGAGATTAGAAAGTCACCCCTCCTCGACCGAGTTAGGGTGAGTTTCTCCCTACTTGCGCGGCAAAATCATTTTCCCTAAATCGACGAATGGCCACACATCTCTCCTCAACCGAGTTAAGAGGGGCCTCGCCTACCTTTGGGTGGAAAAGTGACGAAACTACTAACAATAATGAAGAAAAACTTAAAAAGAAGTCGAAGATCTGGTGTTCCGGCCTTTTCCTTCACCCGGATTTCCTCATCCGCACAACCGTGAAGAGGGAAATCTCCGAGCTACTCAGAGAAAGTGAGGGAAGAAGAGACTTGGACGGGTAGAAACAGAGGATGGGGATGTGGCATACCTTTTCCTTTTTAAATGCTCCAAGTGTTTGAAGAGAATGCTTCGACGAGATCCGAACTCCCAAGATTTTCCCCAAAGTTGGTGAAGATCCCTCCTAGGTTGATGGCTTGATGGCTGGGATTTCTGGAATTCGAGGACTAAGTTAAGCCTATTCGGAGTTCTCCCCAAGCTTTAGAACTTCAAAGCTCTCAAGGATTTTCCCCCAATTCTCTAGGTTTCAAAGGCTTTCTGGATCTTTCAAGGTTTTCAAGGTGTGGAATGGGTTTTCCAAAGTTTTCAAGGTCTTTTCCTCAAGGTTTCTAGATGATCCAATGGGTTGATATGAGGTCCCTTTTATAAGGTGAAACAGCAAGGTTTTCACGCTTTTTTTCCGATGTGGGATAAAAAAATAACCCAAAACCCGTTGGCACGCGAAACGAGGTTATAATTAGGGTTTTCGTACGCCGCGCCTTTCTAAAGACCGCGGGACTGAAGTTGGCCAAAAAATAGGGGCGCGCCCTTATAAAGGGCGCGGGTTAATTGTGAGCTAAAAAAAACTGCCCCTTTGGGCTCGGGTTGGTTTGGGCTTGGGCTTCGTTCTCGGCTTTGATCTTCGACCTTCCAGAGTCCGGATCTCGTCTTCTCTCTTTGTCAATACTTGGTATCCTTAATTTTTCCGGGCTCATGCAAAAAAGTGTCTACAGGGCTGAGCCAAACTTCGAGCTAGCCCGGTTCGGATACACCCCTAGTACCATTGATTCATATTGATCCTCTTGGTGAGTTAGATTCTTGTCTCTTATGCAATATCGTATAGCTTACACTTAAGGTTTTAAAATATGTTTTCGAGGGAAATTTTTACTCTTCAAAAAAGAGAAATTTCCCAAGAAATATTGCAAGATATTTTCGATATAGAGGAATTTTCTATATTCAATGGAAAATTAGGAAAAGCATGGAATATTTCATTGAAACTTTTAGAAAAATATTAAATTGACACGCTTAGAGATTAATTTTTTTTTTTTTAAATGCAGTGATATACGGGTTGTATTTAGAACGGAGCAAAGACATGCGCTGGTGCCAGTGTATCTTAATCAGTGGTGAATATAACAAACACAAACTTTCAATACATCCACAATAAAAATAGTAATATAGACTCAAATGGAGGTCAACAAGTACATATGCCCATTCCACAATAAGATCTACATCACATCCACATGGAGTAGCGTATAGGCTTGAAGTCGTCATCTCCATCTTTACTAGGAGGATGAAGAATGATAGTCCTGGGTCTTGGCAAGGGTATAGAATTTTTATATTAATCATGGTTTAAAATATGGTATTAAGGTACGTTCCTATTTTGATCAAATGAAAATTTAAAGTATTTTGGACTAATACATACTCGGTAAAGCAGCCAAACATTTTGAATTTCATTTTAACTTTTGACTCTATCATGGTATTGAGGTACGTTCCTAATTAAATTAGCCCAACATTTGCTCTATAAAGCATAGTTGGTCTTATTGTTGTCTTATAATTTTTTTTATCGGATTGCGTTGGTCATATAGCACTTTAGAACCACTTCTCCACTTTTATTATCCAGCTCTAATTTTATGGGCAACATCTTCTTCAATCTCTCCATCATCATGAATAATTGAGTCAAGATACCGTAATTGGTAGATTTGTGATACTCTTGGTCATCTATCTTAACAACCATGTCCACCCTATTTGTGTTCTTACTAAAGTTGCATTCCATATATTTTGTCTTAATCCGACTTATTTTGAAACCATTAGATTACAAGGTATCCCCCCAAATTTTTAGTTGCATTTATCCCTTCTTTAATTTCATCAATAATACCACATCATCTACTAATAACATTCACCAAGGCACTTTCTTTTGAATATGAGCCATAATTTCATCCATAATCAATTGATGTAACCCTATTGTCACGAGAAACTTGTTTGTCTTGGTACTTACTAATTATTTTCACCATAGTTACTGCTCCCCCATACATGCCCTTAATGTAACTTAGATGAGAATGTGGAGAGAGATGGATGAGTGTGAAGACAACGAAAGATAAGATAAAAATGAGTGAATTCGAGAGAATTTGGAGTTTCTCCAATATGTGATGAAATAAGGAAGAGTCAATTGAGATTGTTTGGATACGTTCAACGAAGACCACTAACAGTAAGTGCAAGTTGAAGGCTCTAAAAGAGAAAGGGGAAAGACCGAAAATGACGTGGAAGGAGTTAGAAAAGATTTGATAACACACGACTTAACTAAAGTTATGGCTTTCAATAGAATGGAATGGCGGAACAGGATTCATGTTGTCGGCCCTAAATATTTGGGGTAGGGCACTGATGATAATGATGTTTTGTACTAAAAATATTTTTTAAAAAATAAGTCTTTATCAGAAATCAAGAAATAAATTCCCAACCAATAGATCAGCCTAAAATACATAAATAGTCAAATTTCAACTTATTTGAGTTAAAAATTTGAAAAAAATACTTTTCCATGCTTTCTCCCAATGAAACGGCTCCCCACCAACTATACGTCACGAATTACAAGAGTGTTGAGTTGATTTGAGCTAATTAGGACCAAACTCAAATTGGAGGGAGAAGTGACTAGAAATCAAAGGAAAACAAGTTCTTAAATTTCCCCTAACTATTGATGACCGAAACTTTTAATTTTATACTCGAGCTGAACAAAAACTTAAGCTGCTATATGTGAAAAATGCGATCTTTTGTGAAAAATTCTGTGAAAAAAATATTACTCTAAGGTGTGACAAAAATGAATTTCGGCCAAAATTTAAAACATATTTTACACTATTTGTTGTTGGGGTACATGAGTTGATGATTTATGGAAACGCTCTGAGGGTCATTTGGTGGCTGCTTATGGTGTTCATTGCAATCTTTGACATTCTATTAATCTATATGGACATGGATATTTTAAGTTACGTCTTGCAAACCAAATTGGGTGATAATGCTTTTGATGATAGTTTAACTAGAAGTTGGGCTGTCTAAGTAGTGTATATAGGAATCTGGAGTCAATTGATAAGTAAGTAGTTTCAAGTTTACTGGCTTGTTAATGGGTTTGTGAGTGAAGACAAGTTTTAAACCCAGGTCTATGGTATCAACACTCAGTTTTTACCAATCCTTGATCCTAACTCTCTGTTCAGCAGACCATTGTTTGAACCATTGGTCCTTATCAAGTTAACGATTTAACTGCTTGATCAACACATGCTGTTTTTGGAAGTTAGGATCATTGAATTGATGCGAGCTATGAGCTGTGGCCCATAGACACCAATTGAATTGCCCACATTGGTGAAAAGCTAGTGTGACATCCTTCTGATATAGTTGTACCCTTTTGAAACTTAAAAAGGGTATTGTCATTGTATAGAACATCCACTGTTTCCCTCACAGATGATTGGTGTTCTGTACTTGCACTAATCTCATCATTGAATTTTACAGGCTTTCCTACATTTCTAACAAATCCTGTCTCTCCTGCTTTACAGGTTCGTCAGATAACGATTACCATAAGGTGGGTGGGTCTCTGCAACTTCTGCCTTTAAACACGGATTCTCATTCACTTCTTTATAATTATGATGAGCCTCTCTTGTTTGCTTTCTGCAGGACTATTATTAATGGGGTGTGCTATCTTGCAACATTTGTTTTCGGCATCAACGCTGTTGGTTTAATTCTGTATTCCGGCCAGCTTGCCATCAACTCCTTCATGGAAGGTTCTACGAGTAAACCAACTTCAGAAAAAGGTGATGATCCGTTAAGTATGTCAAGTCCGTCAACCAAGATTCCCGAAGATGGCCAGGAATCCAACGACAGTAATGGAAACCAATATTCGGATGATACTCAATAATGGAAAAGAAAATTTAGTACCTTTTGTTCCTATGACCCATTTGTCAATATATCTACTCAATTATAAAGCATGAATTTTCATGGTCATGGTCTTTTTCTTAGTCTCAAACGCAGTCCATCCTCTGAAATTGAGGTAGGTCTATCCAAGTTTTATTAGCTTCATTTGATGTGGAGGATTGTTTGATTTATAGCTGTCGATGTTAGTTTTCAAAAGCCAAAGAAAGATTAATTGAGATTTTTTACTTTTTAATTTTTGGTGTTTCCACCAAGTAAGCGCGTATTTTTCAAGCAATCAATACCCTATTCCAAGTGGTACACCAAATGCACATCCTTTAAATTAATATGGTCTACATGGGTTTTTGAGCGCAGAATTGACTTTACCAACTTGGCAAGCAGGCACCACTTTTACTCTCTTAAATTTTAATCATAACCTTCTTTGTATGCTCCGACAAAAGCAAGGTTTGATTTAAATCTCAGTTGAGCTGTTCTTTGAATTTTCTTATATAAGTAAGATTTAATATAAAAACCTCAGTTGAGCTGTATAGTTTGCAACGGTACGAGTCATTCATGCATGTGATTTGTAGGACTTCTGCAAAAGACGCAATCTATTCACTTGAGTCATACTATACTGAGTTTGGTGAGCAAATACTGAATCGATCTGAATAGCCAACTCAGAGAAAATTATATCCATACAATAGGTTATCAAATAATGACAATTTACATTTATTTGTCTTAGTGATTCATACAGGAACTGCTCATGCTTTTGACCTGGTGAGTCAGTTTTTGATGCCAAGATTCTAAAAATGCATTGACCAAAATCTAGTAGCAGCTGAGGGGAGACATGATGCTAATTCGAAGCAGGAAACTCATTTGAAATCAAAGAAAATAAGGGGAAAATGACAGGAATCTGGAATGCCTTCCACTATAATAATACCTGGTTGCTGGAAAACTCAGTGAGAATCTGATATCCCTATTGCTGTTATTCTCTTGTACTTTCATTTGGCACTTTCAGACATCTGATAGTATTTATTGTTCAATGCCAATGAAGAGGTTTTGTTACACGCCGTAATGCTCTATAGCTGTAGCTACTGACGCTCTTTTCTCGCCTACCCTCTTGAACAAATGCGGAGGTGGCTGATACTGATGGAATGGTTTTGAATTGGTATCGAAAAAATGGAGGAACACCACCATAATCACCGAGGAAATAAACATGGGTATTGGACCAAAAATCCATAGCAGCAAACTAGTAGCAAAATAAAGCGCTCGATGACCAAGGGACCAGAAATTGCTTCCCCTTATAACTGCCGACTGCACGGATTTCACAGGTATGTTCGTATCCGGTATGCTTATAAGGAATGTAGCATGGACAAAATACCTCGCGGATTGAACGAAAGATGCGAATGCCAGCAGAAAACATGAGAGGAGGCTGATGAACTTTATGAAAATAGTGGATTTCCTTGTGTCTCCATAGATTAGATCACTCATGAAGATGCTGTTGGAAGAACTTCCAATCCATGCTCCAGTTAGAGAGCTTAGAACTATGCAGACAGAAGATAAGGAGTTTGCTGCTGTTGTGTTTCCTGTTAGTACCTGTACAGCTAGAGAGGTGTCTTTTGCATTAACCTGTGAATTCCCCAAGTAAAATTTGTGAGATAGTTGAGTAGAATTTAGGAAAGTAAGTTACAAGGTGTGATGTAGAAAGGAAGAAGAAGGAGAAATTGTAACCTGCATCATTCTCTCAACCCAAGCACTCATATGGTGGTTCTCATAGCCAATGACTGTAGTATGAGGAAGCCTTAGGCATCTATGGAGAAGAATGAGATGATAAGAAAACATGATTAACAACCCACTTGGGACTAACAGCAGATCTAGGTACTCTTGTTGCCACCCCATTCTCTCTCTCTCTCTCTGTTATATTCAACTAGTTACATTGGGAGCCTTGATGGTTTGCTTCAATCCAAGTTTTGGATCTATAAATATCAGCTAAAAGGGCATTCCATAGAGATTTTTGGGTTATTTAATGATCATTGACTTTTTTTCATATGGTTTTGGCTCTAGATGATGCTTGATTGACCAGCAAGCCTGCAAGAGAATCCCAAGTCTTTCTTGAATCACCATTTTTATTGTTTTATACCTGCAATTTTCATTCCTGATTTTCTACACCAAGTGCAGGAGAGAATCTCTTGGACACTCAAGAAAAAAGAAACGCATGTTGGGTCTAGACTTTTCTAAAATCCTAATAGGTTAAGATTAATAGTAATCTAACTCGGGTTGATAGGATACAGGTTTCTTGTTTTGAGTGTCTAAGAGTATCTTTATTAGGTTAACATTAACTCTAAAGTCTAAAGCCCTTTGGTTCACGAGTATTCCTTTAGTTTGCCTCGAATAGCCCAATAACTTAAAAGAAAAAGGGTAAATTACACATGTAGGTTAGACGAAATTACATAAAGTTCTCTTGTTTTTGAAATTACACTGTCCTCCTCTATACTTCATCCTCCTCTATATTTTTTCAGTTGCCGGTATCATATTCTTCATTTTGTTAGTATGCTGTTATTGACATAGATGGATTTTGAATTTTTGGATAATGTCATGATTTAAATATTTTAAAATGTCTGAATTATCCTTCTTGAAGCCAGTCGACTAAATAAAAGAGGGTAAAATTGTAAAAGAGCATTCTCGGATAGGAGAGGACAGTGTAATTTCAAAAATAATATGAGAGACTTCTGCAATTTTGCCAAGAGGATGAGAACGAAAATGGCTCTTTGCTAAATGTAATTTCAAAAATAATATGAGAGATTTCTGCAATTTTGCCAAGAGGATGAGAACGAAAATGGCTCTTTTGCTAAATCTCGGGAAATCAGTGTAAATATAATTTACCAAAAAAAAAAACACCACCTTTATTACGGTAAAATTTTGAAATATTCTTCCAAAGCATCAGTTATTTAAAATAATAGTTTTCGACTACTTATTTTAATTGACAAAATTAGGCTCTTTGGATCGGATTACAATTAAAACCGACAAGAAATTTGAAATTTGATGGGATTAAGTTACACGGATTACACCCCACCCTATTGCGCCAGTGGTTGGGGGGTGTGGCCTCTAAATGTGGGAGGTCAGGGGATCAAATCCCCTCGGGTATGAGTTACAAGGACTCTACTGTCCAATGCTAACCCCTAACAGCCTAACCGATTCAAGATTACTAACGGAGGTACATGATAACTCCAGCCAGAAAAAAAAAAAAAGTTACACGGCTTGTATGTCATGCTTAACCGAATAAGGGAAGGGACACAAAAACATGGTAGCTACTCAGATCCTGATTAGAAATCATTTGATACCACAAGGGATTTGCTAACCTGACTCGCTTCTGAGAAGCATTTACCTGACTGCATGGATTGAGGGAGGTATCCAGTTAGCATATGTTGGAACATCAGAAGTCAAATCCCACTAAAAAAACACAGATAGGAAGATGAACAATTTTGCTCTTACTCGACTGATATTAAAAAATTCCTCTGAAATATAGAACAGGGCTATCAGAATCCTATGAGGATTAATGGATCACTCATCAATCCTAGTGTAATTCTCGGATCCCTCTATCTAAAGATCTGTTCAATTGGCAATCCTAATTGTCCATTCGATCACATAATTCCAATTTCATTTACCACATAATTGAAATTGCGCATACCTAGGGGTGCATTCAAGCCAATGCCCAAGCTAGATCATTGGCTCAATTCGTTCAGGCCAAGCTCAAACCGGTATTTTTGGCACGAATGAATCAAGCTAAGCTTTTATTTTGAGCTCCAATTTTAAACAAGCCAAGTTCAAGCCAGACTGTTTTCGGCTTGAGCTCAACTTGGCTTGATACATCTATATATAATATATATACAATTTTTTTTTGATGATTTTATTTATGCTATATACAAAAAAAAATCACTTTCTTTATCATAGGTCTTAATAATAAATACGTTTAAAATTTAATAATAACAGTAACACTTATGAAATTAAAAGCATAACCTCCTATCTAACTCTGTGCTCTTTGGATCGATTGTATTATAATTTTTATTAATTAATATATTTATTAACATCATATAAAAATTAAATAAAATAACTTCCTAAATCAAGCTTAGCCAATCCGAACTTGACCGGAACTCAAGCTTGTTCTAGCCAAACTCAAGCCTAAACATTCGAGCTTGATTAATCAAGCGCAAGCCAAGCTCGAGCATGTTCAAACTTAGCCAAGCTCGGCTAAGCTTGGCTCAAATACACCCCTAGGCATACTCCACGCGGAATTGAAGCGCTGTTACCAGAGCAAAAACACAGAATTCCAACTCAATAAGTTGGGGCCGTTTTGAGCTGATTGACTAGGTTTACCCTTATGGTACCTTAGGCATAACCTTGTGTCTGACTGTGTGTTTAGGTGTTACTTAACCTCCTTAACCCCAAAAAATAAAAATAAATTCCATAAGGAGTTGAGCATACTTCAATTCTGTGGAATTGAATTCATAGGGCCAACAGTAGTGAAGAGAGCAATATATTCAAATTGCAAACCATCTAACATCTGTCTCAAGTAAAGATGTTACATAAAAGATATTGTACTTGGTGCAACACAAGACACTACTAGTTAGAAAGCCACCCTTAGCTGTTTACCCAAATGTGCCAAAAGCCTACTGTTGTTGGGTTCTCCATCTGGGAAGGCGACATATATACAAGTGCTATTATCCTTCATACTCACATTTAAGTTACAAAGCTTATCTCTTAACTCATCTAATCTGCCTCCTACCCACCATCCTCTTCAAGGTTGTTCACCCGTTCACATTCGTCAATCCATTCACTGTATCTGTAGTGTCAAAACTTCACATTAATGAAAAGGAACATAGAAAAACAAAAATTGTGAAACTATAAGCAGAGTTCAGGTATAACTCACATGTCTATTGGTTCAGATAAAGCTGCAAACAGAGAAGAAAAGAAAGATCAGGTCTCTAAATACAAAGTTGGCCAATATAAATTCAAGTACATCAGCCAATAGGGAATTCATATGACAAAATGCAAAAATCAAATTATTTTTTTAATTGATCGACAAGATGCAAGAATCATCTACAACATCATTCAATACAAAGTGCAACAACTACTACCAAGGGTAGAATTCTGTAAATAATACTAGTATTTATCATATGTATCTCTCATAAACATAAAAGCACCACATAAAGGGTACTATATTCACCTAGTTGGTTTTTCTACTTATCAATTTCCTTCAACCCTAACTCATAAAAGTTTCCAATAAAAATAGTAATATACAGAGAACACATTAGCAAACTGTACTTCAATCCATATTAGTTTCCTGTATTTTCGCTGCCGCAGAATGTTTGGGGTGAATTTTCCCTGAGAATGTGCATTATCTGAAATTTCATTGCACCAGAAAATATTAATTATTGCATCCTCCCAAAAGCATGAAACTGAAAACATACCTGTGATGGTGGTGCTGAAGCTCTCTTGGCAGATCCTGCATACGGCTTCACCAATCAAGTTCTTCATATCACTGCCACCAGAAAGAATAGTAAATTGATAATGATTAGTATGTGAGAATACGTAATAAGCCAACCTGCAACTCAGTTGCATCAACCTATAAGTTCGGCATATAATGAAGAAGTGAAAGCAACAAACAAGAAGCGAGGCTGAAAAAAATTCTTAGCAAACGAAGAGCGAGAAATGAGATGGGCGTCTCACTCTCATTATATTAGTATGAGATGGGCGTCTCACTCCCATTTTGTCTATTTTATATTTATGCCCCCTCTAAGAAGCCACCCCCAGTAACAAAACTGGAGAGTTGGGCCACACCTGTACCTTATGGTAGCAACATTGCGTCCATCGATGGGGTCAATCATATATCTCACTAAATGCATAATTGCACATGCATAAAAGGGGCAAATAGAACTTAACAAACACTTACATGCGACATTCGACGCTGGTTCCATGGTTGCAGAAGGGACAACTGAAAACAGTATCAAGCTTGTCCATCCGCTTCTTGGGAGGTGGCTTCGCCTTTGACTTCCTTTTCCCCATTTTTCAAATCAGTATCACTGTTTCAACTCATAAATAAGTCCACGTAAATGTCAACAGAATATGCAATGTACAGTTATATATAGTCTCATTTTCTATTGATAGATAAATGAGAATTAGTCACATACTAAACACAGTTTTCAGTCAAAAAAGGAAATGATCAAATCAAATAAAGAAAACACTACTGATAGGTATGATGAGTAGTCCCTTTCTCTCGGAGGCAGATGCTAACTCTTTCTAGCTATTTGTTTCCCCACTTAAATACAATTCACAAGAGCATCTGAAAACAATACAAGTTGGAAAAAAAAACATATAAAAGACATCAACTGAAAGATCCCTTATCACCTCCCATTCAAGGAAGCTGTCTCAAATGGAGATTCACCCATAGAGATTGAAACCATAACCATATCAAGAGATTGAATCACAGCCAATCGCGATTCAACCCGAGGAGAGGTTCAATCACACCCACAGGTTAACACATGTCCCTGTTAACCCCTATTAACTGTGGTTAAAATTCACTAACCCTTAAGGTTCAACAATCTAACCTTAGTTTTTAGAAGAAAAAAAAAACCTAAAGAGTTAAAATTTCTTAACCAGAGTTACAAGTTTTTTTAATTGTTTTCTAAAAACAGGTTAGATTATTGAACCCTAAGGGTTAGTGAATCTCAACCATAGTTAATCATGGTTAGTACTTAGTAGGGACACGTGTTGACCTTTGGGTGAGATTGAACTCACCCCCGGGTTCAATCACGATTGGCTGTGATTCGATCCCCCATATCAATATGATAGACTAGCAAATTATGTTGATTGTAACTATAAACATGCACAAGCAGCACAACTAGTGTAAGCTGAACATTCTCAATTTACCGTAATCATTTGCAGCCCTCAACCATGAGACAAGGTTTGTCTCTCCCATTACAAAACTCTAGGAATTAAACCAGAACTTGAAGGCATATCAACATAAGCAGATACAAAACTTCAGAATGAATTTTCACCCAATTTCAAGAAATCATATTACAAAATATTCTGGTGACATGACAGAAACCCTAAATGCACAAAATCCGTACTCAATCAAGCTAAAATCTTATCAGACACAACAGATTAAAGTTTCCCTTTAATCTCGGAACAAAAACTTCCAAAGTAAGCGAACATCAATCTCTAGAGAACTAAAAATAACTATCAATCTAACCACATATTCTTCAATCAAAGAAGAGAAACCCCAAAACCTTATACAACCTTAATAAGAATAACAAAAAAGGGTACATTCAAAACGATGCAGGGATTGAAACGCATACCTAAATCGACGGAAAGAAGGAACAAAAAAGTTTTTTGAGCGACAAACCGTTCCGATCTGCACCAAAATCAGAAACGAAGAGAAAAAAAAAGGAAAGATCGAAAATAGAAACTCAGAGATGGAAGAACTCGAAGGAACTCGCCAAATCTACCTGTAAAATATTCTTCAGAGGCTTCGCGAAACTAATGCTCCGTTTGTTTTGATGTAAAATAGGAAAACAAATGAATTTCACGGAATATATCATTTTTCGCACATAATTTATTTAGGACAACTGATATTTTCGATGAAATTCATTTGTTTTCCCCTATTTTACATCGAAACAAACGGAGCCAAAAAAAAGAAAACCCTAGTTTTCTAGAGAGAGAATAGGAAATGGAAAATGCTTACAACAGAAAGGAAAATAGCCACCTCCTTTTTAGGGCCACGTGTCTCCTTTTTACTTCCATTAACTGTGGTTAAGAGTCGGTCACCCCTAAGGTTCACACATCTATCCATAGCTTTTAGAAAAAAATATTTTTTAAAAAATTAACCACAAGAGGTGATTAATTTTTTAACCATAGTTCAAGGGGTTTGTGAGAGCGAGGAGGAATAGTTCCCTCCTCAGCACGAGGAGATGACCATTGCTCCAACAGAAAAGTGTTTTAAGTGTTTTTTTAACTCTAGTTAACAACTTTACAATAGAGTTGCTTTTTTTTTTATCTAAAAATCAAGTTAGATGGTTGATCCCTTAAAAGTTAATGAATCTTAATCATAATTAAGAGATTAAAAGTGAAACGTGTTTACAAAGAGCCCAGTTATAAGCATAGAGAATTTTAAGTCTTCTTTAACGGATTTGAAAAAAATATTTAAATATGAGCTATGTTTAGAAAAAAATGCTTAAATATGAGTCCGAGCTCAACTTCAATCGCCTTGAGCCGCCTCTTTTTTAATGTGGTGGCAATCTGATAATTTGGTGAATAGATTTCTCTTCGTAATTACAAAATTGTGCTATCTATGCATTAAAAAGGTGCTTGAAGTTAGAACTCCACCTCACATTAACACTCTTGAAAATATTATTTATTTTAGAGTTAAAGTATCATTTTGTCGCTCTAAATTTAAAATGTCACTACTTAGGGCATGGTTTGAAATATTTTACCAAAAAAGGTACGTATACCAATATTACCCTTATAGTGTTTGGCTTTTATATATGCATTACTTAAGGGTAAATATGTTAAAAGCATACCCTTTCTAGTAATAAAAATGCAAAGGATACCTACCCTCTTTGATGAATATGTCAAAAACATGTGAGGGCTAGGGCTTTTGCTTTTAAATTCTAAACTTTATTTTGTCATTATTATCTTTTAAACTTATTTAATATAGGTTAAAAAGTATTACTCTATATTAATATAAATAAAATTACCTTACATATATAAGCCAAATCAAATAGGATCGTGATGGAGCTCAACTTATTTAAACTTAAATAAAAGCTTGACTTGGTGTGATTGTTCTGAAATGTCAACTTGAGCTTAGCTCAAGCAAGCCAACTTGGACTGAATGCATCCCTGTAATATGGAGATGCCCTAGTTGATCATGTGATGCACATCAATACAATTGAGCAAGATGATGTAGGAAGAGAAAAAAAAGATGCCAGTCTACATGTGTCATGGTAAGCTCTGTAACTCCTATATAAACCTATACAAGAAGAGAAGATTCAAACATGTTCTTAGTTATATCTATATAAACAGCCTAATTTGGGAAAGTTTGGAAGAGATGGGCTGGCATGAGTAAAAAATAGGTCAGGCCTAGGAAGCCCAATTGAAATCGGATTGAATTGGGCTCGGCCTAAGCCTAGCCCCGTCCCGGCCATTGACAACCCTACACTTGTACATCCCTTGAAGATATTTAAGGAATGTGAATCAATCTTTTAAGAGAGTAATGTTGTCTAGGGCTGCACATGGGTACGAGTCAAATCGTGAACCGGACCGAACCGACCACTATGGTCCGGTTTTTTTAAAGACACGGTTTGGTTCTGGGTACCATTTTACTTAAACCGATTTTCTGTGATTCAGTTCTAGTTTGTTCCAATTTCAAACTAAACCGGACCGAACCGAACCGAACTTAGAATCAAATGTAGAACTGCAAACCGAACCGAACTAAGAACCGAATGTAGAGTCGAGAATCGAAAACCGTATGAGAACCGAACCGAACAGGTTCTAGGGTCCTATAAATATTTTTTTTTTTTGAAACCTAATCCTAATATCCCTTCCGCCTCCACCTTCCTCTCTTTGTTCCAATTTAATATTTTTTAATTGGTGATTATTTTTGTTCATTGATGAGATTTGAGTTTTGGTTTTAGTACATTGAGAATGTAAACTATTGGATTTATCGACATTAAGAGTAGATTATAAACCCGTGTGTAGAACCGAACTAAGGCTCTACGGTTCGGTCCTAGATTGGTTTTTTTCCAAACCAAGACTCTACGGCTCGGTTCTGGGTTGGTTTTTTTAGAACCAAGGTTCATTGGTTCAGTCCCAAAAATTCTCAGAACTGAACCAAACCGAACCGTGTGCACTCCTAATGTTGTCCCAACCCTCCATTTGGTAAGGGATTAGAATTTCATCCCAAAAGATATAAAATATTTTTTTTACTTATTTTTCTCTTAAATCTTTATTATTTCGGGAAAAATGATAAAAGATAGTTTTAACAAATTGTGCAATTTTGATCTAAAGTTTAGATCATAATGTTTTTTTTTTTTGGTAATCCTAAATCATTTATCTATCTATGTCAGCTGCCCAATGCCCACACACTCTCGCACAGTCTCGCTGCTAAAGAAATGATAGTAGCAGCGAGAACGGCATGCTTTTTTTTTTGGTAACCCAGGGTGTCCCCAACCCTTCAGGTCAGAACCAAGTCCCTGGGAGTGTGACAAGTGCCCACAACCCGCCCCACCAGGAAAGTCCAGAAAATCTGGGTGGGACTAGCCCCAAAGGGGGAGTGAGAAATGGAACCCAAGACCTCCCACTTGGCGAAAAGCCCAGGAACCACTAGTCCACCCCTTTGGGGTTGAGAATGGCATGCTGATATATATATATATAATGTGCTGTTGGAGTATGCTTCTAGAGGTTCCATATGGGATCTATAACGATCATAATTAGATATAGGACTCGATTTCATGTGTTCAGCTTTTGGCGTATTAGTTAAGTTCGTATCATTTGGTATCAGAATTGACCTCCATGTCTCAAGATTAAATCACTTAAAGGGCTACTTAGAGCAGAGTGTGAGCCATTCCAAGAAAGGAAAGAGTTGCCTGTTACCAGAGTGAGAGCCGTCGAAAATGCCAACTGCAGAAGCGTTGTGGTATGTTACGATCTTAAATAGATATAGGACGTGATTTCACTCGTTCTACAAGTCATAGCACTTTTGACAAATTGGTTAAATTCGTCTCAGGATCGGATTGCAGGTTCATGTAGGTTATTACCTGAAATTGAAGTTTGTCACTATACCCAGTCGGTCTCTTCTTCAAGGGCTGAGCCGCATTCATGACCCCGGCTACCTTCATTTCCATATCAAGCCTCGCAACATCCTACTAGTCGCCCGGTTGTCCTCTTTGGGTTCTTCTGATGATTGGATTAGTAGGGGTCTCAATGGGCCGGGCTTAGGCTTAAATTTTGGTATTTTTGAATAAGCCTAGCCCGAGGCCAACAAATTTACAAGAGGCTTTGAAGCTCGAATCCGGCTATTGACAACCAATTAAGAGGAAGAGAAAACAGATTATCAAGATTGCCGATTTTGGGTAGACAAGGACCTCAACTTGAGGGGTGCCCCTGTGTATATCTCACCGGAACTTGATATAGATATAGATGCTCTGAGGTGCTCTGTAGTAGAGATGATTACTATTTACTGTGCTGGGAAAACAGCTTCTAAGTGTGTACCCAATACCGAATTGTTTACTCTCTCGGAATAATTACAGCCAGGAACTGCCAGAGATGCCTAGAGAGATGTCCAAAGAGGCACAGGATTTCGTGTAAGTGCTTGGTTAGGGATGAAAAATTCAGATGGACAGTAGATATGCTCTTAAGTCATCCCTTTTTTTGGAACTGATGGCGGAGAGATGAGCCGTGATTAGCAGACCAACGTGTCCCCGTGTCCCTTTTAACTATAGTTAAGCTCAATTAAATTATGATTAATATATATATATTTTGTAAAAATGAATGTTGAATGGATGAATCCTAAGGGTGAGTGAATCTTAACCACAGTTCGTTGGTGTTAAGAAGGAGGGGCAGGGGACATGGACCAGTGAGGACCGCACATTCCACTACATAGCCGAATGAGCAATCCATTAAACATTTTCCTTTTTATTGATGAGGTATGATTGATTATTTTGGTTGGTACCAAACGCTATTATTTGGGTCATAATGTAATCAGTTTTATTGATTATAATCCGGACGAAAAATCTAAGTTAAACAGCCCCTAAAGGTTGGGTTCATGACCCAAATTATCGAAACAACTAAAATACCCTTACATCAGAATTAGGATTTTCCTGGGTTTGAAATGATAAAAAATAATGGATTTCTAAAAAGGGTTCCTAGGGTTAAAGTTGTGCCGCAAGAATTGAAAAAGAATTCGGAGAAATGCGAGCATTTGACATGGCTCAAGAACACTTGACCATGCAAAATTGGGTATCTACATAAAAGAAATTACTAATATTTTTTATCATCTGCAAATAACAACTAATCATTTAATAAGATACATCATACAAGACAGAATTGTCTGAATACATTTCTAATTCAAAGCAACCAAATATAACAAAACCCTGTGGCAGTTGAGAATTGAAATAATACAACAATGAAAAAAATTTTAAAAAAAAAGGAAAATGTAGTAAATAGCAAAGAATTTGCTTCGGATCAAAAAGACGTTAAAAGCCACTAAACCTTCCACTAACCTTAGAAAAGTACCCAGTGGAAGTCATGCCAACATCTTCTCATCCTTGGAAAGGCACAGCATCAAATAGAATAAGGAAGTTTGCAGACAGTAAGATTTTAAACCCCTGTATCTTCATTTTTTTTTAAAGATTACGCAGAGCAACATCCAACTTTCTTCACGGCAGATACATCATCCTTACTGCCTACAGTGATAGTCTGTCCTTTGGGCAAGGCTGCCGGGTCGTCTCCAATGTCAAGAGCCTTCCTGCTGACAACACGATAGATCTGGGTGAGCACTTCTGTGAAGGAATTCTCCACATTCATAGACTCCAAGGCAGACGTTTCCATGAAAAAATTGTTCTCTCTCTCAGCAAAGGCCTTCGCATCCTCAGTAGAAACAGCCCGCAGGTGACGGAGGTCTGCCTTGTTCCCCACGAGCATGATCACAATGTTAGAGTCTGTGTGATCCCGAAGCTCCTTCAGCCATCTTTCCACATTTTCAAATGTAACATGGCGGGTGACATCATACACAAGTAGTGCACCAACAGCTCCTCGATAGTATGCACTTGTGATTGCACGATATCTTTCACAAAGAAAATAAATTTAGATAAGGAATTATTCTTGTAGTATTATGATTCAGCAATTTAACCTTTTTGTTTCAGCATCACATCAGCAATATTTTGAGGAATTTAAAAAAGAAAACGATAATTTGTTCACAGGGCAGAAATTAAAAGGGAAAAGGAATTATTCTCATAGTCCCAAGTTTCTCTTTTCTCACAAGCTTCTTGTTACTTTAGATTTCAGAACTGATTGAAATTAAAGGGAGATAATGACGGGTAGATTGCTTATACACCGTAGGGAAAAAAAAAGGTAATCTGAGTAGTGCTACCAAATACATCAGATCGTGAATAATTGAAACTGCTTATAATACATATATTTCTACCTTGCAGCAGGAGACTATCACAATACTGAAAGAAAGAAAAATCAGAATCAGAATCAAATTAATATAGTAAGATCCACATGCATGGATCAGGCAGCTACATTAGAAATATAAGGATATCAAGGCATAGATTTAAACCATTAATTGCTTGCATAAGAAATTCACTAAGAAGAATACTTTGTTCTACCATCTCTCCTTAAAAAATGCTCATCTTAATTTCTTCTTACTCGGAGAAATTGATAAAAATCGTCTCCTGACTCTCTTCCATCATTAGTGAACTTTCTAAATTCTCAGATTTCAATCTTCAAAGGTAAGTACGTAATAATCAGAAAACCAAACCAAATTCACTCCAATTGAAAACTGTATTTGGAACAAGCTAATGGGGGATAAAAATTCGAAAACCTCCCTCGTCTTCTATATCAGATGCAATAAATGAAGATGCTTTTGAGATTCTTCATTTGAATAGGGGCATCAGTACCATCATTAAATTCAGAATAAATATAATGCACAGCTACCGGGCACACAAGTTGTAAAATTACTGAAAATGGGTATATAACCCATTTCTAGAATTATAAAACACAAAATTAACCCCACCTAATAGCAATAGCCTCACAAAGGCATAAACCCAGTACACTAGCACAAGAATACACATGCTCAATGCTAGGAAGTATAAAGGTGGGACACATGGAAAGCAGAACAGTAGGGCTGACACTTCTATAATATGTATAGAGTGTTTCCAGACTCAATTTCTGAAATTCCTATCTTATTAGGTTCAGAATAAACTCTTGAACAATTCATTATAAACCACAGGAACTAGGCACACAAATAGTCAAGAATTCCCATTTAAGAGCAGGGTGCAGTAAATGACCGGCACAAGAGCTCAAGTAATGTCGATTGGAAAGAACCTAAATACAAAACTCTTAGTCATCATATACTACTGCAAAGATATTGTGTATCATTAAGCAGAGGAGAAACAAACTTGATCAAGTGCAACAGGGGAGTACAGTGCATGGCAAAGTCTGCTAAGGTTACTTGGGTAGGATAAATGCTCAAGTGCCTTGGCAATCCTCGTCAAATATCATCCATGTTTCAACTTTGTTCCAATTTACTATGAGAGATCAAAACATATTAAGATAGATTATTATGTTGCTGGAGAAACTTATACAAGCGAATAAGCCTCTTTATGTCGCAAACTTTATATCGAAAGACTAGCCAAACAAAAGTGAGATATTTTCTAAGAAAGCATTCAATGCATAGACTATGCATCTCAACATGAGGGGAAGCGTTGTTAAAATAATATCACTCATTGTTTGATAATTTCTTCTAATTTATTTATAGGTTGTCATTGCGAAAAAAAACATGGGGAGTTTTGATTTTGTATTATTTCGTAGTCATTACCAAAATCCCCCAATGTTCATTTGCATAGGTAGTGCACAATTAATTATGTGCAATCAGGCTCCTCCAGAATTTGAGTTGTAAGTTGTAACTACAATAAAACATGGGAAAGTCTAGATTCGTAATGTAAATTTTAGTTGTAATTTGTATCATACTTGTACCAAAAATAACAAAACCTAATACATGAAAATCAAGAACTTGATCAACTTATTGGAAAATCACCAAACTACTGCAAAAAGTAATATACATGTATACTTTTGAGCATAGTTACCAAAGCGAGAAGCGATGCAAAAGTGAGGCTCAAAAAACCCTTATGAAATGGGAAGTGACAAATGAAATATATGTGTCTCATTCTCATTATATTAGGATGACCAACCGTACCTTTGATTTTATCTTACATGAGATATTTGTGGAGAATTAGGTGCCTTAGGTTTCAATCCAACAATATTTGCTTAGGATTTACACCATAGGCTTTAGACTTGGGTCTATCTAATCACTTCCTGCATAGCCTCTTTATCACTAAATGAGACATGATAGAAGCGAGCATGAAGCGAGTCTGGAAAACGAGCTTCCGGAGAAGGAGCTTCCCTGCAACTATGCTTTTGAGTAATGAAAACCCCTTGGGGCCTCAAATTCAACGTTCAATAAGAACATTTTACTAATGAGAGAACTTATCCACAATAGAACATTGAGTTCAACTATAACTTATATGACATCTACTCATACACTCTACAAAAGCAACAATCAAAATAGTAAAAACTTCTCCTTGTTCAATTGACCTCCGGTGATGATATGGTCATCAAGTAAACTGTTCTGATTTGAACCACAAAATCAAACCATATTTAATCAAGAGGTGGACTCTAACTTTCCCCAACCTAACGTGAACGATTCACTAAGAATTTTCTAGATTGACCTTCATCCCAAACTGTGACATTTGCTAGGGCATCAAAGAACAAAGGCATAACCCATAAGTGCTAGCAGTTGAACATTTCTCTCACCAGCAAAGAAGGGTCCATGCCATAAAACATCCAGCCCCAGAAAATTAAAGACTTGGCTGTATATTTCCAAGCACCTTCCTTGGTGTGCAGTTAGGGAGGACTACAATCAGTTGAGATTGGCATTGCCATCCTTATTATTCTCCCATTATGGATGGTGGAGATATTTTTAGCATCTTTGTTGGTTGTAATTTCCGGAATTTTAGTGCGTTCATCTCCTTGTGAACTATTCCTGTACATGCTCTTTTATATACATAAATATTTATTAATTGTAATTATCAATTATAGGGCATTGTATTATAGCCCGTCTGGTTATGATATGGATGGCAACTTCGAGCTCCCCAAGAAATCAATGCAGATGTGATATATGAGTGACTCTCACATGTAGTTATTATCATTTGAGTATCTATTCATATTATATGAGTTTTGAATGTGTTAAACTAAGTATGAATGATCATAGTTGTTAAATCCTTGCAATTTGCAATTCAAATCCTACAATTTGATTCGAATCCCAAGCAAAACGATTCAAATCGGATGTGAAAATCTTAATTGGGTAAATCTCATTTGATTTGTGATTTAGATTACAATTTGCGATTCAAATCGTACGTATCATGCGATTCATACGATTTGAGTACGAAACCTCTTTTATGGACCAATATTTAAATATTTTTTATTTAATTCTTTTGTTTTTCCAAAGGTACTTTGTGCCTTTTCTGAAGAGAGAAAAAACATGAAAACCCCTGTTACGGACATGCCAAAACCCCTATTTGAGTTTTCTCTCCATTGCTGACATGTTGTGGAAAAAAAAAGAGAAAGAAGAAAGATGATGGAGTTGGAATTTGAGAAAACTTGATAGGTTATTTTATTAGTCTTTTTAATTGTACAAGTCTTTTGATTCTTGATCTCAAACAACATAATTATGAGTTTACTTTTCTTAATTTATCTATAATGATATTGAGTTTTTTTTTTTCATTTTATGGAGTTCATTCACGTTTTTTTTTAATAGTGTATGCAATGAAATATTCATTACTTTCTTTTATCAATAGATATAAATGAAATCTTTTGGATAATAGATTATTCTATTTTTGTGATTTATTAAGTAATTTTTTTGTATTTTTTAACAATTTTTTTTAAAAATGGATTGAATCTTAGGATTTACGATTTGAATCGCAATTTGAATCGAATCAGTCCTAAAACGATTTTACAATTCGATTACGATTTAACAACATTGTGAATGATATTTGGAATTTGGATATCAAAATATCAAAGTGTCATACATGGCCTTCAGCGTGTAGCTTTGCTTCGTAACCCCCCACAAATGACAAAAGATCTATCATTCCAATAATATTGTGCGATAATCCCACTAATATTTCCAATTTTCAAACTGCGATCCCGCAAAATTAAAATTTTAAATCTGTGACGCTAAGCGTCATAACATAGGCATTAAAGCACTAGAGACAAATGAGGTCATCAAAGACCCACTTAAAGTTACTTTATAATCTATATCCTAATAATAATAATAATTAATATAAAAAGACATATTTTCCTTAATACAAGCGGATATGAAAATTTTCCTAAACAGAAAGGGAAAAAATGATAAAGCTTGGAGGGTTTTGGAAACATTATCTCAATGTTAAAATGTCGCCTAAGCAGTGCTTGGGCCACCTCCTCGCTTAGCTAAGACCCCTATCACCTAATTAGGGTCTAGGCAGGCACTCGTTAAGGTGAGGTCACCTAGGACTTGTCTATCGGGAATTTCAGCGCTAGTGACAAATGGACCTGAACCCCACATACAATTGAATATTATTACACTTCTTACATACACAACCACACGCACACACAACAAATATATATATATATATATATATAGAACACTTCTTACATAACAGATTTTTACTACGGTTTCTTCATATGGTTCTCCCCTTTTCTCTAAAATATGCTCTTTATTTTTTGTAGTGTCATCTTGGTCTTACAAATGCTTAATTTTTAACTTTTAACTTATTTTTAATAAAATATGAATATGATAAATTTTCTAGTAGTAATAGATACAGAAAAATTTGGTCACCTAGGCATCACTTGTGCAAAACCTAGGTATCATCTAGACAATGTCTTGGCAACCTCATCTAGCGAACTCCAATCGCCTAGGTGTCGCTTGGAAGCTCTGAAGTAGTAATAGAAGAAAAAGGAGTCACTCTCTCTCTTAGAAGTAGAAGAAGCTCTCCATCTCTCTCAATCTTTTTTTTCCTGTTTTGGCACTAAACCACTAAGCTACCTTCTTATTCATGCTTATTTTTCCACTTATCACTTTACTAGTTGAAAGTAAACTCTGCTTTTTTACTCTTTTACAGTGACATTCTGGTTTTTCTATGCATTATTTCCAGTTTTAACCTTTGTTTGTAATAATAAACAAATATCATCAATTTCATAATTTAATAAATAAATAAATCTTGGTTTCTAGGCATCAGCTTACCAACGCCTCACCTAGGGAGTCCATATCGCCTATTCGTTGCCTAGATGCTTGGTCTACACCTGGTTTTATTGGTGCATAATTATTCAGCAGACTACTTGTCCCAGATGATTACTGCAAGTATAAATATAAAAACATGCCACGAAAAACAAATGCAGAAGGCCACCAGAATCACATTATACAGAACAATCTACAACAAATGTCAATGTAAAGACAATAGAAGCCATACAGCCTTGCTTTCCACTACAAAATTTAAGAGCAAACTCATCAGATCTGATAAAAAAAATTACCCTTTGCAACTTTGTCCAATATTTGAGAATATTACATATAATCATTCATAAAAAAATAAAAAAAAATAAAAGGGAAAAGGGACATTGGTGGACAGGATCAGTCCAACATAAGCAAACAAACAGATCTGAGAAATCAAGCAAGGAACTAAAACCCAAAGCTCTGAATGCGTTAAAAATTTCTACGGTTCTTGATCTATGAAACCAAATAAACAAACTTCTCCTCTACAATTCATGATCTGAAAACCCTAGCATCACCAATTCGCAAGGACAAACAAAAAACAGAATTCCATACTGAAGCTAACTCCAGATCCACAAAACCAAGATTATAACGAATTCAAGAATTCAAAAAACAGAGATCAAAATGAGAACAGATCGAACCTTTCTTGACCAGCAGTATCCCAAATCTGAGCCTTAACGACCTTATCATCAACATGAATACTCCTTGTAGCGAATTCAACACCAATGGTGGATTTAGATTCGAGACTGAATTCGTTTTTGGTGAATCTGGAGAGAAGATTGGATTTCCCAACACCTGAATCTCCGATCAAAACTACTTTGAACAGATAATCGTAATCGTCGTCGGCTCTGTAAGCACCCATTTCTATTTCTGAGAAGAATTACAAAATAAATAAATAAATAAAAAAGCGAGGTTTTGCAAATCAAAATCCCCAATTTCTATGAATATATTAACAGATTTGGATTTTTCGTAGCTATAAATCTCGGGAGTTCGAAGAAAGAGATTATTCAAAGCTAAGAACACCAAGCTGGAAAAACAGCATTCTTAGTTGGCAGTCACGAGCGAGAATTTACCATTTCACACCAAAATTGATATTTCTACCTTTTCCCCAATTTTTCATTTTTTTTTTATGGGTAACCCGAATATCCCTATAATTCGGGTGTGCCATGCTTGTAGTTTTAGGTTTGTCAATATAATGGATCAATCGGATCTTGACCCGGATCCGGATCATATCCGTATTCAATCCGATTACATGGGATTTAATACTTTTATAGATTTGTCGAATCATATACAGATTTGAGATATTGAATCCCAGTATAATTGGATCAAATTTGGATTTATAGTTTATAGCGATAAAATTGGATCTGATTATATAATAATAATTAAAATAATAATACAATTCTATAAATATATTATAGTATTACCCATCATATTTTTTATTTTTTTATCAATCGGATGGTATTCAGATCTTGAATATATAATCGGATCTAGATTCGGATAGGACAATTCTGATCTTATGGATCTCGGATTAGATTATGCTATGTCGGATTTTGAATTAGGTAGGATTTGGATATTTTAGATTTTTAATCGGATCGGATTCAGGGACAAAGATTACCTGAATCTGACCCGTTCACAACCCTACTTGTAATGATCCTATTAAGGATTGCATCAGCGGCGCACCGTGTACCTAATTTTGAGAAGGAAAGTGATTGTATGTTGGATAGCACGTGTCATTGAGTGTATACCAAGTCTGATTGAGAATCCAACTTATGCTTTGGCACCATTGGATTCTTGATCAGATGGCGGTGCACTACTTGATAGCATGTACTATTGAGCGCCTACAATCACTCCCCCCTTTGAGAATTGATAGCCCTAGTCGTAACTTTCCAAGGTCTCACTAGTTGCAACATTTGTTGCTATTTTTTTAATGATACCTTTAGAAGCAGTTTAGGTCATAATTTATTTTTTTTAATGTTTTTTTTAAACAAGTTGAAGGGCAGTAATGATAGTTGTTTGTTTGTAGCCATGTGATTTACTTACATTAATAATTTGCTTGGTTACTCATACAAGTTTATTTGATACTTCTCATCACACTTTTCGTGTTCTGTACATTATCCCTAAAAAAAAATCCTACAAGTAGGGAACTGACTAGCATGAAGGGTTTGTTGGAAGGAATGTTAAGTCAAAGATACATTATTATCTTATCTACCAAAAAGTAATCAAAATTCATAAGTACTCTACAATTATTTTCTCTTTATAATTTCATTTGAGATTGCTAGATTTTATATCGATATCATTATGTACTAGCCCAAGTGTTTCTCTCTAAACTTGACTTGGATGTGCTTTATCTATTTTACCTCGCTAAAAGAATAACATATTCCACATCAAAAAGAAAAATAATTTAAGCTAATAAAAGTTTTATGGATTGAAACTAGATCTAGCTTAATATGGGTCAACATCCCTGATGAGTACATTCTTTACGGACTTTGCTACTGAGACCCCCTTAGGGCTAAGACCATTGAGACCATGCTCTAAGAGCACGGGATTTCTAGTGGGGCCATTTCACATGGTAGGCCCCACTTGAAATCCCGTGCTCTTAGAGCACGGTCTCAATGGTCTCAGCCCTAAGGGGGTCTCAGAAGCTTTATCCTATTCTTTACATTCAGTGACAGTAACACAAGTTAATTATATATAAAAAATTACTCTTCTATTAGGCCCTAACTCGACCCTAGCCCTTGAGGGCAGGGCTTAGGCTGGGCCTGGTTAATTTAGGTCCTCCGAGGGTTAGGACCAAACTCTTGAAGGTGACCAGACCTTAACCTTGCCCTGGTGGACCATTTGACAGCCCTAATGAACACAGTGGAGAAGAATGTGAAAAAAAAAATCGATCATTCTTCTTCTTGTTCTTCTTCTTCTTCTTCTTATTATTATTATTATTTTTTTTACCATAAGTCATTCTTACCTACTTATTAATTAAAGTAGCATGGACATAAGAAAAATAATATATACTAGCAGGTGGCATGTGCGATGCACGTGAGAGTGAGGGGAAGGAGTTAACCATAGTTAATAGGAGTTAAAAGGGACACATGTTAACCTGCGGGTGCGATTGAACTCTCCCCGAGTTCAATCGTGATTGATTGTGATTCTATTCTTCAAATAAATAGATGAGGGTAGTTTGGGAATTAAAGTAAAACATTAAATTAAAGTTTTGTTTTATATAAGGGTAGTTTAGGAAATTTGGAAAATTTAGGCTACGCCTGCCTCTCCCATTATAATAGTAAAGATACAACTAAAGGCAAAAGATTGCATTTCGACAACTGCTATTCAATTTCCTTAGGTCTTATAGTGCGTGTGTTTAGATTATACCATTATCTCTTAATATTAACAAAAAAAAGCTATTTGTAAGGGATAAAATTCGTAAGCAATTTAGCATTGGAGAACAAGCTTGTTTTCGTTGTTATGTGTACAGGTAGGTGACACGTGTCCCTCAAATGAATGATGTTCGGTTGTCGAATTCATAACGTCTTCGTTATGAATTTCACAACGTTCTCGTTGTACAATCGTATAACGTTATCGTTGTACCATTGACAACGTCCTCGTTGTTTTTTATACAACGTATTCACTGTCTGATGAGTACGTTCAACTGACTCCGACGCATACACAACGATCCCGAGCTTGCGTCAATAACGAGACCGACTATCCAAAGGGAGTAATTAGGAGGCGATTCCTTGACTGTGACAATAGGCGATAAGCACTATCTTGGCATTTAATGTTGGCCACTTCTGAGTATTGTCATATCAAATCAAATTGAACAAATAGTAGGCTCCTATGTGTGACACGTAAGGCTTAAAATCTGTCTGACATATTTGGTAATGAGTGTAAAGCAAGTGGCATGGTCATCCATAACCATCTATGAGCATACAGAGCTTAACCTATAAATACCCTCAAAGACTTAGTTCATAGTGATCAATCACAAAAATTTCTTATTGCTTATTATAGTGCTTCAATTCTATTACTGTTCATTATCTTCTTCTTCGTGTACTTACTTCATCATCAGAGTGCAGGGCAGGGTCCAAACCCTCTACCTTCAACCTTCTACCAGTGTAGCAGGAGTTGACACCTGGCATTGTGAGAATTTTCCCCCACACTATTCAACAGCAAGTATTGGCCTCATTTTATATAGGAAACTTCTGACATTTCAAACAAAATTAAAAAGGGAGATAATTATTAAGTGCTTAATTATTTATTGTAACAGATGTGTCCCAAAGTCTTCGAGCCTAGGACTAGTCCCTTCGGGTATCCACACTGACCCACTTAGAATTTTCCCTACGAGGGTAAGTTGAGGAGTGGGAGTTGAATGCAACCACAGGGAGCAAAACCGGGACGCTATCCTATTTGGCATCACTCCCAATGAACAATTCACTACTCCTTGGGAACAAAAACTTAAGAGTTTCTATTCCCAGATAATAGAAAATTGTTCTTGGGAGTGATGCCAAACACAAGATCCAATCTCAATGAGGGTTGAGGATTTAAAGCCTAATATATCCTCTTTCTTCTTAGAATTGACAAACGTACCTCTAACTTTCATACCTAAGGATTTTGTTAGCTTCACTCTCTCCTGAATGCACTCGCCCCCATTTCGGGTTTATAAAAATAAAGGTTTGTTGGCCACATTAGACCAAGCATTGCACAAGCAACGACGACAGATAACAAGTACATGATAAATCCTAGTCATGTGTATTAGACTGTTGTGAAGTGGATTTCTTAGATATTTGAGAGGGACTTCTGATGCTATATGCTATGGTGGTATGGATTTAATTGTAAATGATTATGTGGATGCAGATTTTGCTAGCAACAGGGATAGAAGAAGGTCCACCAAAAGCTGAATATATGGCAGCTATATTGAGAATTGATGGTTCAGCCATTGGTCCCAGTGGCAGTGTGTACTAACCAGGGTTGTAGCCTAACCGTATTTACGAAAAAAAAATTAGAATACAGTTAGAGTGCAGTTAAAGTGCGTTGCATTTGGCAAGAAATACAACGTTTCACTCTCGGACTAAGCACATCGATGTTCATCACTTCGACGGTAATGTGATGGTTAATATATAGTTAAAAGGTTCATATCAATGCCAGTCGATTGGAGAAGTTCCAATGGTATAAAACTTCTCTTAATAAACTCGATGTTGCTTGATGATCATTAGCAGAACGATGTAAATTATTTTCTGTGGTTTTTTTATTATTTTTTTTGCAATTTATTTTATCCTCTATGGTGCTTGTTTTATTATAACCTAGAACTATATTTTGTTTGCGCCAAATTGATTTTATTGAACGTGGATCATGCCTACACCTCCAAGTGCTGTCAATGGATTAGATCAAGATCCAAATTTGATCCAATTAGACCAGATCCTGATCATATTATGGATTCGTCGGATTGAATACGAATCTTACATCTTGAATCCGGTTATATAAAATCGGAGTCAGATTTATAGCAATCCAATCCAATTAAAAACTATTTCGATTACATACATTATAGTAATAAATGAATTCTTTTATTATTTAATTAAAATATTAAGTTTTAAAGACATTAATCTTAATCGGATGAGGATCGGATTTGGATTTGAGTAAATAATGGGATTAAAATTTGAATTGGGTAATTAAGAATCCATTGGATTTCGGATCAGTCAGATTTTTAATCGGACCGGATTTTTTCGAATCCGATCCGTTTACAGAACTACCTCCAAGCACATGTGTGCCAAGTTTAAAATGAGCTGGATGCAGTGTTTAGTCCAAACTCGAGTATGCGGCATCGACTCATAGTACACTATATTGGGCAATTTAACCTTCGTTTTAATAATGAAATAGTGATGGGCATAGGATACCAGCAAGAACCAAAAGGGAATACTGCAAACAATAAAAATACATTAGCAGCATAAGAACTCAATACATCTAAATAACCTCTCTATTGATCTTCTTTGGCTTCAAAGAGGGACAATGAAAAGAAAAAAAAACACTCAAAAAAGAGGGACTGTGACAATTCCAGGGAAGAAATTAAAATTAAAATTGATTCAGAGAAACACACATGGCCTTGGCTT
Source organism: Tetracentron sinense (assembly GCA_015143295.1). Classification (NCBI taxonomy): domain Eukaryota; kingdom Viridiplantae; phylum Streptophyta; class Magnoliopsida; order Trochodendrales; family Trochodendraceae; genus Tetracentron; species Tetracentron sinense. The sequence goes on along the minus strand of CM026567.1, from coordinate 28,715,528 downwards.
CTGTCGCATTTTCTTCGGTTTCGGAGGCCGTAAAACAACCTTGATTGCAGTATCAAACACAGTCTTCACATTCTGAAAAATCAGTATCAAGAGATCAAATTGGCAAATGAAAATGATAAAGATAACCACAGAGAATTTGTTTAGAGTAGATGGGGATTTGGATATTAAGTATAGCAATTAAAGCTATTGCTACCTGCTGAGTCTTGGCGCTGCATTCGATATAAACCGCTGCACCAATCTTCTTTTTCAATTCCTCTCCCTGCCCCCCAAATTTCGCCGTTAAAGCCACAAGATAAAGTTTATGAAAAAATTAAAAATCTTGGTAAACTTCTTATATGAATTGTCTAATTAAATTTGTATATTTTCCATGGATGACTTGCCTGAGCTGTTGTAATTGGCATTGAACCAGGGTGGTCAATCAAGAACTCCTTGTCCCCTCGTAAATCTTCACTTAGTTACAGTCAAATTTATATTAAATCTCAAGAGATTATCAATTAATTTATAATTAATTTGAATAAATCTGCGAGCTGAATATGATGCAATGGGTAATCGTCGTTTCACTATGACTAATGCTTCTTATATTTCATGGATTAATCGCTCTTACCAAGTTTGGTTCCCACAAGAACAATTGGCACAGTGGGAGCATAGTGCCTTAGCTCAGGGATCCACTGTTAGTCAAGAAATCGCCGATATTATCAAATCCCAGAGGTTGGTGGACATAAATTTTAAAAAAAAATGATAGTAATAAAAGCATAAAGAAAGAATTTAGGAGGAAAGAAACTAACCTTCTTGGAGATATTTTCATAGCTAGCTTTGCTGATGAGAGAGAAGGCCAACAAAAACACATCAGCACCTCTATAACTTAGAGGCCTTAGTCTGTTGTAATCTTCCTGTCCTGTAATACACCAAATTAAACTAAGGAACTTAGATTGATCCCAAATTTCCTTTAAATTATGAAATCACACAAAATAAAAATGAATGATCATTAAAAAAATTTAAGTGAATCCAGTGCTGTTTTCCAAACTCACCTTGAAGACTTGAATTTGGCCCTTGAATTTTTAAAGAGACGATAAATTATAATGATCTGAAAAGGGTTGTTTGGACTTGCAATGTGGGTACAACATTTGTAAGTTACATAGTTAGCTTTGGAGCTTCAAAGCTACCGATTCTTCAGTGTTTTGAGGGAGGGCAATCAAGTTAGAGATATCATGTTGAAGAGAATCAATTTATCGATACAAGAAGAACGTAATTTAATTTGATTTTTAGGAAGAATAGAGAAAGCATAAATGGGGTGCTTGGTTTGTAATGGTAACTCTATATGTACTAAGTTATTGAACTACATTATAAAACATGTTTTTTGGAGAACACAGTTTCACCCAAAAATGCGTCAAAATGTATGCTAAAGCTGCCCAATTTCCACGCTTTTGGGGTTGAGACTTGAGACTAACCTGCAGTATCCCATAGTCCAAGGTTCACTGTACTCCCATCCACCACCACATTAGCACTGAAATTGTCGAACACTGTCGGAACATAATCCTATTGAAAGAAAAGCGAAAAAGAATGCAAAAACATGAAATAAATTATCATTATATTTATTCTCACTTTCATAATTACCACCATGATCACTTACTTCTTAAAAATGAAATGTTCCATGTATATAACTAATACATCATTACCGTGGGGAAGGTGTTGCTAGTATAGGAAATGAGCATGCACGTCTTTCCCACGGCGCCATCGCCTACTGTCACGCACTTGATGAATCTTGCTGTACTCATTTTCAAACTCCTTTTCCTCCTCACCTCCTCCTGACCTTAAAACTTTTCACTAAGCAAAGTTTCCTCTCTTCTTCTCCACCATTCAAGCAAGTCTCTCTTTCCCTTTACTTAGAAACATAAAAATAAAATAAAACAAAAGAAGACAAAGAGATAGAAAGGAGATTTGGTGATATCTGAAAAGTGATGAATTTGAATTTTGAAAAAGAAATTGAAGAGGATGGATTTTAATAACCTAAGCACCCATAACCCACTTTAACTGTAGCTCCTTCCTTTACAATAATTTCCATAGCTTTCTGTTTCTTTAAGTGCAAGGCTAGAGCCAAAACCAACAAAGTTGGTGTTGGTGTTAGTTGGTTAAGTGTTGGAGAAGGGAGAGATTGAATGATGGAAAAGAATAAATTGCATAATTAACCAAAACACTATTATGAAGATAAGAAAAGTGAAAGAAAAAGCCAAAAAGATTAGCTTAAATATTTGTATGGGTGTCTCCATGATTAGGGGAAGAGACAAGAGTTCATATGGGGGTGGATTTGGGCTAGTAATGGCTATCCTTACCTGGGCCCAAAACTACTTTACTAAGGCCCATTATTGAAATAAGGCTAGACAGGGAGATGGATTTTTTCCCATCTTTGGGTTCTAATGCAGGAGTATTTCAGATTTGTACATTACATATTAGTTACATGGAGATGTTAAAGTACATAATACTCATAGCTGATGTTGTATTCATAAGCATCCCACACATTAGCAACAAATGTTCATTAAATATTAACTAATACAAAATTAGGTAATCCAAGTGGACTACGAAATGTAAAGACTCTCAAAGTTGTTTTATCAGATCAATCTCCATTATATTTAAACTGATAAAAAATGGGGCTTTGCATAATTGGCCGAATAAAAATGCTACTGAGTGGAGGTTTATAGTTTCCTGGACCAAACGACGAAGCTCGAGTATTTCCTTACTCAAGTAAGGAGATAAAATCACTGAATACTATAAAATGGGTTGTCTTTTGGCATCTCAACCTTGATTTGAAAATTATTTGCATTTTATTCGGGCATCCTTCATCTAATGTAGTTATCATTATAGAAGAGAAGGCATTTGAGATTGAGGTGCAATAGGAATCATTTGCTATTATAGAGAAAGCTTAATTATGAGATTGAGACATCATCTGTCCTCTTATTATCATTTTAGTGGAGTGATCTTCTTTGGAAAAGAATGTAGCTATTAGTATGATTTTGGCCCTTGTAAATGCCAATACATTTCATCTAAGGGCCCGTTTGGATGACTGGAATTGGGGGGACGCACCCAATTCTTAAGAATTGTAATATTCATGGGAATTGAAAATAAGCCAAATTCTTATGTTTTGATAGAATTAGAATATTTAAAGGAGTTACGATTGGATCGGCGTACATTGATGTTTGTTTAAGGGTTTTCCGAAGCTTTAACTGGTATAAGTGTAATTCACCTTTAAAAAGTGGATAAATAACACTGACCTCCCTTAAGGTTTGGCGAAATTGCAGGCACCTCCCTTCTTGTTTCAGAAATTACACTGACCTCCCTCATAACCGTTAACAGAAAATATTCTTTTACGATTTTGCCCCCCATTTTTTATTATTATTCTATTCCTTATAATTGTGGTTTGCTTGCAACTCACAAGTCCTGTTCGTCTTCTCCAGAACTCCCAACAGGGGAGGACATTGCAATTTCTCGGACATATGTTCGTTATTCCTTGGATAATCTCAAACCTTCTCCGGATTTCAACCACGGCAACAAGACCTCAATAGCATCAGCCTTCTCCTGATCTCCATTTTCATCAGCCCCAACTGAAGCCTCTTCTCAAGTTCAAATCAGTCCCAACTAAAACCCCTTTTACGCCCAAAACCAGTTTCAAATAGTTCTAATTTCACGCCCAAAACTAGTCCCAAACAACTCCCATCTCATACCCAAAACCAGTCCCAAAACAATATTTTATTCATGTCCAAACCTACATTCTATTCACGTCTAAAACAGAAGCAACACCCCTCCTTTGACCTCTCTGTAATAGCAGCCTAAGCCCCATTATAGCCTCACAAACACCCTCATGAATACCACCACTACCTTCTAAAAATCAGCAACCTAAACAACAACTTTCCTCCAAAAAAACAAGAAGCCAAACACCTTTCTTACCATTAAAAAAAAAAGCAACCTAAACATCTCTTTTACGCTCTCTCTATTGATCCATGAACCAAAAGACACCCATTCTTCTTTTGCTAAAAAGGATCCAAACACCCCACTAATTAACGGTTGGTTCTCTCTCCATTATTTGCAACGACCTGAAACAGACCTCCATCCACTCTCTCCATTATCTTTAATAGTGGGTCTCCATTCATGTCTACAATACACCATTACAAACGTAACTTGCAGACCTTCTCCGCGCAGCGCAATAGTGAAGACAGTAGACTCTCAGATCTTTTACACTAATGCCAGAGTGTTTTAGTTGATCAAAATTTTTTTAATGTTATTAGTATTTCGAGGGTAATATAAGCATTTTAAAATATTTAAAGCATGACATCATCATAATTCATCCATGTTAGTAATGGTCAACTAACAAAAAATGGAATTTGTTACCAATAATTAAAACATAGGGGAGGGCAGTGTAATTTTTGAAACAAGAGAGGAGGTTTCTACAATTTAGCCAAGCCTCAGGGCAGGTAAGTGTAATTAACCCAATAAAAGTTGAACTGAGAAAACAGCAATATGTGTGCAAACAGGTGGGTTGAGAAGTAACTCAACTCACAACCACATGCAATAACCAAACTCTGCATCCAAACACCCCCACTGACCTCATTGGTCCAAGCCCCTTTTTTACCATCCATCAAATGTGGTTAACCCCCTAGGGTTAAGCAATCTAATCATGGTTTTTAGAAGAAAAAAAACTAAAAATACTAATTTTAATTTTGTTAAGCTTAACTATGGTTAAACATGGGTTAAAAGGGACAAGGGACACTTGGGTTAGCTTAGAAACATACTAATTATAATGACTACAGAAGGTCTTCAGTTGAAATGACCAGCTAGAATTAGAAACTTTGTCCTAATGATATTGGCTTCAAATGGAGTGGAGTGTCATTATTGAAAATAATGATTTATCTAGACAAATAAAATAAAATAAAAGGCAAAAAAAAAGAAGGGGGAAGAGGAATTCGGCCAAGGTGTGAGATGCGTGACACTGAAGTCATTGTGCTTGGAGTCAAATTTGCTCCATTTAAGATTCTGCCCCTAGTTTTTTGAGGCATGAGTCATTGTGTTTGACGGTGAATATACATTCCCAATCGTGCTAGTACCAGTCATACACTTCCAAAATCCAAACTACCACTCTAGAGCAAAACTTGTCCTTTCTCGCTACCCCTTCAATATGTTAAGAATAACAAATTTTTAAAGGTGGAAGTTATGGTTTCAAAGCCCCTTCAACATGTTAAGTTTCAACTAGGGATTAAAAATATGGTTTCAAATGATGTATCGGGCTTAACCAAAATATATATGTATCAGTTTTGGGCTATACATATAATTTTTTTCTTTTAACAAAATTTAAAAAAATATATCAAATGAGTTACAGAAATCAAATTTATCAAATATAAAATCATGAGAAACGCCTTAAAGACAAAGTAGCAAACATAATTACAAGTACACAATGAATGAAAACATAGATAACTAATATATAATAGATATCGCCCGTTTCGTATCAGTATAAATATCATACAAGGGGCAACCATAAGCTATATGTTTCGCCCGTTTCGTACTGATTTCGGTGATTTTTATTTTCATGATTGCAACCTTCAACTGATTCTAAATGTAACATTGGAAGCCCACATATAGGGCTGGGCTAGGACTTGGTTGATTGAAGCCAGGCCCGATCTTATATATGTTAAAAATAATATTAATTTACCCTCTACATTCAAGTACTAAAATGTTTCCTTTTTTAGTTTATTTTGTCTAATAACATGTGTTTTATTTTAATTAATGTTTTTTTTTTAAATTGGCAAAAAAATATGTTAACCATTTTATAAGTCCGAGCCTAGTCCAACTAGTCTCATGTTAGGGCCACACCAGGGCTTGATTCCTTTGGGCCCTATAGAGCTAACCATTTTGTGTAATAACACCGCTTCTAGCATTCATCAAACACTATTTAATATCCTTAAAGTGAAATTAAGAAGCAAGCAATAGCTTTATACTATATGGAAAATGGTAAACGGACCTCAGTGTCCTCTTCCAAACGGACCACCCAATTGCTAAGAGACACATGACAATAAAAAATTTAGTTTATTGTTTGTCATTTTTTCTTTCCCAATGTTTTGCTAATGTGTTAAAATTTGATTGGAGAGCTCAGCTTGGAAGAGGACCTTGTGGTCCTCTAATCACATCTCATTCTATATTGTTTAATTTAAGATGACATAGCAATGGGCAAGGATAGCAGTTGCACCCTATTTTTTAAAAACAAATCTTTCCCAAACAAATGAGATAGCCCACAAACTTGGCCCTAAAAAATATCGAGGTCTACATCCTCAAACTCTCATACATATTAGCCTCCTTACAAGAAAATCCTGGCTCTGCCTTTCTAATACTATATCATTCGACATTACTTAGTGCTCGCTATTTGTAAGTAAGAGGAGCTTTTCAATTGGATGGAGTGATACAAATTTAATCCAATATGAAAACCTAAGAAAATGGTGATAGTGAAGAATGCCTGAAAACCAAAAGTATTATCCATTAGGGGTTTACATATCCAAAAGTATAAATCAGGTTCAAAATTGTAGGATCGCAATTATATTTACTAACATGACCAGGCAAACGTTGATATTTCCCTTATTCTCAACATATAAGCCAGATTAATAGCACTTTTGCCATTTTATTTTATGTTTTAATTATACAACTTTCATTCATATCCTCTCTGGTAATTTGAATATATTTAGCCTTTTTGATATTTTTTATTTGTTTTGAGTTATTTTTGGTATACTTTGGTGTATATAACTTTTACGGTGCATTTGGATTCATGGAATTAGATTTGATCCAAAGAATTGAATTCCACAAAGTTCAAAAATTTTGCCAATTAAAAGCAATACTAATTAGATGGGATTGAATTGTGAAATATTAAATACTATATTATATACATACATAATATGTTTATTAAATATATAATTTAATATTATTATAATTTATAAGTATAATTAATTTGTATATATAAAATTATTCATTTAATTCATGAGTTAGGCTTTTTCTTGGGTCGAATTAGATTTGCCGTTTCAGTATATTTATAAATGGGTTGGCCGAGTTTAGATTGAGAATATATTTACTCAATCTAAAAAAACAAACCTATCTAACTTTTCAAATATTAGAATTGAACTCATAGGTTGGGTTTGCATTTTGTTTTCACAAGTTTATAATTGGGACGGGGATGGGGACGGGTTCAAGTTTGGCTCTTGGAATCACAAGATCATAATATCTACTTAATTTAGTAAAAATGTGTTTACTTATTTAAATTAGATATTTAATCATTATTAAATATAAGCTTAAAATTATAAAGCAAATAAAATAATAAAAATATACATTACTCATACCACTAATTAAATTAAAATATGCTAATTAAAACAAGGTCACTTCTAATTATTATTTACTTTCAATCAATGCAAGAGCTCATTCGTCTTTTTATAAAGTATAGCTAGACGATTTCATGACTCACAATTGCATCATTCTCCCATCATATCCTCCTCTAATTAGGATATTATTCAGTAGTAATAGGTTACTTAACAATAACAATAAGAATGTCTACAACGTCTAAGTAAGAGTATGGCATTACTAAATTATATATATATATATATATATATATATATAAAGGAAATGTTATCCTTCACTAAGACTAGTGAACTTGTTAATTTACCCCGTCTTTTTTCCTTTTTATGTTGAATAATATTTTATTAAATATAATGATATTTTGGTATTTTTTATAGGGAACATTTCATTAAATAGTAGAGATAAAAAATTACAAGATAAGTCCAATTGTATTTACTCTCCTTATTTAATGACTAGTCCCTATAAAAAAAAGACTAAATTATCCTTAACTTTAGTGAAGGTTGATAATTAATATAAGGATAAAATTGTCTTTGTGAATGTGTATATATATATATATGTGTAGAGAAAGATGATAGCATATGCATGGCGCATAGACAAGCTTACATTTGCAACAAGTGTGTAAGGGATAAAATTCGCAAAAGATTTAGCATAGGAGAACGAGCTTGTTTTTGTTGTTATGTGTACGGATAGGTGACACGTGTCCCTCAGATGAATAGTGTTCCGTTGTCGGATTTACAAATGTTTTCGTTATGAATTCCACAACGTTCTCGTTGTACAAACGTATAACGTTATCGTTGTACCATTGACGACGTACTCGTTGTACTTTGCACAACGTATTCGCTACCTGATGACTACGTTTAATTGACTCCAACGCATACACAACGATCCCGAGCTTGCGTCAATAACGAGACCGATTATCAGGAGGGAGTGATCAGGAGGCCATTTCTTGACTCTAACAGTAGGCAGAAAGCACTATCTTGGTATTTAATGCTGGTCACTTCTGAGTGTTGTCATATCAAATTAAATGAACAAATAGTAGGCTCCCACGTGTGACACGTAAGGCTTAAGATCTGTCTGACATATTTGGTAACGAGTGTAAAGCAAGTGGCATGGTCATCCATAACCATCTATGGGCATACAGAGCTTAACTTATAAATACCCCCTCCCCCCAGAAACTTAGTGCGCAGGATCAGAAAATTTTCATATTGCTCATTATAGTGCTTCGATTCCATTACTGTAGATCATCTTCTTCGTGTACTTACTTTACCGTCGGAGTGCAGGGCAGGGTCCAAACCCTCTACCTTCAACCTTCTACCAGTGAACCAGAGCTTGAATCAGAGATTGACATATGGCGTTTGTGAGATTTTTCCCCCGCAAAATGGCGCCTTCTGTGGAATGCTTCTTCTCCTAAATCACTTACACTTCAAAAAAAAGTGATAAGTTGATTTGTTCTTGTGGAGAATAACCGAACCTCCCTTTCCTTATCCTACTTATCTCAGCCATCATGACTGATCAAACCCTTTCACCTGCAATTGGGACTCAAACTCCTCAAACCCTTCAAATTCCTCCTTTGGTGTCCCCTTTTGTGCAAACTCCCAGTTCTAAAGTTCGGCAATATTCTGAACACTCTGCTAAGGGAGTTGTACCTGTCCCTGACCCTCTTTTTCTTCTATTGCAGCAGCAACAAGCCTTTCTAACCCAAATTGTCAGCCAGCAACAAGTGTTGCAAGAGAGATTTGATGCCTTGGAACATAGTTGGTTGGAGGCAGATACTGAGCCGTCGCAAGGACTTCCGGTAAGGCGTCAGCTCACTGTTCCACCTTCTCTGCCGTGGCTAGAGAATCCTGATTCCAGGTTCAGGCTAGTCCCTTCTCCGGGGAGAGCTGCTCATCATTCTCCGCCTGCTCATGAAGGACAACGGGATCAACCTCATGTCCAACCACGCGACTCGATGTTTGTTCGTAATGATAAGCAAGAAGCCTTTGTCCATGCTGAGCTACGAGAACACCAGGAGCGTTGCAACCAGCGAATTACCAGTCGTCCTCGTGAAGAGCCATGAATCCGCGACGCTTAGGAGCCAATTGTTGCAGAGCAAAGTGCTAATCAGAGGATGGGATTCACGCTCAAAGATGTGGAAGCCCTTATCAATGCCCGTGTTAAGAGCTCGGGTAGACTCACGTCTGATCAATTTTCCCAGAAGTGTAAGGAGGCCGTGGGTACATCACCTTTCTCTAGAGAAATTGTGGAGTCACCTACTCATTCATTGTTCATGTTGCCAAATTTTTGAATGTTTGATGGAAGGAAAGACCCCCTCAACCATCTAGCTGTTCGACTTTCAGAATGTCATGACCGTTCGTAATCCTAATGATAATCTACTATTCAAAGCATTCCCAAGCAGCTTTATTGATCCAGCAGCGAAATGGTTCCGCAATTTGCTCCCTGGCTCCATCAAGAGTTTTACTGAACTCAGTTCAGTTTTCATTGACCAATATGTTGTGAATAAAAAGAAGAAGGTGGGAGCAGATTCTCTCTTTGCTCTGAAGGTGAAATAGGAGAACCCTTGAGGGATTTCACGCATAGATTCACAACGAAAGCCAACGGTATTGATAAAGTGGTAGATGAGACTTGTATAGCTGCTTTCAAGAATACCTTGCCAAAACACTCAGATCTATACAAATCTCTGGCTCTGGACTATCCTGACCTAAGTAACCAAAGCGGCGAGTGGGAGCGGGAGCGGGAGCGGGAGCGGGAGCGGGAGTGGGAGTGGGAGAGCGTCGAAAGTGCCTCCGGAGCGCTGGTATATATATAAATAATATTTTATTTTTAAAAAAAATGTTAATACTATATTATTGAACCTTAAAAATTAGAATCTTAATCAAACTTAATAAAGAGTAAAAGAGACATTGTGGTGGCCACTTGCCCCTGAGTGTGATTGAACTCATAGAGAGTTCAATTGCAATTGAATTATGATCTCGGTAGATTAAAAATAATAAAGAGTAATAAAAAAAAATGTAAGAAAAAAAAGTTGAAAACGAAGACTTATCATGTGCAGTTGTACACAAGTACACTAACTTAAGTCACACATCACATTGAAGCAGAACAAAAAAAATTGAAAAAACTCTCTCTTTCCGTAAGCGTTAACCCAAAAGGTAAAGGTGTAAACTTCACCTGGTTTTATTGTTTATCTTCCTTTTTAGACGAGTTACAGTGGAGAAAAAATGGACGACTTCAACAAAGATCAAGCTTTGTGGATCACCGCGCTCTACGAAAATGAAACTGGCGGTTTAGGAAAATAGAAACCGCGCTCTCGACACGAATCCGCTCTCAAACCGTGAGAGCGAGGTTTGAGAGCGGGAGCGGGAGGGTAAAGAGACGGTTTGGGTTACTAAGATCCTAACAAGCTGAAGGACTTGATAGTTCGTGCTACCAAGTTTGGAAGGTATGAAGACGATACCGCGGTCATGCTGCGGCCAAAGGGAAAAGGAGTGGAATCCGTGCGGAGAGCATCATCATCAGAGAAAGGGAAGAGAAGGTATGAATATTCCAGTAATGAGGAATCATTCCGAAGAGTGCCATGAGAGAAGGTGATATATGTGGAGCAACGAGATCAGCCGGATCGGCGCCCATATGAAGTGTACCAAAATAGTAACCAGCAGCAGAGCAGGACGTCGACAATCATGCTATTTAGGAGAATCAGCAACGAGAAAGGCATCCTTATCCGTCCAACCAGGAGTGGTCCAGGGATGATCAGGATTCTCGAGATCTGAATAATCAAGCAGTGGATAGGTGCCCTTATCAATCGTTCCAGGACCGGACTGACCAAATTCACTTTACGGTCAGTCCGTCGACAATCATGAGGTCGATGGAAGATAAGCCTTTTTTCGAATGATCTGCATGATCTGTCCGTGAAATCACTACAGGACCACGGGCAAGTGAGCATTGCTATTATCATAAGTGCCGAGGACATCTCACCAACTTTTGCAAGACCCTACGAGAGTATTTAGAGCAGCTAGTCCAGGAGAGATATTTGACAGAATTCTTGGGTCCCAATAATGGTGGTGCAGTGCACACCGGGGAGCAGCAGCCTCAATTTCACGATGAAGAACCTTCAAATAATGTTGGCACTAGAGGAGAAGGACCAGAGGTGCCAAGGGGGATCATCAATGTCATCCACCGTGGTCGAACATTGATGTTGGACTTGGAGCAAGACTTTAGAGCAAAATCGAGGAAGCTATCTCACATGGTTGAGGTGTGCCAAGTGCAAGCAGCCACGAGAGGCATCGAGCAAGCTCTCCCTTTCTCTTATCACGACATGTCAACTGTGGTCAGGCCTCATTATGATGCTCTCGTTCTTACCATGCGAATCGATGACTTCAATATCAAGAGGGTGCTCGTTGATTCTGGAAGTGGAGCTGATATTCTTTATCTTCATGCCTTCACACAAATGAAGTTAGACTCTTCTACTCTTGTGCTTGCTCAAACCCCTTTGTTCAGATTTGACGGCAGTTTGATGCAACCCATGGGAGAGTTCATTTTGACCGTTGTGGTCCGGGCCAATCGTTCTGCCAACTTGATTCTCCGTTCTCAACGCGCCATCTCCATACAATATTATCTTGGGGCGATGGTGGACTCATGAGATGAGGGCGGTCCCTTCCTCTTATTATCAGGTGCTGAAGTTTCCCACTCAAGAGGGACAAAATCAGGAGAGATCTGTTGGCATCTCAAAAGTGCGATTACACTCCACCCGTTGTGCCTAAATAGCAATTACAAGTCGGGACCATTGTCGAAGAAAGCTCGAAAGAAGTAATGTGTAGACCATCTGTTGAGCCCACGAAAGCTGTCAATTTGGGAACGGATGAAGAACCGAAGATGTTGCAGATCGGAGTGAGCTTGACAATGGAGGAGGAAGTCAAACTGCTAGACTTCCTGAGGAAGAATCTTGATGTCTTTGTTTGGTCTCATAAAGAAATGACAGAGATAGATCCTGACATCATCTATCATCATCTCAATGTAGATCTCGTTGCCCCGCCAGTTAAGCAAAAGCCTTGAAGACTTGCTCCGGCCTATCATGATGCTTTCAACGAAGAAATCGATAAGCTTATTCAGCACGGATTCATTCGAGAGGTGCAATATCCTGACTGGATCGTGAATGTGGTAGTTGTGCCGAAGAAGAATGGAACGGTTAGAGTCTGTATCGACTTCACCAGTGTCAATAAAGTCTGCCCTAAAGACTTCTTCTCAATGCTCAGAATTGATAGACTTATCAATGCTACCGCTGGCCATGAGATGTTGTCATTCATGGATGGTTACTCGGGCTATAATCAAATTCTTCTAGCAGAAGGTGATCAAAAGAAAATCGCCTTTATAACAGAACGTGGTTTATTCTGTTATCGCGTTATGCCTTTCGGTCTGAAGAATGTGGGAGCCACATATCAGCGTCTTATGAATCTCATGTTTAACCCAGTACTCGGCAAGACGGTGAAAGTTTATATCGATGATACCGTGGTGAAGAGTCGAGTGAGAACTTCTCTTGTTGCAGACTTGGCCGAACCTTTCTCTATCCTCTAAACTTTTAATCTGAAGTTAAATCCAGAGAAGTGTGTATTTGGCATTACTTCAGGCAAATTCTTAGGCTATCTCGTCAGCCAGCGCGGCATTGAGGCTAATCTAGCTCAAATTCGCGCTTTATTAGATATGTTAAAGCCAAAGTTGAAGAAGGAGATCCAAAAGTTGACATAACGTATTGCTGCTCTCAACCGTTTTATCTCCAAGTCATTCGATCGTTGTAAACCTCTCTTTGAGTTGTTCCGAAAGGATTCAATCTTCGAATGGACAGAGGAGTGTTCTCAAGCATTTACTGGTTTCAAGGAGTTCCTGGGCTTTGCTCCCGTTCTTTCTGTACCTGAACCTGGCGAAATATTGTATCTCTATCTCTCTGTTTCGAAGCAAGCTATTAGTTCTGTCTTACTTAGAAGCTGTAATGGTGTTGAGAAGCCCATATATTTTATCAGCAAGACATTTTTTAAGGCAGAGTCAAATTATATTAAGCTAGAGAAGGTATGTCTTGCGCTTGTCTTTTCGGTTGAGAAGCTTTGTCCTTATTTTCATGCTCATACTGTTGTGGTAATCACAACATACCCCTTAAAAATCGTGTTGGGCCAACCTGAGTTGGCAGGGAGAATGTCTAAATGGGCTGTAGCACTCAGCGAATTTGACATTCAGTATCGAGCAAGGATCTCAGAAAAGGGGCAAGCTATGGCAGGTTTTCTCTCAGATTTTCCCGTTGATGAAACTAGTGTAGAAGTAGATCAAATAGATCCTGATCTCCACGAGCTCCTGGACGAGGTGGACAATGGGATCGTTGATCAGAACGGAGCAAGTGCGCAAGACAAGCCAGCAGTATGGAATGATTGGGTTTTGTATGTAGATGGATCGTCTAATTCAAGCGGTTCAGGACTCGGTGCTGTGCTAATCAATTCGGAGAATATAAAAGTTCAAAAGATGGTGCGTCTAGGTTTTGCTGCCTCCAACAACAAAGCTGAGTATGAAGCATTACTACTTGGACTACAATGTGCCCATGACTTGCATAACACTAAATTAAGAGTATTCTGTGATTCTCAACTCGTGGTGAATCAGATGAAAGGCATTTACGAGTGTAAAGATGATTGGATGAGGCGATATGTGATGCTTATTCGTGAGCAATGTAAGGTCTTCGTTGTTGTTGAGATCAAACACATCCGAAGAGATGACAACAAGCATGCTGAGGCTTTGGCTTACCTTGCTTCTATGTTGCAAACTGATGAACCTAAGGTAATCCTCATGGAATACAACCTTCTATCGAGTTGCAGCCATAGCGGGAGGTGATTTTCATTAATCCTGTTCCAAGCTGGATGACGGGGTTTAGTAGCGTACTTAAAAGACGGAGCCCTTCCTGTCGATGTACATGAGTCAAGGCGAATTCAGTACAAGACACCTCGTTATACTTTACTGCATGATGAGTTGTATAGAAAATCCTTCAGAGGTCCACTACTGAAATGTATTCACCCTATAGACATTGAAAGAATTCTTGCCGAGCTTCATAAAGGCGTCTATGGAATTCATTCTAGAGGAAGGACAATGTCTTATCGAACTCTAGGGCAAGGATATTTTTGGTCGTATATGCAAGCTGATGTGAAGAAATATAAAGAAGTGTAGCCAATGTCAGTGTTATGCTTGGTTAATTCATGCTCCATCTCAAGAATTGAACACCGTATCTCAACCTTGGCCATTTACTCGTTGGGGACTTGATATTGTAGGGTCATTCCCTAAGGCTCCAGGTAATTTAATCTTTCTATTGGTGGCTACTAATTTTTTTTCTCGTTTGATAGAAGTTGTTTCCCTTACCCATATCAGAGAGCATGAGGTGAAAAAGTTTATTTGGGAGTACATCATCTATAGATTCGGTATTCCTCGGCCCATTATTACTGACAACGGTAAGCAATTTATGAGGAGAATCATTGCCGAGTTCTGTGAAGAACTTAAGATTAAACATATCTTTTCATCATCTTATTATCCTTAGGGGAATGGGTTAGCCGAAGTAGCCAATAAAAACATCGTAAATGCACTAAAACGGCGATTAGAAGATTCAAAAGGGAAGTGGACCAATGAGCTGCATAATGTATTATGGGGGTATAGGACAACACCAAGAAGCTCAAAAAATGAACACCATTCTCCTTAGCCTATGGGATGGAAGTTGTGATTCCTACTGAGATCAGTATACCCACGATACGTACGCGCAATTGCAAGAAAGTTAAAGAAAATGATAAGAATGAAATGCTCATGGTTATTCGTCTGGATTTATTAGAGGAGAAGCGAGAAGATGCTAGCATCCAAATAAGAAGATATCAACAACAACTAAGGAAAGCTTACAACAAAAAAGTACAACGAAGAGTTTTTCAAGTTGGGGATCTCATTCTACGAAAAGTGTTCTAAAACACTAAAGAGCTAAACAGTGGAAAGCTAGGACCTAATTGGGAAAGACCTTATATTTTAGATCGACTTGGTGGTCCTGGAGTATGTTATCTTAAAGATTTACAAGGTAATGTGATTCAGAAATCTAGAACATTATGAATTTGAAGTAATTTTTTCAATAAAATTAAGAGTTATGTTGAAGCTAATTACACAACTGTGCTAGTGATTTATTCAAGTGAGGGGTAGTGTATCCTGAATATATTGCATAATAAATGATACGACATGCGATAGACGAGGTACTCGTTGTGAGACATATGTGGCTCGGACAAATGAATTGTCATCGGAGCAAACCTGGTGGCTTCTACTAATGAAAAGTCATCCTGAGCGAATGTTTCACTACAAGTTATTATCGATCCATCTTGTGAAAAGTTATTTATGAAGTTATGTTCATGATATATTGATCGATAGAGATTCTTTAAGTATTTTATATGCCCTGTCATCAAGTGAAAGTGCCAAATGCCATATACTGCGAGATCTGTCTAGTCGAATCTATGCCTTAAACAAATTTACACCTTATCAGGTCTAAAGAGTTACTAATTCTTTGATGTGTTATATGTGAGATCTTCGTTGTGCTGAAAACGTATGGAGACATACAAGTGTAAACGTGAAGAAGATTAAGATTAACGTTCATAAACCCAGACTAGGTTGAAGTACTGCGAAACCAACATATCAACGTTTCATGATGAGAAGAAGGAAACGAAAGAAGACAAACACCAGACACCAAAGTAATAAAAGAAATAGCAAAGCATCACAATAGGTCAGTTAAACAGTAGGACCCTCAGCAGCAGGAGCATCATCGACGATGAGAACAACGTCTGATTCAGCAGCAGGAGTAGCGAGAATAACGGCGTCAGGAGCAGGGGCAAGAGGAGCTTCAGAAGCAAGAGTAGCAGGAAGCTAAGGGGCCACCTCAGCAACAGCAGAACCTTCGAATGAGAGGGGCTGTTCGGTTCCTTCTACTTCTTGTCCCTCTTCGGGCTGTGCGACTTGAGAGCTTTGGAGCTCAGATTGCTCGATTTCATCATTCAGTCTGCCTTGAGCCCGAAGCCGATTCATAACCTTGATCTGTGTCTCTATCCAATCATCATCGAGGAGTTTATCCATCTCATCCTGATAGTGTTTGTAAAGATCGTCGATCAGAGCCTTGGCTTCGAGGTTGGCTTCCTTAAGCTCCTGTGTTATCGCTTCTTTGGCAGCCCCTGACTCCTCGAGTTGCCTCTCTAGAGCCCGAGCAACAGCGTTCAGATCACTAATCCGGAGGGCAGCATCCTCAGTCTCTTTCTTCGCTTTGGTCTCTCCCTCCTGTGCTCGTCTCATCTCTTCATTGGCTATGGTGAGCTTACCCTTAGCCTGTTCTTTCTCCACCTGGACTTGTGATAGCTCCAGTTGTAGTGCCTTCCTTTGCTCCTCCAGAGCGGCAGTCTTGCTCTTCCAATGAGCAACGGAATCCCTCAGGCTGGTTTGGCGCCTGTTGTTGCATTCATATGTCTCAATATAGAGAACGTTCAGCTGTCGCAACAAAAGAACAAGGATTAGTGCAAAGCGATGAGAATAACGGGACAACGACTAGTGCAAGGACAGTGGGAAAGCTTTACCATAGCGAGAGCCTGGCTCATCGCGTGGAAGATTTCCTTCTCATGCATTTGTTGCGCTGAGTTGACGTCGGCTGGAAGCCACAGAGCGTAGTTAGTGGTCATGGCCACGTTGTGGTCGGCAATGGCCGAATCCACGATGTTTGGCCTGCCAAAGTTGGAGAAGTCGGGGACCCAAGGAACGGTCTCTCCCGATGTGCCCTCTTCCCGTTGTGTAGGGGCAGGGATTATGACAATAGCAGCAGTGGTAGTGACAGCGATGTCAGCGGCAGTAGTGGTGGCATCGGGGTCAGTCGCAGCAGTTGGCTCCCTGATTAGGAGAGATGAAGCCGGAGTTGCAACGGCTTTGCCTTTCTCAAGGCATTTTTCTTCCTTACTCTTCTTCTTGGCCTGAGGGTCAGCTAGTGCATCGCGCTCTTTCTCTTTGGCGGCAGAGCGGCAATAGCAACCTCCGTTGTGGTTTTCTGTTTCTTTGGTGGAGGAGGGAGTGGAGCAACTGTTTGTTGCGAAGGCTGGGGCTTCCTGACCAATGAAGGAGCTCTACTGGCCATTTCTTCTTGTTCTTCTTCTTCTTCGACGGGACTAGAGGACGGACCGGCTTGTCCTTGATCGTCAGAAGGAGGCAAGCTCTGTTCACTTGCTAACTCCCACAGTTCTTTCTTCGGCCGAGGTGTCCACCGGATGTATTCTCCTCCTTTAGCTCTCTTGATGTTTGTTAGAACGCGTTCTTCTTCCGCGCTGAGCTTCGTGAAGTAAATATCCTCCACTGTCGAAAAATCAATAAAATCAGTACAACAAATGCAAAGGTAATGAACCGGTGACAACGAGAAGCGGTGTGAAAGATAAAGAACACCGGACAACGAAAGTCGGTTACCTGGTTCCACCTAGAAGACACTGGGGACAGAAGAGTTTGATCTCCAAGCCCCGGAGACGATAAAAGGGGTTTCTTTCCAATTTCTCTCTGTATCCCGCAAGCCCAAGACTATTTCGGGAACCTTAGGTTTTTGGTTCCAGGAGTAGTAGGTATACAGATCTCGATCACAACCTCGACATTTGACGATGTGACAAAAATGGAAAAGATGTCTGGTTTCAATGATGAATCCATCTTTAATATATTTGATTATCATGGACATGTATTTGTAGAAAGTGGGATGCATCTATCCCGGAACAAGTTGAAGGACGGAAAGTAGAGACTCAACGATGGGGTGTAGAGGAAACCGAAGTCCAGCCTCGAGTTGGGCGAGGTAGACCTCAGTGCAACGAGAGCGTTTGTCAATAAGAGTACCTTCTTTCCTGAAGTGCAGATTGACTTAGGGAGGGAAATCGAAGCGGGTTCTGTAAAGGTCTAAATATTTTTGTTAGTTTTGGCGAAGAAAATGAGTCTCGCCAATGTAGGCACCATATGGAGCACTACCGGAGCAGCTAGCTTCCCCATCACTAGGTGCCCTCACTTCCTCTTCTATCCTAGCGACTTCTAAGGGTATCTCGGCAGACATCATTACAGAAATGAAAAATGACAAAGATGCAGATTTGGAGACTAGAGACAGAACCAATAGAACAAGAGAAGTATACAAAAGTACTGAAAAATTCAGAGAAATAAGTAGCAAGAGCTTACCACAATTGAGAAAGTGAAGAGGCTCGAAGACTTGAAAGCAAACTAGCTGAGTCAAAAATTCGACAGAGTAACAATGATTTGATGGCTAGGTAAAGAAGAAAGTATTGATCCAGCATATTTATAGACGAGTCATGAGTTGTATGACGAAAATGACCTCCATCAAAGCCGTACACGTACACCAGAGGGAGGTCAGGATGGTCATTTCCCTTCATTTTAAATAACTGTGTCAAGAGTCATTTTGCGCATGACAATGATAACCTTCATCTCGAGTGAACACCTCAGCAATAAGAAGGGTATATTTGTCTTTTCATAGACAATATAACCGCCGAAGGAAATAAAGGATCTCGAGCACCGAGAAAAGTGATGATGACAGCCTACCATACATTAATGAAGCATGATAGTTTTGCACGCGGGAGACAATTGTCACGGCGCTCCATATTCGATCTTATCGCTTACGTAGCGATTCGATCACCGTATCAGGACAAGTATTCTTTGTGCTGTTGATGATACATCGCACTACGTTTGATGCATCATCAAGGGAAAATTTGTAAGGGATAAATTTCGTAAAATATTTAGCGTTGAAGAACGAGCTTGTTTTTGTTGTTATGTGCACAGATAGGTGACATGTGTCCCTCAGATGAATAGTGTTCCATTGTCGGATTTACAAATGTTTTCGTTATGAATTCCACAACGTTCTCGTTGTACAAACGTATAACGTTATCGTTGTACCATTGACGACGTACTCGTTGTACTTTGCACAACGTATTCGCTACCTGATGACTACGTTTAATTGACTCCGACGCATACACAACGATCCCGAGCTTGCGTCAATAACGAGACCGACTATCAGAAGGGAGTGATCAGGAGGCCATTTCTTGACTCGAACAGTAGGCAGAAAGCACTGTCTTGGTATTTAATGCTGGTCACTTCTGAGTGTTGTCATATCAAATTAAATGAACAAATAGTAGGCTCCCACGTGTGACACGTAAGGCTTAAGATCTGTCTGACATATTTGGTAATGAGTGTAAAGCAAGTAGCATGGTCATCCATGACCATCTATGGGCATTCAGAGCTTAACCTATAAATACCCCCCCCCCCCCCAGAAACTTAGTGCTTAGGATCAGAAAATTTTCATATTGCTCATTATAGTGCTTCGATTCTATTACTGTAGATCATCTTCTTCGTGTACTTACTTTACCATCGGAGTGTAGGGCAGGGTCCAAACCCTCTACCTTTAACCTTCTACCAGTGAACTAGAGCTTGAAGCAGAGATTGACATATGGCGTTTGTGAGATTTTTCCCCCACAAAGTGTTTGAGCGTTATGTTGGTCTCCCTTTCCTAACTTATAACCAAAAAAAAGTCTTAACTCAAAATGTGTAGGAAGTCTGTTAGAACGGCAAAATAATTACCTAGGAATCTTAAGAATTAATACTGACCAACTAAGATTTACACAACTCCTACTTTAGGGTGGAATCATGTATCAGTATCCCAAACTTCGTGTTTTTTTCGAACTTTGAAACTATCATTTAAAGGGAAAATTATAAGGATTAGGGGATTATTATTGTCAAGTGAAAGATCTTGGGATGAAAATTTCTTCTGCATCTCTCATTATTTCAAGTGATAGATACTGGGTTGAAAAAAGCCACAAGAACGCACATTTCTCGGGTGCTGCCCAGTGTTCGATATTCCAACACAGGCACTTGGGTCAAGCTAAGAGAACAATAATATATGCACTTCATCTCCTTGACTTGAATCATATACATGTTGCACATGTTTCCCAATAGATCAACTTGAATCATATACGTGGTGCACATGTTTCCCAATGGTTCTCAAATCCAATCAAATGATTCTAGAATTTGCTAGCCAGGCTCAATGTGTTTAGGCACAAATAAGGTGCCAAAAAAATAGGAGCCACAGGAAGAGCCCGGGCTGCAAATGGCCCAGTCACCATAGTAATGTTCATGACTTTAGCCAACCAATCAACCTTAGTGGGTTGGACTCCTCCAACCCAACATGTCGTAAACCCAATTTAATTTATTAGTTGAAATATGTTATATATCTACATATTAACTATCAATCTTAAATGTATACATAAGTTTATCCAATGGCAGAGCCACATGGGGCCGGGGGCTAAAGCCCCTCCTAAAATTTAATTTAATTTAATTTTTTTACCTATGGTACTAATAGAGGTGTAACTTGGGAGAAGGGCGGCTCTAACCCCCTAAACTTCTAAGAAAAAATATATTTCTTAAAAACGGATACATATAGACGCGATGGCCAATGAACTTGGCCCTAAAAAATGGCCAATGAACTTGACCCTAAAAAAAAATCTGGGCTAAGCTCCCGAACCTCCATTATTAGCCTGCTACAACAAGAGAATCCTAGCACCGCCCCTGATCATATCCAATCCAAATCTTTTCCAGTTGCAAAACACTATGTTCGGTAGTTGAACCGAACACGTTTTACAACCATATAATTTGTAGGTTTTTTTAATAATATTTTAAAAAATTATATAAAATTAAAATTAATGTTGACCAACTAAAACTAATGAGATAAATTTTATATATTCGAGTCACTTATATAAAAATTGGCCTTAGGATTGAGGGTCCATTTGTCAGGTCAGCAAATAATCCGACCAGACCCTTTGTCACCCCTATCTTTCATCCATTCAACATCTTAGTCCAATACTAGGGTTTCTTGAATTTGAAAATTCAAGCACCACAAACACCATAATGTTATTAGCTTAGATTCAAAACTTTGTTCCAGAAAGAATTAGGTTTGCTTAGGTGAGGAAACAGACACCATCCATTTAGTAAGGACAAAGCTTTTGAGACCCCTTAGGATCGAGACCATCTTTTAAGAGCATGAGATTTCAGGTGGAGCCTACCATGTGAAATGGGTCCCACCTGAAATCCCACGCTCTTTGAGCATGGTCCCGGTGGTCTCGGCCCCAAGGGAGTCACCCTAGCAAAGTTCTTTCGTAAACTCCATAACATCCATCCTAGTCAGATTCCTCCTTTAACTTTATTTTTTTCTTTTTGTCAAAACACGTGCATTCAAGGTACGGCGTCTTCAATTTTGGCGTCTTCTCTTCACATACACGACTGCTACTTTTTAAGCGCATTTGATGCGCGTAAGATACACAACATGAAATTGCATAGCACAATTAAAAATTATTTGTTAGTTAAAAGTTCGGATTCATTTTAAACCCTCCCTCTTGTGCCAGAGGTGGGGTGTGGTCTCTCTTAATAGAGGATCTCGAGATCCAATACCCAGGTGAGAGCCCTAAGAGCTCCAATCCCAAGCTAACCATTAACCTTCTACTAACATAGGTAAATGATATCCGAAACCTAAAAAAAAAAAAGGATCCACTCAACAAGAACTCTCCTCAGTCATAAGAAAATGTGGCACATGTTCAAATTTCTAATTTTTATCATATGTTTTTTAAATCTCTTATTTAAGTTTGCATTTACATTGTGGCTAAAGGTGTGCTTAGTCCTACTCTCCGCCAAAAAAACCATACTTTCTTTTGTTTTTTAATTGGATAACAATACTTGTTAGGGAAGTGATTGAAAACTCTCTATAGTACTATCATGAACTGGCTCCGATTAGTAATCTAATGATGCCGAACATCAAGTGGGGCCCACAATTTCATGCATGTGCGCCTTTGAACCGTTGGTTTTTCAAACGGACGACTCAGCTCTTGATAATAGGTACTATCTACTTGTTAACATGTGTTGTTTTTTCACTAAAAGTAAAGACGGGTATTTGTTGAAAAGAAAGATATGTGTTTGTTTTCTTGCTGAAAGTATGAAATGTGAGAGTAGGGCTATGGTGGTTAGCAGGGGCGGAGCTAGGAATTTTTTATTTTGGGGCCAAAATACGTGTATAAAAAAATAATAGATTTGAGGGTATGGAACTTGGGGGTTCGGGGGCGTAGCTCCCGAGAAATTTTTTTTGGGGTTATTTTTTTATTTTGAGATAAATAAAAAATTGAGGGGCCACTCGTTCTTACTACCATATGAAGAACTTGCAAAAAATTAGGGCCCCCGCCCCCTCCCCTGGCTCTAGCCCTGGTGGTGACCGATGGTGGTGTGGTGGTGGTGGTGGTGATGGTGTATGGTGGTGATGGGTGGCTTAGTGTGGTGGTGGTGAGTGGTGATGGCGTGGTAGTGGTGGTAGTGATGGGTGGGCGGTGGAGGTTGTGGTGAGTAGTGGTGTAGTGTTAGTGGTGGTGGTGGTGGGTGGTGGTGGTGGGTAGTGGTATAGTGGTAGTGGTGGTGGTGATTGTGGTTGTGGTGGTGGTTGTGATGGTGGTGTGGTGACAGTGGTAGGGGTGGTGGTGTGGTGGTGGTTGTGGGTAGTTGTTGTGGGTGGGTGGATGGGTGGGTGGTGGTGGTGGGTCCATGTTTTCCATTTTTGTTTTTTGTTTTCAAAAATAAATGTAACAGAAAATTTATGTTACTTTGATTTTCATAAATTTTGTTGCTAATTTTTAGAAATAGAAATATATTTACCAAAAATGTTGTGTAAAATTTTTCAAATTTTTACTTTTATAACAGAAAAGAAGTACAACCAAACCAGGCCTTAGAGATTTAAGCTTTTAACCACAATTACAATAAGGGATAATGCTTCTAAGGCCATCCACGGCCACGGCGGAGACCACAACCTTGCGTAATAGCACGAAAAAAACAACAATGTGTACGAGAGTTAGTAGACCATAATGCAAAATCATAAAACCCCTATGGTTTCAGCTAATCGTAAATATCTCTTTCTGTTTTGTGATTTTGTATTATGGTTTACTAACTTTTAAAACTTTTGCAAATCCATCATTTCATCCAAAAGTTATGTAACGGAAGTTAAATTTTTTATGAAATGATATTTTTAACTTTGTTAAATGGGTTGGATAGAACACACACCTTCATAGGTCATCACGTGTCCTATTTATCACCATTTAACTAGAGTTAAGCTTAATCGATCAAAGGTTAATATTTAAAAAAAAATATCTAAAATTCAAGGTTAAATTGATGAACCCTAAGGGTGAGTGAATCTTAACTGCAGTTAGTGTGTTAAAATGGACACATGGCAGCTTGTAGGTCTCCTTTAACTGTGGTTATGCATAACCAATCTAAGGTTAATATTTTTTTTAAAAAAATTCTAAAATCCAAGGTTGGATGCATGAACCCTAGGGGTGAGTGAATCTTAACCACAATTGCCAGGTGTTAAAAATGATATGTGGTGGCTTATAGAGCACCCTTTAACGGTGGTTAAGCATTAATCAATCTAAGCTTAATATTTTTTTTTTCTTTTCGAAACTAAGGTTAGATGCATGAACGCAAGGGGTGGGTGAATCTTCACCACAGTTAATGGGTGTTAAAAAGGATATGTGGTGGCTTGTACTTGTAGAAGCAGTCTTTAACTGTGGTTAAGCATAATCAATCTAAGCTTAATATTTTTTTTCTTCTCAAAACTAAGGTTAGATGCATGAATGCATAGGGTGGGTGAATCTTCACCACCAAATAAGTGGGTGTTAAAAAGGATATGTGACGGCTTGTAGAGCCTCTCTTAACTATGGTTAAGCATAATCAACCTAAGGTTAATATTTTTTTATATTTTGTTTTAAAATTCAAGGCTAGATGCATGAACCCTGTAAATGAATATTAACCATTGTTAGTGAGTGTTAAAAGGGACATGTGACAACTTTTAGAGCCTCCCTTAACTGTGGTTAAGCATAGTCAATTTAAAGTTAATATTTTTTTCTTTTAAAAACTAAGGTTAGAAACATGAATCCTAAGAGTGAATGAATATATTAACCACTGTTAGTGGGTGTTAAAAGGGATACATGATGGCTTGTAGAGTCCCCTTTAGCCGTGGTTAACTATAATCAACCTAAAATTAATATTTTTTTCTTAAAAACTGAGGTTAAATGGATAAATCCTAGAAGTGAGTGAATCTTAACCATAGTTAGTAGGTTTCAAGCATTTCTCTTGTGAAAAGTTTTACAAATCTCCTTAAAATCAAAAAGGCTAAAAAGGTCATTCATAAAAAAATAAACTTTCGTTGGTTAACTTTTTTATTGAAGGGTGGATTTGTAAAACTTTTAAAAGCTAGTGGGGCAAAATTCAAAATCACAAAACACAAGGGGGTGTTTACAAATAACTAAAAAGTTAGTAGGTTTTTTAAAAATAAATTCTTTTTAAAAATAATTGAATCCCCGTACAGTTATGTGCGAAGCCCCCTAAACAGTCTCAATAGCAAAGTCCATGACACACGTTAAGTTGTGCAATAGCAAAGTCATTAAAAAGACAGGTCGAGTTGTGTAAAAGTGATTGACGATCCTAAATTTTTATAAGAATTAGTTTAGGGATACTCCCAAAATATACTCCCAAATCATGACCATTTATCTCAATTATTAAATGGTTAGAATTAGAACCGATGTAACATTAGAAAAGATAAAATAAGTCAATTCAAATCTTAGTCTTTAATAATTGGTTATAATCGGTTAAAATTAGGGAATATATTTAAGAATATATTTGAGAGTACACTTTAGGAGTATCCTTAGACTATTTCTTATAGATTCAGTCTATGAGTACTTTCAAATATATTCCTTAATCCTAACAGTTTATAACCAACTATTAAGCATAGTATATTAGGGAGTATATTTGGGAGAGTATATTTGGGAGTACCTATAGATGGACTCTTCTTATAATACAGCAAATAATCGAAATGTGAGTTCTACGCGCGCGTGTTGCGAGAATTTATCCTATAGTGCATGAGGACAACAACAATCACATTTCTACTTTTCTAATCTAGGACTATGATTTTTTTTAAATTGTTTGAAAAGTCAATACGAACGAAGAAGACTGACTCGCATGTGGGTCCCTCTGGCAAAGACATCAACGACTGCAGTGAGCTCACGTAAGGCACTGCTGATTTTGAAATATCAGACGAAACGCCTAAGGAATCTCTCATCCGTGATGTCACCTTCTTCAATCCACGTCACGAACCAAACCCTACTTATAATATGCCCTTTCTTTGTCAATATTTACACAATTACCCTTGAGCCTTTGGTACCATAGCACACGAGAGTCTCTCCTGGAAGTGAGGAGGATTTTCCTCTAACATCTACAGCTTTGCAGCCACGTGTGTCATATGATTTAACAGACCCTACTTTTTTTTTAATTTCGAAATTTTCGAGGATTTCGGCTAACCAACTCGAACCGAAATCCCAAAAAATTGTGAGATTTGGCAAATTTTCGAAATTCTAAGTATTAATATTTTATTAATATATATGTTAAAAAATAATATTTTATTAAAATTTTATATATTTATATAAATATTATTATATATTTTTTAAATTAATATTTAAATTTTCAAAATTTCACTAAAAATTTCAATAAAATTTTCAAAATATTTTAAAATATTTCAGAATTTTAATAAAAAAAACATATTTAAAAATATAAAATCAGATTTCAGTCAAAAATTTCGAAATCTTCGAAATCCGAAATTTTGACTGAAATCTGATTTTCGAAATAAACTCAGTTTCGATGTCGTTGGAGTTGGTCGAAACCGAAATTTCACGAAATTTCTAACCTTGATCTACATTAGCTTGGGCATTAGTGCTCTTACAACTCATATCCTTGGGGGGATTGGATCCCACAACCTCCTTCCATTAAAGGTCACACCCCTACCACTCACGCAAGAGGCGGAGGGATGTACAGGCCCAACTTTTGGTTAACCCCTAATCTCACCCTCCATCATATGTCCATTTTGCAATGATTAAACACTCTTTCAAGGGAGGAAAAAAAACACTAGTAGCATTAATAGCGTAGGAGAGTTAGTTGTGAGACGGGAGGCTCTAGGCCCTCCTAAACTTTTAAATATATATATTCTTTACAAACGGATATACAAACAAACATGATGACTCATGAATTTGACTCTAAAAAAAAAATCGGAGACTATGCCTCCAAATCTCATTGTTAACCCAAGTGTTATTAAAATTTGATCGGATAGAATCGGCCGGTTGAATCAGTTAAATCGGGAACAGCCAGGTCACCTGTTCTAGAAACCCCCAAAATTGGAATGCATTCAAAACTGATAGAATAGGCCAAAATATGCCTAAACCGATTGGTTCAACCAAGGTTAAAAACCTGTAAAAAAAAAATCAATATCAATAGAACAAGCTAAGAAAAGAGAAAATGAAAAAAAAAAACATTTTTTAATTAGAAAAGGGCACAATCGAACCGGTCAAACCGGGAGCCGGTCACCCAACCGGTTTGACGGCGAGTTTGGTTTTAAAAACATTAGTTTGCCCCTGCAAGAGAATTTGGCTCTGCCACTGCATCTTTGTACCCCCACTTCAGTCTTAACGGCTTCTCAAGCCAATTACAGCTGGATCTCACTCTAGTTTGGAGTCAAATCCTCTACGGTATAATTGGATTTGGCAAATCCGATAATCAGTCCTAGAGGTCGCCACGTGTCTCCTTTGACACTCCTTAACCGTGGTTAAGGTTCACCCACCCCTAGGGTTCACACACTCATTTTTGGTTTTTTTTTTTTAAATATTAATTCTTTTTTTTAATTAAAAAACTGTTTTTAGAGTTTTTTAAATATTAAAAACATTTTTTTAATTTTAAAAAAAGAATTAATATTTTAAAAAAAACCAAAAATAGATGGGTGAACCCTAAGAGTGGGTGAACCTTACCCACGGTTAAGGGGTGTCAAAGGAGACACGTGGCGACCTCTAGGGGTGATAACCGGATTTGCCAAATCCGGTTATCACCAGACATGATTTGGCTCCCTCTAGTTATGTCCAACAGAGAGTTTAATTGGAGAAAAAGGTTGGAGACAAGGACATTTTTGACCAAAAAATTTAAAGTCCCTCACTCATTCACTCACTCACCTGTGAAGTCTAAAAAACACACAATGGGTTTGTCCTAGTGGTGGTGTATCTTTCTTTGGGGAGGTGAGACTATTGTTAGACACGTGGTGTGGCTGTTGACGCTCACCATGAGTGTTAACCCTGCTAACCCCCTAACCTAGGTAGATAAATGATTAGAACAAGGTGCTCGGTGACCGATTGGGTCAAGTAATCAACTTTGAGTCAGGGTCAAGTAATCAACTTTGAGTCAGGGTCTTCCCTGGATTCCCTCCCTCCCTCAATTCAAACCGATATTTCTAGAAGGCTCCTCCATCAACAGTATGAGAGTATCCAACCTCATTCATGAGGTAACCTAGACCTGGGATGAGAGAAAGTTATGGACATAAAATAGCTCTTTACCTAAAAAATAAAAAGTCTATTTAGAAGAAATTAAAAATACCTTCAACTTATCTAAGAAAAAAAAAATTAAAAAAACCTCATTCTTAATTACTGCTGTGAGTTAGGAATTAGGATGGATAACTCATCCCTATGACTACTTTGAGAAATGCTATTGAGTCTTATATAAGACAAACTGATATCATTCACAAAGAAAGACTATATTAGGGTGTCAAAAATCTTGGGCAACCTAAAGTATTCATTATTTATTTATGTGACAAAAAAAATTTATATAATTTACTTCAAATAAATAAGTAATAGTGTCTAAATATTTTTGACTTTTTAATTTCGTCTCTTGAAAATGGTCTCGAGTTATCCTATTCCTATTATTGTCTTCATAACATTTTTCAAATGAGTAATAGTTCGTTCCATGGGCAAGGAGTGAAATATTACTCCTCACTCTCATAAAGTCGCCCTGTTAACTGCCATGAACTCGAGTTAAATTTTTTTTTTAATCTTATCATTAATTTTCTTTTAAAATAAAACAAAGATAAGTGACTCTTAACCACAATTAAAGAGAGATAAAAGAGAGACATGTGGCAAGAAAGAAGAGGAGCCGAGATGCCCCTCTTACATCACCGACCGATGATGTGATTATTTTCCATTCTCAAATATTCAAAAGAAATTATTTGGCGCTTCTAAGCTGGGACCCACTAACTACAGCTTGCAGTAGTCCTTCGGATCTTATAACAGAATGAAATTGCTGAGATATTTAGAAAATGTTGATTTAGTTACACACAAATTACCACCATCAAATCATGATTGTGGATAGGGATAGCAACGGCCGGTCTAATCGAGTAACCCACCCCATTCCACCCCTATTGGGGGCGGGGTTGGGGAGCTTTTAACGATGTAGGGGCAAGTTTGGGAATGAGATGTTAAACCCAAGTCGAGTTTAGATTGGGGATAGGTTTAAGCTGCCCGTCCCGCCCCGTTTATAATATTAAATCACTATTTTATCCTTAATTTAATTATAAAACTACTTCATTATAACCTTTATAATATTGAATATAGTCCCGACCCGCCCCATCTAGTCTTAACGGGACGGGATGGGACGGGATTAAGAATTGTCGGAAGCGACCTGCCCGCTTTGTCCCAGGTTTGAGATGGGTTTGGGGTAGGAGTTTCTCAATAGGAGCGTGGTCCGGATGGGGGCGCCCCAGCCAAAACCTGCCCCATTGCCATCCCTAAATTTGTGTAAGATTATGTGAAATATATTCGGTGATGATCCTCATGTGGTGGGCCCTATTCCAGATTGAATAATAGCAAATCCAAGAGGTGACTCTATCTCTCATGTTGTCATTTGAACTACCGGCAGATACGCGACTGTGTATGAATATCTATAAGTCGCAGCAGCACCAACAATTACCTTTTGCCTTTATAGTTTCCTATTATTCTTTTCACACAAGAATCGAAAGAGGATGGTATTAATGTAATATAATTGAAAACATATGGTAAATTAATAATATCATTCTATACAAACCTGCCAATCAAACAAGAAATTAGAAAATGATAGCCTTCATCACCAATTCCTCTCACCTTCCTAAAATCTCTACCTTAAATTCTCTACATATATAGGTACCCCCTTAGACCAAAAACACAACAGAAGAAAACAATAGGAGAAGCTAAAGCTCCACCGCCACTGCCAACGCCACCGCCGTCGCCGCCACAAAAGAGAAGAATAGGGAGCTATGGTTCCTCCTATACAAGGCTTATCAAGGGTAGTTGGAGTCTCACAAGGGGAGCTTCCCCTAAATGAGAATGACTCACAAGAGATGGTCCTATATGAGGTCCTAAACGAGGCTATGGCCATCAACAACTCATGGTTACCCTCCAGAGACCCGAATTATGGTGGTCGAAACGGCGTCGAACCAACTCGGCAAACTGGAAAGAAGAACTATAGAGGTGTGAGGCGCCGTCCGTGGGGGAAATTCGCAGCGGAGATTCGTGATTCTTCGCGACATGGGGCACGGGTATGGCTAGGCACATTTGATACAGCTGAAGAGGCCGCGTTGGCTTATGATAGAGCCGCTTTTAGGATGCGGGGTGCTAAGGCGCTACTCAATTTCCCCGCCGATGTTGTGATTGCATCGACTGCGCAAAAGTTTAAGCCGAATTTAAGCTTGGGGGGCTTAAATAAAGAGGCCTCAAATTCAATTGACAGTTCTAGCAAGGCCTCGATCGGAACCGACCAATCGGAATCGGAGGGTAGTTCAGCTGTGGGGTCAGAGTGCTTAGAAGAGAAGTTGTTTTCTTAGGTGGGGAAAGAAAGATGTTCACTCATTCAAAAGAGCTGAAAAGTTTCTCTTTGGTGAATTTTATCTTTGTATATAGAGTATAAAATTATAACTATTAAGCAGAGCTCTGCTTCAAATCTTTTTCATGACTCTCCATTTTAGGCTTGGATAGTAAGTCTTGTAATTAGGGAGAAATATTCTTTACAAAACTATCACTTTCTTTTTTGATAATTACAAGACCATCACTGTCACTGTATATCAAAAAATGGCCTCGGATTGTCTCTCGCGAAGCCAGAAAATGGTCTCGGGGTTCCACACGATAGGTGACACGTTTTGATAAAATGGGGAGAAGTCATTTCATTTTCTCCCAATGATTTTGACTTCTCCCCACTTGATATCTCTTCCACTTTTTCTCACACACTTATCGCGTCATGTCTCATTATGCCCATGATTTTGACTTCTCCACCACTTGTCCACTCATTTATGGTTGCCCGAGATGAGGCCTTTCTGGCTTCACTAGAGGCAATCCGAGGCCTCAAAAAATAGCTTGAACCAGAGCTCCGCCTGATATTTGATGGATTCAACATCTCCTAAATTGAGACAAACAATGTGATTGATTTCGACTTGTGTGTACATTTCTCGAATATTTCCACATATCCTAGACCATACAAAACGATCTAATAAATTGAGTGGGTTGTAATGTCCAGATGAAGCCAATCTTGACATTAAAGATAGGTGATCTCTCTGTCTCTAATACTTTCTTTGGGTGACAAGGGTGTCGAGGTCTCTTTAAAGCACCCAACTAATTTCCTGAGCACGTGTAGACCTCCCAATCACAAGCACCAGGTAAGTAGGGATAAATTCCTGAGAGTCGTTAACCGGGGAAAGGGAATTGAAGTCAAGACCTCTGCTATTTGGGGCGTGGCCTTGGCCAACACACCAACCCCTTGCTAATGACTTAAAATATCAGTTGTTAATATAATGATAATTGGGTTAAAAACGTGGATTGAATTTTAGTAAATTCTAAAACTGCCCTTATTCATCTAAGGCTCAAAATGTTGATTGAATTTAGTTAATTCCAAAACTATCCTTGAATTTAAACTAATTTCAAAACTTCTCTTTACTTGAATTTAGTTAATTTTAAAATTGTCCTTGAATTTTAACTAATACTAAAACTGTTTTTTACTCATATGAATTTAAAATGTTAAATGAATTTTAGTTAATTCTAAAATTGCCCTCCACTCATATAGGTTCAAACGTTGATTGAATTTTAGTTACTTCTAAAAATATCATTTACACATATTGAATGAATTTGAATTAATTCAAAATCGCCCTTTACTCATATAAGTTCAAACATTGATTGAATTTTAGCTAACTCCCAAACTGCCCTTTACACATATATGTTCGATACGTTGACGGAATTTAATTTAATTCTAAAACTACATTTACTTATATATAAAGACAATGATACTTTAAAAGGTTTATTGAATTTTAGCTTACTTCCAAAAATATCCCTTTGCTAACATAAAAAAAAGAATGATACTTAAAAAAATTTATTGAATTTTAGCTTGATTCCAAAATTGTCCTTTATTAATTTTAGCATTTAATTATATAGAGGACTTTTTCATCAAAAAATATAGTGAACCTAAAAAGTTAATTTAATTTTAAAACTGCCCTTTATTAATATATTAAACAATGTTTTCATACCCAAATCAGTCATTAATTGAACTGGCCGGGTAATCGATTCCTGGTTCGAATGGTATCATGTCCTTTTATTATTAGAAATACATATATTTTTATTTTCTTGGCCATAATGTCCCCAAAGTTTTTTATTCTCAAAATGCCCTTAAATCAGGTTTCTATACCCAAAATGTCCTTCCGAATTTTTTTTAGTTCCTAAAATGCCCCTAGTCAAATTTGTATACCCAAAATGCATCTCACAAAATTTTTAACCCAAAATGCTCTTCAAGTTTGCTCATATTTTATTTTCTTTATTTCTAAAATGTTAGTAAAAAATAAAGTTGTTTATGTAGTATACATACAATACCGTTAAATGTAGCTTTATTATGATTAATATATAGAAATGCATCACAGAGTTTGTGACAACAAGTGAATTCATACATTAAAACCAATTTTAATCGGTATAATTGAATGGTTAAAATAGTAAAAGCTGTAATGTCTTATTTCTTAACATATATGCAAAATAAGTAAATGACGGGCGTTTGATAAAACTTATCTAATAAGTGCTTTTTAATTAAGCTCTAAAAATTAAGAACTATTTATAATTATGAAATGGCCCGAAAATTAACGTTGCGCGTATAAGTAAAATAAGTTCTTTTAAAAAAAAAGTAGTTTTAGATTGCTTATTGAATAAGTGGTAAAATCACTTGTTGCTAAATATTTGGACATCACTAAAATATTATCAAATAGTCTTATTATTAAATAAGAGCTTAATTTAATAGAATAAGTCAATAAACCTTTATTTTAAGTTTTATCAAACGCCTCCTAAATAACTAAACAATGCAATTGCACAAAAATACGAGGAATGCTATTCTTACTCGTACTAGTCAAGCGACACACACTGCTACCAATAACATATAAAGAATGTAAAATTTTGCTTTAGCAGTCTGCAAAAGTAATTGATTAAAACAATAACATGCCATTTCATTAGCGAGAATATATGAGAGTATGGCTTTGGACCTTATAGTTCGCAATTTACGTTCCTGCTCCTAGTTTTGGAAACTCAAGCAACTGGGGATGGAGTTAGAATATTTTAGTATGGGGCACGTGATGGTTGATTAAAAATGGTAGTAACTGTTGATGGATTTTGAGGAGAATGATTATGTAGGTACGAAATATTATGGGGCTAGGAAATTAGGGTTCGGGGCGTAGTCCCCGAAAAAAAAATGATGATAAAGTTCTTGGGTTGTTGATGGATTTTGTGGAGAATGATTATGCAGGTAGGAAATATTTTAGGTCTAGTGGATGGGGGTTTGGGGCGTAGTCCCTGAAAAAAAAAATTTGACGATTAAGTTTTTGGGCCATTTTCCCTATATATTTTGTACATATCTTACGGGTATTGGTTCTTCTTGTTTACGGAATATTTGTCCACTTGTCTCATGGTTGTGCATTTTTATATAATTAAATAATATGGTATGAAAGATATATTTTGTTTTTAAAAGTTCAGGGACTCCTCTTGTTTCATGGCTAGGCCCTGTTAAATAAGATAATATATTTCTTTAGGGGGAAACCTTGCTCCATTCCTAGGAGTAACGCCAAGCTCATAAATGGTGCATCCCCTAAGTTGGATTCGTGAGATGCCAATTAGCTTGGAGTTTGATTAAGGAACCTATATGTACGGAGTGTCCTACCCAAAAAAAAAATTAAAAGGAAATAAATAAATGAGCCTAATTAGTCACTTCTTGAGCCTTATAGTCCCTACCAATTTTAGCTACTACATTGAGCTAGGGTGCCACACTGGGCTAAGATGAGTGGACCGCTTGTCATATTATACCAAGTGAAACTTCTACCAATTCAGTGAAAGTTTCCTTTTATGTAGGACTTTGTTCCATGACCAATCTCAAATGAGCGTTAAATCCTAGTTGGAGGGGTAGGTCAAGTCCAACTTACAAACAAAGAAAACAATCGCTATATCATGATATCACATATAAGGGTCTGAGAACCTGGTTGGTGAATCTGGTCTAATTCCCATATCTAAATGACTTCTAATATTGTAATCAAATCAAGCAAATGCTATCTATTTGGAATCTTATCACCCACTAGTCTTCCCATGTTCAAACCTAAAGGTACAAGCCCCAAGAAATATATTGTTTTTATATTTTATCTTTTTCTAATGAATTTATATTTCACTTGAAGACCCAGGTGAGTGGATTCAAAAAAGGTGGTATAAAGAGTCTATGACTCACCAAGCTAGTCATATATATAAATATACTAGTAAACACCTCGTGCGATATACTCTAAGGGTTTGAGAGTGTGTGTTGTGGTGTAGGGTGTGTGTTTTCCTTGCCTTGACTGCAGCTATCGCGCTTGTCGTGTAGTTGCCTTAACCAAAAAAAAAAAAAACACCTCGTGTGATGCACAAGTGTAGAAATGAGGAAAAAAATTATCTATAAAGAACAATAGAGAGTTGAACATCAGACAGATGCTGCAAGAAAGGCATTAAAACCCACAATACTAACGTTACAAAATGATGAAACTTACATTGGATGAAAAACCAAACTAAGCATGCCACTCTGACCACTACTGGAAAAGTTCCTCAAGTTTCCCTATGCTATTTCTAAAAAGAAAGATCCTAATATGTTTAAATTGGTAATCCACAGTAGGTGTTCAACCATTGAGAATACTAATTAATCTTCCTTGGAAATTACTACTTCTCAAGTAGGCGGGATCAAAATTAAGATGAGACTTAAAACAAACTTATAAAAAAAAATATTCACTCATATAATAGAAATGTAGAGATATTTTGTAAAAGTGAACTCATATATATATATGAGATTATATGACCTCTTACAAAAAAAAACTCATATAACCAAAATATCAACCACAATAGTATATATGTAGAGAATCCACAATCAGCAATCCAACTTATAAGCATGAATGATATTTTAACGAAACACACAATTCGTTCAATGGAGCAAAACCTAAATACAACTCATTAATCAAAAATAAGTAGAGGTTTCATGTAGGAAAAAGGAAAAAACAAATCATTATCGTAAGCATTTGTTTGGAAACTCAGAATTGGGTAAAAATTTCAAATCCTAATCTCACGTGTATACAATCTAGAAAATAAATAAAAGTATAAAAGAAAAAAATTAATATAAAATTTAAGCAAATGAAAAAATAACTAATTATTTTGTACAATTTAAGTGTTAATAGTGTTTAGCATCTGTCAGTGAAGGCCTAGCATTGGAAGCTTGGTTAAGGGTGGTGAGACAACCAATTCACCCTCAGGATTGATCCTGGAACCTCCCTCCTAGTGAGGGGATACACTTCCAATGGGCTAACCCCACGTGGAATAAAACAAACAGAACATCCACTATTGATAAGAGAGCATCACATTGGCAATTTGACAAAGAACAATGAATTGGATGTATTGGCCGTGAATCAAATAGTAAGCACAAATCATTTCTTTGGGAAATCACTTGAGGACGTCTATTGATTAGGTCATACCGTCAACAATTAGCATGATTAGTCATTAGACTAATAGTTTCACAAATTGGTTCATGTGTGCAGGCCAACTCCTACAAAAAATCTAAATATATATGAAAAATTGAAAACTTGTAAAAAAAATTTGTAGGGTCATTAACTCTTGCAATTTCTGAAAGACTATAAATTTAGGGAGTATGTTGTTTAATCTATGGAATTTCTATGAAAAAAGTTAGCGTATATGCATGCATATTCCATTATAAACTTTATTTTCTATGAATGGGTGCATTTTAAGCTATAGGTTTTGGAAGTTTATCAAATTAAGAGACAAATGGTGAAGCACTATTTTTGTGATATGGGAAAAGGATAATAAATTACTACTTATCCACCCTTAACTCCCACCCACAAACAAATGAAGAAACATATAAAATCTTGCTCTACGGTATTCGAGATTTTCCTTGTGATAATTTTGAAGAATTTGCAAGTATTCTAACTGGGGTTGAAACCAAAAATGAAACAACCAATAAATAAAATGCAACAATATATTTACTTCTGTAAGTTGTGTGATTTAAGTAGTACTTTCATTCAACACAGTGACCTAGCAGGAGTAAGTAAAGAAAAACAAAATTGGTTTCTACAGTGTAATTTGTTTGCATGCCTTTCAATAATAACATATTTGGGTGGCCGCACACATACCATTGCAATACGGGTTGTAAGCAGAAAAAGCACATCCAAGCCAAGGAAAGATGCATTCTTCTCAATTCTCAATGTAATTTACATCAGTTTGACTGCAGACAGACAGTGATCAATAAATCAAATCTCATAAACTCAACAAATATAGCAGTTATTAGTTAGCAAATAACCGCAACGAACATGTTGTTAACATCAAAACTCAACTCCTATATCCAATCAAACAAAATATAAGAACCAAGTCCATGATAGCATAAACCCTAGAGCATAGCACAAAATTTAATATTTGAAATGATAACAAACAAAATACTTACCATATACTGATAGGAGTATTCTCCATTTAAATATATTGCTATTGTCTACAATTCCTGATTCGATTTTAACGGTTCGGGTTAATGTTTTGAGCCAAATATTTGATCTAAAATTTCATTTTCCAACCCCATTTTGTAATTAGGTTGGCTTTAGGTTGAGATTGAGCTACCCAGACCCTACGGTTTAGAATGATTTAAATAAAGAAACAAATAATTTCCTTTCTCATTTCAAATTAGAAATTTAGATTTTGTTGTAAGATCTTAGTATCACTAATTATAAACTATTCCTTCAATATTATTTCTATTAAAGAGCTATAGTTTCATGATCACAGAATCTCAAGAACTGAAGACATGGGTCGTTCTCTTGGAATTACGTTCATGAAAAGAAAGAAATGGTTCAAGAAGAAAACTTTCAAATTGGTGGCGTTGTGTGACATCGAAGCTTGTATGGTTTGCTTTGGACCCAACGAAGAGCTTGATACATAACCAGAGAATTCAAAAGAATCCAAAGCAGTTATCAAACGTTATAAAAATTTAAGCAAGG
This sequence comes from Tetracentron sinense, assembly GCA_015143295.1. NCBI lineage: Eukaryota > Viridiplantae > Streptophyta > Magnoliopsida > Trochodendrales > Trochodendraceae > Tetracentron > Tetracentron sinense. The sequence continues at coordinate 28,678,669 of CM026567.1, read as the reverse complement.
AAGAACAAGTGAAACAAAATCTAGGTATTGTAGAGAACAAAGTTAAAGAAAAAAAGAAGGGGATACTTATCATTGTTGATTCTCTTGAAGACCATTGGGGAGACATATCCGGGGAGAGAAATGAGAGGTTTCAACATTTCGTTGGGGAGATGAAGAGAAAGAGAGTGAGGGGGATTTTTTGGGGAGGGAATCAGGGAGAGAAGGGTTCGTTGGGAGGCGAATAAGTGGGGAGAGAGGGTTTGTTGGGATACGAATATGTGGATTAGAGGGAGAGGGTTTCGTTGGGAGACAAATTGGTGGGGATAGAGGGATGGCTTTCATTGGGAGAGTAATTGGGGAGAGAGAAAGATTGCTGCTCAATAGATACAATAATAAAGCCTAGGAACTCTTCATCTCCCAACTTAACGTAAACGCGTGAGAGGGAGATGAATGAGAAAGACTGACAAAGATACATGAAACATGTGCGAGAGAGGGATGAATGTGTGGGAATGAGAGAGAAAATGGGCGAGTCCCAGTTATTGATTTTAGAAGGAAGTAGGTGGGAGACGATGCTTACGTGGAATCTTAACTGAAGAGAAGAAAAAAGAAAAGGCTTGGGCGAGTGCCATGTAACCAAAACTAAGTAGATAAAATTAGAAAGAGATATTATCTGGTAAGATTTTATAATCACTAATTATAAACTATTCCTTCCATATTATTTCTATTAAAGAGTTGTAGTTTCATAATCATAGAATCTCAAGAATTGAAAACATGGGTCATTCTTTTGGAGTTACGTTCATGAAGAGAAAGAGGTCTTGTGAAGAAAACCTTTGATTTGATAACGTTGTGTGACATCAAAGCTTGTATGGTTTGTTTCAGACCTAACAGAGATCTCGATACATGATTGGAGAATTCAAAAGAAGTCGAAGCCATTATCAAACGTTATAAAGATTCAAGTGAGGAAGAACAAGTGAAATGAAATTTGGGTATTGTAGAGAATAAAGTTAAAGAAAAAAAATGGATACTTAATATTGTCGATTCTTTAGAAGACTATTGGAGAAATTAATTTGGGGAGGGAAAGAGGAGGTTTTAACATTTCGTTGGGAAGATGAAGAAAGAGAGAGAGAGAGAGAGAGAGTGCGTGTGTGTAAATTTGTTGAGGGAGGGAATTGGGGAGAGAGAGGGATATTTTGGGAGGAGAATAAGTAAGGAGAGAGGGTTTGTTAGCTTTGAATCCGATTGTTAGATGTCAAGGTAGGTTCCTTGAGAGACAAATGACCAAATGATATAACCCTATACTAAATGACCATGTTCTCAGGATGATCGAGTCAAGGTAAATTAAAATGGTCTAGCCCGTAATTTGCTGAACCAATTACCCAAAACCTAAACTCGTCGTACAACAACTCTACAACCGTTACCGGGTTATAACTCGCCTTGATGCACTGAACTTTTGAAAATAATAATAATATAAGTTATACTGTGTTATTTAATTATTTAACATGTATAATAATGCGGCAATGAGGCATTTGCCCCCCTAAACAAGGAGAAACAGTACTTGTAAGATATGTACGAAACGTATTGACAAGATGACTCACGAACTTGATCCTCAAAAACATTTCTTGGGCCTACACCCCGATCCATCCAAACCCTCCTAAACCCATAATATGCCTAATCACTCCACAAATCCATTAGCAATTACTAACATTATCAATCAATAGGGGTGGCAATCGGGTTGGCCTGGCCCCAAGCTTGATTGTTCGGCCATAAGTATGGGTGGGCTGAGCCTTTCTTACTTTGGGCTGGGTTGAGTTTGGGATAAAATTTAGGCCCGAAGTAAATTTTGGGTTGAGCTTGCACCGCCCTTAACTTAGCTCGGGTCTAATAATAATAATAATAACTCTTACCTTAGCAAATAAAATTGACCTATAGATTACGTCCAACGGTTCTTAATAATCCCTAACCCCACACATTCTCAATTTCTCATTAAGTAATCTATAGGTACAAAAAAAAAGTCTGTAACCTAGAGAATGAAAAGGGTGAGCCGAAATCGGCCCACAATCTTTTTAATTTGAGCCAATCTAAACTCGACCCAAGGTCCAATGTTATTTGTGAGTTGAGCTTGGGTTGGGGTGCTCAGACTGAGATTGGGCTCAGGCTAAGGTTTTGAACTTTAGGTTGAGCTTGGACTAAGCGGACTCAACCATGCCGATTGGCACCCCTATCAATCAATCATCGCTTGTCCCTGCAAGAAAATCCTAACTCTGTCTGGATGTGCACATATTTATTTTGATTAACCTGACTCATTGCCAACAAAAAATGAAAAGCTATGAGCACACCAATATTTATTGACTGGACACCATTAAAAAACTCTACTTTTTTATATATAAAAAATATAGATAGTGTATGCACACCCATAACCTCAAATCCCTAAACCCTCTTTTATCTTCTTCTAAGAACACTTGTGGAATAGTATCCACACAAAAAAGCGAAGCTCCTCTTACCTTACCTTCCTCTTACCTTACGTTCAAAGAGCCGACAAGTTATAATAACCGCAAAGTATAAAAAAGATATATAATCTTGTTGTTTCTTCACTGTTCTCTTTTTGCCACCATCTTGACTATTCTCTTTGTCATTGGTCACTAACATTTGACTGAATTGTCACAACTTCTCCAAAAGCCGTTTTGGTGTTTCTCGGCATTTGGAAGTAAACATTACAACTTGCTTACATGATCCATATAGTACTTCTTTTCATTTTATATTTACCATAGATGTTCCAATTTCTCTCATTGAATTCTTTCTCGATTTTATTAATTATTGTGCTTACAATTCACTATTAAATTTAATTGATAATCAAATTCTAATAAGAAGATTGAAGGGTCTTTCTAGCACAAAAAGGTAACGAATTATATGTTTATGGTTATAAGTTTAGAATGACGTTAATTAAAAAATTGGTAAATTACACTAACCTCCCCTGAGGTTTGGCAAAATTTCAGAGACTTCCCCTCTTGTTTCTAAAATTACACTGCCCTCCCAGGCTCCCAAGTTAACACCGTTAAACAGAGAATGCACTTTTATCCCCTTGTCTTTTCCACAAAAAAAAAAAAAAAATCAGCAAATTTGAACTTTCCACAAATGCATTCGAGGATGGTTGTGAAGGGAAATTGTGCCAAAGCAGTTTTTTTCTCCCAAGGGAAACAATCGCCATTACTTTACCGAGCATATAAGTTGCCATCTTGCTTTCTTTTCATCCTCTCATCAACAACTTCAAGTTCTTGGCAGTCACTTCAGCATGCACTACAAGAAATTTACCGGGCAACGATGGAAAGATGTCCATCACTAATAGTCGATTTTCTGTCACTAACACTATTAGTGACGAAAAATCATCCATCGCTAATCCGTTACTATTACTTCCATGGCTAAAGGTATATAGAGACAAAAATATATTTTCATCGCTAATTAGTGACGGAAACTGTCCGTCACTAATAATGTCAATGACAAGTACAAATTCAGTGACAGAAACGAAGTTGTGGCGGAAATATGTCTGTCACTCTTAAGTTAATAGTAACGGAAATATTTTCGTCACTATTAAGTATATTAGAGACGGAAATATGTCCATCACTAATACCTTATGGTCAGTAGCAACGAAAATATTACCGTCATTATTGACAATAATAGTGACGAATAATATTCTGTCACTAATTAGCATGAGGTATTAGTGACGGAAATATGTCCGTCGCTAATGGGTTTTTTTAAAAAAATGCTGAACCTGAAACCTTTTTCCAGTCATGAACCTGTATAAAACCTGTACATTCATTCACATTTTCAACCTGTACATCCATTCACATTTTCAACATATACCCATTCACATTTTTATCCATAAAAAATTTGTACTCATTCATGAATCCATTCTTTAATTCGCATTTTCATCAACAAAACCTATTTGTTCATTCACATTTTCAATCAAAAAACCTGTACATCCATTCACATTTTCATCCACAAACCTATACATGCATTCGCATTATCCTAAGCATCGTGAATGATAAATAAACTTTGTAATTGTTCCAATGTCATCAAGAGACTTGTTTGTTTGAGCCTACCATATGTTTGTGTAGTTGTGTAGTTCATGTTATTTGAAATCCAAGTATATACGGAGGCAGATTGAGTTGTTTGACCTGCTTGATACCATGAATGTTTATGGGTTGGATGCCTAATGTAGATTTAAACATTTTTTACTCCAAGATCATATAAAGTAGAATAAGCATTTCTAGGAAGGATTAAAACAATGGTAGAAATAAGAAAGTGTACGGGAGATCGTGTCAACCAAATAGTCATAACAACTAATTAAGTAGTGAAAAAAATACTATCATCAAGAGTTTGTATCATCGGAAGTCTGTGTAGCATCGAGGTCTGTAACAGGTGTCAATCCGGAGGGGATATGTGATCCGGCGTGCATATGGGACATCCAGTCCTCAAACACCTTCATCTGAGAGTTAATGGCAGTCAACTCAGCCCACATCGCATCTTGGCTAGCCACCAAACTCTCGTTCTGGTTAGCCAATTCTTTGGCCCTCCTCCTCCATTGGTCAGCATCTGCAGAGTGAAACTGGGAGGGTTTAACACCCAGTCCATAAGTACGAACCCGCCCATGCGTGTCCGAACCCATGACCTAGGTGAACACCTCGTTCCTAGCGGTGCTACTGGTCGTGCCCTCCGGATGCTGGCTAACTAGCTCATCCATCTGTGTCTGCATACACAAAATATCGGTGATTACAATTTAGGAATAATGATGGAATTGATATTTTTTAACAATCAGTTCATGTGATGATAAGAGCATACATAAAGATCAGCTAATGCCTGGTCGACAAACGTCCCATCTCGCCAAACATACATCATATAGTACATTTGCATCCGGTCCGGCTCCTGTCTGTTTGGATCCCGGGCTTGCTATCCTTGTGATGAAAACAAAAAAGTTTTAAATGTTAGACAACAATTTACACATATGCACAAATAACACCATAAAATGTTAGAGAGCTTCGTGTAGGATTCAATCACCACCTCTTTCGTATCATCGAACTTAGCTACTACCAAGATTGAGCTCTTTATGTAGAAATATAAGTTCAGTCATTGAGGCCATTCTTTAAGTTTTAGTGAAATTTTTGTGTGTACATGGTGTCTTTGTTCTAGCTTTGGATTTGTTGAGCTTCTTTACTGTTACCTTTGAAAAATGCCAAATAATCTTTTTTTCAGAACATGTATGTTGTATTTTGCTTCCTTGATTTTCTAATTTAGATATACCTTAGAATGTGTTACAAAGGCTTTTTATAGGTGAGAAAAATTGGACCAATGATGACTATTTAATGCCAAATTGACGATCTTACAGCAAGGTTGGCAGCATCTGAACATGCTCGTGGATATCTTGACAAGCTGCAACAAGTATTTGAGATAGTGAATAGTAGCGCTCTTTGATAACCAAGAATTGTCATTATTGATAAAACTGCTTTATTGAGCTTGGCTAGGCTACCATGGTTTAAACTTTACAGTTGTAAATGTTCAATGACTGAGTGACGTACATTTAATGTCAGTTTCTAATTATTGAATCTTACATGGCTAGAAATTGATAAAAGCAAAAGATATTCGAAATTTTGGAATGCAAAAGGCTAGGTTTATTTCTTGGATATCAATTTCATATGTTTCACACAACAAATAGGGTGGCTGGAATCCCTTTTAACAATAGAGGTAACAAAGAATACAATATGAAAAGATTCTTTTATGATATTATGAACGCGTTAAGGAAACAAAAGATTATGGAAGGGACTAGAATGTGCCCTATCTCCAAGCTAGATCATTTATTCTAGATTTGTTTTTTCCTGAAGTTGTGCTTCAATTTTCATTTTGATTGTTAACAATTAACTTCATTTTCTTCCATTTGCTTCATGGAAACATCTGTCCTTGTATTATTTGTTTTTCCTCTTTTTTTGTTTATTCTTTTCATCTGGAGGGTCTCCTCATCTTGTCAAATTCTTAAACAATTGACCAGCTATAAATTGTGGACCATTAACTTCTCCAGAGCAATGTATTGGGCCTGCACTAATTCCTTGGCGTGCATTCTAACAAGTCCACATCTTCAAAATCAAAACTTCACTTCAAATTGTAGGAGGATCGTGATTTTCAATATAACATCTCGTGATTTGGTAGAACTTATAATAGTGCATATTTATTTAACTTGAAAGTGTTGCAGAGTACAGATAGTGTGCTCGCACCACTGCAAAAGTAGCCTATGTGGCACAGCTCGGATAAAGTAAACTAGAGAATTGTTACTTGTCTTTAGTAAAATATATGGTTAACTTTTCACAAACACTATATTGAACTCAACAAACCTGAAAGTCAACAAGTGTATACAGTGCACTTATATAAAACCCTTAGAAGATTAAAATAGTAATAATTAGCTTAACCAAATGAAAACTTAGTAGTATGATCTCCCTATGTCTGGCAGGAGACTTTTCCATATCTGAGTCCTGAATCTCAGGAAATGCAAAGCCCTATCCTACATTCCCTATTATTATGGCATCCTATTTTTTATGGGATAATCAATTCACAGACTTGAAATGTAGGAACATATCCAGTTTGCATGTCAATAGGATTGTATATGGTAAACATGAAAATTTGAAGTTGAATGAGTTGAGTTCTTCAACACCTAAATTGTATAGTTCTCCTTGAATGACTCATGTTCTTGATTTCTCGTGCAACGGAGACATACATAGTTTTAGGTATGTGCATGTGGATGCATGGGTGCAAATAGAAATATACATATGTTTCACACGTGTTTCAAGCATGTCCAAATAGAGTCACTGATATGTCACAATTACTACATAATTAAGCATACCGCATCAGCCCTATACTAGGCGAAACTCTACGACCCTGTCGTATGGGAAGTACAAAGCTGCAATTTGTTCTCCTTGTTTCTCTTACTCATAGCCTACAGTTAGGTAAGAACTTCAAATATTAATATGATATGCGTACTGAGTGTCAAAGAGATATAAACATCATATATTAATATGATATACCTCCGCCGCCACGGTATACCGATGAGCCACCAAGGCTCTCCACTGCGATGGGATGGCCCTATGATCGACAATGGACATCTGTTCATCTAGTGAGAGCAATGGATTGTGCCATTTCAACCATAGTTTATCATTCCAACGCTTCCACAGCGCATCACATTTGTTGTCCACCCACGTCCGCGTCTCCTCTCTCGGGGGGAGGTCGAATACCATCTACATCAAGCAGGTTGATTAGAGTACCAAAGTATAACATTCATGGTTCTATATATTGAATGGAAATATATAATCAAGAAAGGTTTGAAAACAAAAGGTTAACAGCTACTCAAAAGGTTTCTACTGAAAACAAAATTTCTAAATTTTATTTTGTATAAACTTTTGTCTTACCAGTATTCGATCCATCACCCCCTGCTTCATGGAGTCCAGAACTAGCTGCCAGTCTGGGTAACTGATGGGGACAATATCCCCATCCTTCGCCAATACGCCTATAAACCCTGAAATTTTTCCCACTTCATCCCCGGTGAGCTGTCCCACTAGGTTAATCGGCACTAAGAGGCAGGGCTAGCCAGGTGGTAGTGGTGGAATGGCCTTGTTCGGAACTTTGGTCCGTTTGCGCGGCGGAATACCTAAACACGGTAAACAAAGTCTGATCAGATTTACACAAGTTAAAATGCACAAGCTATTTAAATCAATAAACATCATCATTCAAATTAATTACCTGATGATGGAGGAGCCTCATGATGGTCTGATTTGTGAGCAACCTCATGGGATGGCAAGCCTCCCTGAGACGGTCCCACAACTTGGCTAGAACTCCCAGGCAAATCATGTTGGGATCCCTCGGTCTGACTGGTGCTCTGATGACGACGAGATCTTTTCCCATACGTATGCATCCCTGTATAAAACCTGTGAGAGTGATATGAGAAAAACAATGTAATCAACAATAATAATGGCGATAACATGCATAACATGTAAACAATCAAGTATTACAAATAAAGTGCTAATAGTGACAGAATTGTCATTTCATAGACAAGATAGTGCTAGTATTGTCATTTCATAGCAAAGTCTACATTTCCCATAATTCATATAAGAAAAATAGATCCCCCATTGATCTTGGCTCCATCCATTTTTTTTAATGGTAACTCGGGGGTGGCCCTAACCAATTTATTAAAACGTAAAATTTCAGTAAAACATCATTTCCCACATTAACACGGCCCTTACTATATAATAAAATAGCTCTGACTATCTCATTGTACCATATATATACACATAATGATATAAGGATATATAATAAAGAGACAAGTTTCTTAGCTATGTAATTAAGCTAATTCTCTAATATAGAACATGCATCATGTTAGGAAAACAATTTACCATGATAAATAATAATATTACAATTAAAATATGAAGGAGAAAGGATGTGATTGATTAACCTACAATACCAAGGTCTACTTATAAATCAATTGATCTCTACTTTATGTGATTGTTACATATATACTCTCTATGAATGAGGTCACCCTACCAATGATGCATGACCATACATTCAGTGTAGTAATTATCATTCGTAAAGGAAGGTTTTAGAGTATTTTTCCAATTTTCACTAATAATCTGTACATTTTGAGTAGTATATACTCTACTACTATGTGTTGACTCTACAACAACATCATTTTGATAATCACTTAGATGACCAAATAATAGATGTCGCACATCACAAATACCATGATAAAGCAAATATGCTTACATAAAATAAAGTGTCACATAAGTATTCTGAGTAGAGAAATAAGAATGATTATAATGAAAACCAACATCATAATTTTGTCAATTTTAATTTTAGGTAAGCATTAATCTATAACCACTTCCAATGGCCCACCGAATTTTAGCCAAATTATTTGGTATTTTTGAATAGGACTTTGCTACCGAGACCCCTTTAGGGCCGAGACCATTGAGACACTCCTTTTTTTTTTTTTTTTAACTCTAATTAAGATATTTAACCTGTTTAATATTGGGAAATGGAAAACGGACCCAATTTAACTTAGAACCTGACCTTGTGATCTCATTGGTCCACGCCCCCCTTTCTACCACCCATCAATTGTGATTAACATTCACTTACCCCCTATGATTAAGCAATCTAACCATGGTTTTTAGAAAAACAAAACAAATAAAATTATTTATTTTAATTTAGTTAAGCTTAACCATGATTAAAGATGTGTTAAAAGGGAAACGACAACATTGCGGTCAGCTTTGAAAAGGACCATGCGTTCCTATTCACAAAACTCTTTAATATTTGGAAAATGTTTAACTTACTGTCGCAATTCACTATGTAGTGAAATGTGCATTCCTCATTAGTCCATGCCCCCCATTTTAACACTCATCAATTGTGGTTAAAATTCACTCACTATTAAGATTAAGTAATTTAACCTTGATTTTTAGGGAAAAAACAAAAATATTAACTTTAATTTTCTTAAACTTAACCGTAGTTACTTGGAACATTGTAGACACCACAATCCACATTTGAATACCTACATAGTCAATAGCGTGGGTGGCCAATTACTTCTCTTAATATTTTTAAACTTTGAATTCTCCATGGTTGTAACGTGATTCTTTAAAGTCTAGTTATGTCACATAAGTCAACACGTGTCCCTATTAAATACCTTTTAACTGTGATTAAGATTAAACCCCTTTAGATGGTTTTTAGAAATAGAAATTAACTCTAAAAATTAATTGTTAATTAGAGTTAAAAAATAGCTTTTGTATTGTAACCGTAGAGAATTCCAAATGTATTTTAAATATTTTTTCAATCAGTTATATGCCCATACTGTACAAAACATGGTAAACTGACCCATTAATCCTGACAATATGGGCCACTCCATAGATCCAAAAGATAAGGGCTGAAAACGGGAAAACTCATACTTTTACATGGTGAAAAGCATCCAGTCATTCTCATTTCCATGCTTTGCCCCCATCTAAGAGTGGGCTTTACTGATTGAATGACTAGATCATGAAACCGGGTTTGATGGGAAACACTACAATTCAGACAAAACAATTAACCAAAATTGATCTGATAAAATTTGTTGGATTTAGAAAGTTATCGCCTTTGTGATCAACAACAGTTATTTGTAACTAGTCTCTTTTCTTGTGGTTCTTTGGTACTATACATGCTTGAAAAAAGTATTGGCTTTCAAAAGAAAAAAGAAACTTCTGCAGAATTTATTCTTCGTGATCTCCAAAAACTCTATTTTTATTTCCAATTTTACAAGAAAACCACAACAATTAGAAAATATAATTATTTTATGTTACAATAGTCAAGAATTATCTAAATTAATTAACCCCGATTACTCGCTGAAAATGCATGTAGCTATGTGCTCAAGGAGAAGCCTAATGCATCAAGAAGTTCATTAAATTTTTGAACCTGCTAAACAAGATTGTTTCTAAAATATTGAAGCTTTTTTTATAAGTGATAACAAAGGTGGATGAAAATCAAATGAACAAAAGGGACATGAAAGGCTTTGACAAAGTCAACAATCTATTGTAAGAACATACAACGAAATTATATTTTTATTAACACTTTTTTATAGCTTAAAGATAGATGAAGAACCTACAGTTATATTATAGATTGGATTCGAGATGGATTAAAACCTAACAATATCAATACATTCATGAGACATACTTAATTTCTAAAGATTGATTATCAAGACCTCGATCATATACAACCATTCAAACCGCACCAGAAGACATCCAGGACAAAAATAAGAGACAACAAAAAAATGTCCAAAAAAGAGGAAAAGGCCTAGTTGAGGTTGAGGAACAATAATAAAGGTACTACTGCCTGGCTAATCATGCAAATTCCACCAAAAAATGCAAACAAATATTTTTTACTCCAAGCAAGAAACCCTAGAGTGATAAAAATCACTAAATAGTTTTTACCTGGTCTCGCAGTGAAGATTGAAAATGCTCCAAACACCTGAAATCACATTAATCAAGATACAAAAATTAGGTCTTCTTCTAGAGAGAGAGAGACAGAGAGAGCACGAAGGGAGAGAGTGAGATGGACAAAGAGAGAGAGGGAGAGACAGAGAGAGCACGAGAGAGAGAGAGCACGAGAGGGAGAGAGAGTGAGACAGATAGAGAGAGAGGGAGAGACAGAAAGAGAGTGAGAGAGAGATAGAGGGCAGGAAAGAGAGTGGAAGAGAGAGAGAGGGAGAGAAGAGAGGGGCTTACCGTGGTGGCCGAAAGGGGGTCAAAGGCGAGGACAGCGGGTAATTTGGGGAAGATAGGTATTCGCGAGTATTGATTTGCCCTTTTTAATATAAAGATTATTAGCGATGGAAATATTTTTGTCACTAATAATCTCAAAATAAATAGTGACGAAAATATTTCTGTCACTAATAATACTTCCATTACTAATAGGAGTGATGACGGAATTTTCCCGTCATTATTACGTAATCCATATTAGTGACGGAAATATTTCCATCACTAATAATATTTAACCAATTGTGATGGAATCTGAATAGTGACCGGAAAACGTCCATCACCATAACTCACTTCCGTTACTAATATTATTAGTGACAGAATATTCCCGTCACTAGTATGTAACCCAAATTAGTGACGGAAATAATTTTGTCACTAATACTCAATTTAATCAAATAAAATTAAATTCATTAGTAGAGACGGACCATTAGTGACGACATCATTTTCAGTTACTATAGGTTATGTATTAGTGACGGAAAATGTTCCGTCACTACTATTCCGTCGCTGCTTGGTAAATTTCTTGTAGTGATGCTTTTGTGCCAAATACCCTTGTTTGATCCTCGAAATTATGAGACACTAAACTGTAGAAGAGATCTCCCAACCGATGCTTGATAAGTTTGTAAGTTATCTTTTGGTTGTCGATACCAACTTCTCGTTCCACCACCTGATTGGACAAATTATAGAAATGGATTATGTTGCGCATCAACCAAACAGACTTGCAGAATGGGCATAACTTATCTTATCTTTTTCAGCTGAAGCATATTTTCTGACAAGTTGGACAATTTCATTCAGCGTCTTGTTAATAGCTTTGCATCCAATGAATTTTAGCAACCTTGACCTATCGGTGCACCAGTGTCACCTTCTTATCAAGGAAATCCAAAACTATCTCTCCGGTGAGTTCAACACCAATGGAGCCCTCACCAACAATTAAAATCGAATTAGTAGATTTTATCTTCTGATTCTCTACTTCGTATTGATGGAGCCTCTTGATTCTACTTTTGGGGACAAAATACCTGTAGCCAGTGACTATGACGAGATAATTTTGGGGACAAAAACTTAGATTATTGACGTACTCCAATGACGTCTGTAAGAGAACCAATCCCACATTGACTAAATAGAAAAATAGTTGTGGCCTTATATACATGTAAGGCCTCTCCATTCATTGTCAATTGGTTTTAAGTTGGACGCTTTCACATGATATCAGAGCCCAAAAGGCTCAACGACCAATTTATGCTCACACTCACGATGACAGACCCAAACATAAAGGCTGCATGATTGACGACCCATAAAGAGGCGCACATGACATACCTAAGAATTAGGGCTGCACGTGAGGGGGCGTATAAGAGAACCAATCCCACATTGACTAAATAGAGAAATAGTTGTGACCTTATATATATGTAAGGCCTCTCCACTCATTGCCAATTGGTTTTGAGTTGGACGCTTTCATAATGTCAACACACCTTACTTATGCTGATGTTGAAATATTTTTGTTAAGGAAAGAACATGTTAAAAAATATTTTTTTTAATGTTATTGGTATTTTAAGGGTAATTCAAGTATTTTAAAATATTTAAATTATAACATCATCAAAATCTATCCATGTTAGCAACAACATACTAACAGAAGGAAAGGAGGAGTCTGTTACCAACAATTAAAGCACAAGGGAAAGCAGTGTAATTTCATAAACAAGAGGGGAGGTTAGTTAAAATTTCGCCATACCTCATGGGAGGTCTTTTAAAAAAGGCACAGGATTCTCTCGAGTTCAACTCGAGAGAATCCTCTCGAGTTGACACCCCTTAACCATGGGTAAGGTTCACCCACCTAGGGTTCACTCACCCATCCTTGGTTTTTTTTTTTTTTATTAATTTATATTTTTTAAATTAAAAAAATATTTTTAATATTAAAAAACTCTAAAAACAGTTTTTTTAATTTAAAAAATATAAATTAATAAAAGAAAATAAAACCAAGGATGGGTGAGTGAACCCTAGGGTTGGGTGAACCTTACCCATGGTTAAGGGGTGTCAAAGGAGACACGTGGCGACCTCTCGGGCTCCAACTCGAGAGGATTCTCTCGAGTTGAACTCGAGAGGATCCTGGCCCTTTAAAAAAATTTATAGTTTATTTTTTGATCTTTTTTAATCTTGGTGTGCTCCTAGAATTTGTTTTGGTTTAAGGGTGTACATTAGTAAGTGATATATTTGCTGTCCAAAATAAGTAAATATTGGTGTGCTCAGCACCCTAAATTAAACCAGCATTTCTCTCTTACATTTCCTTCGTCTCTCACTCGCCGCGCCAGCTTTCCGGCGACTTTCCCAAGTGTTCTCCGGCGAATCTCCCTACTGATCTCCGGCGGAGTCCTGCCTCTTGTACATAGCTCAATCAGAAAGCTGATCAGGGTCTGTTTTTTTTTTTTTTATTATCTCTCAAATGTGTAAAAGCATGATTTTTCAAAGTTATCTATTGTAAGGTAATTTATCATAGATGGTTTTCAGAAACAGTATAAGAGTGAAGTTCTTGCAAGATTCAGTATTTTATATTTGTGATTTCACAGATTTGTATAATGCAACGTCTATCCAGAGGAATCTCAAGGATTATATCGTCTTCAATGGCGAGTTTCCTTAGCGGTGCTTCTTCTTCTGCAATCCAAAACCGGATTTTCAGTAGCTTCTCTCTGCAAGTAAATCTCCAACAATTTAAACAACAAACTATTCCTGGTGATTTCGTAAGATGGGGTTCGCTTGGTTTCTGTAGAACTTCGAGTTTTGCAACTGGGTTTACGCCTCTGCAACCAAAATCATTAGATTCAATCATTGATATTGAGAGGACCAAGAACTGCTCGCCTGAGGATCTTATTTCAAAATGGGATGACGTAATCTTAAGTTCCTTCTTCATTTCTAATTTTCTTTCTATTCCTGAAATCTATGTCATCATATGATTTTCTGAAATGGGGTTGTGTCCTATGCATACAATTGTTCAGTATTTTGTTAAGAATTTTATTTCTAGACTATTTTTTTTTCTTCTTAATTTTTGATGCTTAAAACTTTAACTGAAAAAACAAATGAATGAATCAATTGCAAGAACATGTTACATGGATAATTTGTTTGTTTTTAATTAACATAAACACGTCGAAGGTGCAAATTATAAATTGCTCCTCTAAGGAGGCAACTATGGTTTAATGGATTAGAGATTTTGTGAATTACCATCTTATTCTTTTTTCGAATATTTCCATTTGATTTGCAGGTAGTATCAAAGCAGGAAGATGATTTACTTACCCTTTTATTGCCATAGAAGGGCATCGTGAATCACATTCTCTCCCATTCTCTTTGACAATTTTAATAAATAATCTCAATCATATGGCTCGACTTCATTGGCACGTTTTTGTGCAGTGGAGTTAAGAAGCCCTAGCCCCTATTTTGGAGGCCTTATTTTAACAGAGGTTTTTGGGAAGCCTGCTAATGAGAGCACTAGCATGATATTTAGCTTTTCTCTAGACTTGAACAGCTGATCTAGCTTTATAATATCACTGGAGAATTTTTTCTAAGCAGATTGGTGGCAGGAGGCAATTTATATATGCTTTGAAAAAAATTCTACTTTGTCATGCTGAGCCAAAAATTCATTTTGGCACTTTAGTTTCTTCAGTATTGCTACATTTGCCATGCTTTCTATTTTTTCAGTATCAACATTTACACCCTTTTTGGTGTTGATACCATTATATTTGATGGTCGATAATTACTGATGTGCTGGCGTTTCCTTGTGTTCAAAATCACATTGTGTCGAGCCATGTCAAATATGTGTTCTCCTCTTTATTTGTTTGCATCTCCATCTCTTTGTGAGATTCCATTTTCTTTCATCTTTGATAACCTTTTGGTTTGTGTGCAAGATGCTAATCTATTTTGTCTAGTTAATGGATTCATGGTTTCGTCGAACTGGTTTTGCAAAGTTGTAACAGGGAAAGGCCACTTCATCTCTTCAGGATGGTGTGCCATTAGGGAGGATTATGAGCATTTTGAGCTGCCTATTTTTTGGGGGTGGGGGTGTGTAGGGAGAGTGGGCCCCGTTTGTATTGCTTTTTTTTCCCTTCATTTGGTTCACCGCCTTGTGAACTCTGTTATATTTTAAATATTTTTTATAATTTACTCTTTACGGATAAAAAGAAAAGATTGTAACAGGGCATGGATTTTTCACCTACTAACTTTCACATGTAGGGTCAGGCCTTAGTAGAACTGATTCGCTTAATGTTCTGTTTGCTCTAGGGGCTTAGTTTTTTTTAAGAGATGCGGTGATAGAGTAAGAAAGTCTGCTGCGAAGTCCAATGGAGTTTCAAAAGTTTTAGGCTAAAAAATTACTTGTTTGATGGACAGAAGAAGTTCTGGAAGGAGTTTGAAAGTAACAAACTACATTTGATGAAATGGCAGAAGTTTCTAGATAACTTTCTGGGAACTCCAGAAATGTATAAAAGATACTGAAAACACAAGATACTAATCAGAGGAAAATATTTAAGCTGATGTAGATGATTGGAACTAAGAGGTGCTGATTGTAATTTTGAGATGCCAATACCTACCCACCAATTGTAGAGTACTTGGTCCCACGAAGACAAGAACAATCCTGATTTTTTTTTTTTTTAAAACCTGTTATAGGAAAGAAGAAACGATTGACTAGCTGCACAGCTACCATGAACAGAAAATGAATTACATACAGAAAGTTAGCGCAACGAAAGAACTATAAGCATCAACAAAAATAAAAAGGACTTAATGAGTAAAGGAGGCTTGGGCACTACTATTGTAGCAATTCCAGTTTTTGATCAATAGTACAGTACTAGTGAACTGAATAGATAAACCTGATACCGTAGTCCTCTTTTTAAAGAAGATCTTGGATTTTGTAGAAGATATGGTCTTATGCAGCTCAAATACCTTTCTATGATGAGTTAAGGGATTACAAAGTATCTCTGTGCTACACACCATCTCTAGTTTGGCTTCCAGTTTTAATCTTTTGAAGTTCATGCCGCATGCTATCATATATAACTTTCTTCCTTGATATTAATCAGGAAAGAGAAATTCCTTTATTCATGTGAAAGCTATTTACACCGTTTTTAGCTAGAATGCTAGATTATTGGGTAGTTTGTTGGCTTCTCCAAATCCTCCAACCATACCCAAAAGCATGATCAAAATTAGCCAATCTCTAAGGCCTCGCTCCTTTTTCAGTCCACAAATTAGCATCTGAAAGAACCACCCTCCACTAATAGTCTACTTGGAGATCGGATCACAGTCAATCGTGATTAAAGTCTCCCCCAGTTCAGTCGCATCCACGGGTCAACATGTGTCCCTTTTAACCCTTATTAACTGAGGTTAAGATTCACTAACCATTAGGGTCAACAATCTAACCTTAGTTTTATAGAAATTTTTTATAAAAAATATTAACCTAAGGGTTAAAAGGTATTTAACCACAGTTAAAAGGGGCTCTGTGAGTGCGATTGAACTCTTTGAGTTCAATCGCAATTGGACAGGATCTGGTCTTGAGAAGGCCTCTTTTAAAATCTTAAGGCCCTTGTTGAATATATTGGGATCTGCTCCAAGTTTATGCTTACATATTGAAGTAGGATCTCGATTTAAGATGGTAGTTGTGTCATTGTACATGGATTGACTTTGCTTTGTGTTTTGAAGTGGATATTAGTCACAATATCCAAGTGTGAAGCTTTAGCTGATGGAGGAACTCATTTCTGGTCTTCCTTTTCCTTTTTTTCCTGGTATGTCAGTATCACCTGGGAAGAGGTCATATCGGTGCATCCATGAAAGCAAAGTTGTATCACCTGTTGGAGCAAAGAGCAATTCCTTGGTAAAGTAATTATGTTATGTGTTGTTTTTGTTTTATTTTAGTGAGGTTTCCTTTCCTTATTTCTCACTGTCTTTGGTTCTATTGTATCGTTGCAGCCGGTATTTTGTCATTCCTTTGTGGAGAGGAAGTGGTTATACTACAATGTTTGTTCAAGGTTTGGTCTCTAACCTAACTTTTATCACCTGGGTATACATGCTGTAAGATTACTAGTTAAAGAATTGCCCAGCTGAAAATGTCGACCAGTCTATGGTAAAGACGTTTGCCTTTACTTAAGCTATTTAACTTTAGGACATAATCGAAACACATAATTTATTACTTTCATCCTGTTTAGTTACATGATGTAATGAGTTCTTCATGTTCTAGTTACAGAACTGCTCAGATGAAAATCATGATCAGTGTGTGGCAAAGGTCCCCTTACCTTTCTTATAACATTTTGCTTGAGCTATCTAACTTTAGAATATGAATGAAACACATAATATATTACTTTCATCCCCGTTTACTTTACATGCTGTCATAAATTCTTCGGCCACGTTTAGTTTGGATTCTTTTGGCTAGAATTAATTGTGATGAGAATTGATTGTACAGAAACCAATTGTCTACAAGTGTTGTTGCAAATAATCCTGTTTGGTTCAAATGCTTGACAAGATTGATTCTCTTTAAAAAAGCGATTATATGTAAATAATCCTATTTGGTTCATACAGAGGCACAAACTATTTATCACAAAGCCCGACGTAATTGTCTTTTGTTCTAGCTATATAAATTTGCATAAGAGACCCATATCACATGCACACATATGTTTGGAATAATTTCTTTTCATGATAATGATGAGGGTACTGTGATGTTACCATGTTCAGTTGTCAATCAAATAATATGAATGACATTCATATGATCATAGGGTTTTGTTCAGTTTCCATTTAAGAACTTCGGTAGTTGTCTCTTAATGGGTATTTTAAAAATAAAAAATAAAAACCAAAATCGATTTTCCCTCTCAAAATCATCTCTCCTGGTTTGAAATAATGTGATTTTTGAGAAATCGATTATGATAAAATCGATTTTTTATGGGTGAACCAACTGCGATTCTCAAGGTGTAAAATCACCAGAATTGATAGTCAATTATATCTGCTAAAAATTCTGAACCAAATGACCCCTCATGTTCTAGTGTTACATTAGTAAACATCAGATTTCACTACCTTTAGCATTGAAAATACTATGCAATTAAGCAGCACACATGTCTTAAGTAGAAGACATGGTACTTGTAACCCTGACTGTGACGCGCCCCGAACCCGCACCTAGGGAATCAAGTTCCGAGACGCGCGACCGTTCGTCATAAACACGCAAGCGGAAGACTTTACCGCGAAAGTGCAGGAAATTTAAATATTTATCAGATGCTTCTAAAAAGCATATAATACCTGTCATCACAATATCCATCATACAAACCCAGATACCTGTATTATGACAATTTGCTTGTTTACGAAAGTGACACCACTACTGTGCCGGGTATAGTCTGTACAGTATCCAAAAAGTCCAGTAAGTCCTCCCACCTACTGCAGCTCCGATATCTGTTGACATGAAACGTCAGTGAGCTACGAAGCTCAATAAAACCACAGTCCATTTGGACTATTTTCCACATAATATCACGTATCAATAACAAAATAATAAACAGTTCAACTTGCATGATACAATAAAAATAAACTGTGACCCAAAGTCACCTAGGGTTATGTTATCCTATCCTGAGGTTTCCGACCTCACATTACTTTCCAATTATGGGGTTCAGTTATGAAATGTATTCATATTACCAAGTTATCATTTCAATCATCAATCATGTTTCATTTCGAGTCCGAAGACTCTATTAACTGGCCCCAGCCCACAAATGTTCAGTTTAAAGTCTCTAAAACCAACCATACATGGAGCCATTTAGACTCACACACACTGTCCCGGCTTTCATTCGGAACACGACCAAACTTCGGGTGTACCAACCCAAATATCCTGTAATCCAACGATTCTATATTGAACCCTAAGTACACCGACTCAAACAAGTATACCAACCCGGAGTACGCCGACTCAGACAACTTCATATCCGAAGATTACACACACAACCTGGGTATTCACCCAATAATGACATACTGCTCCATTCAACTCATTGACAACATCTACCGTGTATTCGTCATCGCCCTGAGTATCAGTCAAAAAGGAACTCCAACCAACTTGCCTACCGTCATCTTCTGGTTAGATATGGAGGAACCTCGACATCTCCTGACGTTCCACCAAGAAGGGACCCCGATAGTCATCTTCTGACCTAACTAGAGAGGAACCCCAGACTATACACTATCTGATGTTCAGCCACCTTAAACTCCTTAGGACTCCGACATCTCCCAACTATCAGTCATGGAGGAACCACGGGCCATGCAGGACACCGCCACTCCTGACCTAGTCCAAGAGGCACCATGGACGACCTAGACAAATAGACCGACATCTCCCGACTATCAGTCACGGAGGAACCCCGAGCCTTACTGGACACCGTCTCTCTTGATCTAGTCAAAGAGGAACCACGGATTATACTCTTAACCTTGGTTTTGACACCCAAGATCGAGGGCTACACTCCTCTACTCATTTTCCACACACAACCACCCTTCCATACATCATCCACGAGGTCTCAGACCCTTTTTCATCCACGCCAAAAGACATGCATCCATTCCACATAAAAAAGTATAGGAAAATATAAGGAAAAAGAAAAGAAAGGAAAGGGGTTTTACCTCTTTCACGCTTTTCGAGATGTCTAGCATCGAAACGGGCCCCGCCAACGCGTTTGGGAGTGCAATCAACCTCAAGGGACCTTCCCTTTTTCCTTCTCTTTTTTCTTTCTCTCTCCTCTTTCTTTTTCTACAACTTTCTCTCTCTAGAAAAAATCTGGAGGATTCTCTCTTCTTCTGCAAGCTGTAACCGTGAGAATGAGGAGGTCTGCCCCCTTATATAGACCCTTGAGTTGGGGTGAGATCATGTGCAAAGCACATGACCATAATGGTGTGGAAAGTTAAAGTTGACCAAGTCAACATTTGACTTTTGGTCCACTTTCAAATTTTGCCACACTTACGGCCTCCGAAACCTTATCATACGAAGTCCGATTTTGACGAAACTTTAGATGACCGAACCTGGGGTAGTTCGACACCTACTGTAAAAATTTCGGAGAGAAATACTGAGTTTCGACAGTAAAAAGCAAGTCTGGAAGAAAACTGCAATACTCACTAATTTCCTGATTTTGGACACAAAACACGCTGCCGTTTCTTCATATGGAACAATAAATTGATGAAACGACAGACGGTCGTCCTTACGGCCGACCGGTACGCTGGAGATTTTGAAGATTCTGAAGATGGAATACTTCGGTTCAAGGTCGAATCTGTGTACCTGGAAACCCTAAATTGAAAAATGAACTACTCAATGAGACACATCGATCTCGTTGTGCAGTGCACCCTGGAAGTATAAAGATGTATCAGGATGTGAAGAATAACTATTGGTGGAATGACATGAAAAAGGAGATTACAGAATATGTTTCTCAATGCCGTTTCTTCATATCAGAAACCACCTGGATTGTTGAATTCATTGTCTATTCCCGAGTGAAAATGGGAACACATTTCGATGGATTTTGTGGTAGGATTGCCAAAAATAATTAGTGGACACGACGCTGTTTGGGTGATAGTTGATCTATTGACGAAGTCGGCCCACTTCCTCGCTATCAAGGATACGATAACCCTGGAAAATCTATCGATGTTGTACATCAAAGAAATTGTGAAGCTGCATGGTGTACCAATGACTGTTGTGTCAGAACGCGATCCGTGATTCACTTCCCGATTTTGGAGAAGTCTGCAAGAGGCTTTGGGAACGCAGCTAAACATGAGTACAGCCTATCATCCGCAAATAGATGGACAGTCTGAGTGCACGATACAAACTCTAGAAGATATGATGCGCACTTACAGTTTAGACTTCCGGGGAAACTGGAGTAATCACTTGCCATTGATCGAGTTTGCATATAATAATAGTTATCAGGCAAGTATACAAATGACTCCTTATGAAGCCTTATACGGCAGGAGTTGTCGGTCGCCAGTATGTTGGACTGAAGTAGGGGAACGTAAACTACTGGGACCTGAGTTGGTGCAAGAAACAACAAAGAAGATCGGGTTGATTCGATCAAGATTATTACCTGCACAAAGTTGACAGAAAAGCTATGTAGATGGAAAGCGTCGAGACTTAGAGTTTCAAGTCGGCGACCATGTCTTCTTGAAAATCTCTCAATCAAAAGGTATTGTACGATTCGGAAAGCAGGGAAAGTTAAGTTTGTCATTCATTAGACCTTTTGAGATTGTAGCTAAAGTAGGAGGCGTAGCCTACCGTCTAGCGTTATCACCAGAGCTAGAGAGGGTTCATAATGTATTTCATATATCCATGCTGAGAAAATATGTACCTGATCCCTCACACGTGATACGATGTAAACCAATTCAAGTCAGAGAAGACTTAACTTTTAAAGAAAATCCAGCGATAATTTTGTACCGCAAAGAACAGGTGTTATGAAACAAAACGATTAAGCTGGTTAAAGTTTTATGAGAACACCATGGCACAGAGGAAGCCACATGGGAACTTGAAGATGTCATTAGAAGCAATCATCCTCAGTTATTTGATGACTAGTGTATATGTAAATTTCTAGGACGAAATTTTTGTAAGGAGGGGAGATTGTAACGATCCGGAATTTTAATATAATAAAATTATGTGTTTATGAGTCCTTAATTGAGGTTAATTAGTTAATTGTTTGTTAAATTGTTAGAAAGTGAGTTTTGTTCGGGATTGGATTGTACCGAGGAAACTTCAGTGTTTTTACTCGAAAATTGTACACAATGTGTGGGTCGACTATCTGGACGATCACCCGTCATTCTAGTTCTGTCGCGTATCGATTCGCGAGACCGCGAGGGTCTTAAATGTAAGAAAATCGAGAAAACCAGGAAATTACAGATTTTACGGAAGTTAGTTGGGACTCCATATTTGTCAAGGATTCTAATAGAAATCCGTGCGGCTGGTACCGTAGTGTGCCGATCGGTTGTAAGGACGACCGTCTGTCGTTTCGTCAATTTATTGTTCCATATGAAGAAACGGCAGCGTGTTTTGTGTCTAAAATCAGGAAATTAGTGAGTTTTGCAGTTTTCTTTCAGACTTGTTTTTTACTGTCAAAACTTAGTATTTCTCTCCGAAATTTTTACAGTAGGTGTCGAACTACCCCAGGTTCGGTCATCTAAAGTTTCGTCAAAATCGGATTTCGTATGATGAGGTTTCGGAGGCCGTAGGTGCGGCAAAATTTAGAAGTAGATCAAAAGTCAAATGTTGACTTGGTCAACTTTAACTTTCCACCCCATTATGATCATGTACTTTGCACATGATTTTACCCCAACTCAAGGGTCTATATAAGGGGACAGACCTCCTCATTCTCACGGTTACAGCTTGCGGAAGAGGAGAGAACTCTCCAGATTTTTTCTAGAGAGAGAAAAAGGAGAGAGAAAGAAGAGAGAGAAGGAAAAAGGGAAGGTCCCTTGAGGTTGATGGCCCTCCCGAACGCGTTGGTGGGGCCCGTTTAGGTGCGAGGTAAAACCCCTTTCCTTTTTTCTCTTTTTCCTTATATTTTCCTATATTTTTTTTTATATGGAATGGATGCATTTCTTTTGGCATGAATGAAAAAGGGTCTGAGACCCCGTGGGTGATGTATGGAAGAGTGGTTGTGCGTGGAAAATGAGTAGGGGGGTGTAGCCCTCGGTCTTGGGTGTTAAAACCCTGGATTTAGACTCACTGTATGAATGACATGGATGGAAAAAGGGTCGGAGACTCCTATGTGATGATGTTTGGATTTCATGTGGACCCTCAGGGAGCCTGGATTGGGTCCCGGGTGTGTTGGATCGTCACCCTGGGGTGTTGAAAGGTTTGTTTGAGTGTCGTGTAAGGTGATGGACACATCCATTAGCTTGGAAACATTCCCTGACGGGACGGTGTGTTACCATATTTGGTTCACGGGCTCGAGACCCAAATATTTCAATTAATCAAGCGAGACTTGGGTTAACTGGGGTTAACCTGTGGTTAAAAAACCTAACCAGGGTTAAGAGTATAGTCCGTGGTTCCTCTTTAACTAGGTCAAGAGAGACGGTGTCCAGTAAGGCCCGAGGTTTCTCCGTGACTGATAGTCAGGAGATGTCGGTCTGTTTATCTAGGTCATCCGTGGTGCCTCTTGGACTGGTCAGGAGTGGCGGTGTTCTACATGGCCCATGGTTCCTCCGTAACTGATAGTCGGGAGATGTTGGAGTCCCAGGGAGTTTAAAGTGGCTGAACATCAGATAGTGTATAGTCCGGGGTTCTTCTCTGGTATGTCGGCAGTGTGTCTATTGGGGTCCCTTCTTAGTGGAACGTTAGGAGATGTCGGGATTCCTTTATAGACTAGCCAGAAGAACACGGTAGGCAGGTTGGTCGGGGTTTCTTCTTGACTGATACCCAGGGAGATGGCGGCGAATACATGGTAGATGTTGTCAATCAGTTGAATGGAGAAGTATGTCATTATTGGGTGAATGCCCAGGTTGTGTTTGTAATCTTCGGATACGAAGTTGTCTGAGTCGGCGTACTCCGGATTGGTGTATTTGTCTGAGTCGGTGTACTCAGGGTTCAATATGGAATTGTTGGATTCCAGGATGTTTGGGTTGGTACACCCGAAGTTTGGTCGTGTTCCGGTGAAAGCCAGAACAGTGTGTGTGTGGGTCTAAATGGCTCCATGTATGGTTGGTGTTTAGAGACTTTAAACTGAACATTTGTGGGTTGTGACCACAAATGAAACATGATTGATAATTGAAATGATAACTTGGTAATATGAAAACATTTCATAATTGAACCCCATAATTGGAAAGTAATGTGAGGTCGGAAACCTCAGGATAGGGTAACATAACCCTAGGTGACTTTGGGTCACAATTTATTATATTCAGTTTATTTATATTGTATCATGCAAGTTGAACTGTTTATTATTTTGTTATTGATGCGTGATATTATGTGGAAAATAGTCCAAAGGGACTGTGGTTTTATTGAGCTTCGTAGCTCACTGACGTTTCATGTCGACCGATATCGGAGCTGCTAAGCAGTAGGTGGGAGGACTTACTGGACTTTTTGGATATTGTACGGACTATTCCCGGCACAGTAGTGGTGCCACTTTCGTAAACAAGCAAATTGTACATAATACAGGTATCTGGGTTTGTATGATGGATATTGTGATGACATGTATTATATGCTTTTTGGAAGCATCTGATAAATGTTTAAATTTCCCACATTTTCGCGAGCAAAGTCTTCCTCTTGCGTGTTTATGACGAATGGGCGCGCGTCTCGGAACTTGATTCCCTAGGCGCGGGTTCGGGGTGTCACATTGATTGTCGGTTGAGGTACTACTCTTTGCTTTCAAGGCATTGGTTTCTTAGATTAATGTGAACGTGAATGGTACCTTAACATGGTTGTTATCTGCTGCATTTTTGACAGTATTTATGGAATCAATTTGGAGGTGATCCTGTATGCCACATTTTTCTAGTGTCGAAGTGCCTGGAGGATTGTCACTTTAGAATTCTCAAAACTATTAATTTAGAGGACTTTATAGTGGAGGAATGCCACTTTATTTCATCACAAGTATCCATCATCTTCTCTTGTTTTACTGTATAACAATCATAGTTAAAAGCTAAGGAGCAAGCCTCTGGTGCGAGGTTATCTGTGGCCACAAGAGCATTCTTTAACATGTAGTTATCGGAGAAAACTATCCGCATATATAAATTGCAAAGGTTGATTATTGAAGTGTATTGATTGTATAAGGAAAATGAAACCCTACGTAGTAAATACACCACCACTATAGTTTTAGTGATGCTTTTGTAGTTTATTGAGTTTGTGTGTGTTGGTATAATTGTGGGTATAATGTAGTTAAAAGCCTCTTTTATGTTGTAGTGGCCCAACACTTCTGTTTTTATTTTTGTTCTCTCTTGTATAGGCCTTGGGCCCAACTATTGTATTAGCCAAATATATATAGTCATTTTGGAGAAGAAGAACCCTAACTTCCTCTATCCCTCTCTTTTCCATTTCTCTTCCTTCTCTCTGGCTCCTCCCTTCTCTAATCTAGCTACAAACCTACTTGGTATCCGAGCAACAACAACCAAAGAAGAAGAGGTTTATTAAAACAACAACCACCAAAGAAGAAGGAGCTAGCTGTGGCGTCATCACCGTACGGCTGAATTTAGTCGTATGGCCTAGGCTACCCATGGGGTAAGTTTGAAGATGTTTTTTTAGAGATCTTGAATTTAGAGAAATTTTGAATCAAATAGCATGTGATTTGGTTGAATATTGAAGGAGTTATGATGTTTTGAAGGAAAATATAGAAAAATTCTGGAGAAATACTCTCTAGAGGTTCAGCTTTTTTTTTGCTCATTTGGATGGCTGTTTGTATGGGTTAATGGACAAGGATGGTGCGTTTTTTGATTGAAACATTGCCAAATAGGGTTTGGCTGATTCTGGATTGATTTGGAGAATCGGTGAGGTTTTTTTCACCCTCTCAACTACCGCTTTTTGCTGTAAACCACTGTTTGTGGTCTGTTTTTTGCTTATGGCAGCCCCTTAGATTGCCTCTGTTGAAGGTCTATTGATAGTTGGAATTGTAGGTATTCTAGTATGGTGGTATTCAAGCTCGAATTTGCACCTTGAGATTGGAGGTGTGACTCCTTTTGTACTGTAGGATTGGAGGTGTGACTCCATTGTCCTTTAACAATTCTGTTTGTTCATGTTTGAAGAAGAAATCCCAATGTTGGAAGGATCTCCCTCCTCCACTGTGATACCTCCGCCTATAGGCGTGAGTCATGAGGAGTCGAGTAATGACAACTCTCACTTGTAAATCACGTCGGAAAGGCTTGATGGTGAAAATTATGTTTATTGGGCTAAATATGTTGAAATGTACATTGGAGCGAAGGGTAAATTGGGTTACCTACTTGGAGAGATAGCGGAACTTGCCAAATCGGACCCTACACATGCTAAGTGAACTCAAGACAATTTGATTGTGATGTCTTGACTCACTAATTCAGTGCTACCCCACATTAATAGGGATTAATGTTCTTGATGAATGTTAATGCTATTTGGGACACTCTCTCAGACCTACTTGAATTTAGGTAATTTTGGGATCCGACTCGTCTGCTTGACCAGCGTTTGCTTGGATCTTGCTTGAGTTTTAACCTAAGCAAGCCACCTCACATTACTAAGAATCCAACAACCAAGATTAAATCTGAGGGTTTAAAGCTTTTATGGGTCCAAAAATGAGAGCCAAAGCACTATTACCTCTTTTTCGATTTCCCTCTTCTCTCTCTTCTCACTTGACCCGCGATCTAATACCAGCAAGGGTTCTGGTGAATTAGCCCGACACCAACAAGTGGTTTCAACGAATTTCTCTCTTCACTGCTCTTCTGTATCGGCCACAACGAATTTCTCTCTCCACTGCTCTTTTGTAGCGGCCATAACAAATTTCTCTCTCCGCTGCTCTTTTGTAGCGGCCATGGCAAACTTGATTATTACTGTTTCATTACTTTATGAATTGATTATAAGCTGAAGGTACTCGCTGCTTCTTCCTTGAAGCTGGAATGAAGAAAACCACATGAAAAAGAACACAAGAATGTAGATAAAACTAGGCTCTA
Organism: Tetracentron sinense; assembly: GCA_015143295.1. Taxonomy (NCBI): domain Eukaryota; kingdom Viridiplantae; phylum Streptophyta; class Magnoliopsida; order Trochodendrales; family Trochodendraceae; genus Tetracentron; species Tetracentron sinense. The sequence continues at coordinate 28,651,841 of CM026567.1, read as the reverse complement.
GTGGAATTGAACATGAGATCTCACCTTGATGATTGACGATCCTTTCTTTGTTCTTAGTAGTTAGTGATTGCATTGCCATCTTGTTGCTGCATTTGGAAGAGGAGCTCAAGTCATGAGTCCTTTGATCCGGAGAAGTGGAGTCTGGTGTCTGGACAAAAGCCACAGGGGAAAGGATGTTAAGGTTTATTCAGTCAAAATAAGCCTTTAAACTAGATAACAGAGTGATTATCTTCCCTTCTCTATCAACTAAAGGAGAAGAAAAAGAAGAAGAAGAGCAACAAAGAAGTGCATATTGTTTGTCCATATATATATGCATGAGAGAGAGAGAGAGAGAGAGTGAGAGAGAGAGAGTTGTAATGAAACCAGATTGAGGTGACTGAATCAGTTAGAATGATTTCTATGTAAGAGAAAACCTAATTGACATATGGAAAGAACGGATTTGAGGAATCCAAACTTAATTTTTAGAAGTGTTTCCGTTGTAGAGGACAAATCTGGTGAGAGAAATTCGTCGTGGCCGCTACAGAAGAGAGTGGAGAGAGAAATTCACCATGACCGCTACAAAAGAGTAGTGGAGAGAGAAATTCGCCGGAACCCCTTGCTGGTGTCGTACTAATTCGCCGGAATCCCTTGCTGGTGTTAGATCGCGGGTTAAGTAGGAAGAGGGAGTCATGCTTTGGTGCTCATTTTTGGACCCATAAAAGTTTTAAACCCTCAGATTTAATCTTGGTTGTTGGATCTTTAGTAATGTGAGGTGTCTTGCTTGGGTTAAAACCCAAGCAAGATCCAAGCAAAGGCTGGTCAAGCATATGCATCGGATTCGTAATTTTGCTTAGCTTTATAAAATTCAACAGGATATCTCCCAAACTTGTCAGAGGGAGATGCCCTTGAATAAATATCATGCCAAGTTGAGGGAGGAATTTGATCACTACTCAGACTTTAAGCCCAGTTGTCCCACTATTGTTGTTGCCTTCAAGAAGTGGGTGGAATGAATGCGAATTTTTGAGTTTCTTGCCAATTTGAATCAGGAATATGAAGATACTCGCTCTCAGCTCCTAGGTCTAGATCCTCCTCCTGAGGCACTTAGCCGTGTATATGCTCACACTTAGAATGAAGCAAGAAGACGTGACGACCTCCAGGATGATGACTGCTCCAGAGCGATCTGCTCTTTCCTCCACTTTCCAGCTTAGTGGAAGAAGAGGAAGTGGTAGAGGATCTTTTAGAGGTCGTGGTAATCGGTTTGATGGTGCCCATTTTGATGAAAAAGACAAGTTGAAGTGCGATTACTATGGGATGACTCGCCACACCCGGGATCAGTGTTGGCAATTACACAGGCGGTCCACACAGAGGGGAGGTCGCTCAGGTGGATATGGAGGTGATTCTCGTCAACCAAAAGGGTTTGGAGATCCTTCTGCCCATACTGCTACAGCTGCTGTGAATTCTGGGTTTACTACAACACCGACATCTCACTATCTTACATCTCACTATATCAGTTAGTACATAGAGATGATATGGAGTCTCTCCGTCGCGACCTTGATGACATGCGTAGGGCCATGTCCCAATTGGAGACCATGTTCACTTCCTTCTTTTCTCAGTCAGGTACATCCGCCACTGCTCTAAATGTCTCAGTTCCATCTGCTTATCACTCTTGGATCATTGATTTTGGGGCCTCCGAGCACATGATTGGTATGCCCTCTATTATTTCATCATACCATCTTTATTCTTGGAGAGACAAAGTTCATATTACGGATGATACTATGTCTTAAATTGCCGGTAAGGGTACCATCCATGTCTCTCCATCTATGTCTTTATCGACTGCTCTACATGTTCCTAACATAGCTACTAATCTTTTATCCGTTAGTAGTATTACCAAGTCCCTCAATTGCAGTGTCACTTTTTTTCCTTCTCATTGTGTTTTTCAGGATCTGGTGACGAGGTGGATGATTGGCAGTGGTCGTGAGAAGGATGGTCTCTATTAGTTGGATTCCTCTCATGGGATGCGTCCTTATCAGTCCTCTTCAGGGAACAAGAGAATTTTGACCAATTGATGCGATGACATTTTCGTTTAGGCCATCCCTCTTTTTTGCTTCTCAAGAGGATGTTTTCTCAGTTGGTTCTTTCTTTATCTGCTACTTTATTTCAATATGAAACTTGTGAATTGTCTAAACATTGTAGGGTTTCCTACCTTCCTAGTATATCTCAATGCAATTCACCTTTTGGACTTGTTCATTTTGATGTTTGGGGTCTTGCACTCACTCCTTCAGTGTTTGGTTATAAATATTTTGTTAATTTTGTTGATGATTTTTCTCGTGCCACTTGGGTGTATCTTTTTAAATCAAAATTTGATGTTTATGATTCTTTTAAAGTTTTCATAAAATGGTTTGTACTCAGTTTGATGCTAAGCTTAAAATACTTCGTTCTAATAATAATGGGGAATATTTGAATGGGGACCTGTGCACCTATTTTACTGACCATGGTATTGTTCACCAAACCACTTGTGTTCACACTCCACAGTAGAATAGAGTGGTTGAACGCAAGAATCGACACCTCCTTGACATCACCAGATCCCTTCTTCTTGTCATGCATGTCCCTAAATACCTTTAGTCAGAAGCCTTACTTTCCGCTATCTTTCTTATGAATAGAATGCCCTCACGGATCTTGGGTTTCAAAGCTCTATTGAATGTCCTTTCACCTACATCTCCCCATTTTCCTATACCACTCAAAGTATTTGGGTCTATCTTCTTTGTAAATGTGCTCAAACCTGACCGCACCAAAGTTGATTTTCGTGCTGTCAAGTGTGTTTTCTTTGGATATTCTCATTCAGAAGAGCTATAAGTGCCACCATCCTCCTTCCAAGAGGAAGTTTTTGTCTATGGATGTCTTTTTCTTTGTAGATGTTCCTAACTTTCCTCCTCCGAAGACTCCTCTCCAGGGGGAGAATGTTGATGTTGAAGCAATGTCTCCTCCTATACCTCTTCCTTGTCCTATTTTTGATATCCCTGACTCTATTGTGATTGATATTGGACATACACCAGAGAAAGAAATGCAGGTTTACTCCAGGTGACCACGACTTATGTCTCATACTCCCTACCAAAATTCTCCCTCGGATCTGAATCCTTCCAACTTAGGTAATGATTCTGATCCATCTGTTGATGATTCCGATCTCCCTATTGCCATTAGAAAGGGTGTTAGAACTTGTACTCACCATCCTATTTCTAATTTTGTTTCTTACAACTCATTATCTCATTCCTATTGTACTTTTTTCTCTTCGGTGTCTTTGCCTTGCAGTGTTTCTGAAGCACTGGCTCATCCTAAGTGGAAGGATGTGATGTGTGAAAAAATGGGGGCTCTTAAGGGAAAATGTGGATCTACCAAAGGAAAAGAAACCGATTGGATGCAACTGGGTTTTCACAGTGAAATATAAGTTGGATGGTTATGTGGAAAGATAAAAGACTAGATTGGTTGCGAAAGGTGTCAACCAAACTCACGACATTGACTACCATGAGACCTTTGCTCCTATGACTAAAATGAATTCTATCCGTGTGATTCTTTCTTTGGCTACTAACCAAGATTGACCTCTATATCAATTTGATGTGAAGAATGTCTTCCTTCGTGGAGACTTAGTGGAGGAAGTTTACATGGTTGTTCCTTCTGGTTTTAGCTTTCTCACAACACAAGGGAAAGTTTTTAAATTAAAAAATGCCCTATATGGGTTGAAATAGTCCTCGTGCCAGGTTTGAAAAGTTCAGTGGTGCCATGAAAAAACAATGGTACACTCCAAGCCAAACCGATCATACTCTGTTTATCAAACACTGTCAGGGTAAGACAACAACCCTTATAGTGTATGTGGATGACATAGTTTTGACAGGGTCTGATGCAAATGAAATTAAGAGGTTAAAATTTCAACTGGCTACAAAGTTTGAGATAAAGGACCTAGGGCAGTTAAGGTACTTTCTTGGCATAAAAGTTGCTAGATCCAGGAAAAGAGGACTTTTTATCACAAAGGAAATACATCCTAGATCTTGTCAAAGAAACAGGGATGTTGGGATGCAAGCCTTTGAATGCCCCAATAGAGCAGAACCACAAGTTAGCAGATGATGGTGGTGAGCCTCTTGGTGATGTAGGGAGATATCATAGGCTTGTTGGTTGTCTTATCCATCTCTCTCACTTGCCCTAATATAGCCTATACAGTTAGTATGATGAGCCAATTTATGCATGCTCAAAAAACCTCTCATCAAGAGGCAGTCTACAAGATTCTCAGGTACTTGAAATCCTCCCCTGGGAAAGGGATCCTCTTTGGTTGTTATAGGCACTTAAGGGTAGAAGCGTACACCGATGCTAATTGGGCAGGATTTGTTTCAGACAAAAGATCTACATCTAGATATTGCATGATTGTTGGGGGAAATCTTGTCACTTGGATAAGCAAGAAGCAGGCTGTTGTGGCAAGATCTAGTGCAGATGTTGAATTCAGATTCACGGTTCATGGAATATGTGAATTGCTATGGGTAAAGATTCTACTGAAGGAGCTTGGATTTCCAGCGGACAAGTCTATGAGTCTTTACTGCGACAAGCTGACAACAAAGCTACGATTAACATTGCACACAACCCAGTCCAACATGACAGAACCAAACATATTGAGATTGATCATCATTTCATAAAAGAAAAACCCAGTTCTAGAGAGATTTGCATTCCCTATATGAAAATTGGTGACCAACTTGCAAATATTTTAACCAAGGGAGTCCCAAGCTATCGCTTTTCTGACATACTTAGCAAATTTGGTATGTGTGACATATACACACCAGCTTAAGGGGGAGTGTTGGTACAATTATGGGTATAATGTAGTTATGGGTCTCTCTTATGTTGTAGTGACTCAACACTTATGTTTTTATTTTTGTTATCTCTTGTATGGGCCTTGGGTTCAACTATTGTATTAGCCAAGTATATATAGTCATTATGGAGAAGAGGAACCCTAACTTCCTCTCTCCCTCTCTTTTCCATTTCTCTTCCTTCTCTCTTTTTCCTCCCTTCTCTAACCTAGCTACGAGTTTGCTGCAAACCTACTGTGTGTCCTTAGCTGTTGGTGTATTTCCTTTTGAAACAACTTGGTTACCTCCTTTATACATAGCTTATTTCAAATACAAATCTAGCCGTCCCACATATTTATAAGGGGAAATGGAAAGCGATCCCCAGGGTCAGCTTAGAAGCTGACCCCGGGATCTCATTGGTCCACGCCCTTTTTTTACCATCCATAAACTGTGGTTAGGATTCACTCACCCCCTAAGGTTAAGCAATCTAATCATGGCCAAATTATTAATGTTAATTTAATTAAGCTTAACCATGATTAAAAAGGTGTTAAAAGGGACACGGGGACAGTACGGTCAGCTTAGAAGAGGACCCTTGGGTCCTCTTCTCAAGACTCATTTATAAGGGCCCATTGCCTTTCTTGATGCTCATTTTATCATGGCAAGTGGATCTCCCAACTACAGGTGGTCCAGATAGAACATTGCTAGAAATGCTAGTCCCTTATTCTGATGCTCTATCTAGCTTATTCTCCATTAAATTCCTTAATTCTGGTTGGAGAATACTTATAAATTTGGGCCTAAACGTCCATGTTGCAGGGACCACACATACTGCCTGCAATCATTAAAATAGAAACTATCATGCCATTGCAAGACTAATGGGTGCTGTAAAGATTTTGGGGAGAAAAAGAATGGTCTTTGTAAACACCCCATTTTTGCACACTTTTTTTCCCTCTCTAAATCTCCAAGGAAGGACCTCCCTTAAAACCCTAGGACCCCCCTTTTACCTAAATATTAAAGCCTTTTCAAAACCCTAGGAACTTTCCTAATCCATGGGCCCACCTTCTAAAGTTTGGGACCCCGCTCCTAAACCTTAAAATCATTCCTTAACAACCCATAAACACATAAACTAAACCCACATACACATATCCACTTAACCCATAACCAAAGCACCTAACCATGGCCCATGATCCGTGTACTAATAACCCATAATCCATAAGACCAAACCCACATACCCACTATGAGCAAGAGAATTTACCACCTTTCCATCTGGGGGCAATCCCTTATGAAGAGTCACGCTAAGCTCCTTTTTGGGAGTTGGCACCAGGTAAAAATAGGATCCCGGAATTGATAGGATAGGGCCTAAGGTCAAATGAGATTCTAAGGTAAGAGATTTTATTAGGTTTAGGGGAAGGTGTTAGACATCCCTAAATCCCCATTCGAATGTGGTAACTTACTCCCTAAGTCTAAGCCAATTAAGATGAAATTACAAAGAGAATTTGAAAATGTAATTTAATTATGCTAGATTAAAAGACATACCATGCTAAAAGTGGAAAGGGAAACTAACCTAAGTGAGGTTGGATCGGTTAGGTCTACCAACATACCCAACTCGGTGGGATCAAGCCAATGTAGTTCGAGCACATGCTAAGTTGATTTTGAGTGTTGTATGAATATTTTTTCAATTTTGATTTTATTTTAGCAATTTAGGCTCATGTATGAAGCATGGGAGAATGAGCAAGCTTAACTAGAGTTAGAAATTAACCAAGGTAGGGTCCAAGGTATAAATGACCAAGGGCATGAAGAAAACTCAAGGAGGTGACCAAATGAATAGTGGTCAAAGAACTCTCAAAATAAGATAGGAAAGTGCATTGCTTTAGGCACTATCTTAGTTTGATGGCCTTTGACTCACCTTTTAGTTTGCTAATACACACTTAAAGAAAAGAATCCATAAATGGGAAATAAAAGAAATGGATGGGATGGAAACTCTTATCCCTCCTTCAAGGTGGTGTAGGAGGAACCTTACTACCTTGAATGGGAGGTAGAACCTCAATCCAACTTCTAGAAAAGCAGATTAGAAACAATTGCAAATGGGAATCATGGAATAAACTAAAGTGTTAGAGCAAACTAGTAAAGAGAATGAAACTATAGTAAGAGAAATAAATGAAAATAAAGTAAGTTAGAATACAAGGAAGTAAAATTAGGAAAACAAGATGAAATAGAAATGACTTAAAGAAAGGGGAAGGAGTCAACCTTATCTAAGTCTTCAAAGTCCACCAAATAAGAGAGCTTGTAAAGAGCTTTAGGCTTCTCATTTAGGAGGGTCTCAAAGAACTCTCCTCAAGCTTTAAGCTTTAATTTCATCTCTTCTTCGAGGCTCCAAGGAAAATGGAGGGAGTTTGGAAAGACTAATCCAAAGGGGTATATCTTAGAGCTTTCACCACCCTTTAGATGGACTTATCTTCTTCCAAAACTCTAAAGTATGAGAATACAAATTCTCAAAGCTAAGGGGAGAAGCAATGTTTTAAAACGTTAAGGCGTGAGGCAAGGCGTTAGGACCTCAAGATGCGTGAGGCGTAAGCCTCAAGGCGTGAAGCGTAAGCCTCACAAGAAAGCTTCATGCTCTCTCAGTTTAACAAATAAATATAATATAAGAAAAATGGCAAAAAGATTCAAGAAGTTGATGAAAAATTATAGTATATATACATATATAGAGAGAGAGACATATATATATATATATATATTTGTATTTGTATACATTGTGTGTGTTCATGTGGGCGCACACATCACATAAAAAATACTATATAAATTAGTTGAAATAAATAACAAATCTTAGAAACAAAACAACATTTAAGTCTCAGTTCCTCAGTATCCTTACCAAAGTAACATGAAGGCGAGGTTGAATTTGCGGAAAGTTGGCATTGAATCAAAGGTGTTTCAGATCCAGGGCTTTGATCGGCGAGAGGGTTTTGACATCAAGATCACCGAGAGTAGCAGGAGGAAAGGGAGTAGTATCTTGTGGGTGCCGGATGAGGCAATCCAATGGATGTCTCGATCAGTGTCCGAGTTCATCGCGCTTCCGGGATATAGCTTCCGAAAATTCCGGGGTGGAGGTTGTATTTTATTGGGGGAGAAGAGAAGTAATGGGAGGGGCGATTTCATTGGGTTTCAGGCTCATCTTGGTCAGGGGTCTGGGGGCAGAATTATCATTCCAAGCGGAGATCGTCATGCTGGGTGGGATGCTTTCCTCAAGGCGTTAGGGTCGGTTTCTTCTTCGCTTCAGGCAAGCCAGAACAGGGGTGCGGCTAAAGATGTGATGCGCGACAGGCCGGAAGGGAGGAAAACGTGGAGTGGAGAGCCAAAGGAGGGTCTTATTTGTCACTTAGAGAAGAACCCGAGTTCTAACAAGGTGTTGGTCGACCTAGACGCAGGTGCCTTTCAACATTGGGTCGGTGCTGTTGTCTGCTCGATTTGTGGTCAAGATCCGGTGGATGACTGGGAGGAGGTGTCTCGTATACTTAGTAAAATTTTTCCTGAGGAGGACTCGGTCTCATTGTTTCCTTTCGAGGCTCGCAGAGCAATTTATCATACTAAATCGGAATCCCAGAGAAAATTTCTGTGCGGTGGTCCATCTTATCCGGTGGATGGTAAGAATGTGGTGGGTTTTCGCCGTTGGTGGCCAGCTTCAAACTCCCTGTCCTTCACTGGTTTATCGAAGCCCCGGTGGTTAGCTGTAAAGGGAATTCCATTTCATCTTTGGGTCCCGGAGATGCTCGGAAAAATTGGAGCTTTGTGCGGAGGTTTGTTGGAGGTACACCCATCCACGATGGCCTTGACAGATCTTTCATTTGCCAAAATCAGGGTGGCCGGTGACCTTAATCTAGTTCCTCGGGTGATTTCGATCGTCTTTCACTCTATCTCTTATCCTCTCGAAATTTCGGTGTGGGAGGCTGAACTCTGTGAAAATTGCAAGATGTGGCCAGAGGCCATGGAAATCCGGTACTGCCGGAGCTGGGTGGTGGCATCAGGCGGAGTCCTGGGGAAGGGAAAGACATGTGTCTCTTCGGGGTTGGTCACTAACCACCACGCAACAGTAGATAGTTCAAATTCAAATTTTGAGCGTGCGGAGGCAGAGTTGCCTATCGAAGCAGCCTCAGAGGAGTACGGCGCTAGGAGTAGGTGTGAGGGTGCAGGAACCGTGCTAATCAACTCCAGTCGGCGCTTGTTCTTGGCTACTCAGAAGGAGAGGAAAAGGAAAGGACAAAGGAAATCACGCAATCGTAAAAGAAACATCAGAAGAAAGCGTCAGCGGTGGCAAGCTCGGCTGGGGGAGCCAGGTCCTCTCTCCGGCGGCTCGGTTAATACTCCAGGGGTCGCCATTGGTTCTAGGTCGGTTGTGGGGAGTGGGTCTGAGATCGTCGAAGATGATGGTTCGGCGCACGTGACTTGTAACAAAGAGTTTGGAGTTGGGCCTAGTCAGGTTGGGCCCATCCTTGAGGAAGTTAGTGAAGAGGGCTGTCTGGGGGGCCTACTGTCAGGAGCACCATCGGGCCTTGTAGCCCAGCCCTCTCCCACGAAGTCAGATGACCCATTCGGGTTGTACCCGATCATAAACCAATATAAACAGAAGTGCTCTGGGCCGAAAATCCTGAGTAAAAGGAAGGAGTTGGGGAAAGCAGTGAGGGTGGGGAATCGTTGGCCATCAGACCTTTGTTCCGTCAAGTTCAAAGGTTGTTGAAGAGCAGTCGAGCTCCTTCTCCAGTTATTCATTCGGTGGCGTGTAGTGGACCATCGGAGGAAGTAATTGGGGGTGAGGGAGATGATTTGCAGCAGCATTCCAAGTCAGAGGTAGGGCATCATATAGTTTCTCCAGATTCAAGGGGTGCAGCGTTCTTTTCATCTTCAGAGGCAGCTTCCCCTGTCCTTCATAGTGGTAGTTTGGGGCGAGGAGGGGGGTGGGAGAATACACTCAGTTCCAGTTCTTCGTATTCTTCCCCCGCAGTGCAAATCTTGTAGGGTAGATTCTGGTCTGACGATATGGTGGATCTGGAATTAGAAGCTTACACTCCGCTAGTTTTTTCCGTATTGGTTCAGTCGCCCAAAGCAGGGAAGCAGTTGGGAAGGTCAAGGTCGCCGGTTTTTATGCCCATGGGGTCAGAAGGCGGGGCTGTAGTTCTCGACAGAGCAGGGGTTGCAAGGAGTGTGGATTACGCATCAGGTGTAGTGGCAGCCCAGGATCTCTGTTTGGTTCCATCAGATTCTCAAAGGCTTTCGTTGAGGGACGAGGAGCATATCAGAGAAGATCAAGGTGTTTTCCCTGTTGTCTTCCATCCCATGTGTCCGGGTCCAAGTAGTTTTTAGGAAGTGGTGCCAGGAGGGGGTGTCAAGAAACAAGTTTCTCGCGGCTCGGTTGGGGAAGGGATTCCTGATCCAACACTACCCCCTGTACGGGGGACGGTAGTCGTCAAGCAGGCTGATCCTTCGATTGTTCCCTTGGAAGGTACTTCTGCACTCTCTTCTTTTTCTATCCCCCCTATCCAGGTTTGTGCCACAGATATGGGAGATAGTGGAAGTGTTTTATGTTCACCTGTTACGAAGGAGTATCCTTCGATGCATGTTCATGGAGTTTTGATACCACAATCCCATGGGGAAGCGGAGTCCACTGATGGGAGGGGAGCAGGAGAGGGTTCTAGGGATCTTTCGGAGAATGTAGGTAGACCAGAGTCAGTGTCTCGGGTTCCTAATCCTTTTGTCCACTTTGAGGGCAGTGGGGGGAGTCTGGGGGAGTCCCCTCCTTTGAGCAAGGAAGACGTTTCAGAGTGGGTAGTGTCTCGGGCAGTCGGGTTGGGGAAGCTGTTGGGGCTTTCGATAGAAGGTCATGAGTCGGAGGCTAGGGCTTTATTCAAAAGAGTTGAGGGAGAGGTAGTTAAGGAGACAGTTCTACCCTCTCCCAAAATTAAGGGGGGTCGAAGAGACCCCTTAGTTTCTGAGAAGAGGAGATTGGAGTGGCATGTCAACTATGAGACAGGCCATCCTAGTGGAGTTTCTCAGAGTCCGAGGTCTAGTAGGGAGGGTCGTGTTCTTAGATGAATAGCCTTTCTATTTTATCATGGAACATAAGGGGTTTGGGCCTCAGGGACAAGAGGGCGGCAATTAACCAACTCGTTAGAGCAAAGAAACCGTCGATTCTATGCATTCAGGAAACTAAGCTAGTAGTTACCCAGGAGTTCCATCTTAGGGATTTGTGGGGTTTTCCTCATCCGGGTTGGCTAGCCCTTCCGTCTTTAGGGTCTTCTGGGGGTGTGTTGCTCCTTTGGGACAAGGAGAAGGTGGAGGTTTTGGACTCCGAAGTGGGAGCCTATTCAATTTCTATCCTTTGTAGGATAAGGGGGGAGGAGTTCCAATGGGTGTTTTCTGGGGTGTATGGGCCCTCGGGTAGTTCGGCAGGTTCGGATATGTGGGACGAGCTGGACGACGTGAGTGTGAGATGGGGGGCTCCGTGGTGTTTAGGTGGGGATTTCAATAGCATCAGGTTCTCATATGAAAGGAAAGGGGGTGGTCCCATCTCGGCCAAGATGAGGAGGTTTGGTGCATTCATCTTTCGTCATGGGTTAGTAAACTACCCAATGAAGGGGGCCCATTCACCTGGGCCCAATCGGGGGTTCATCGGAAGGCGAGCAGGTTAGACAGATTTTTAGTTGACCTTGATTGGGAATCTCACTTCCCGAGTTCTATCCAGTCATCGCTCCCTAGCCCCATCTCTGATCATCGTCCCATCCTCTTAGAGTCAGGGAGCTTGTCCGGGGGTCCTAGCCCGTTTCGCTTTGAGAATATGTGGCTGGAAGATGAGAGGTTTAAGGCTTTAGTGGCCGAGGTGTGGTCTAACCAGTGTGGGTGGGGTTCGGCCAGCACAAGATTCGGTTTGAAGCTTAAGGCTCTCAAAGCAAAGTTGAAAATTTGGAACAAAGAGGTGTTCGGGAATATCCAGACTAGGTTAGCCCAGCTCTTAAGGGAGATTGATGGGCTAGATGGTATAGCCGAAAATAGTGAGCTATCCTCAGTGCAGCAGCGGGTTCGAGAGTCCAAACGTCTAGAATACGTTTCTCTCCTCAAAATGGAAGAAATTAGTTGGAAACAAAAGTCCAGAATTCGGTGGCTAAAAGAGGGAGACCGAAACACCAAGTTTTTCCATAAATCGGCTAACTTCCACAAGAACAGGAATTTTATATCCAAGTTGAGGGTGGAGGGGTGTTGGAAGGAGTCAAGGGGTGAGATTGCAGGCAGTGTCATATCTTATTATAGGGATCTATATTGTGAAAGAGAGAGTTGGCGTCCTCGGTTGGATGATTTACCTTTTAATATCCTGTCTCCAGCCCAAAGGAGGGCTTTAGAAGTTCCGTTCGAGGTACAGGAGGTGCTTGGAGTGATTAGGAGTTTAGCTGGGGATAAGGCGCCTGGTTCAGATGGGTTCTCAATTGAGTTTATAGGTCGTGTTGGGAGATAGTGGGGAGTGACTTTATGGAGGTGATGAAGGAGTTTTACGATCGAGGTTGTTTTGATAGAGTGATTAATAGCACGTTCCTTGTTTTGATCCCAAAAAAGGATGGTGCGGTGGACCTCAAAGACTTTCGCCCCATTAGCCTGGTTAGCAGCGTGTACAAAATTTTATCTAAGGTGTTGGCCTCCCGCTTAAAGGCAGTGTTGGCATCCGTTATCTCTCCTCAGCAGGGTGCGTTCGTTGGGGGGCGTCAAATTATCGATGGGATCTTGATAGCGAACGAATGCATCGATGCTCGATCCAAATCTAAGATCCTGGGTCTCATTTGTAAGGTGGATATGGAGAAAGCGTATGACCATGTCAGCTGGGACTTCCTGGATTATATGCTAGGGAGGATGGGTTTTGGGCCTAAGTGGAGGCAGTGGATGAGAGTGTGTGTGTCTTCTGTATCTTTCTCCATCCTAGTTAATGGGTGTCCGGTGGGTTATTTCCCTAGCTCTAGGGGTCTTCGTCAGGGAGATCCTCTTTCTCCTTTCCTATTCGTGATTGTCTCAGAGGCCTTGGGTAGAATGTTATCTCGTGCTGAGGGGAGAGTGTTTGAGGGCTTCCCGATAGGTTCCTCTGGGCTTCGTATCTCCCACCTTCAATTTGCCGATGACACCCTTATCTTTTGTCAGGCTCAGAGAGGTGACCTCCTCTATCTCAGATGTCTCCTTCGGTGGTTCGAAGCAGTGTCTGGATTAAGAGTTAACTTGGGGAAGTCTGAGATTGTGAGTGTAGGGGTGGTTCCGAACCTAGATAGGTTAGCAGTTTGCCTGGGGTGCTCGGTGGGTTCTCTTCCGTCGGTGTATTTAGGTATGCCTTTGAGAGCGAATTTCAAAAATTCAGAGGTGTGGGCACCTGTCGTGGAGCGGGTAGCCAAACGCCTAGCTGGGTGGAAATCTTCTTGCTTATCTAAAGGAGGGAAATTAACACTTATCCGCAGCACTTTAACCAGTCTGCCTACGTATTTTATGTCAACCCTTACAATCCCGCAATCGGTGGCTGCCACTCTAGAGAAACTCCAGAGGGATTTCTTGTGGCATGGCCAAGGGGATAAGGTTAAGTACCATTTGGTGGCCTGGCGTCACTTGTGTAGGGACATAAAGAGTGGGGGCTTAAATCTCAAACCCCTAGTGCAGGTGAACAAGGCGTTGTTAGGGAAATGGATTTGGAGATTCGGGGAGGAGAGGGACAGTTTGTGGCGGGCGGTGATCACAGCCAAATATGGGGAATCTTCATGCTGGGTTCCAAGAGAGGTTAAGGTGTCGCATGGTCAGAGTCTTTGGAAGGGTATAATGGCCACTGCTAAATTGGTGCTTCCGTTCACTCGTTTTAGAGTCGGGAGGGGGTCTGAGGTTAGGTTTTGGTTGGATGTGTGGTGTGGGACCACTAGGCTGAAGGATGACTTTGGAAACCTGTTCATGCTTGCAACCGATAAGAAGGCTTTAGTTGGGGATTCTTTCGAGAGGTTAGGGGAGGGGGTGGTGTGGGGTCCGAGGTTGCGTCGGGCTCTGAATGATTGGGAGATTGAGGATATGTCCCGTCTTTTGGAGAGGGTTGCTTCAGTTTCCCCTTGTGCAGATATTAGGGATATCCGGATTTGGGCGCGAAACAACCATGGTCGGTTCTCAGTTAGATCCCTCTTTCACTCTTTGTATCCTGTTACATCTGGGTCGTTTCCTCATAGGATTGTGTGGAATCCCGATATTCCATCCAAGGTATCTTTCTTCCTATGGAATGCAGCGTTGAATAAAATTCTAACATGTGATCATTTACAGCATAGAGGGTGGAGAATGGCAAAGTGTTGTTTTTTGTGCCTTCAAGCGGAAGAGTCGGTGGATCATCTCTTGTTACACTGTCCTATTGTGTCTGGAATATGGGGTTTCTTTCTCTCCCGTGTGGGGGTTGCATGGGTCTTTCCCTCCTCCTTTCTTAGCTTCTTATCCTCTTGGCCCTCGACGATGGGGGATGGAGCCAGGGAGGCGATCTGGGCAGTCATTCCAGGGGCGGTTTCTTGGTCGGTTTGGAAGGAGAGGAATCTTAGGGTTTTTGAGGATTCCTCCTCTTCAGCCGAGCGTCTATGTGGGCGGATCCGTATGGCAGTGTTGGAGTGGGCGGGCTTGCATTTTGATGTGGCAGAGTTGAGTGGGGTGTTGGGCTGATTTCCTTTGTTTTGGGGGGCAGTTCATCTTGGTTGAGTTTACGGGCTTGTAAACTTTTCCACTGTCTTTGTTTTCCCTTTTCTCCTTTTGTACCTCTTTTCCTTTTCTATAAAGCTTCTTTGCCGATCAAAAAAAAAAAAAAGTCTCAGTTCCTAATTTTAGTTAATGTATAAGACGTACACAGACCTAAAGCAAGCTTCAAGACATGAGGCGTGTGCCTCATGTGAGCCTCATGGGGTTTTAAGCCTCAAGGCGTTTTCCTTAAGCCTCGCCCCGAGGCGAGCCTTGAGGCGTAAGCCTCACACACTTTTTAAAACACTGGGGAGAAGAATGAAGAAGGTTTTCCTCTAGAATCCTCTAAAGGTTTCTTAAGGTTGCTGAGAGTGGTTTTTAAAGAGGAAGAGGCTTGGACATTTATAGAGAATGATGAAAGAGTGTCTTCCTTTTACATGGGGGTAAAAGTGGGTCCAAGGGTATTTTAGGGCTTTAGGGACAATGTGGAAATTAGAGAGACATTTTGATGGTTGAGGTCTTTTTGGTCCAAGGAAAGGTTGTAGGTAGGAGGCTAGGTAGGGTTGAGCCAAAGAGAGTGTGGTCTATACTCCTTTCCAAGATTGCTTTTTCTTTACTTAGGAAAGGAAAATAAAGTAGGGTAGGCTAGGTAGGAGCTAGGTAAGGGTGAGCTAAAGAGAGTGTATAGACATTAGAAGAATCCTTGGTTCTATTCTTTTTCAAAAAAGAAAAGTTTAAGCCATGATAGTCTTACACAAAAATTAGGCTATTTGGAATTTGAAGAAAAGATAAGGGATCTTTTATATGAAATGGGACAGTGGACTTGGGTTTGTGGATTTTGGATGTGGGTTGTTGAACGGATGTGAGTATGTGGGGTTTGGTTTTATGGATTATGTGTTGTTAGTAGATGGGTCATTGCCATGGTTAGGGGTTTTGGTTATGGGTTGACTGGATATGTGTATGAGGGTTTAGTTTATAGGTTTATGGGTTGTTAGGAAAGGATTTTAAGTTTAGGAGGGTCCTAGGCTTTAGGAGGTGGGCCCATGGTTTAGGAAAATTCTTATGAGTTTGAAAAGGCTTTGGGATTTAGGTAAAGGTCCTAGAGTTTTAAGGGAGGTCTTAGGGTTTTAGGTAAAGTCCCAAGATTTAGATAGTGGGTCCTAGGATTTAGATGGGGATTCTAGGGTTTAGGAAGGGTCTTAGGGTTAAAATGAAGAAGCGTCCTAGGGTTTTGAGAGGGGGTCCTAGGATTTAATAGAGGGTCTTAGGGTTTTGATAGGGGGTCTTCTCTCGGAGATTTAGAGAGGATTATAAGAGAAAAGAAGGGTGCAAAAATGGAATGTTTACACCCACATCCAAAACCCACAAACTCAAGTCCACTTTTCCCTATCACATAAAAGACCTCTTAGCTTTTCTTCAAACCCCAAATAGCTCCATTTTTGTGTAAGAATGTCAAGCCTTAAATTTTTCTCTTTTTTGAAAAAAATGGAACTAAGGGTTCTCCTAATGTCTACATACTCTCTTTAGCTCACCTCTACCTAGCTATTTTATTTTCATTTCCTAATTAAAAAGAAAAAGTTATCTTGGAAAAACTATAGACTTCACTTTCTTTGGCTCACCCCTACCTAACCTCCTACCTACAATATTTTCTTGGACCAAAAAGCCCCCCAACCACCTAATGTCTCACTCTCCCCAACTCTCACATTGTCCTTAAAGCCCAAAAATACCCTCGAGGCCCCCTTTTACCCTCATGTAAAAGGAAGATTCTTTCCCTCATCATTTTTTGTAAATTCCCAAACCTCTTTCTCCTTAGAAACCACTCAACCACTTTAAGAAACCCCTTGAGGATTCTAGACAGAATATTTTTTTCTTCTCCCCTTAGCCTTGAGAATTTGTATTCTCATACTTTAGAGTTTTGGAAGAAGACAAGTTAATCTAAATTATGGAAGCTCTAAGCTATACCTCTGTGGACTTGTCTTTCTAAATCTCCTTCTTTTCTCTTGTATCTTAAAGAAGAGAATAAATCAAAGCTTTTAGAGTTTGAGGAGAGTTCTTGAAGACCCTCCTAAAAGAGAAGCCTAGAGGTTTTTACAATCTCTCTTATTTGATGGACTTTGAAGACTTAGATAAGGTTGAACTCTTTTCCCTTTATTTAATTTTTTTCACTAATTTTACTTTCTTGAATATATTTTTATTTATTTCTCTTAGCATAGTTTCATTATTTTTACTAGTTTGCTCTTGAACTTTAGTTTATCTCATATGCATTTGCTTCTAGTCCACTTTTCTAGAAGTTGGGTAGATATCCTACTTCTAACTCAAGGTAGTAGGGTTCCTCCTACACCACCTTGAATGAGGGATAGGAATTTCTATCCCATCCACTTCTCCTTTATGGATTCTTTGTTTTAAGTGTGAGTATTAACAAACCAAAAGGTGAGCCAAAGGCCCTCAATCTAAGATAGTGCTGAAAGTAATTCACTTCCCCATCTTATTTTGGGAGATCTTTGACCACTATTTGTTTACTCACCCCCTTGAGTTTTCTTCATGCCCTTAGTTATTTTAGACCTTGGACCCTATTTAAATTAACTTCTAACTCTAGTTTAGATTATCCACTCTCTCATGCTTCATGCATGAGCCTTAACTGATATCATAAATTCAAAATCCCAAAAACATTCAAATAACTCTCAAAATCTACTTAGCATGCACTTGAACTACATTGGCTATCCCGTCGAGTTGAGTATGTAGGCAGTCCTAACGGGTCCAGCCCCACTTAGGTTAGTTTTCATTTCTAATTTTAACATAGTATATCTTTTAATCTTGCACAATTAAAGAGTATTTTCCATAGTTACCAAAGCGAGAACGAGAAGCAAAGTGAAAACAAGACTCAAAAAATCTTTAGGAAATAGGAAACGAGAAATGAGATATAGGTCAGTGTAGTCAAAGCGTCTAGGCGATGCCTAGGTGATTAGGCTTGGCTAGGCGAGACGTTGCTTAGGCGACGCCCAGACGATGCCTAGGCGATAAAAACAATTAAATTATATATATATATATATATAAACACATAACAATTTAAACCTCCTAGGATTGACAATAATATAGGCAAATTAACATTCAATGTTGTAATGCTTGAATGTAAGTCTTTTTCGGCTAAACTATTATTTGGCTTTTTGATGCTGTACGTGAAAATATTTTTAAAGACTAAAATATGACTTTTTTTACCGGACTTTTAGGTTTTAGTAATATTTTGTTATACTAGAATTTATAAAATTTTAAATTTTGAGAAATATCTTAGCATTTACAAGTTGAAATTTGACAAAGGCGTTAAAAAAAGGATTTTGTTGTTGAACTAAAAGGTTGCTTTTTATTCTTTAGGAATTTAGATCTAAGATAATTTTTATTGAAATCAAATAGAGGTTATAACCTTATTTACATATAAAAGTAAATGAAAATAAAGTGTAAAACCATTTACTTAAATGATACTTGCATGTAATTAAGCTATAAAACTGTAAAGCAGACTAACTGTTGAAGGGTCCAGGTGACAACTGCCCGCCTAGAGAGGTGCCTAGGCGGTGACAGTCCAAAACCGCCTAAGCAACACCCATGCGATGCCTTGACTACACTGATATTGATGCCTCATTCCCATTTTATTAAGATGACCAACTATACCTTAAATTTTATTTTACATGAGATATTTGTGGATAAATAGGTGTATTAGGTTTCAATCCAATGAACTTGCTTAGAATTTGTCGTAGGCTTTAGACTCGGGTCTATACTATCACTTCCTAAATACTTTGCCCTTTGACCACTAAATGAGATATGATGGAAACGAGTCTGGGAAATGAACTTCTTGGGAAGCGAGCTCCCCACCTTGTGCATAGCTTCCCTGCAACTATGGTATTTTCAATTTCCTTTTTTAATTTATCTTAATTGACTTAGACTTAGGAAGTAGGTTACCATAAGTGGATGTGAGTTTAGGAGTTCCTAACACCTTCCCCTAAACTTAATAGAATCTAGAGTTGCACTCAAGTCAAGCTAGCTCGTCGGCTCGCTCAAGCCAAGCTCAAGCCATACCCTGTTTACATCGGGCTTGTTTAGGGCTCGGTTCGGCTTGAGCTTCACTCAACTCAAAATATTATACATACATATGTATACAGAATATTTTTTGGTAATGTTATTTAAATAAATACAAAATAATATTTTTAACTTTTTATAATCATAGATTATAATAAAAATTTTAAATTATAATAAATAAGTTTAAGAGATAATAATAATAACAAAAAAGGTTAAGAAGTTAAAAGCAGAAACCTGGACCCTAACTCTCTACTCTCTTTTAATAAGGACTACCCCAATTTTTTATTTTATTTTTGTATATGTATAAATTTTTATAGTTCTTGTATTATAAATTAATAATAAACGCTTTTATTAAAATTATGTAAAATTAAACAAAATAATTTTGTGAATCAAACTTGAGCCAACCCGAGCTCGGCTTGGCTTGTATAAAATTCAAGCTTGAACGGAGCTTGATCGAGCTCGTTCAAGCCAAGCTCAAGCCTAAACATTTGAGCTCGAATCAAGCTTAAGCCCAGCTCAAGCATGTTCAAGCCAAGCTCAAGCATTGCGAAACTCGACTCAGCTCGGCTCAAATTCACCCCTAATAGAATCTCTTACCTTAAAATCTCATTTGGCTTTAGGCTCTTTCCTCTCAATTCTGAGATCATATTTTCCCCCTAATTAAATAGGTAATGTTAAATAGGTGATGACTCTCAAAAAGGCGTTTAGCATCATTCCTCCTAGGGGATTGCCCCGGAATGAAAATGTGGTAAATTTCCCTGCTCAGTCTTCTTGGATTTTTTTCCTTCATTGTCTAATATAGTCTTCTGGTTTGGTCCAACATAACCATTTTCTATAATTTATTGAATCTTCAACAGCATCAGGGAGTTACTCTGTTTATTGCTCTCATTACTCATAATGGTGCCAATGAAGTACAGCTCTAAAGGACCATTAAGTGGTAGTGTTTCAGTGATTACTTGTTCCTGAGTTAATAATTTGGCTTCTTCGGCTTCTGACTTTAGAAGTAATTCATAAGTAATAATAAGTTGTTCAAACTAATTGTATCTAGTTATTACCTCATACAACATGACGCTTGATCTTTATACCTTGGAGGATATTTTATTTTCTCATATTAATTCCTTAATTACTCTAATACCTTGGAGTCTTGGACAATGTAGCTTGTTAGAATCCGTAAGTTCAAATTACTCTTTCCAATTTTAAGAAATGTGAACTTTCTTGCAGTGCAGATGCCACACATGATTTTCACTGGTCTTGAAGATTACAAGTCTAGAGGAACTCAAGCGGCTCCCTACTTCACTGTATCTTATTACACAGAATTTGCAGAAAGCAAGGATGTGGTCCTAATACGTGGGGATGTTGTGTTCCCCAGCAAGCTCAGTGATTCAGAGGCAAATTGGCTTGTGGAGACCACTCAATCTTTCTATCTGAATGATGCCAGGTACAAACTGATCGAAAGGTTCAACAGAGAGACCCATGAATTTGAGTTCAAGGATGTTTTACAAGCACTGGACATGCCCATTTTGTGAGTTTTCCAACAGACCTACCCATCTGAAGATCATATGGAGACCATCCTTGGCGTTGGATAAAGGAGACCTTTGCTAAGCGGCGGTATTCATTATTAACTGCTGTCTTTCAGTACTTAATAATCTGAGGTTGGGGTTGGGATGCTTGAAGTTGCATAAAGGCATCAATTCTAAGAAATTCTGAGGAAGAAGGGTTTGATTGGTAGAGGTGAACCTGAACCGACAACCTTAGAAATTGCAAGAGGCATTGTTCAAATGGGGATTCCTTCCCATATGTTTAAATGAATCAAGAGAAAAATGACTTAATAAAAAGGAAAGGGAGTCGGAACACATAATGGGTACTTTCTGTTTTTTTACCTCTGAGAAAGTTGTTTTTGAGAGTCCAGAACATGGCTAATTTACTAGTTTCTGTTTGCCTTTCTAGACAATTGTGAACTTGGTTCTCTTAAAATTTCAAGATGATTGCTAAATTTATTTCAGATGGTGGGCTCATGAGTATTGATATCTGATTGTATTATTTAAGGATCAGAACCTCTAAATGGTTCTCACTTATCATTTCCATGAAAAAAATAAATCAAAATCGAGCTTTTTTTCACGCGTAGAGGTGACTATGTTCTATTATGCATTAATTTTCTTTTTTTCGTGGTCATGTAGGCTATGATCGAACCCAAGTCAACCAATTCTGTTTAATATAAGTTTCAGATGGTTTTTGAATCCATCTTCTCAGTTGTATTTTTATCATGAATTTCACATATATGGCTATTAGAAGCAGCTTAGTAGGTTATAGCATTCACTAGTGGCAATACCACAGAGACCTTGTTATCGGTGACATCGCGTTTCATCCATATATAGCCAGCGTCACCCCAGCCCTGTGCCCCATGAGTTCTTCACTAGCCAGTATTTTTGGTCCTTGTACTGCTGCTCCATGATCAAGGTTGTTACTGCACTTGCCAGTAAAGATCTCTTCAGAATAGAACTGAAATATATGGCCACTAGCATCAACCCCGGCTGATACAGGTTGATTGGCAACTGCAGCTTCCAGCTTTTCTCGCGCATAGTTGAAGATAGCATTTGCCCGCATTTTGACGAATTTAAATGCCTTGTCCATTGATCTCCCATTGCAGCCCTGGACCCTGGTTATCTTTGTTGACATCACAATCAAGCTCTTGTTCCCATACAGACACCAACTTTTTTGTTTTATCATGTTGATGCATTCCACCGCTGCAACTGTAAAGAAGGCCCAACAAGTTCCTATATAGGAAAGCCTAGTTAACAACTGAGAGTTCGAGAATTATTCGTCTAAGGAAATTTTGGAGAAAAAAATCGAAAAAATTCAGATAATTCAAAAATAAATCAGGAAAATATTAGAAAAAATATTTAAAATATATAAATAAGATTACTATTCATAAAAATTATGAACAACTATGTTTCATATATTAATTATTTATACGGTACTTTTTCAAAAAATCATGAATAATTGGTGTTTAATTGGGCAAATTCGTGATTAATGAAGGTATCCGTAGTGACGACATGATGAGAAGAGTCAAGCAAAAATTCTTTAGTATAGGAGTTGCCATGGCTAGCTTGCAATATGAATGGAAACGTGTATGCCTATCTATACTATAATATAAAGAAATAAGTGTCACTAAACCCTCTCTCTTTGCTCTCCAATCTTTAATTCTAGTTCTATTTTAAGGATGTCATGTGACACCCTTCTTTAGTCTCAACCACTAACTCTCTCTCTCTCTCTCAATTCAAAAATCATTGGAGGGTTTTTAGGTGACTGTGATAAGAAGGATAGATAGAGAATATAGAGAGAGATTTTAGGGGATTGTGAAAGAAATATAAAGATAGAGAGAATGTAGAGAGAAATTTTAGGGGATTGTGATAAAAGGGATAAAGAGAGTGTAGAGATTTATTTATTTTATTCACACTCATGCATCGCATGGGGTCTCTGCTAATATTAAATGTAGCAATATGAAAGGAAAAAGTGGGGAGGGACGTATCCTAATTCCTAAACATGATGTTTATGGTTTACTCATTTCCTTTTTCTTGAGGTCAGTGTATTTTTGTTCACGTATCTTGCACCCTTGCATTTAACTATGGCAAAGCCCATCCAGCGGAATAAATTGACCAAGCCCATTGGCAATGCAAAAAAGAAAATCAAAGTAGACTAATTTATGTGGTTCAACAATATGCCTACGCCTACGTTCACAGCCAACTAACCCTAACTTAAAGACAATTACATATGCTGTACAAAAACATAAAATTATGAAATTGTCATTCGAGTAACCCAAATTTGAGCCTGGTGTATAGTCCAAACTGATGGTCAACCAGAATGAAACACACAATCATAAAAGAGTGCCAGAAAGATTTAGTATCAGCATGGAGCACATGTCGAAGTGGACTTAACATTTCCAAGTAAGAGGGATGTTATAGGTATCTTCCTCTTTGACCCGACTTTGTAACCTTCATTAGCATATTCATTTTATGTGACTTCCCTAATCAACCTACAACCATTCAAATTTATCGACAATTACACATCTTTTTAAAATAAATGATCTCTTTTGTTAGTACAGGTGAAATGGTAGGTTCGAACACTCCTAATTCCCTGGTAGAATATATATATATATATATATATATATATATATATATATATATATATTTTTGATCAATACCTCCTTTTATTAAGATAAAAACGAACTCCATTACAGAAAAAACAGCAACAACGCCTTTGGGTTTACAAGCAAGTAAACCCGAAAATAGCCAAACACCACACCTAAACACCCCAACCTTGGCCTACTAAGGCTAGTACAAAAGAAACTGGAAATCCTCCCTTGTAGAATATGTCACATGGTATTCATAACCTTCACCTCTAGGTGAAGCTATAAGTGGATTTTTTTTTTTTGTAATCTCAATGCTATTGTTTGAGAGTAGGAGCTCTTGTATTTGTAACCTTCACTTCTAGGTGAAGCTATATGCGGATATTTTATTGCCATTCACTAATATGGTGAACCACCTGTCTTATGGTTGTGACAAACCAAATTTGAGTGGGGACGGTGGGGATACCTGAAGGGACTAATCCTTGGCTTGAAGGCTTTGAGACACCCTCCGTTACCCAAAAAAAAAACCAAGATTGAGCATGGACGAGCTCAAACCTAAGTCCAAGCCCAAACCCAAATCATTTTCAAGCTGAAGCCTGAGCCCACACCTAAGTCCAAGCTTAAGTTTGAATCCAAGCCAAGATTGAGCCCAAATTCAAGGCCAAACCCAAGCCAATGTTCGAGCCCAAGATCAAGCTCAACTTCAGGGCAAGCCTGAGCAAAATCCAAACCTCAAGCCCAAACTTGAGCCTAAACCCAAATCCAGCTCATATCCTATTCCAAACCCAAGTGCAAGCTCGAGCTTAGAAGCCTTAGATCAAACTTATGCTTAAGCCTAAGCAAAAGCCCGGGCCCAAATCAAAAGCCCAAGCGCAAAACCAAACCCAGCCAAAACAAAAGCCTGAGGCCAAGCCTAAGCCAACGCTTAACTCCACTTTTATTCAAAACCCATGCCAAAGCTGAATCTATGGTCAAGCCCAAGCCCAAGAACACCCATTCCAAGGCCAAGCCTAAGTCGAAACCTAATACCATCCCTGTGTTGGGAGCTTGAATTCCCTTTCTTTCTTTGCTTGTACTGCCTCACTCCTCGCAAGTGTAGGGTGGACCTCCAATTGGGCCCCATAATTTCTCAATTTGATTCCCTGCTGCCTTCAAAACTGGGACTCCACTCTCTTTTCTTCAAATGTTTGATTTTGGGCTCCTAGAGGCTGTGGTGAAGGGCTATTTAGGCCCAAGCCGGACCCATATATCCAGCCCAATACCTTCCTCTCCTCAGTCATCAATAAGCCCACCTTTGCTTTAACTGACAATCTCCTCCCACACCTGCTTGGTCAAACTTTTTCCTTAAAGGGTGCCTCCCTACATTAACTCCTTGATTTGATAAAAAAAAAAATAGAAAGAGATAACGCTAGCCCATTCAAGATTTTCAAGCTCTGGTGATGACAAATTTCTATTTTCCCCTCTCTTATCAGCATTTGAAAATTTCGTATTCTTAACTTACTAAAAGAGCAGCAACGTGAGGTGCTGCACTCACCGTGACAGTTTACCAACAAAAAAAAAATTTTTTTTTTTGGCTTCTGGGCCTCCTCTTATCTATTCAACTGGCTGAAAGCTTGAATTCCATGACAAAAACTCTCATTGCCGCTGTCTTACCTATATTACCTTTAGAACCGGTTTCTCTTTGAAAAAATTATTTCTCAATCTATTGAAGAGATAGCAATGACAAATGTTGCACTAACAATGAAGTTCAAAAAAAAATTCAAAATATGTGGCTGGGATTAGGGACGGAGCCACATGGGTCCCTGGGGGGCTGAAAAAGAGAAATCCCATAGTATTCAATAGCAACGTAGCTGACGGAGTGAGGGATAGGGGCTTTAGAGATTAGCCCCCCTAAATGTCTGAGAAAAAACATATTCTTTACAAATGGAGAAAAACAGACGTGATGACCAATGAACTTGACCCTCAATTTTCATTTTATTTTAGGGCTATACCCCGAAACACCCATTGTTAGCTCCCCCGCAAGAGTATCCTGGCTCCGCCCCTGCTGGGTCCAGCACTCCTCTGATTATTATTAAGGTCAATAAACTCCTAATAGTCCTCTAGTGGAAGTGAGGGAGATGACCACATTTGAGGGTATTTCAGTAAACTCAAAAATAATTCAACCCGATTACTGCTATACCGCCTCATATAAGATCAAAACAATAGAGAAAACAGCATTTTCTTCAAACGTTCATCACACAGCTTCAACCCTAGCAAAACTTCTCCGCTCTTCCTTTCTTCTTTAATCTCAATCTTCCAAAATTTCTCTCTCTTAGAAGTAAACCCCTTTTCTTCTTCTTCTTCTTCTTCTTCTCTTCATCTCCCATTCTCTTCAAATCTCTGTATATCTAATTTTTTCTGTTTGGGTGCAGTTTTCTTCAGCTGCAATGGCTGATGTTTCCGAAGATGCAAACGACATCGATAAGCTCTACGAGTATGGCGAACGACTCAACGAAGCCAAGGACAAGTCCCAGGTTATTTTTTTGAAAATGGGGTTTTGTTTTTCCAGGGTTTTATCTTCAAATTCATTTTATGTGATTTTCTGTGTTTTTCTTGTTCGTTATTTGATTCTTTTGGCGTTTTACCGTTGCAGAATGTTAAGGACTATGAGGGTATAATCAAAGCGGCCAGGGGCAGCATAAAGGCGAAGCAATTAGCGGCGCAGCTCATTCCTAGGTTCTTCAAGTTCTTCCCGACCCAATCCAGCTTAGCTGTTGAAGCCCATTTCGATTTGTGCGAGGAAGAGGAGCTTGGGGTTAGTAGTTATCTACTCAATTCTGTTTTATGTTTTAGAATGTTGGGGTAGTGATAAATTTCAGTTGATTTAGTATGGATATGATATTGTGCCGATAAGGCAACAGGGTTAGGAGTATTTATAAGAAACATGACAATCTTTTGATCGTGGTTACATGGTATTTTGCGTTGGATACAGTAGACATTTCATTTCACATAGTGTTGGAATTTTATTTTGATCAGTGAACAAAGATTCCATTAAAGATCAATATAAGAACATAGACATAAATTCAAAAGCAGAAATTAAGTAAACTAAGAACCAAAAAACATAAGGCCAGAGATATCCATAGGCGATAGACTTTGGCTACAACGGTAGGTCCCCTACGCCCTCAATCACTTAATGAGATGAGCAGCAAAGAACAAGATAAGATGTCTGATACACATACATGGAAGAGAACAAGAAATGGAGAGATAGTCAAAAACTCCAGTTTCTCTCATTCCAAATATTCCATGCTACATCACCGGGAAGAAATGACCAAGTCACCTCACTCGGAGTGTCCAAGCTCACCGAAAACCAATAGGATAAGAAGTCCCAAATGGAAGAAGGAAAAATCCAATGAACCCCTAGTCGAGTAAGGAAGAATCCCCAAATACCATAGTGTTGGAACTTGGAACTTGGAACTCGGAGAGGTGTTGAATTGTTTGTTTTCTTGGTGTCTAGTTGAAAATTTGTTAAGGTGGGCTTTTGAGGAGCTACAGATCTTAAATGATATTGCAAGGGGTTAAATAGGTGATTGAATTTACATGGTCCGTAGAGTTAGGTTTGTTGGTATGTTTGTTACTGTTAAACAGAGTGTCTTAGATTGAAATGAGTGACCAAGTCTTTGTGGCGAATTGAGATAGATTGGCTAATGGGTTAGTTGTGCACACCATAGTTGTTAAAGGCTTCACCTCAGGCGGTCACCTAGGCGATTAGGCGCTTTGCTGGGCTCAGGCGTCTGGCCGCCTGGGCGGTCATTATTAAAAATCTGATATATTTAATATTATTATTGTTTAAGAGAATAATTATTTATTTATTTAAATACGATAGTTTTGTCAACAAAAAATTTTGCTATTTTATATCTTTCTCGTCTCTTTTACCATATATGTTAGGGTTTATATAGCCAACAAAAAAGTTTTTGTAGATAAAAGAAAAAATAGAAGAACGGTGTCAAGTATCTTTCCCTCATGTTAACCTACCATCTCTCTCACTCAATAGGTGAACCCATTGTCACTCTCTTTCTCTCTCTATTTGTAGGTGGACCATATGGTTCCCTCTATTTTTTGCATGATTGTTAATAAGCGTCGCATAGGCTGCCAGGCATATACTGGGCTTAGGCGGCCCAATAACCAAAAAAAGTATTTAAATGCACCAAATCTCCTACAAGAGTCACCAAAGTTCTCATAAACTCATCTTTAATGGGGACTTTAATAATTTAAATAAGTGCGGGCTCCATATATATATATATATTACTTATTATATGTTTTATATTACATTTCTTTGACATAATTGAGAAAAAAGGAGAGTAAAAGGTACGGATTTTTCCTCTATTCCCTCTCTTCTCTCTCTCCCTAGTTCGGCAGTCACATTGACTGTCGGACAATTTTTCTATTTTTTTATTCAGTCCTATACTCTCCCCCATCTTCCTCTCCTTTCTCTCTCATGTTCGTCTGTTGCTGGAGACTGTTGTTGTTTGATCTATTTTTTTATCTCCCATAGCTCCTCTCTCTCCCTCCTTTTAACAATCTTTGTACTTTTTTGTTTCGCTTTTTTATTCCCAATTCTTGGAATCCCCCGCTTTTTTTTTTTTTTACAATTCTAGAACTGTCTCCAAGCTGTTCTATTAGTGTGCATCTTGATGATGAGTTTCTAATTTATATGAATTGTAGGGCCCCTTATTCAAGGAATTGCAACATACATAGATCTCATATTAGGAGAGATTTTTGCCGCAAAGAGTTCGTCAGGCGACATCTCAGGCGCTTCAGGCTACCGACTCAGGCGTCCATGAGGTCTATCGCTTCAAGTCGCCTAGTTTCCTTGACAACCATGGTGCACACGTTCGTTATACTTTGTGCTTCCTTCATTTTCAGTCAATGGTGAAGCTGGTTCTAGATGCCTCATGGGGTTTCTCCACTTTTATGGTCACCCTTGCGGTTGAATGTATTACTCCGTATGAGGAGGGCAGCACATATAATATGCTTCAGGTTCAGATGGGTCATTTATTTCTAATGTGTAAGGCATTGATGATAAGATGGTCTTAAAGTTGAAGATCGCTTGGGCATTTCCCTCGTCCTTTCGGGCCTTGTTATCATGTTGGCTCTCAGTTTCGTTGGATAGCCCAAAGGACCTCATTTGGGCATATCTCCCATGTGGTCTTGTGGTCTTTGTGGAAAGAGCAGAATAGGAGGGTGTTTGAGAATTCTTTGTCGCCTTTGGAGAGAGTGTGCTCCCGCTCGCGTGCCTTATTGCGGGATTGGTTATCCGCTAAATCTGACTTGATGGAGATAGAGTTTGCCGATATTATTTCTTAGTGGTAGCAGGGGAGTGTTAAATTGATTTGTGTTGTGTTTCTAGTAGCTAGTTTTCTGTTGCTTGCTTTGTTTTTTCAATGATTCACAATTTGTGAATCTTCCTCTCTATTTAATGAAATGCTATTACCGATCAAAAAAAAAGTTGAAGATTGTTGTCAGCTCCATCCAACCAATGATAGTGAGCAAGTTGAATAATGAGAGTGAATGTATTAAACTTCGGTTTCGGTATAAACTTTGGTTGTTAAGGAAGTTGACACGTTTCGAGGAAGCTTAAGGAAGTCCACAGAGGTTATTTAAAAATTAAAGAAGTTTAGGAAATTTTGAAAATCTATGATGAAACTTCAAAACTTCAATAGTTAATACTTAAACATAAATACACATCTAGAATTCATTATATTACTGATGCAAGCATATAGCGTTCAAATGTGAAAATCATGTTAAGTACATGCGTTGACTGCTTGTTTAAGCTGTAATTTCTTCTTGATATTTCTTTTTATTGTCAATTTTTTTTAAAACTATATTTATCCTCTTTGTCAAGAGAAGGGGGGGATATGTATTTTCTTTATCTTTCATTGATTATCTATGTTAATTGTTTTAGAAACCTGACAAACTTATCAATGCACATTAAAGTTAATAAATATTGAAAAATTAATTTAGTTTCTAAACCTATTTCAATCTGTAATTGATGAGCTCAATGTTTTATAGGACTACATCAATCTGTGAAGAGGAGGAGATGAGTAGTTAAATAATTTTTAATTTATGAAATACTATTAGGAAATATTTAATTTTTAATATTACTAAAAGGCCCTTATGGGCATAATATACTAATAACAAAATTATTAGATTAGTAAAGTTGTAATTTATACTAAGGTTAATGCTAACCACACTCTGATAATAAAAGTATAATTTATTATAAGGTTAATGCTAGCAATACTTTCTTTTAAAGCTAATTATATATATAATAAGGTTAATGTTAGAGACACATTTTTCCTTATGAAGAAAGTAGGTTTAAAGCCAGTGAACTTGCATTACCCTTTTAAGTTAAAACTTAAAACCCTTCAATTACAAACTTTTTCTGGACACTTCGGTTAACTTCAAAGTTCCACCGAAGTTCTGAATTTTTTCAACTTTTTTTTTTCTGTTTTGGTTGAATTTACAAAAAGTTCACCGAATTTTACTGAAGTTCGCCAAAGTTTATCACGAAGTCCAATATTTTTAAAATACAAGTGCATTTCGATTCGGACACCATGAAAGTTGACTCAGTTAGGTCAATTTCAGTGGAATTGAGTCGATTTTTGACACCATGATGAGAGTTTTGTTGTCTCAACTTGAATTACGAAGAAAGCAAAAGATCTTGGTAAAAAAAATTACTGTGTATGATTCTATTAAGACTGATGAAATTTTTGATGATGATGCCGTCATCTCAAAGACATTCCAATAGTTTAACTCGATATCAGACTCTCTTATATACCTTTACAAAGCTTATTTAGGGATTTTGTACTTAGTGTTTGCCCTTTTTTCTTGAAATGAAATCCTAATTATTAAGAAAACAACAAAATTAAGGTTGTTAAGACTTAAGATACTTAAAGATATTTTTCCTTTAAATAATCCTAGATATGATGCATTTGGTTTTTGATAAACATATACATCCTTGCAAAAAAGCGCGTGGTTTAAAAAGAATTAGTTGAGGCTCAATAATGATTAGGAATTAAAACATGCATGTAAATTAGGTTTCAATTAATGTTGAATTGTAGAACACAAAACCCAGCAGCAATAGTGATCGTGAATTTTCAATATCTAGGGTTAGGGTTTATGGCATTGCTGTTTTTAGGTTTCGGGATAAGGGGACTGATGCGATTGTAATATTAATGGAAGAATAGGGCTGTAGCAGCACTATAATAGCTCCAGATTTGCTGGAATATCAATAGGGAATATATTATAAGACTGTTAAAGAAAAAGGGGGGCTGTATATAAATTGGAACAGCAAGGAATAAGGCAGGGGAAGGCTGCACCTGCAATAGAGGCCTGCAGAGTCTTGTGGCAGCAAGAGTGCAGCCTGTAGAGACTTGCGGCAGCAAAGGGAATGCTGTGAAAAATGGGACAGCAGCAAGGGACAGGGTATAAGGGTTGTAGGATGCAATATGGAGGCTGCAGGAAGGCTGTAACAGCAAGCATAGTAACAAAGGTCAGGAATTATTTTGCTGGGGTTAAGTTCGGAAAAAATCGGCAAATTCAGAATAAGTTCGAGATAAGTTCAGAAGAATAAAAAATATTAATTAATAATTTTAAAACAATAAGAACGTGATACTAACTAATCTATTTACCAATTTAGAATAATTCGAGATAAATTCGGGAATAGTTCGGCAGTTCGTGAACAATTTGGCAGTTTGAGAATAATTTGGCAGTTCGGGAGTAATTTGCCGTTTAAAAATGAATTATTGGAGAGTAATTTGCGAAATTTGTTACAAGGACAACAAGGAGGAGGCTGTGGGTAGGGTTGGACAGCAAGGGAAAATAGATCTAGGGTTTGTTTTGATTAGAGTTTTGCTAAGAAAAAAAGCACAAATTAAAGACTAAACAAAGAAAAAAAACAGAGGATAATAAGGCTTCACACCATCCCTTTCACAAGAGATTCCAAAAGCAAAAAAATTTCTCATATTTCATTCATAAAATTCTGTAAATTCTCTACTCCTAAAGAGAGTATTTATAGAGAAAATAAGGAAAACTTAATCCTAGTAACTACTAAAGTGCAATTACTACAAGTTCTAAATAATTACTTTTTTTTTTTATCGGTAAGTTCTAAATAATTACTAAAACACCATTACTAAACACAATCTCAAATACTAATAAACTAAAAGAAAAGTAAATAAACTAAAATAACTAGTAAGGGGGCCAACCATCTATGATGGGCCATGCCATCTTATGGACTAATCTTAGTCCTCGAATCGTCCCACTCTCGATCTGACTGCGGATTTTACTCCAATTCGCGATCTAACAGTAGATTTCCATTAAGAACAAGATCCAACGGCGGATCTCCATTGAAAACATGATCTAAGCATCTGATGTCCGCATCAATCGCAGAGAAGATTTTTCTAGAATGATAGTGTTGAATCTTATAAGTACCATTTAGTGTGCTAGAAGTCCGTCATCGCTCCTCTAAAGATGGGGCGACCAATTCTTCGTCCTTTGGTGGAGGTAAACAAGGCTTTGCTAGGTAAGTGGTTATGGACAATTGTTAAATCCTTCCGATTTGTGATTCAAATCCTATGGTTTGAATCGAATCCTAGGCAAAATGATTCAAATTGTAGATGAGAATCATAGTTTTCAAGGTGATTTGAGGTGATAGATCCTATGAGGCGGTAGCCTGAGGCACCTGAAGCGTTGTCTGATGAACTTTTTGTTGTAGACATCCCTTCAATATTAGATCTATGTATGCATTTACTTGAATAAGGGGTCTTGCAATTCATGTAAATTACAAAATCCCCATTGTTAAGATATATTTTGATAGAACCGTTCTTGGAGACAGTTCTAAGAACAATAAAGGGGATTTCAAGTGTTGGGGATAAAAAAAAATGGAATAAAAAAAACAAAGTCTACAATGATTGTTGAAAATGGGGAGAGAGATTATGAAGGATAAAAAAATAGAAAGAAACAATAGTTTACAATAATAGCCGAATACGAGAGAGAAAGGAGATGAGAGAGAGGGAGAGTGTATGACTGAATAAATAACAGAAAATAGTCATCCAGTCAATGTGACATCGAACATGAGAGAGACAAGAGAAAAGGAGAGAGGGAGAGGTCGTGCAATTCACTCTCATTTCTTCTTTCTTCATTTTTTTCGATTATACTCAAGAAATGTAATAAAAAATACATAATTGATAAAATATATACTTATGGGGTTTGTACTTTTTAAATTATAAAAGATCTCTTTAAATATGAGTTTATGAGAGTTTTGGAAGTCTTAAAAGAAATTTGAGGCATTTAAACTTGAGCCCACTTGTATGCTTGGTCGCCTAGGTGATGCTTGTAACAACCATGCAAAAGCATATGAGGACCATATGATCCACCCACAAATAGAGGAAGAGAGAGAGAGTGTCGCGACCCAAAATCCTACCTAGGAGCATGTGAGACTTTGGCTCGTAACTTACACATAAAACCATCCTGTAAGAACTAAGAACATACAAGACATACTAAAAGTGGAAGCTTAATTTTTTTTTTTTTAACATAACTGTAAACTGTATTCCAAGTGTATAAGAGTTCAACAAAAGTAGACCGTCAGAAGTAGACATCTCCACTGAACAAAATATATACATTCACTTCCTTTCATCACTCAACAATAATCAAGATAGGGCCATTTATCAAGTGCCCTCTCTTCCTCCGAATGATCCACAACAGGCTCCTCTCAACGTACTCCTCCTCGACCTATGGTCCCAGAGAACATATGTCAAATGGATTTGCTGAGGATAACAGTTCGGCTAAGCATTGAATAACTCATCGTATACAAACAACTAGATAATCATGCTATAAACATTAACATGCATTCATATATAATTTAACGAAACCATCATGCATACTTTAAATCAAAGCGGAAATCATACTTTCAAATATCAAATGTGTATACTTTTTCAAAATCATATACTTCTCGAGCTTTATTTTAAAACCATACTTTTATTACTTTACATGTACCATCTTTCATTTGCTTTATACATAGCTTATTATGTGAGCGTACTTTCAATACTTTACTAGTGCCCGGACTAAATGGAACGAAACACACTAGCATCCTTCATATACTTTAGGCATGCCTACTAACTGTACTTGGTCTGAGTATACTAGCATCCTTAACCAACCTTCCCGTTGGCATATTTGTACATCAATATATTTGGAATCAGGTGACTAGTGACTGTACTTGGTCTGAGTACACTAGCACCCTTCTAATACTTGCTCTTTTACATTTTACTTGGGATCAGATTAGTGTTTTCAGAATCGGACCAGACCGGCCTGTCGAACTGGTAAAACTGGTAACCGGCCCTCCAAATGGTTTTCAAAACCTCCAAAACCGGATTGAATTCAAAACCGCAAGAAATTGTAAGAACCGGACGAACCGTCCAGTTAAATTGGGAATCGTCGGAATCGGTGACCGGCTCTAATAACCGGTTCCAACGAAGATCACTCTCCTGTTTCCCATAGGCGTAAGTTAGAGATGAGAAATCTCGTCAGGGAGCTCACCGGCGAGACTTCTTGCCGGAAACTTTAGTTACTAGCGAAGCTTCTTGCCAAAAACTTCGGTTACTAGCAAGATTTATCGCCGGAGACTTCAGTTTTCTGATTCTAGTTCTTGCTCCGAGCTGTCTTTGGCTTCCATGTCGTTGATAGAGCCGAGAAAGAACCTGAGTTTGTACTATGCATTCTCTCTTCGAAGAGAAAACAAAAAGAATTGGAGAAGAAGGGAGATCATTATGGTTAGTGGAGACTAGACTCTAGAGTGGAGACTATACTCATCAACTTGTCAGCAAATGAAGGTCAAATATCTGCTTTTTCAAAACGTGGTGGGATAGGATTAAAAGTGAGAGGGATTTTGTTGCTGTCACAACTTGTCAGCAGGATATCCCTCTGGATAAGTGCCCTAGGGATACTCTTTTTCTCTATGCAAGGTCATGATAAGGGCTTGATACTGTAATTTCGTGTGGTGTTTTAAGGACCGGTTGAACCGGTCAAACTGGAAACCGGTCACTCAACCGGTTTGATGCCCGGTCCGGTTATTGAAACACTAGATCAGATGACTAGTGACCGTACCTGGTTTGAGTACACTAGCATCTTCCCAATACTTTCATCTTTACCTTTCTTCATCTTCTTTACTTTACTTTTCGGATACCCGTACATATACAAAAAACTTGATCATGCAATACAAGTGTTCATATAGCAATTGTGATCATGGTTCAAAATATCGGTATCAGTCGCTGTATCGGTAAGTCCAAAAGTCGGATACGTATCAGTCGAATACGGCGGAAAAATTCAGGATACGCTAAAAAAAGCTTGGATACGCAAGGAAAAACTTGGATACCTTGCATAAAACCTCTTTTAATGCAAATATAAGCTAAAAACAAACTAAATGAAGACCTCAAACTACATTTATAATCATACATACGAGGGTTAACAAATTTATAAATTAAAAAAGGCGTGCGCACTGATAAATATGTATGGAAATACAAACCATAGTTACTTAACCAAGTGATAGAAGCTCACTTGCATTCATAAATAAAAAATATGAAAACATAAATCAAAAATATGAAAATACAGACCCTTGTATTCACAAATCAAATTACATACATGATAAAAGTTCAATACCACATTGAGCTTCGTGCTGACTTATATTATATCATTGTGGGATCAGGAATTGTAGAGTGATACATTATAAGTGGTCCAGACATGATGACACCACTGTGTCCAAATCATCATCGTGCGGTACATTTGTAGATATGCCTACTACTGAGTCGTGATCTCCATAATTGTCAGTCGAAGACTGGGACTGAGCATCATAACCAGTGGCTCCTGATAAGTAGGGTTGGACTGGGGCATCATAACCAGTGGGCTCTGATAAGTAGGGCTGGGCTAGGGCACCATAACCAGGGGGATAACCTTATTTACATATTAATATCTAAAGGAAATGAAAGTAAAATCATTTACTTAATAATATATTATGTAAATAAGTTGTGTGTATCGGGTCAGTATTGTAGATCCTAGTGTAAATGAAAGGAGAAAAAAAATTAACTGAAAAATTCTCGTATTAAGTGTATCGGGCCTGTATCGGCCCGATACAGTAATTTTTTTTTTTTCCAGCGTACCAGTGTATTGGATAGTTCCAAATAAGATACGTATCGGCCTGTATCGGTCGATACATATCGATATTTTAAACCATGATTGTGAGTGATATGGTAGACAAGGAATCCCCTTAAACATATAACAATTCTTTTCCCATTCCATCCATAGCAATAGCATATGCATACATATAGGTTAAACACCTAATTTCATCAATTCCATATGCTCTTCATTAAAATTCATTTCACCCTGCAATAACATACATGTAAATAGGTTAATTTCTCAATTTCACCAATTCCATATGCTCTTCATTAAAATTCATTTCACTCTTCAATAACATACATGTAAATAAGTTAATTCTCAATTTCACAAATTCTATATGCTTTTCATAAACATCCATACATCCCATTATTTCTTTTATTAAAGAAATCACAACAAAATCAAATGGTAGATATAACTACATTTCATCATCAACAAACATGTTTTTCATATTCAATTTCATATACTTTTAACATTGAATCAATATAAAAACAACTAGTAGAGAGTATTTAATATTACAAAATTAGCTAGTAGAGAGCATAGTTACCAGAGCGAGAAGCGAAAATGAGAAACAAAGCAAAAGCGAAAAGCGGGAAGCGGGACTCAAAAAAACCTTAGGAAACGGGAAGCGAGAAATGAGATATAGGTTCATTCCCATTATGTTATTTATGGGTAGTTATACCTTTGATTTTATCTTATATGAGATTTTTGTAGAAAAGTAGGTGCCTTAGGTTTCAAACCGACGATACTTGCTTAGAGTCTACATCCTAGGCTATGATTGTGGTGTATCACATCACTTCACACATACAGCTCACTTTGACTACTAGATGAGACGTGATGGAAGCGAGCTTCCTAGGAAGAGAGTCTGTTCGAGAAAACGAGTTTCCTAGGAAGCGAGTTTGTCCGAGGAAGCGAGTTTGGGAAACGAGCTTCCTGGGAAGTGAGCTTCCCACCTTGTACATAGCTTCCCGGCAACTATGGTAGAGAGTATCTACTATCTACCTTCCGAGATCGAATCCCTACTATCTAGCGCTTGAGAAAGAGTTGAGAAGGCTTGCGGAATGAAATCCAAGCTTCACCTTGTTTCTCCAAGAATTTTCCTTTGAAAACCTAGGGTTTTCTCTTCTCCCTCGCCAAATTGGGTGAAAAGACCTTAGAATACTCTAAACCCTCGAAATAGATGTTCTATTTATAGTCGTAGGGGTTTAAAACTCTAATTTATGTAGTTTTTAAAAAGGCTGTTCGCGACTTTCTATTGATTGGAAACTTCCGGATTGCTGCGATCGATCGGAGCTTACAATGCGATCGATCGCCTATGCTCAGTGGTCGAACCCATTTTTCCTGGTTCTGATCGATCGATCGGTGGTGAATCTCCGATCGATCGGAGGCTCTGTTTTTTTCCCTTTTTCCATCATTTGAGCCCTAACACACACACAACACATAATTGAATACAAACACCATCATTTTCATTTATTAAACCCCATAACAATTACATGGGAGATCTGGGGTTTTACAGAGAGAGGCTAATTGTCCACCCATGGAGTGAGAGAGAGGACATGTTAATATGAGGGAAACAACTTGACACAATTCCTCTCTTCTATCTGGAAATCTTTTTTTTTTATTGGATATACAAACCCTAACATATTATATGGTAAAAGACATGAAAATATATAAAAATAACATATTTTTTTGTTTACCAAACTACTATATTCAAATAAAGTAACTTTTATATCTTTAAATAATAATATTACATATCAAATTTATAATAATGACTACCTGAGAGTCTGAGCCTAGCAAAGCGCTTGGTCGCCTAGGAGACCGTCTGAGGCGATGCCTTTAACAACTATGGTGGGAATTTTAATTGGGTAAATTCCATTCTATTTGGGATTCAAATTGTGATTTATGATTCAAATTGTACGATTCACGCGATTTGAGCACGAAACTCCTTTTACAGACCGATACATTCAAATATTTTTTAAGGTTTTTTATTTTTCAATTTTCTAAAGGTACTTTATGATTTTTAAGATGAGAAAAGAAACAGAAAAACCTTTATTATGGGCATGCAAAAACCCCTATTTGGGTTTTCTCTTTGTTGCTGTGAAATGGGAAAAAAAAAAGAAAAAGAAAAGAGAAAAAAAGGAGGAAGAAGAAAAATAGAGTTGGACTCTAGGAGAACTTTATAGTTTATTTTATTAGTCTTTTTCATTGTACATATTTTTTGATACTGATTTCATATAACATGATTACATGAGTTTATTTTTGTTAATTTATCTTTGATGATATTGGAGTTATGTTATGTTTTATTGAATTCATTTCGCGTTTTGTATAGTGTATGCAATGAAATGTTCATTACTTTCTTTTATCAATAGATATGAATGAAATCTTTTAGATAATGGATTACTCCACTTTTTTTTTTTAATTTAAGTATTTTTTAAACAATTTTTAAGGTAATAGTGGAGTTATGTTTCATTTTATTGAGTTCATTCGTGTTTTGTTTAATGTATGCAATGAAATATTCATTACTTTTTTTTATCAATAGATATGAATGAAATCTTTTGGATAATGGATTATTATATTTTTTTTAATTTATTAAATATATTTTTTTAAAAATGGATTGAGTCTTACGATTTACGATTTGAATCGAATCTATCCTAAAACGATTTTATGATTTGATTACGATTTGACAACCTTGGTGATGGAGGTTTGGAGAGGAAATGGATAACCTTTGGAGAATGATAATAGTTGCATGCCATGGGGCTCCGTAGTCTGGGAGCCTAATGCGGTTAAAGGCACATATGGGGTTGGTTTGTGGAAATCTATCCTTAATGTTTTGCAGAATTTTCTAAACATATTTGTTTTAGAGTCAGCAATGGTTCAAAGGTCAAGTTTTGGGAAGAAACCTGGTGTCGGCTGTATGGAATCCTGACATTTCATATTGTTCTAAAACTTTTGCATTTCTCATAAGTTATATCTAGCTTTGTTCTTAGTTTTACATTTTTCCTACGAAATAAAGCAAATATTGACCAATATGCTTATTTCATAACTATATCGGTCAAATGGACCATGCTATTGCAACCGGTAATATCTTCCACAATGCCAACCTTGACCCTTCCCCACTTACCAAATCCTAGTAGGATAAGAAGTTGTGAAAGAAAGAGGGGGTGAGCTTAGGCATGATGCCTGCCTGAATTTTGTAATGTCGTTGGGGGCATCTATTTGGGGGTTAGCATGGGGTTCTCTATCTTTCTTTACTTTTGTACCTCGCATTGGTTCACAACCTCATGAACTATGCTTTATATGTTCCTTTGTATATGCTTTCTTCTTATTTTGGATTATTGATAAAAAAAAAAAAAAATTTCCCGATTTCGAAAACTTGAGTGAATGAAAATTTTGGCCGAAAATCACAAAAACCCCTGAACTCCCAAATTTTCAATTTTTTTTGGCCATTTCTATGTGGAATCAATGCCTCCATTATGATCAAATCCACATCTTTTAGATTGAATAATAATTATAAAGTGAGTATATGTTTAAAAGACAAATAACATGGATATGTGGTGGATAACCATTATGTTGAAAATGTTGATTATTTCGATAAACTAATTACCATAATAACCAGCTGTTAAAAAATTATTAAAATAAAATAGTTTATTAGGAAATATTTTAGGGTGATCTATTTATGCAATTTGAGTTGATTCGTAGTCCTATTAGCCATTGTGTTATTTATATTAAATTATTAATTTAACTCATAATTTGTAAAATAATATTAAAATATAACTTCAAATTGTATGTAAACTATGTGGAGCATTGGTATTATCGCCTCCTTGGCCTTGGATGAGGACTTTGAGCTGTCCTATGGTAGTATTTTGATTGTATTCTTTGAGTTTATTTATTTTCATTTTTTGAATATTGGATGTTATTTTGGTTATCAAAGTGTCATACATGCCTGTCATTTTACTCTTTTTTGGGTATTATTGAGTCCTAGGTGTGTAATCACGAATCTTTTACCATTTCTTGAAATTTCATGCAAAAATTTAACATTTTCCTAAGTTTCCCATTTTTCCCCAAAAAGAGAAATGTATTCTCCCAAATTGAAAATATTTTGGTTGTATCTGAAGTGAATTTAAGTTTTAAGGTTTTTTTCCCCTTCTTGAGAGTGTTCATGCTTATCGTCAATGCAAATGCTTGGCACTATGTGATCCCTTGTTTTCATTATGAGCTTATCAGCAGTGTAAATGCTTGCCGTTATGCAATCCCTGGTTTTCATTATGACAAATAAATGGCTATTTTTCCAATGTTGAGTGTGATTTTGCGTTACTCTTGTTGTAATTTGCACTTGTCACTGTGCACTCGTAGTCCATCAATATGTTTGGTTGATGGGCATTTCTTATCCTAGGTCCATATTGTTTTGCTCTATGTAGTACATATTGCTACCACAATTGTTAAGGGGCCGTTTGGATACACTTCCCTTTTTCTGTTTTCATTTTCAAAAATTGGAAACGACTTTTTGTTTTCAAATTTTTTGAGTAGGAAACATGTTTGGCATTACTAATTGTTACTTGTTTTAAGAAAAGGAAATCAGAAAAACGCGTTTGGTAAATGTGATTAAATAATTTCAATTCATGGTGGTAGTAATGGTGGGTGGTGGTATTGAGTGTAGTGGTGGTGGTGGTGGTGGGTGGTAGTGGTGATTGTGGGTGGATGCCTGGATGGTGGTGGTGAGTCTGTGTTTTCCATTTTTGTTTTTTGTTTTCAAAAACAGAGGTAACAGAAAATTTCTGTTACCTTGATTTTAAAAAATTGTTACTAATTTTTAAAAACAGAAAGCAGAAACATGTTTACCAAACGTGTTTTGTGCAAAATTTTTCAATTTTTTTTTCTAAAACAAAAAACAGAAAACGGAAGTGCAACCAAATGGGGCCTAAGTGAATAATAATTTAATAAAATGCCTGCTTTAGGTGTTGCTCAAAATATTTGAATTTTTTAATCATTTTTCATAGTTCATTCAACATCTGGTGCATTGTGTGAGCATCCATAATGATACTTAGTTTTGCTTTATGATGATTGTTTTTGCATAATTATGATGTCTGATTTTTATTCCTTCCATTATAATTTCTATTTTCTAGAACCTGATAAGAACTACAATTTTGTGAAAATGGATTTGGCATGGATTCATGACTTCTTAGTTATTTCCGTTCTATGCTTGGATGTTCTTTTGACTTTTTAAAGCTATGATTCTTAAGGAACATCAAGGCAAATCGTCTATTTAAAATTTATTACTTGCTTTATATTGTTTTGCATAATACAGTGCATTTCTATCCTGATGAATAATTTCTTGATTTTGTTGGTAGGTGTCAGTTGCAACTTTCCACATAGAATTATCCTGTTTGCTACTCTTTTATACATATTGTATTCTTTCCTATTATCTTTCCCTTTTCTCTTTTCAAACTTTTAAATTGTGACATCTATAAAGTTTGAGGTCATAGCATTGTATTTTATTTGGGCATTTTCTTTATCAGTTTAGTGCACCCTTGTTTCGTCCACTTGAATGAGAAATAGAGGGCCAAGTATGTGTCCTAAATCCTAATGAATTAATATTACATCGCTGGAACAGTATGTACTCGTGTTTTCTTGCTAAATACACTGGTTTTAGTTTTCCTCTTTATTATGATTAGTGTTTTGTTCATATGTTTCAGAATTACAATTCCATTATTATAATCTATGGCTACAGGTCCGGGTGCAAGCAATCCGTGGACTTCCACTTTTCTGCAAGGATACACCAGAGTATGTTTCTAAAATCGTGGACATTCTTGGACAACTCCTTACAGCTGGTAATTAAGTGTTTAAATTATGCTTTGGAGAACAGTTTTTGCCGTTTGTTGTGAATTTGATCTAGGATTTTTTTGATGATTTCTAGAAGAAAATGTGGAGCGTGATGCGGTGCATAAAGCCCTTATGTCTTTGTTAAGGCAGGATGTAAAAGGTAATTTGTACTATTACTAATAAAAATCTCAAAAAATATTGTTGAAAAAAATTCCATTATTTAGGGACACGGTTGATGGTTGTACTTCATTTTGGTGTTTGCATCTCTATTCTAGATACTACAAAGTATTATTGTATGAATACCTGTCTGCTATGACCATTGTTTGCTTTTATTTATATCTCATCATTGCATATTTTTAAGTTTAGAGCCGTCTTAGCTTGCAAAAAAACATTTTATTAGGAGTTATTAACTGCATGAGTATGAGACCTTTGTCACAAAAAAAACACGTCTTGTACGCGTATAAAACATTTTTTTTTGTTGGGGGGGGTTGCCGTATTGAACATTGTATAAAATGTGTATCCCTTATAATTCAGGAATACACATTTTATACGCGTATTCCATTTTTTATGCGATAAAATGCATATTCCAAAACCCGGAAAGTCCCAAAAAGGGTCTCTGATCTCCGCTGCAAATCTTCCCCACTTATGTACGCCTCTGAATCTCGGCTCTTTAGCTAGATTCCTCGATCTTGGTCTGGCTGTTTCAGGTGCAGCTACCACTGTTGACGTTGCGGTTCCCCTCCCTCTCCGCATGGCCTTGCCGGAAAGCACCTTTGGGGTATGAGTGGAGTGATTGGAGACGAGGGAGAGTGGGAAATCGGTGCCTTTGGAATCTGACTTACACATTGTTAACAAATTAATCTTCTCTGTATTTCTCTTCTTTCTCTTTCTTTCTTATTTCTCTACCCTCGCCCCTGCAAATCGATTTGTTCTCGTTGGTTTGCCTTTTCTTTGGTTCAAATGATCGACGGTTGGATTGACGGACATCCCCTTTTTGTCTCTTTAACTCCATCTCAATATCTCCTTTTGAGTCTCATTTTGTGTATTTTTTTTAAAGTTTGGTAATAATGTATATGCCTGCATCTCTATTTCTGATTGAAGGTATGTCCCTTGTTAGAGTTAACGAGAGGTATTGGGATTAGGGTTGTCAAATGGGCAGGGCTTCCAGTGTTATATGAGTTGTTTATTTTTGTGTGTGGTTGCAGTATGAATATCTTACTAGTAGTTTTCTAGAATGGTTTCATTTATTGGCGTAGTGTCTTGTCGTAGTTATGTTCGAACAGTCTTTTTATTGTTCCTCTGGTTTGTATTCAAAGACTAAAAATTTAGTAACTTGGTGTTATATTATATATTTATAATGTAGTATATCTGGAGAATTATCAGTTGATTCCCTTGTCGGTGGAACATTTTGGATGGTTGTGATCATTGGACTGAGGCATAGCTTCCAACTCCAGCATGAATCTGTGCTGCTATGTGTGAACGGGATAATTGTTGGTTTAGATAACATAGGTGACCTGCAGTGGCCTCTGTCACTAAAATGCATTTTATATGCATATTAAACTTTTTTTAATGGGTGGCGGGTGTGTTTGGGGGGGGGGGGGGGGCGTCATCATTTTAAACTACGTCCTTGTGCTGAATTAAGTTTAAAACGACGATACCTATATAAAACATGTTTTTCGTATTAAACTCGTATAACACGCGTACAAAAAGCATTTTTTTTAAAAGTATTTTATAGGGTCGCCGTTTGAAATGATATTTATTTTTTAGGATTTCTCTCTCATTTTCATTTACCTATTTGAATATTATGATATGGTTTGCACTTTGCATATATGGTTAGTTTTTACAAAGATATTATTGAATCTTATGTTAGAGTATGAATATTATGTAGTTCTACTTTATAGCATGATGGTATTGAACTTTTTTATGAATGATGAAGATGAGATTTGTTTGTTAAAATTGTTGAATGGGGAATGATGATATTTCGAGGGCTATATAATTGCAATTCTTTTGTTGAACGATGACTTTAAATGGTTGTTAGTAGTTGGTATCATGTTTTCCATTTTCTAGTTAGATGTTGCATGTGCAAGGCATGTGTGGATCTTGGTAACTCGGGAAAAATTAATCAAACGTTATATAAAATATGATTTTCAAAGTTTTTTTTTTTTTTTTTTCATATTTTATCAAATTAATTTTTTTTTTTATGTATAATGTTCAAAAAATCATCTAGAAATATAAATAAAAAAGAGAAATAACTTTTGTTATATTTCAACGGTTGATAAGTGGTAATGAAATGCTTCATGTTTGCTTTATTAATAGGCATAGAAAGTGAAATCCATCTCATTCTCTTAGGGTATGTTTGGCTTCCGAGAAAATTGGTGAAGATATGGAAAAAGAAAAGAAAAATTTGAATTTCTAATAAAATTTGTAATTGTTTTTTCTCTAATTTTCTTTTCTTTTTACTTATTTTCTTGGCAACCAAACATAGGGTTACTAAAAATAAAAATCAACTCCATTCAACAACCACAACCACAACTCAAAGGAGAGCTAATATTTTGTATGAAGAAATCTAAAAGTATAAACATTATATTTTTCAAATCCATATTCAAGGAAAGAAGATTTCAATTTTCAATACTAAAAAATACACTTACATTATAAAAATCAACTCTAGGATTTTTTTGTGTTTAGGATCACAAGTCACAACCCCACACCTCCATACATGATATGATGAGGAAATCCTATTCTATCCCAGGAAGGACATATTTGTAATTTCAGTCATCCCTACAACTGTTTAAGAAGGGAAAACAATGGCAGTATTGGCAATCAACAGGGACTTTAGCATTTTCCTAAAAGAAAACAAGAAAACAGAAATGACTCCCATCTCCTAAGCATTAGGTTCCAATGGAGGCACCTTTCCAAATACTAATAGGACAGTCCCGAAAATTCTGTTTAGTTTCCTTAATAAAGATAACAGCAGATTATGGCAACGCAGCTTACCTTTTCAGCAGCCCTCCTTTCAACCCTTCTTGCAGGGGCACCGAAATCCTGGCTGTCGGTGATCACAAGAATAGAAATCACGAAAATGAGGACCAGAATTTGGTGGTCTATGATCATCCTCAAGAGGCGATGAATTGAATTCAAGTAAAACAAAACTGTATTTTTAGACCAATCAATCAAAATGCCAGAAAGTTGTGATTTTTGAAGGCTCTGATCCCAGAATTTTGGTTTCCCCTGTTTCCGTGAGTAAGAAATACTGAATTTCTTCAGTTAATATGAAAACTAAGGCTGCTGGTGAGGTTATTG
Organism: Tetracentron sinense; assembly: GCA_015143295.1. NCBI lineage: Eukaryota > Viridiplantae > Streptophyta > Magnoliopsida > Trochodendrales > Trochodendraceae > Tetracentron > Tetracentron sinense. The sequence continues at coordinate 28,607,822 of CM026567.1, read as the reverse complement.
AGGTGACCATCTTTCTCATTAGTTGGGCAGAGAAGATCTCCTTTTTATTTGGGAAGGGAAAGAAGCACGGAACAAGAGATCTCCATTTACCTAAAAAAGAGGAGAAATTTAAGTAACTTCTCTGCTCAAACCTAGTAGTCTTACCGCTGCAGGTCTTCAATGAATGAAATTTCTCTGAAATTTAATAAGGAGAAAGAGGAGGAGTTGCTTGAAACCAAAACAGGAAAGCGAGTGAAACCCTAACGTTCTTCATCATCATCCTGTCTCTCGGTCAAAATGATTAGAATTGGCATGAACGAGCAGCGTGAGTCAGGCAGCATGAGCGAGCAGAGCAATCAGGAGAGAAGAGGTAGTGGAGCGAAGGAGATGCCGTGTCATTCATGCGAAGGCCACCCGAATGGAGAATGCACAGTTCATGCGTAATTTCAAATGTTTGAAATGGGTACTTTAGGAAGAAAAGGAAAAAAGAGTATGTCGAAGGTGTATTGATGACAGGTGCTTTGAGCTGCTTTTATTATAATCGTTATAGATTGATAATTATTTTTAATTTTTTGTCCTACTTTTCACTTGTTGTTGCCATACTTCCTGAACGGATCATTGTCGTTTAAAACCTGTACCCGTACTTGGTGACTATGGCCGTCGTAACCCACTATGGTCCTTGTGAGTCATAATACCACTTCTTCCAAATTCTAATTAATCCATTTGAAATTTTGAAAATGGATTGGTTGAACTTGAAAATTTACTCATTGAATGAGTAAACAATTGAATTGGGTTATGTAGATCCAAATATGTGGATATGTATATGCCCGCCTCTTTATATTAAATGATTCTTAGTTGGTATTATGTTTGTATGTTTTTTTTAATTCCCCATACTTTTCCTATGTTTTACCGTATAAAACCCGTACTTACCGGACATATCATTATCATTTAATACCCATACTTGTACTTGGTGACTATGCATGAGACGAGACGACTTGACTTACTATTATTATTAATTATTTAATCTGCCATACAATTGAAGTTCACCAATCGCTGTTTCAAGTTTTTGATAGCTTGTTTTTTGGTTTCCTTTGTTTTTTCATCATAATTCCTTGTACTTCAAGATGCATATTTTAGGGCATATCTAGGTAAGATTATTTATGACAGAATCTATTATAAGGGGCCATTTGGCTTTTTTTGCCGATTATAATATGTAAAACTGGTTATTAGGAGGGTTTTGGGTAAGCCTTTTTAGGCCATAATCACTGAGAGTATAATTACAACAGTTGCAGGAAAGCTATATGTAGGCCATCGTCACTTCCCGCTTCTCGATTTTGCTCTACTTCTTTCGCGTCTCGCCCAGATAACTATGATAATTACCAAGACTATAATCACTGGAAAATTAATAACATTATGAAATATACCCATTTGGTTAACTTGTTGGAAACATCAATTACTTATACAAGATATCCAACAATCCCTTAACAATTAAATTATATATTTCTTTAAAGAAAGTCCTTCACGTAAATTGCTTTGAATGGGTAAATCAATCATTTGTCTCTGGGGATCTGACATTAATCCTCTCATAGAAAATAAACAAATTTTTTAATTAAAAATAAGGAGAAGGGAAAGAGAGAAGAATGTGAGAGGCAATGGTGGAAAGATAAGTCATATTAAGTCGAGTTGGATGTGATTAAAAAATAAAATGAAAAATCGATTATTTTTTGTTGGTTGTAATCACTGAAACCAATTATGTATAATCAATTATTTTAGTCGGTAACAAAACGCTCTTATTTAGGTCATAATTGACTATAATCGGTTTTACTGATTATAATTGGTAAAATAATCTATGTCAAACATCCCCTTATTATGGCCTAAATAATCGTGTTTGGACCGATTGATATAATCATCGACTATACATAATCAATAATTGTTTTATGGCCTAAATAATTATGTTTTCATTCCCTGATGTAATTGATTATGCACAGTCATTGTTACAAATCTCCCGAGAAATACCTAATTCCTCCCAAGAAAAACCGAGAAAAACATCTTAAGTTTAAAACTCCGTTTTGATGGTGATATTTTAAAAGCTCGCGAGCTAGGAAGCAGTGAAGCACGGATACTTCGAAAATGGAAACGTACCTGTATCGCCGTGATACGGCACTCTAAGGTAAAACTTAGATGTTTTTCATAATTTCTGCTGTATCGTCATACCCGTATCGTATCGCCGTACCAGTGTTTCCTAGCTCGCGAGAAATATAATGTTCTTTTTTATCCAGTAAATATCGCGAGATTTAGCTGATATTTAAACGAGATTTTAAAATTGTCAAGAGAAATACATAATGTTGTTGGTTTTATGAATTTATAACTTGATGATATTTATTACTATTTTATATAATTTTAATATTTTTCTTAATCATTGCCGGAATTTAGGTGAGAAATACGCGAAAAAAATTCAGATTTGAAAATCTTTCGAGAAAAACTTCGGCCGATAAAAACCCAATAACGAGATTTGTAACAATATGCACAATCAATTATAACCGGTTTTACCATTTATAATCGATAAAATATAACTGAAAAAATTCAACTATTTTTAAATTTATGCTTTTCTTTGCTTCGTCTTTTCTCTTGTCGATTGTCTATCTTAAATAATCAATTTTTCCAGAAGTTAAGCAAACATGTGTATTTTACGTAGTTATTATTTTTCAACGAGTATGTCGAGTCTTCTCATAATAATCACTTTAGCTTGTCCTTGTCATCCGAGCTTATTCTTCCCGTTGAGGCCTTTCCCCAATTTCTAAGCGCTAGAAGATGCAGCGAGGGCTCAATGATCGTTGGTCGGAATGGGCTGCATAGCCTTCTTATGTCTTTTCTCATTTTGTACCACAAAATAGATTTGGTCCAAAGCAGGAAGCTCGCTTCTCCCCAAAATTTGAACCCTAGTTAACTCAAATTCAGAGTTTAAGCCAACTAAAAAGTCAAAGATCCTCTATTCTGCTCTACCTGTTGTCGATGTTTATCCCCATCTTTATTAGTGTCACTGTATGATCTCATAATGATCTAATTCTCCCAAGGACCCTATAAAGTAGAATAGAAAGTAGCTAAACTCTTTTTCCCATTGTCGAAGTTTTGACATTGGGAATAAGTTTTGGCAACTTTTTCGCAAATTTATTTCATTGTCCGAAGGAACAAAAGACCCCTACTAATGTATGATTGCATGGAATTGAGTGACCCTAACATCACCATAAGGTTTTCTTGTTCCCTTTTGTCATACGACATATCTTCTATCGAAGGTTCTTTCACCCTACCATTCATGAGTTTTCCTCTTCCGCCGATGTTCATCTTCACGGATTGGGACAATTTCAGAAAATTAGTGTTATCCAACTTTACAGTTGTGATATGCATACTAGGATTATCACCATAGTTTCTTGGTGATAATATCCTTTAACTAGCTTTTGAATCTCTACAATTTCCCTGAATCTCAAATTTATGAGATTAAGAGCCCCAAAAATGCAGAAAAGCAAAAAGTGGCTTAAAGAGGGAGAAAAATCATCACCCCGACTTCAATTCTATACGGAATTTCTCCAAACTAGTTTCTGAAATCTTTAAATATTCATATTTATCAACAAATACTCCAATTTTCCTTGGCAAACTAGCCTGGACAGATCACAGTATCGCACTATTCAAATTTTCAAAATTTGATTTTTTCTTGTGAAACACCTCAGGTGAGAAAAAACCTTTTAGACATCATCCGAAACTTCAAAAAACGTTCTCAAAAAATTTGGATTTATACACATTAAACTGTGCAGAATTTTTTAGGGGGGAACTGTGTCTGTATGGCTGCTGGCATCAGCCGTACGATTCTTCGTTAGTTATTTTTTGTTTTATATCCCTTTGCTGATCTTGTTCGAAAAGATCAACTCTAATACCAAGTTGGAAGTGAAACCCTTGAAGAAGAGAAAGAAAAGAGAAGAGAAAAGATTAAGGGTGATTCACTTTTATGTTATTTATATTACTTATAATAAAAGAGGACTACAATGATGCCCTTAATGAAGTAAAGTATTATGGTGCCTTTATCGTTCAACGAAGAGGGAAAAGGTTGTACCAAATGAAAGAAACTCTAGAAATGATGAAGACATGAGATGCTTTGGGAAGTATTTATAGGGTGCGTAAATACATAAGTATATTGTGCTGGCTGAGTAAGCTGCTGGACAAGATTTTGAAGACAGAAATTGCTGATAAATGGAAATAAAGTATTATGGTGCCTTTATAGTTCAACGAAGAAGGATAAGGTTGTACCAGCTATCGTGGGTTCATATCTATTGAGTCACATTAAGAAACTTTGGAAAAGCATGAATACAAGAAATAAAGATATTGAAAAAGTATTTTGGCTCATGTTGGAGGTTGACCATCAAGGCTATCTTCCTATTTTTTCATAGTAAAGGGTGGGTTGTGTGTAACAAGATGAAGATGGGTTTTGAACCCAAGTTGTCGCATCCACAGTCACAAAAAACTGTATTTTTTTAAAAAAACCCTGTTTAAAACGCGCATTAATACCTTGCCGTAGAAAACGGCGTTTAAAACCCGTTTTTTGAATAAAACATGTATTATAGTTTTAAACCCGTTTAAAACGAATAATACAAAAAAAAAAAAAAACACGTTTAAAACGAATAATACGAAAAAAATTGATAATCTTGAAATTTTTTGGGAATGAAGATTATATAGATATTGATGACTTTGATGCGCTTTTGAGCGATTGATGAATATAAATGAGTGGTTTTATTAATATATGTATTTTCGTCTTGTTTTTAATCTTGATAATTGATGTTTTAATGAAATTTAATGCCTTGATGGAATGAATGTGATGTTAAAATAATGTTATGAATTTATTATTGTTGCTTATAGTTACTCTTTTTGTATATTATCTCTCCAAATTGTTAGATATATTAATTAGCATCGTTTTTAATTTTTATAATTATAAATTTTTTCTCCGTTTTTTTCCCGAATTGTCCAAATTTTTTCATACTTGACCCTTGCCGAATTATTCCCGAACCCCGACTTTGTGACTATTGTCGCATTGACACACACTGACTTACACGGTTACACCACTTCAGCAAGATGGTAATTTATTTTTTGGACAATGATGGAGAAAAGAGAGAAGAGGAGTAATCTCCATTTGTTTATTATCAACTTAAAGAAAACAGATGGTATAGTTCCTAAACATATGATTTGGTGGGACTGGGGGTAATGGTAAGACAGAATTCTCAGGCGGATATATTGACATCATTAAGTACTTATGAGGGGGTTGCATGATGTCAATTGGTGGTAAACAAATGAGTTTCCAGCTGTGGTGGGTTTAATACCAGGGTTTGGTCCTGAGCTTGTATCTTTCTTTCACTGGTTACGGGTGAATTCTTTGGTACAAGCTCCGGACCCCGAGCTTGTATCTTTCTTTCTTTGGGGTATGTTTGTTAATGACACTGATTAGTATATGAGACTAGAGGGGGTAAATGCAATTCTAGAACTACGAAGGGTATGCTGGAGCCCTTGGTTTTGAAATAAGTTGAACTAAGACAAGACTATGAATTGCAACTTTAGTAAGGTGCAAGGACATGCATACAGATTAGGAGCTAGGGTCCATGGCCAAGAGATACCCCAAAGCAACCACTTCCATTGTATTGCTTTTATTGTTCGTAAGGAAAGAGAGATTGAGAAGGATGTTGTGTGTAGAATAAGTTTTGGGTGGGCAAAGAGCGAATTTGCTTCCGGAGTACTATATGACCAATGGATGCTGAATGCTGATCAATCGCAAGGCAAAATTGTGTAAGACAATAATATGGCCAGCTATGCTTTATGGAGCCAAATATTTTGATATCAAGAAACAATATAGCCACAAAATGAGTGTAATTGAGATGAGGATATTGTTATGGATATGTTTTCTTTTTTTGGTATGTAATGTGTGGCAATATTAGGGTAGACACAGTAAAATATTAAGTGCATATGAGGGCTTTGAAGAGAGGAAAGAAGACCAAAAATGATGCAACTTGAGGTAATGATAAAAAAAAGACCAAAAAGAATGCAACTTGTGGTAATGATAAAGATTTGAATGCATATGCTTTAACCATGATTTAAAATATTGGTATCTGGTGTTGAATCAGTAAGTCTAAAACATGATATGTATCGGCGATTCAGATGGATACGGCGGAAATAAAGGATACACTAGAAAAAGCTTGGATACCTTGCATAAAACATCTTTTAATGCAAATATAAGCTATAAACAAACTAAATAAATGTTTCTAACTAAATTAAAATTTTGAACTCTCATATGTATGTTTATAAATGTAGTTAGAAACCTTCATTTAGTTTGTTTATAGCTTATATTTGCATTAAAAGATGTTTTATGCAAGGTATCCAAGCTTTTTCTAGTGTATCTTTTATTTCCGCCGTATCCATCTGAATCGCCGATACATATCCTGTTTTAGACTTACTGATTCAACACCAGATACCAATATTTTAAATCATGGTTAAAGCATATGCATTCAAATCTTTATCATTACCTCAAGTTGCATCCTTTTTGGTCTTTTTTTTATCATTACCTCAAGTTGCATCCTTTTTGGTCTTCTTTCCTCTCTTCAAAGCCCTCAGTTAGAAACAACGTGCGTGCTAATAAACAGGGATAAAAATACAAACAATAGTCACTTAACCAAGTACATAAAATACAATCTAGATATTAAAACCTTACAATTAATGAAATACATTAGGAAATATTGACTTGCCTTCATAAATCAAATGACATACATAATAAAAGCTCAATACCACATTGAGCTTCGTGCCGGTTCATATTCCGTGGGCCCAGGAATTGAATAGAATGATACATTATAGGTGAGCCAGACATGATGACTATACTGTGACGAACTCATGAAAGTGTGGTACGTGCCCTGGTACTGATGTACGTACGTCAGTTTCTGACTCGATAGGTGTCCATAACTGTCGCTTGATGACTGAGGGTGAACATAATGACCATAAGCTCTTGATAAGTAGGGTTGGGCTGGGGCATCATAACCATAATTAGAATCATAACCATAAGAGGATGACGACGCACTTTCATATCCATAGCCTCTAGCTGGATGACTATGCTCCTCAACACTCATCATCATGACTATGAATTTCACATGAAATCAATAGATCTACTCGTTTTGGGTTGATTACAACCTATTTTCATGAATTTATAGAAGTAAAATGAAAAACATTAAGGGTTTTTACATGCCTTCAAATTTTTGAGAAATGCCTTTCAAATTCAAAATCAAATGTCGAGAACTCGAGATCTTCATTTTTCAACCTAAATCAATAATAGAATTGTTGTTTTAGGTTCAAAATTTGATTATGAAAGAAATTTGAGAGAGAATAGGGTTTGGTGTTTTGAAACACCTCAAAATGAAAAAGATACGGCCCGATACATGAACAGTATCGGTCGGTACCCAATGTTATTTTAACATTGCCCAAACTATCCGTATCGGTTTGTATCGTATGTATCAACCCATAACGGGTTGGGACCAATACGCCCGATACGCTCACGATAAGCTGTATTTTTAAAATTCCAGTGTTCCAACCTGCCAGTTAGTGCAAACTTTGAACCATGGCTTTAACGAAAGTGATGACCCAAACGCTGGATTTGGCTCCGCAACCATTTAGCTTTGCTTACACCTTCGATTGGTTCCGCTGCTAGTCAGGATGCCGGCTTCCCTACTGCTGGCATAGTGACAAAGTCGGGTTTCGGGAATAATTCGGCAGGAATCAAGTTTGGAAAATTCGGAAATAAAATAAAAAGTCAATTAATAATTATAAACATATACAGAACAATTTGATTAAAATATTTTAAAAAAAAATTAATTTTTTTGAATAATTCGGAAATTCAGGAATTATTCGGGAAAAAACGCGAATAATTCGGAAAAACGGCGTTTTTTTTTTTAAATTCGCGATTTAAATGCAGAATAACTTGGCAACTGAAAAATGCGCGAATAAAACGCGAATTTTTCAAAAAAATGCCCTTTTTTTGTTACAATGACTGCTGGTACCGTTGGATCAATGACTGCTCACTTTGCCCCTGTAAGCTACATATGCTTACCCATATGCCTACAAAACCTTGATAAACATTATTCATATAGCCGATCCCAAATAATCCAGACAGCTTTCAGTTATGTTGATGAATTGATGACTGGAATGAATATCATTTTCATATTTTAACATTTTTCTTAATATGTTTATCTATGGGTTTTCCCACAAAAATAACACATCTGATTGCATTAATTAGAAAGTATCTTTAATGTATAGTGCAATTTGCGATATGGTTTATCCTGTTGTACCCAATACCAGTTCTTTAGTATGAAATAACTCCTTACATTATATTTGGTGAAACTGTGAAGCCTGTTTCTTGCACCACTTCGTGGTTATATCTAATCGATATGTTTGTGCAGCTTCTTTGACGGCCTTGTTTAAGCATATTGAGAGCACTGATGAACCGAGTGCTGATGAAAGTATTCGTGAAAAGGTTCTAAGCTTTATTAAAGATAAGGTGAGAAACCTTCTCATGTGAATTTCGTAACTATAATTTGCATTTTTCTTTTCTCCACAGTTGAGGAAAATGTAATGTTATATTTCAGGTGTTTCCTCTTAAGTCTGAACTATTGAAGCCTCAGGAGCAAATGGAAAGGCATATAACTGATTTGGTGAAGAAAGTAGGTTCACAGCCTTATTTTTTTTAAGGAGCATTTTAACTCTCTATTTTTGGTCATGTCTTTTATGTTGAGTCATTTGTTTTCTATGTTCTGGTGAGTTGGTCCCCTCCACTTGTTTTTAATAAATATAAAAATGTTAAAAATCCAGATTTGATTATATTTCTTTGGGTATTCACTAAAAGGTGCCAAACAATTTGATTGAGTGCAATTGCAGAGTTTACAAGATGTAACTGGTGCAGAATTTAAAATGTTTATGGATTTCTTGAGAAGTTTGAGCATATTTGGAGAGAATTCTCCTCCAGAGCGCGTGCAAGAACTGATTGAAATTATTGAAGGACAAGCTGATCTAGATGCACAGTTCAAAGTGAGTACATGTTTATTGTTATGGATTTGAATAGATAGTAAACCTAGTATTTCTCCTTATATGAGGTCACTATAACTCTTTGTGCAAGTTGAACCAGTGATGACTTTTCTGAAATAACTTCCTTGATGTGTTGCTTGACAATTTGATCTGTTGAAGCAACAGTGGAATGAGTCATCTGCCACTTGTGATGCATTTAATTGATTTTGACAATTCAATTGAGGATGACAAATTGACAATAGGTTCTTCTATATTACTTACATTCTTAGCAAAATGAGATTTAGACCACTTTGCTCTTACAGTGCATGTTTGCTCCCTATTTTTGTCTGTCTGATCACATGAATGTGAATGGTGATTCCATATGCTTTGAATGCTTTCACATGATGTGTATATGTAACAAGTTATTTTAATGTTTTGAACGGTGATTCCATATGCTTTGAATGCTTTCACACGATGTGTATATGTAACAAGTTATTTTAATGTTTTAAACTGGTAAACATTTTTATTCACAATCTTGCTTCTGAAAACAAGTATTGTGATAAGGTGAATGTAGGCTGGGTTAGACACTTAGACCTACCAAAGAAAATGTAGGCTGGGTTACTTCATAATCTCTTATCACATGGAACCACAATTGAAGGTATTTGTATGACTATCTCTTTATTATGATTGGAATTTTGGCATTCTTCGTTATATTAATGAGAAAATGTGATGCATGCATTGGTGGTTGAGCTTGGAAATAACAGCTAGATGCTTTTATAGGTCGGGGATGAATAATGGCCTTGCTAGAGTGTGCAAAAGATCTGATAAAAACTTAAGCTTGAAAATAACACCTAAATTCGCTAAAAGGAGTGTTAAGTGTGTTCATATTGCATGTCCCTTGAAGTATAATTTAAATATGTATTCGCGGAAACAATCTAAATGAATAAATCTTTACCCCGCTATTTGCTGTCCGTGGCTTCAGCTGTAGGTAAAACATCTAGAAGTCAATCCTCGTGATTGGTTATCATAAATATTAATAGGTCCTTGTTTGTCATAATGTCAAACAGTGTAGTCAAGTCGTCACCTGGGCATTGCCTAGGCGGTTGCCTAGGCTTTTTTGGACTATCATTTAAGTAAACGATTTTAAACTTTACTTTCATTTACTTAAGATATTTAATGTAAATAAGGTTATACCCCCATTTGAATTCAATAAAAAATATTTTAGATCCCAATTCCTAAAGAATAAAAAGCCAACTTTTCAGTTAAAAAACAAAATCCCTTTTTTTAGCGCATTTGTCAAAATTTCAATTTGTTTGCTAATTATTTCTCAAAATTTCATAAATTCTATTATAACAAAATATTATTAAAACCCAATAGTCCAGTTAAAAAAAGTCTAATTTTTTAGTCTCTAAATGTTTTGTCTAATATTGAGTCAAAAAGTCAACTAATAGTTTAGCAAATAAAGGCTTACATTCAAGCATTACAACATTAAATGTTAATTTGCCTAGATTATTGTCAACCCGAGGTGGTTTGAATTGTTATGTGTATATATATATATATATATATAATTTAATTATTTTTATCGCCTGGGCATCGTAGCGCCTTGCCTAGCCAAGCCTAATCACCTAGGCATCGCCTAGACGCCTTGACTGCATTGATGTCAAAGCAACTTCACCCAGCTATAACTGAAATTGATGTTAGGGAGCATGGAGATGCTAAAGTTTAAGTTGGGGTGCATCGTGCATAAGCATTAATATTCTTCTTGAATTAATCTTTCATCTCCTCCCAAAATTTATTTTTTTATGTTTTATTGTAATCCTACTTGGGCATTAATAATGTTGATTGCAACCTCATCTAACACTATTTTAATCGACATCAACTTGTCGCTTACTGTCTTAATCTCTATAGTATTATCTTTCATGTATTTTATCCACTATTATTCCTACTCCATTTCTCTTATTTCCCTTTCTTGAGTACAAAATTCCTATATTCTTGAAAATAGATATAAAAAGTAGACATAAAGTGTACATAAGACCAATGTGTCGGGATCACAAAAAATAAAGAACATAAGTTGGAGAGAGCTAGATGTGGAAACCCTAGAAAATATGTTTTGTGTACATAGACCCTAGACAAAATCTGTTACTTAGATTATGTTTAGTTATATATATATATATATAATCTTTTTTTTCTTTTTTCCCGTAAATAACATCTAACTTTATGTGGATATTGGGTATCTCTTCTGCTAGCGCTTTTAGTGCCCTAGAGAGAAGGCCTTGGCACCACTAGGCGATGCCGTCTTATTGAGTGGTGCTAGGGGTCCTAGCTAGGCAAGGTGGTTTTCTAGGTGTCGCCTAGGCTACGCTACCATAAACTCCCTTTGTCTTCCATCTTATTTGATGATTTTTCCCTTATAGTAATTCATTTATAATTGTGCTTAATAATTTCCTATTTTTTCCTTGCATATTTTTTTTGGTATACCATTGGCAATTCATGTTGGTTTGAACAAGTGTTTTAAAAGGCGTGAGAGGCTTATGCGGCTATGCTTCAAGGTGAGGCTCAAGGAAAATGCCTTGAGGCTCAACCTGAAGGCTTAAATCTCATGAGGCTAATGCCTCAAATTGTGAGGCTTGCTTTATGTCCGAGGCATGTGCCTCATACATTAATAAAAATATGGTTCTAACCAAATTTACTGAGACTTGAACATTAAATATTTTTTTAAGGTGTGGCCTCATACATTAATCAAAAATAGGGTTCCAACCATAGTTCAAAAACCCGAAAACTCGACTCGAAAGTTAGCTAGGTCGAGTAATTTGAGAAACTCAGCTAAGTCCAACTCGGAATATATATGTACCAATTATGCAATTACCAATTTCTTGGCATTTTATCTACGATTGAATCACAAATAACTTGAAAAACCTAGGTTAAAAGAACCGAAAGTAGGCAGATTTTGTAGCCTCAAACCTAAAAACTAGATTTAACAGAACTGGTAGTAGGATGGCATTGCAGACCCAAAACTATATGATGCAAAATCAGTGTGACGTTTGAGTTTAGGTTTTAAAATAATTGAAAATAATAAAAATACCATTTTGTGACTCGACCTAGTCTGGCGAGTCTAAAAACTTGACTCGACTCGACTGAGTCACTTGAGTAACTTGTTGAATAGTGTCTCCTTCGAGTTTTGAGGTGACTCGACTTGAAATTCAGTCGAGTAACTCGGCCGAGTTACCTTGGTGACTCGCCGAGTTTTCGAACTATGGTTCCAGCCACTTACTAAGACATTAACATTAAATTATAAGGTGTGTACCTCATAATTTCCTGTCAATAAAAAACATTAATATTTTTTCTTTTTTCCATTTTTCTATCATATATATTAACACTTAATTTATTATGTGTAATGTATTTGGGCTTTTAAAAACCTTGTTGAGTATATTTCACTCTAATTTTATAGTAGGTGGTATTGCAAAGATTTGGAGCCATTGTCTAACATATGTAGTTGGTGACTACTTTGTAATTGTTTGCTGGAATCCAAAATCAACCACATGATGGTTGAAGTTGAACATTATCCGTCCTTTTTTTTATAACATTATCCGTCTTTTAATATGTATATGAGCCAAAAAGTAAATCTAAATTTTAGCTGTTCTTGCCTCTCTTTAATTTATTTTTTATGGCTGAATAACTTATATAGTATTACATATGCGCGTGCATACACACACACACACATGTATGTATATATGTATGTATGTATTACCTTCAATAAATTTTTGAATCTTTTTACGATATTCTTATTATTATTTATTGGGTTGTTAAAATGAGGTAGCGTAAGGCTTTCTTGTGAGGCTTAAGCCTCACGCCTCAAGCCTTACGCTTCACGTATCTTGAGGTCCCATTGTCATGCCCCACACCTTCTCGTTTTAAAACACTAGTTTGAAGTTTGAACATATTTTTTTTGTATGTGCCATTCTATTATTGTCAAGTGATACAGAATCTGGATGATAGTTTTGCTGGAAAATAGGCATAATCTCTCTTCTGCAACTTCTTATGCTCTCAGTAGTATTTAACCCTTGAAACAATATCTCTTCTGTTTACAAGATTCTTGTGTCTTTATGTAATTGTTATAATAATACTTCCGCCTTATGATGCTACTGTACCTCTCTTGGTACTTAATCTTGCTGAGAATGCCTTTTAATACTGCAGGTTTCAGATGTGGATCACATTGACAGATTAATATCATGCCTATACATGGCTCTTTCATTTTTTATGGTATGGGCTGTGTTTCACATTGATTTTCCCCAGTTTAGTCAATTATATTATTCTCTGTGAAACTGAAATTTTATTTTACAGAGGGGTGCATCAAACAGCAAGTTTCTCAACTATTTGAACAAAGATATCATACCTGTGTTTGATGAGGTAATACTATAATTTCCTTATCCTTTAGTACTATGAACTATTGAAGTTTTGTTCTTTTGGCTTTTTTCTTGTTGTATTATGATTATCTTTCTATTTATTTGCATCGTTGTATCTACGTACCACTCAATTCAACATCCATTTCCACTTTGATGAATGTGTTTGATTTGTGGATGCTCTTTGAACCAATGTTTTAAAACTTGAACCGTCCATGGGGTTGGGTGGACTCAATCTAGTTGAAACGTGATCCAACATGGTTGACCCGATCACCAGCTGAAATTAGAAATTGTAAAAGTAGTAGTTAGAAAAATGAGAAATATTAAGTATTATAGGAAAGATCTCTCTCTCTCTCTCTCTCTGACCTTGATTCCTCTGTTTCTCTCATATCATTGCATATTTCTCTCCAATGGCAACATAAACAAAAATTCTCATCCTTTTCAATGTTGTTGGGATGACAATTGGATGGTGAGAGTGATAGTCCTCTAGATCCCCCCCAAGCCTCTCTCTCTTTCTCTCTCCCCCCTCTTCTCCACTCTCTATGTTTAGTGATTCGGTTGGTTCAAGCAATTCATTGATTGATCCATCCAACCTTCGGATTTGTTTTGTTTTGGATGCAACTCCGAGTAGAAGGTTGGAGTACCCCTACTAAGGAGTCGGTCCCTTGGTTAACCGGTCCAAATGTCTGGTTCGGTGAACGTTTTGAGACATTACTTTGAACATTCTTTGTGTTGACATAAACTTTGATTGTTATATTCCTAAATGGACAATGAAGAAGCCTATAGAATTTACTATACATTAGTAATAGAAAAATATTTAATGACTTTCTAATTCTTTCTAGGTGAATGGTTAGGTTGCCAAGAAGTAACATATTCATTGAATTAGTGTAGTCGAGATGAGGATGTTGAGATGGATGAGTGGAAAATAGTGTAGTCAAAATATTGCGTAAGCAACGCCTTGCCTAGCTAGGACCTTGATCTCCTATCTCGGGTCTAAGTGGTGCTTGGTAAGACGTGGTATCCTAATAGTGCTTAAACATAATTTCCCAGGCACTAAAGCGCTAGTTACAAAAGGTTCTTGAGACCTAAGTAAACTTACCTTTTTATTTACAAAAAAAATAAAAATAAGATAAGCATTTTTTACTTAATAGATTTTTGCCTCTTGATGTCCTTTGTCCAAACTATTTTCTATTTGTTTGTAGTGGCGCACGGTCCTATGTATGTTTTTTAATTTTTTATTTTCAATGATATTTGAACATCTTAAATATTAATAATTTTAATAAATAAAGTAAATTTTAGTCGCCTAGGCAACGCCTTCTTAGGGAACCCCTATTGCCTAGGCGTCGCTGGTCTTATGGAGTGGCACTCGGACTTTTATGTAGCATTCAGAGCTATACTATTTAGCACTTGGTTGGTTGTTAGATATGAGCGTGGATTCAATTAATTTACCAATCCGTGTAGTCTTTAAGATTTATGAGGCCTCTTAAGCTCATATCATTGTGATTCCAATTGTTCTATTATGCTTCAGGGGTTAGAATGTGTTTTAGTAATTTTATTTTGATGTAATGATGCTTTTCCATGTCAGCTTCCAGAAGAACGAAAACTAGACTTGCTCAAGAGCCTTGCAGAAAGTTCACCTTATACAGCACCGCAGGATTCACGCCAGCTTCTTCCATCTGTTGTTCAGCTGCTAAAGGTACATAATTTGTACTTTTGTAGACAATGCATGGAGTATGTCAATGTGGAAGGATCTATATTAGGTAGATCGAGTTCATGGAATGAGTACATGGCAATTGCTATGCTCAACTTTTGACATTAGTGTCATAATGTTCCTTTTGAAAGTAGTATGTCCATACTCTATACCACCATCCTTCACCATTATAAATTAATATTTTTCCTTGTAGAATCTTTGCCTAATATCAGTTGTTACCCGACTTGTCAACTATTCCATATCACTATAGCCTTTTCTTTCCATACTATAAAATTGAAGCTTTACATATATAACCACCTTTTCCTCTAGGAGTTTGTACACTTTTGTGTGGACTCTGTCTCATGGAATTTTCTCCTTTTGATTTTATATTCACAGAAGTACATGTCTCGGAGAAAGACTGGAGAAGAGATGAACTTTACTTATGTTGAATGCTTGTTGTACACCTTTCACCATTTATCTCATAAGGTTATTGATTTTTATGATCCAATTTTTTTTAAACATGCTTTCAAGTCAGTTATTTCTAATTGATTCTTATTTGATCTTTGTTGTCATATAGACTCCTAATGCCACAAATAGTCTTTGTGGGTACAAGATAGTGACTGGACAACCATCAGATAGGCTTGGGGAGGATTTCTCTGAACTCTATAAAGACTTCACTGAGAGGTACGTTATACCATCTACTCTCTCTCTGTGGATATTTTATTTTATAAGTAGTGATGTCTTGATTTGTATATAAATTTCAGAGAATTTCCTCCCTCAATTTTATAAGTACTGATATTCTGATACGTATGCTAAAATTTCCTTACCGATACTCATACCAATACTGATATTTTGAACGTGATCAAAAGATCCTTAGCCTTTTGGTTCAAAATATATAAATGTAGTTTAGATCCTTAGCCTTTTTTTATGAGAGGTACTATAGTATCGGCAAGTATTGGACTGATACGCACAGCTACTGTGCGATCACGAATTATATTATTTTGCGTACCAGAGTAACGGTCCTTTCCAATACTGGTATGTACTGGACCGGTACATCTCGATTTTTTGAACCATGCTAGTGATACCCCCTGCAGGGCATCCAAAACATAGATCCCTCACATCCTTCAGATGATCCCAGGAAATAACAAAGAGGATTGAGAAGTAGCACCATGTGGTCCAAGCAAACCAACAATGACACAATAAAAGATTTCCGTCCTCTTCCTCCCCACAGGACACATCTAATTGGAATTGATTTACCTTTATTTCTAAGATGGTTGATTATGAGGATCTTGATTTAGAGTGAATATTGACCTGGAATATTTCTGAGCTTATTCCAGAAGAAAGAAAAAGGGAAAAGAAAATTTGGCAACAAAAATAGAACCTCAAATATTTCTAAACTTTTGGTTATGAGAAGTGAAAAGAATGATTATTTGTTTTGTTTTATGTAAAAGAAAGATCATGCATTTCCTGTCTTTAGGAGTTCTCTAATCCATTTAAAGGAAAATTGCTTAAAAGCTTAGGGAAATTTACAGTTTCTATGGGAGCCCAAGAGGAGGGAAAATGAATACCCATATTAGTTCAGCATACAAACTGACACCTGAACGACTAGCAGCGTGTAGATAATACGTCAAAATTTCTCTACCTTGTCTTCTCAAAAGGTATATATATTCTTAATTTCTTGACTACCAGAAACTCCAGCCAGCTTTCTCAATTATTGAGATAAGGAAGACCATTCACTTCATCTTATTCCTTGAAATGACCTGAAGATCCGCTTGTGCTTCTCAACTCCACCCTTCAAAAGGCTTGATAAAGCTCTGCATCTCTAGAAAACTTGAAAATTTTGTAGTATATCAGTAATCAGTTGGTTATGCAAAAACTATTGTCAAAAAATCCCAAATGAAATGAAATGTTGCTTTGTTAGGTTCAATATGCATATGGCTCGAAATCACTACTCACTCTATATGATGTTCATTTTCTTGTCTGCCTCGGTGACAGTTATAGAACAAAACCATCATCTCGGCAACCTTCGATTCTTCTTCTTTTTCCCTACTTTGGGCGTCGACGAATCCATTGAGATACCAGAGAACCAAATCTATCCAAAATTGATTTTAAAAAAAGATAAAGAACCCCAACAGTTTGATGTATACTAGGAAATAAGGCTCAGATGCAAAAATACATGAAATGCTTTTTTTGTTTTTTGTTTTTTAATGATTTAAAAGTTATACATGTGTGTTATAACTTATATATTATACAAAGCATAGCATCAGATTGTGGTTAATAGATATCATTGGTTAGGGCGCCGTGCAGGGTTGTGTGGTTAATGCATGTTTAAAAAAGTTTATAGTCTCCAATTGAAACAACGACCCATTATTATTGTTCTTTTTGTTGCCCTTTGAAACAATGACCATTTTGAGTGAAAAAATAAAATACGCGAACCTCTTGAGTTTTGCCTGTTTATACGATAACAATCACTGCAATTCCCTTTGTGACAACAAGAAGACGAATCTAGATTCCCTAATCTCTTTTAGAATCTAGATTCACTCTCTTTTGTTTCACTCTCATTGCCAATATTCAAGCAACCTAAAGGTAATTTCTATCATTTACATATTGAAATTTAGTTTTTATGGGTTTCTCTCTCATTCTCATGTACCTATTTGAATCTTATGATAGGCTTTACATATAGGGTTTATTTTTACAAAGATATTATTGAATTTTAAGTTGGTTTGAACTTTTAAGCTTATGTTAGGGTTTGAATATTATGGGGTTCTAGTTTAGAGGATCATGATATTTTATTTTTTTTGAATGGTGAATGATGATATCCGTTTTTTTTTGGGATCGGTAATCAATAGCTATATATAGCTAAAATGCCAAAGCAAAGTACACAAGCATAAGGTGGAGGATACGAGGAGTAACCTCCCAACCTTGAGCCCAACGGCAAAAAAACAACCACCCAGCAAATAACAAACAGGAACAACAATGCAACAATACTCATATCAGTCCACCTAGATTTGCGAAGAGCGGCAAATGGACAACCATTCCAAGATTGATTGCCTAATGCATGCGCAAATGTGAGGGATCGAAGAAGGGGAATTCTCGAAGACTCTAGGATTCCTCTCCTTCCAGATCGCCCAGGCTATCGCTCCGTTTGTTAAAATAGTTGAATGGTGAATTATGATATTTTGAGGGCTATATAATTGCAATTCTTTTGTTGAATGGTGACTTTAAATGATTATTAGTAGTTGGTATCATGTTTCTTATTTATTTATAGTTATTAATTATTTTTAAATTTTCTAGTACTTTTCTTGTGTTTTTGCAGTATAAAACCCATACCTCCTAACCGGATGATTGTTGTTTAAAACATGTACCTGTACTTGGTGACTAAGTTCTAGAATACCATTCTTGAGAAGAGAAATGCTAGCCCTAGACACAGACTTTCCAATCTTTCACTGTGGTAGCGACAAGTGTTGCTCCTTTTCCCGTTACCTTGTGAACCAGTATAAACCATAAATTCCTCCTTTTGAAAAATTTGTTTTCTTAACTTGTTGAATCCCAGCAACGCAGGTGTTGCACCCATAGTGAGAGTTTGAAAAAAAAATTCAATTTTGTGGCTAGTGAGTCTTCTTGGGAAATCCAAGAGATAACTTTATGTTCAGGTTTCTTGTTCTTAACCATGGAACAACATGGACAACTAACTCGAAAGCACCCTGGCAAGTGGCAAGCCCTCAGTTTATCCTTATTCACATGCACATATGTACACAATTAGCTTTTTGCAGCATTAATCTGCCAGTAGAAGGTGCATATATCTTTATATGTTGACTTTGGAGCATCACTATTTGAATAAGACTGGAATTGCTCTCCCTATTTCTAGTGAGCACATGTACAACGTGGTTTTACACTGTTGCAACTATTTGTATTCTAATAGCATAGCATTTTATTGAGTAATGGAGTTGACATCTTGATGGTCGATGTTCCAGGTTGAGTAATGTTGAGGATCTTGCTAGGGCTACCATGAAGAAATTAACGCAGGGAATGTCAGAGCATAATAAAGCAATGGCAGCTGCTAAAACTGCTGAAGCAAAGGATACCATTGTGGGTTTTTTCTTGGGAACTGGCATGGTTTTTTGTTGAGCTACATCTTTAGCATATAGCTTACAATTTTATCATCCGTAATCTGCAGAAAAAGCAAAAGCAGAATACCACAACTGGACTGCGAACCTGCAATAACATACTAGCCATGACACAGGTGAAAGGAAATGAATTTCCTGTGTTGTATATACACGTGTATGTACGCTTGAACTGATTTTCTTATGCTGTTTACAATTCAGCCATTACATTCCAAATCACCTTCATTTATTGGGGATAAGAAAATCAATCTGTCATGGAAAGAAGTAGCAAAACCTTCAGCGCCTTCTACTGCTGCTACAGCTGGGTAGGAGAAAGAACTATTCTCATCTCTTGTTCTCCTTGTTTTGTTCCCATCTTATATCCACTTGCAATGCAGAGGGAAGCGAACTGCTACTAATGGTTCAAGCAATACTGCATCCAAAAAGGGTCGAGGTCCGGGTGGTGTGCAGAGCCAGCTTGTTAACAGGGCTTTGGAAGGTTTGTCTCGTGGTGGGAGAAGTGGCGCAAGAGGCAGGGGGCGGGGCAGACACGGAAGAGGAAGGGCCTACCATTAGCATTGATTCACTTCGGAGAAAGGCGTACTGGTACAGAAAAGTCATCCAATGTAAAAAAAAAAAAAAAATCTTTTCTACTTGTATTGGGCCTCCTAACGAATTTTGTTTTTTTATTGAGGAAGTTAATGGGAGGTTGAGATTCATTTGGGATAAAGATAGTTCTTGATTAAATTCTTCTGAAACCGTCTAACTGGACCGGGTCAAAGGGATTAGGCTTTTCATCCCAATCCTTTCTAAATAGCATCCTTTAAAAGAAAAATGGAAGTAGTCTATTTATTATCACTATTATTACTATTATTATTTCATGTGTTTGGAGCATTATGTTCATTTTTTATGTGTGGGGTGGGGACAACGCTCTCTACACCTTCATAAATGTTGTTTTATTTCTCACCTTATAAGGGAAAAAGGTTATGCTGGATTTCATCATAGCCACATGTTGATGTGCCATAGTATTGATTTTCTTTATTGCAGTTTGCATTGCTGAGGCTTCTGCTTTTGAGGGTTGTGGGAATTTCAGGGACTGTTGAAGTGAATTTTCACTTGTGCTATGTATTTCTTGTTTAGTCAACTGCCTAATGGAACTAGTAATGGCCTTTACTCTTTACTAAACTGCTTTCTATCATAGGTAAGCTCTCCAGTGGCAGAAGCTAGATGCATACATGGAAGCTTGTCCCCTGGCTGCATGTGAGTATCGATCGTCATGGTGCGCTTCTCACTTCTGCCTTTGATTTGCTTTTTGCTTTTCCTGCCAAAATATTAGTGGGACAATGCAAAGAGAAACATCTGGGTTTTCTTTTCACAGTAATCAGGATAAGTATAATGGTATTCAACTGCTATATTGCTTTGTAAGAGCAGATACCCCCAAATTTTTTTTTTTTTGGCTGGGGAGCTAACCCAGAACTACTGGTTAGAAAAGTTGATTGTTTATCTAGAAGCAAACAATTTGGTGATTAAGTTACTTTACTAATGTAAGGTTTTGAACTTGCATGCTATTGATCCCGGTGGCAAAACTGTGCTCATTGTCTTTAGCTATTCCTTTTACCCATTTCAACACCTCATTCTACTTGCGTCCTATTTATCTCATTCGATGAATGTTCATGCTCCATTTGTTTCGATGTAGGGGAAAACAAATAAAATCCGCAGAAAATTTCATTGTTTGTTTGCTGGTAAAAAAATTTTTGTAAGTAAAATGTTATACATAAAATGAACAACTTTTGTGGAAAATGACTTACATTTCAATTCAAAAACTAGCATGTCAATTTTTCGTAAAATTCTTCTCGAAGTATATTTTTAAAACTACAAAAGTACCCCTCTTCACATATTTTATATATTATTGTTATTTTTACATGTGATTTTCAATGTTCTTACAAGAATGCAATTAAAGAACAAAAAATGAGAGAAAATAATCTTTACCGTAATGTGCAACCAAATGGAACTGAAGTGACGAACACCTCACCCCAATTGAATTTCGTTAGGCATCCAAAGGGTGTAAAAGACTGATGAGGCTTGTCAAAAATATATATATATATATATGTGTGTGTGTGTGTGTGTGTATAGCAAGTCAGTTGTTGGTACTTTGCAAATACATTATTTTAGAAAATCGGTTTTAAAAAAGTGCGGTTTATGCACTACTAAGCATACAATTTCAATTTTTTTGATTAGAATCAAATTGTTAGTGAAATGACTGAACTAATCCCAATGCGTTGAATGGCATTGGTTAGCTTCTCAAATAATTCATAGGATTAGTTCAGTCATATTTGCAACTAATTAAAATTATTCTTTTTTTTTTTTCTTCTAATTCTATCAAATTTCCAATTAAACATTTGGTCTACCAGATCCCTACAGTTGACTTGGTCTTTAGTTGACAATTTTAAAACTGTTTTGATGGAAATACTGAATGAGTTTGTATGCTTTATTGTGCTTAAGCATTGAGCTATTTTGCAAATTGGTTTCCCAAAAGTGCGGTTAAGGGAGCCAAACCTATGGTAGCTGCTATACCACAAGCAGGCCACTACTGTTTTTATTTTTTATTTTTATAGGTTATATAGATTAATATGAGCCCAACCTATCTTGGCTTTGGCACTGTTAACTAAGCAAGGTTGAAAGGAGTTTTATAAATAAATAAAAAACCCAAGGGAGTTCGGTACCAACAACAAAAAAATGCCTAGTTGGACACTGATTTTGCATATGGCAGGACGGCTCTTTGATTTTTATAGTTAATCATGCACAAAAAATGTGTTTGGCAATTGTCAGTGAGAATCAATTATGATAGGAACGTTTGGATGGACGAAAACGAAGCAAGATTACCATAGGTATTATAAATGGTATAATATTTACCAACCTATTTTTTGTGATGATTGGACTTAGTGATGCTTCTCGAGTCACCTACATGCTTCGACAGCGTTGAATAGTTATCATGTTGTAAAGCAAACATATGTGCGAAGTGGGAGTTTGAGAATTACTCGTTTAAGAATATTTTAAAAAATATTGGCAAAATTCCAAAATAAATCTAAAATATATCAGGTAAAATATAAAATCAGATTAGTAATTATATAAAATATAAATAAATATATTTTACCTATTAAATATTAAATTAGCTTTTTAAAAAATTCATTAATAATTCGTAAAATGCTCAACTTTTTAAAAAATTACGAATACTTTGTGAATTATTCATTCAAATAAAAAGTATTATTAAAAAGTGGGCCTTGGATTGTCTCTGGCGAAGCCAGAAACCCCTCTTGGGGTTCCATACATTGTGCGACAGTTGGCGTAAAAATGGGGAGAGGTTATTTAATTTTCTCCCCATGATTTTGACTTCTCCCCGTTTGATATCTCTCCCCCTTATTCTCACACTTACCGCCACATGTCTTATTATGTGCGGGGAAGTCAAAATCATGGACCCCATGATTTTGACTTCTCCACTACTTGTCCCCTATTCTATGGAACCCCGAGATAAGCCCTTTCTGGCTTCGCCAGAGACAATCCAAAGCCTAAAAAGTATTATTAAAAAGTCGCAATAGAGAACTTTGTTACTATCAAGGGCAACCAAAACCTTACAAGAGGAAAACCTTTGGGCATGAGAAGAATTCATTGCAAGCCTCTTCCACAAATTGATGCAAGTGCTGACCTCTTTCTTAGATTTTAATGCATTAACATGACAATTAGTCTCTCTTTCGGTTCTCCCACATGCAGTGCCTCTCTACTATACAATCATCCGTCCTTCCTCTCATCTCCCTTTGTACGGTACTTTAGGATTTTGGGAACTCAAGATTTGATTAAAGAAAAAGATTAATTTTGAGCGGAGCTCTGCTTCATGGTGTTGAAGCGGAGAACCTCTTTTTACACTATTGGTGTAGCACATTTGTAATTAATGGAAGAGGCTGAGGCAAATTTGCAAAACTGCATAATTACAAGAATGCCACTTGATAGTGTAAAGGGGAGCTCCAATCAACGTCGTGAACAGAGCTCCTCTTTGTATTTAAACGGTTAAAGAAATTCAATTGATGAGAGAGAGAGAGAGAGAGGTCTAATGTAAAGCTTTAGTATTGAGATCTTCATCACCATATATTGGTTGAAGAACGATTATGTGAAACACTCCTAGTCGATCCATCCGTTACCGTCCAAACGGTAGACATTTTGTTGTTGACCAAAGCAAAGTATCAATTGAATGGTCAAGATCACTAACCTCAATGCGGCCATTTTTGGATGTTGATAGGTATCAGCATCACATCAAATACCTTAATTGTCACAAGTTTATCTAATCATCATTAGTGTCTTACAAACTTCCATTAAGAAACAACATGAAAGCTAATTTGAGATGCTGAAAGGTACCAAGAAACAGTGAGAGAAGAAAAAGGAGACATACCCTCCATGTGAGTAAGGTCTAGGGACAAAGCAAAGAAACGTGCAATGGGGGGCACATGGTAGGACATGATTCTAACAAGCTCTCTTTCTTTCACAGCTCATCTCCCAAATCCCCCCACTACCCCCCAACTATACCACACTATCTGGCTATATATATATATAGAGTAACATTCTAATAAGTCAGACTCATTTTAAGTCTTTAATGAGCAGCTCTCTTAATATGACACGCGACAGTTTGTTATGGAATCCAAACCTCCCAAGAGACTCAGGACAAAACATCAATTCGTTCAATCGAAGATGAAAAGATCAGTCATTTCAACAACCTAGGCAGGGTCTAGTGAACCCTACGAATTAATGCTGACAAACTAAGAATTAATTGGATGGTCTAAACATTTCCTTTCGGACTGAATTTTTTACATGTGTCTCCCAATAGACCCACCTTAACATCCAACAGTCGGATGCAAAAAAAGATTGTGACATGTCAAATTGCTAGAGGACCGCTCATTAAAAGTTTAATGAACATGGGTCATTAGTACCCTCCATATATATATATATAAAGGGATTATACTATACTAAAACTTACACACACTTGGGTGTGATAACAAATCAAGCAATGGGTCAAATGAGCATGATCCACCAAACATGACCAATCAAATAAATGGTCTCAGATGAGGGTTCCCATTAATTGAATGATCTGATGAAACCCTAGAAAATGGTGAAGGGATATCTTAAAAAAATGTGTCCCTTAAAAAAGGGGGTTTCCCCATATTACCCCTCAAGTTTGAGGGTGGTGTGATAACAAATCAAGAAATGGATCAAATGAGCATGATCCACTTGACATGGCCAATCAAATAAATGGTCTCAGACGAGGGTTCCCATTAATTGAATGATCCGATGACACCTAGAAAATGATGAAGGGATACCTTAACAAAATGTACGTGCCTCTTTTTAAGGGGGTTTTCCCCGATTACCCCTTAAGTTGTTGGTGTGATTACAAATCAAGCAATGGATCAAATGAGCAGGATCCACCTGACATGGCCAATCAAATAAATGGTCTTAGATGAGGGTTCCCATTAATTGAATGATCCGATGAAACCCTAGAAATTGATGAAGGGATACCTTAACAAAATGTGTCCCTTAAAAAGGGGGTTTTCCGTGATTACCCCTCAAGTTTGTGGTTGTTCCCCTGATACCCAAATTTTAAAAACCCTTCTGTGAATGCCCCCACACACATGTGAAGGAGTTTGCTCATGCGAACTTTTTCCACTTTGGACTATTTTATTCAAACTATTTGAAGAAAATACATTTGTATCCCCTTCATTCCTTATCATCCATGGAGAGCTTCATTCGTTCGTTATCAACAATGGAGACGCTTCGTTCATCAAGAAGAGTCCCCCAACACTTCATTACCTATCGTTTCGACTGAGATTTCTACAAGAAAACTTCATTCCGCTAAACTAGTAACCACGATCATGAGAGAACGCCATAAGCTGAAAAAAAACACCCATTTTTCGAGTTTCTTGTACTTTTAAAAAATGAATGTTAAAATCATTACATGTATGATTAACCTAAAGAAAAGTTTATAATAATTGCATTTATGATTTTTAAACCTTAAATTTCATGTTAGATGGTTATACATGTTTTTTTTGTTTTTGTTTTTTTTTTATACAGTGTGTGTTCGATACTCAACAAATCGGATTGATACTTCATATCGATATTAGTTGTGTTCCAAAGTTGGAGACGATATGTATCAATACCTGGTGTATCAATCACGTGTATCGATAGGTTCCTATACTTTGTGTATCGACATGGGTATTGAATTGCAGCGATTTGAGTATCAAGCAGATGTATCGACCTCGTGTATCAATCGGTATCGATCCAGCGCACAAAAGTTTTGTTAAAACTCAGAAATTTTACGGATTTTTCATCTGTTTTTAAAAACGCTCCTTTTAAATTTGTACAAAAAATATCCATTAATGGAGAAATGAGAGAAGCTTCGTGAGATGGGAAGATGAGAAAGTGAGAAGCTTCTTCCATCTCACTCACATATGTAAATCCATCTGTTCCTTTTTTTTAAAAAAATACTAGAAACTCTTCTTTAAAGTATGAGTGGTAGTGGAGGGGTATCTAAGACTGTTCATAAAAGTTGAATTATGAAAAATGCTCGGAAGCAGGGAAGGGTTTTTAAAAGTTGGATACTTTGAGAACAAACCCCCTTAAAGGGGCAATCAGGGAAAAACTCCCTTAAAAAATTCAAGGAATGGATCGAAAGGTGTAGGTTTAGTCATATGCAGTTGTAATAGGTGGGGGAATTATAGAGGAAGATTCCTCTATGTTACACTCATTAGATTATTATAAGGTCCCTCCAAAGAGATGGTCACGTCTGCACATGGTCGCTGAGTCCGCCTGATATTAAACTACTGCGACTTTCCACTATAACTGTTGCGACCCCAACACCTCCCAGCTGTAGCTAGCTGTTCCAATCTCCCATGTGAGCACCCCCCCTCCAATTCTTCAGGGCCGAGATGGTGTGTTAGAGAGAGAGAGAGAGAGAGAGAGAGAGAAGCAACAACTGCAACAATGTCTAATGAGATAGGATGAGGAGGGAAGAGAAAGTAATTCTGTGGTTGTTGTGGCTCTCATCCCTTATCCCAAGCGTTCTTGAGTATACTAAGAGGTGTTAGAACTTGAGAAAGAGAGAGAGAGAAGCAACAACTACAACAATGTCTAATGAGATAAGATGAGGAGGGAAGCGAAAGCTATGATGTTGTTGTGGCTCTCACCCGGCTCTTTAACTTCCCAAGTGTTTTTTTAGTACAATAAGGTTTGCTAGAGCTTGTTAGTTGGTTTGTTTAGTTCAATCTGAGTTTGTGTTATTGAGGCAGATAGAATGGCACAATTACCTCCCAAAATCCCAAACATGACTCCAAATTGGCCTAGTTCCCCTCACCAGAAGATACCTACTATGGGGAATTTGATACACAATACTACTTGGGGTGATGAATTCCTCGACTTCTCGTCGGCAAAGCGCAGTTCTCATAGGAGGTCAGCAAGTGACTCAATTGCCTTCCTTGAAGCTCCAATGATCGAAAATTGTCGGAGCTCCTCAGCCACATTCAGGCCTGGAAACCCTGAATTTGATCGGTTTGACGACGAGCAACTCATGTCCATGTTCTCTGATGATATACTCCCTACGGTGTCCACGTCCAATTCCTCAACTCCGTCGGATCACGATTGTATGAATGATGATAATCCAACACCATTTGATCAACAGCCGAAAAATGGATCCAGAGAGGTTCGGAGTTCATGCAAACTAGAACCACAAGTCCTCCCTCATTCAACAGCCTCGGGTGATCCGATTTTCGATACTAAAAGGATTAAGAGGTAACAATGCAATTATTTTCATCTATTCCTGTATTCGATAACATACTTGAAATTGAATTATTTTGTAATAATTATTGTACCAATGCAATATGTATTTATTTATTTATAATAAAGCTACCCAAAATTAAGAGAGGTGTAGTTTGTCCGACCCCTACCTGTTTATTAGATAGAATGATGAAAGGTACAACGGGGACATAAAACCAAATCCCCTAAACCAAGGAAACAATTACATAAGACCAATGTTTCTAAGATCCATCCATCCTTAAAAGACCTTTTAATAGGTTTAGGAACTTCCACTATAGAACTAAGTGAGCCTGAACTTTGGGTCAAACAAGCATCATTAGCAAACTAATCCGCAACTGTATTGGATTCCCTGTAAAATGATGAATATCATAACTGAATCTAGGAAGCCACTTACCAATAAGTTTCCTCCAATACCAAGCAGACCAAGGTGCAATACGTCCTTTAGCTCTTTAGATGAATATGCGAAATTGAATATGATTTTGTTAATTATGGTAACAATTCAATTACCTCGACCTTAATAATTATTTTTCGGTTTGTATTAGGGTCTTGGCAAACCGACAATCCGCGCAGAGGTCACGAGTGAGGAAGCTGCAATACATTTCCGATCTGGAACGGAGCGTCACCTCATTGCAGGTATATAATTTAACCTCAACTTTGTATGTTCTTCAGTTTCTTCCACAATATTATCATGTCTTTTGTTTTAAATTTATTATAATATCTTCAAGACTGAAGTATCGGCATTGTCGCCGCGGGTCGCGTTTCTATACCATCATCGCTTGATTCTCAATGTCGACAATAGCGCTCTTAAGCAAAGGATCGCCGCTCTTGCGCAAGATACGATTTTCAAAGATGGTAAGTAACTAAGAATTTGAATTAAACAAGATTAGTACTAACATAATGTTCATGAACAATTAAGTACATGGATGAACTATAAAGACCCTGATACTTAGAACTATATTGCTTTGATTGAATGGAAATGCTTTGGGATTGTTGGTTTAGGTGGATTTGGATTAACCCAAAACAAAGCATTAGCTGGTAGCTTTAATTTTCTTGCTTACCCACATATGGTTAACGAGGTTTAACTACACATCATGGTTTGTGCATACAATGCAGCTCACCAAGAAGCATTGAAGATGGAGTTGGAGAGATTAAGGCAAGTAGTGTATCAGCAGCAGAACCTTAAGAAGATGAGGAGAACTACACCAGTACCTCCATCCTCTGGCACCCATGGCTGTGCAGACAAAGAGCAGCTTCTCAACTGAGAGGGTGGTGAGAATTGAGAGGTTATGGTGCATTCTGCTAACCTGCGCAATCACGTGGTGTGTTCCCCTCCTGTGTAGAAGCTTAGAAGGGTCCTTGGCATGCTTAAAATATTGGTGGATAGGAGAATGACAAGCGGACTTCTGATCTTTAGAAAGATTGTTTTACTCAGTGACGTCAGAAATGGTCAGGGCATCGAACCGGTAAAGTGGCTGGTTCCCGGTTCCACCGTGTACTTTTTACCAATTTTTTTTTTTTTTTCATTTTTTCTCTAAAATTTTCCGGTTCAGCCGGTTTTGACGAGTTCCCACTGGTTCTGGCCGATTTTTAAAATATCCTGGTTTTGAGGGTTTTGGGAACCGGGGAGGGGGAAGCTGGTTCCTAGTTCCCTAGGTTTGACCAACCGGTCCAGTCCGATTCTGACAACACTGGTTTTACTCCACTGTTAGGAAGGGGTGGTGATTCTTATTTGTATTGTACTATTTATCTTTTTTTTCTTTTCCTTATTTTTTTTTAATTATTATGTTGGGAGGCAAAAGATGATGGGCTGTGGGGTGGGGTGGGGTGGGGTGGGGTGAGGTGAGGAGGGGTTCCTAGGGGTGTTTGATGCTGATTGTTGAACCTTTGAAGTGTTTTTTTTTTTGGGGTAAATTAACATAAGCCTTTAATTGTTTTTTCTGTTTTCCTTTGAAGGAAAGGAAGAACTGTAGAAAAGAACTTGATGAATCACTGGATCAAGCTCTCTTCTTATGTTTTTTTTTTGGGTTCGCGATATACGATTAGGCTGCAACCCCGTTAATTAATATGGTCAGTGATTGAGTGGATATATATTACCCATCTCACCCTTTGAGACTTGATCATGGATCTATGAAGTGGTGGCATACGCACACCACCAATGGGGCAAGACGGTAGGGGCATGTGTTTCTTAGCCTCACCTTGTCAGCATTTTCTAAAACCCTAGCTAGAAAGGGAAGCATTAAGGTTTAATAATTTCTACTTCACAGTGGAAAAGCGGAGCTCCCCTTCTTAGTGTAAAGAGAGTGACACTTCTATAATTATGAAGAAAGACAAGGGCAATTTCGCAAAACATTAACTCAATGGGTTTAATGCTAGAGTATAATTTTGAGGCGGGGCTCTGTATTACGGTAGTAAAGTGGAGCTCCCCTTCTTAGTGTAAAGGTAGTGACATTTTGTAATTATTGAGAAAGACGGACACTTTTGCAATAACTAAAAGATTGCCACCACCATAGGTAAAAAGGGGAGCTCCGCTTTTCCGTCATCATGAAGCATAGTTCCGCTAGCTTTCTAATTAAAATATCAATCCTAATGCTTTCTACAGTTTAGTTTTCTTATCTAGTAAAGATTACGAGCATGAAGGCCACGGAGGTAGGTATTTGTGATTTTTTTGGGTCAGTGATTGGCACACTACGCATTAGACTATGTAGTCTAATGCCATGGCCATGTGTCCCTTTTAAAATTCCTTTAACTATGGTTAAAGCTTAAGAAAATTAAAGTTAATATATATATATATATATATATATATATATATATATATATATATATATAAACCAGGGTTAGATTGCTTAATGTTAGGAGTGAGTGAATCTTAACTACGGTTGATGTATGATAAAAAGGGGGACATGAACCAATGAGGACTGCACATTGAACTACATAGTCTAATGCGGTAGTAAGTTAAGCATTTCCCTTTTTTTTTTTTTAGAAATCCTTTTTTGGCTTTAGTTGATGCATTTTTTTACATGTTGAAGGTGTTTTTACAGCTTAGATTTTAGTCGTTTTGCTTTATATTCAACATTAATTGTTATGGAAATGTCAAAATTTATTTTTTCCTACGTCGTCAGTCCTACGTAATAAGAAAGATCGTGAGCCGACTCGAGCTTATCTGGCTAGCATTAGAGGTAGACGAGCCTAAATAATAGGAAAGATCGTCAGCTAGCTCGAGCTCGATTATTTATAGACGAGCCAAGCTTGATCTGGCATTCCAAAGCTCGAGCCAAACTCGAACCAACTTATATATGTCACTAGCTGAGCTTGAACAACACCCAGCTCGGCTTAATTCGGCTCATTTACACACCTACTTGGCTCACTCCTAATTTGAGGATCTTTAGTTTATTGTGGTAAATGGGTAGCCTCACTCTCACTTGTACTAGTGTTAACCTTTGACATAGTAGTTCAATCTCCATGCATTTGTTTTTTCAGACGTTATTCTAATTAAATGTTTTTTTTGAAACTCTAGACATAATAGGGTATTAGGTATATGATACATGTTAGGAAATCACACAAAATGTGTAGAATAATATCCAATTATAACAAATAAATACAATAAAAAGAACACCATGATTTTTAACGTGGAAATCCCTTTAAAGTGAAAGGAAAAATCACAGGACCAAGTCCAGATAAAATCTATTCACTATGTGTAAAATAATGGGGTTACAATGAAATTCTCTAGACACCGCGAAAGGAAATCAACATCAAGTTACACCGTTCAAGTCTAAGAGGAAGGAGACAAAGCATTAAACACAATTTCCTTCTTAAAAAACAGCTGTTGGAGACTTGAGTAAGTGGTGGGTTCCGCTCCTGAGGAAACCCAACAATCCAGTGGTGTTGAAGTGAACAAGTAAGATGGTCCTGAAAATAGAGACCCGCAGCACCGGTGCAGTTTTAAGGTGATGAGGGGTGGTGGCTAATATGGATGTGACAGTGGCTCTAATAATAGGAGCAAGGGAAAATGGAGAGATGGCCGTTTATAACGCAAAGATGTAGAGAATTGAGTGTGATGCCCATGGGTTTAAAATGATGGTAATTGAAAGAAAGGAAAAGTCATTAAACAGCCATATCCATGCTTCAATTCGCTTACCCGTGGTTGCATTGGTGTAACGTACGAAATGCCCGTACTTAATGGTCTACGCCTCACTTTTTAACGGAAGCATATCTTATGTGTTCTTCCCTAGGTTTTTCCTAGTGGTCAACAGTTTTGAAGGTTAGGATTTCTATAAGAGGTGGTTAAAACTGTTACATCCATACAAACCAATTGATCCTGGCCTTCCAACACCCATGACCATAGGGAAGAACACAAAGGATATGTTTTCCTTTTTAACACTGACCAACTGTGGTTAAGATTCACTCATCCTTAGGGTTAAGTAATCCAACCTTGGTTTTTAGAAAAACAAAAAATAAAAATCTTAACTTTAATTTAGTTTAGCTTAATCAGGGTTAAATGGGGGTTAAAAGAAACACGAGGACACAGTGGTAACTTTAGTAGAATACCCACAGGTCTCACTGCACTTAAAAGAGAGAAATTGGTGTTTGTTCTTGTGAGTTTTAGCTCAAATTCTGTATATGGGTTTTGTTGGGAAGTTGATATGGATCTTACCCGGATCCTTGATGACCCGGTGTGCGACCCGAGTGACCCAATTAATAGGCAATGTGTGGGGTTCACCCGTATTTCTGGCCCATTTTGTCTTCACCCGTATTTCTGGCCCATTTTGTCTTCCCATTGTAACCTTAGATATATAAAGAGTTTTCTTTGATAATGCGGGATAAGGGGTTTTTTTGAAGGTTTCAGAAAGAGGGTTTTGAGAGAGCTTTTGTACACTGTTTTTTTCCGGTATTCTTAGTAGATTTCTTGCCGTTTCCTCCTATGAACGTAGACACTTTGCCGAACCACATATATCTTGTCTCTTTTGTGCGATTGCTTAGTTTCTTGTTTTCTTATTTCTTTAGATTTATCGAACTGGTTATAACAGTTCTTTTAGAAATGGATGCTTTTTTTCATCTATTTTCTCTTTTTATGAACAAAAAGACAAAAAAAGAATAATATTTATTTTTATTTATTTATAACTGACGCGTTAAGAAAATCAGCTCAAATACCAAAAACAAATGCTCCCTTAGAATCATCTAGTTAAGCTATTTTTGGAATGGGAAATCTCCAATTGCAAACCTCCTACATCCTTATTCTGGCCTCTCATGACGTTTCATTGAACATTGAACGACAACAAGTGACTTTAGGACTTGTTTGGATTCGTATTTTAATGTGTGATTGACAAACCTGTAGCCAGAAAACGTTGTTTAGGTATGCATTTCAAGGAAGTGTTTAAATATGAGCCAGACCCTGCGTTGAAGCGAAGCTCCTCATTTCAATGCAAAGCTCAGTGGCAGTTCTATAATTAGGGGAAAAGTCGGTGGCAATTTTGGTTCACCCATAATTACTTAACTGCCATCAGCTTAATAGAAAAGAGGAGCTCTGCTTCAACCGGCTCATATTAAGGTGTCATTTTGAATGCCTAAACTTTAGGTATACTTGTATATATGTCTACTACGAACAAATGCTCTCACATTTTAGACCGTTTGGTAATGCGTCTATTTGACATATAAAAAAGACAAAACACATTTCATGTTTAAAAATTCATCTATTACAGGTAGATGGTAGAACGGAAATTTCTAAATTTTTGTACTATTTTGCCCCTTAATTATTATTATTACAATTACAATTACTATTATTATTATTATTATTCGGCTATGGTATTCTAAAATTCGGTTGGTTTGGATTGATTAGCATGGTTACATATACATTTACATCTTTCGCACGATGGGATATGACTAAGCAGTCATGTACAAAGCTCTTATACATTACTATTTTCATTGTCAAATAATAATTTTTCTGCAGAATTTGGTGAAGAATTTTGAGAGTTCAAAGTATTGAGCTAGGCCTGCCTTATGACCAATTCTTGGGTAAAGAACATCAAGTCTTCACATTTGCACCATGTCCATGGCTTTCTATCGTCAATTCTTCTGAAGGGTTGGCTCTTTCTACCCCCACATGTTTCATAAGGACCAATATCAATTTCCTCATACTCTTGTATGTGAGTATTGCTCCAATTGAGTCCTTAAGATGCCAGTTGATCATAGGAAAAACAAAAAGCGCGAGGGCGATTGTCGATATGCCTCCTGTGAATACGAAGAGCACCCCGAAGCTTTGTAGGCTGAGACTACCCTGATCGTCATACGATGACACATTCGAACACTTACTAGAAAAAATCATCTTATTCTCTAATTCCCGCAATCTCCCGCTTTCGGACACCTTTAAAATAGCTTCAGAGATGTCTGGAACCATTGAAGATCCCTTCGGGAACGCCTGTGGCACAACCCATGAGAATCTTTCTAGTCCTAGGCTAGTGTTTTGCTATTCGCAACAATTGTACATGATAAATATATGTGAATCCGAGTGCATTGACGCCCTCGAAGGATCACAGGGATTAGACTCGATACAGTCACTCTACCCTTTGTTGTGAGATTCACAATATATATCCATGAAAAGGGAAAAAGAAAAGTAGGAAAGAAGATGATGAAGATTAGAGACAGTCGACTTACAAATCCAAATCCTCCAATTTTGTAAGTTGGCCCTGCAATAGCAAAGTCCCTGCAGTATTTGGCAACAAATAAATTGGCATAAGGAGATTCTATAAAGGCTGCTGCGATCTCTCCGGTCCTTAGAGCTTGAGGATAATCTTTGGAGGAATATATTTTCTTAATGT
Source organism: Tetracentron sinense (assembly GCA_015143295.1). NCBI lineage: Eukaryota > Viridiplantae > Streptophyta > Magnoliopsida > Trochodendrales > Trochodendraceae > Tetracentron > Tetracentron sinense. The sequence goes on along the minus strand of CM026567.1, from coordinate 28,573,915 downwards.
TATTAGGGTCGAAATGTAAGACCTCCTCCAAATATTTTGCTGAGTAGGATCTCCCGCTACACCCAACTATCGCATTACTATTCCGTAGTGACTCGACGTCAGTTACGGTAGGTTCCAGCCGTTGGACAGTGAGCATGCTAGTGAGGCTAGCGGTGTAGCTCTGCGTGATGACCAATGCCACAAACAGCCACACCACAATGGCCATTCGAGACAAATTGCTATGTAGCCTTTCCCCTACAATATAAGAAACCAAAGAAGGGACATTAGTTACAGATTGTAAACCTCATTCCCTTAAGCAGTTATCTATCGCAAAAAGGCGGTGAATTGGGCCACCAAATTAATGATCCTAACCATATGATCTTGTCTTTTTTTAGTTCGACAGTATAGCGAAGGGTTATCAAGAAAAAGTAATTGAATCACATAGTCAAAGGGACTTTGAGAATTTGTTCAAGTTATAAGACCATGAATTGTTATAACAAGAGATTTTACTTTCTTACCCTGTAAAGAGAAAAGTGTGGTGAAGGATAACCAAAGCATGATTCCTATTTGGTTCCTGAGAGAGCCGTTCATTTGAGAGTAGTGATTCCGTTCTATCATCCATATGACAAACCCATTGTAAATGTTAGTAAATACTGTTAGAGTCCACATCGATTTTGTGAAGGGCTTCATGAATAACCAACGTCTGTTTGATGTTTTCGATTGAATGGTGACTACCATCACTAGTCCTGGTTCCGTGTAAGGGTGCGAGAACTCAGCATGTTGACATCGCTTGGCGATAATCGCTATATCACCAACTACTGCATCAAATACCTTCTCCCATGCATAGAAACAAGCCAATTAAAATGAGTGGAATACAAGTCTTAGTCTCTGGAAAGAAGAAAAATATACATTGGACAGAACTGTGGAAGACAAGTTGCTGAAATGTTGAATTTTGTGATTAAAAGTGATAGTGAAATTGTGGTAAATACAAGGTAAACATATGAATTCGACATTCCCCTATGTATAAGAAATGCAATTAAATCTCTCACCTTGAGGTGAACCTGCTCTACCAAAGAGTCATAGATGCCTTCATAGGGAATGAACTTGTATGGCAAGTGATAGGGCAATTGTTCCACCGTCGCGTTGAAGACGTCAATTGCAAATCCAGTAATGCTCAAAATTTCCCCAACATTATCATATTTTACATTCACAAACTGGTTAAATGCGGGTTTGGCTGGCACACCTATTCTAAGTGGGTTCGCAGTCGTCGGAAGAGCCCATCCTCTTGGAATCGCCCAAGGGCCCCCAGGCCAAAATACTTGCCCCAATACTCTCATTGAGGTGTTATGGGAATCTCCATCATCAATACTTACTGAGAAACCTTCTCCCTCTGTCCAGAACCCCAACTCTCTATAACTCTTTCCAACTACATTAACAATCTGAAACGTATGTGCCGGAGCCGATTGCCATTCTTTAAAACAGACCTTACCAGTTAAGCCATCAAAATCAGTGTGCAAAATTCCTTGTAACAATTGTTGGCCACCCTTCGAAACTTCAAGACCCAATTGGTGTTTTGAATTCTTTGTATTTTTCACCTTAATTCTCCCCTCCATTGCTAGAGCCACAGCCCATATAGCATCATAGGCCTGCACCGCGAAAATCCCAGGCTCCAAGTTCTCTTCTACAAGATGATCAGAGCGAAACCTACTACGAAATCTATCAGAGAAGTCCCTAAACCGTGCTCCAGTCTGAGGGAAGTGGCTCTTGACTCCCACAATGCCTTGCATTGAGGAGATGATGGAAGCATTGAAGGAATGGACAAGATTCGTAACGCTGTCTGTAATAATCCATACATAGCCCTTTGCCATCATCTCAATTTTATTTGCTTCGATAAACAGACGGGTAGCCAACGATGGAGACGAGTGAAGGACAAAGACTCGACATTGCTTGCTTTGAAGCTTAACCAGCTCTTGAGATAAAGAAGATGAAGAAGCAAAAGGTGGGAGAGCTACTAGGTGATCAATCTCTGAACCCTCCTTTCTTAGGAGTGTAGCGAGATGTGGGATGACATTGGTGGCAATAGAGTCAATGTCCTCATAGACAAAGGTCACCTTTCGCCATCCCCATGAAGCAACAATAGCAGCCACGGCTCCCATCTGTGCAGCTTGGCTGTGGGAAGCTCGAACTAGGAAAGGCCACCGCTGGGATGCCCATGGTGGAGTTGCTTCAGCAAAGGATATAATTGGGACATGAACTCTGTTACCAAGATCTGCAACTAAGGATGTTTCTTCCCATGTTCGTAGGCCTAGAATTGCTTGAACTTGTTGCTTGTTAATGAGGTCCATAGCTGCATTCAAGATTTACTATCTGAAGCCTACTAGAAAAAAAATTAAAAGGAAAACAAGTAGGCCATCAAAATAATTACCCTAAAGGCAATGTTATAAAGGCAATTTTTTTAAAAAAAAAAAAAAAAATAATAATCATAGAACTCGTGATTTGGTATGTGTGGTCAACGAATCTCTGCTTGCTGGCAGTGACACCATTGCTTGGTGGATTGATTTGGCCTCATCCGACACGCGACTAAGAGTAAGGAAATTTTCATCGACATGAAGGGGGTGAAAATCGATGATTATCGAGTATACATGGGCAACAATACATATTGTGATGTTCTTGAAGTTGACACTCTCAAACTCTACCTACTCGGACAATCCTCCTCATTCATGTGCTATATAAATTTGGAATGCTTCGAAGCGTCTTGATGACAAGGGATAAAAAGTTCGCTTCTATTCTAGAAAAGTATCTGTAGGAAATTATGGGATAGTTTTGTTTAGGGAATTAAGAATGATGGGCTTTATTGTTTATATGTAGAAAACTATATGATAATTATAATGATATTGCTTCCTTTTTCTGCCTATATATTTTCATGTTGCACTTGATGTGGATGATGATATCTCTTATCTTTGGCATATGAGATTTGGACATAAATAAAGATAAACTTAAGAGATGGAGTGATAGATGTCTTATACCTAAGCTAGACATAAAATTTACAACACGTGAACCATGTATAAATAGTAGAATGCGTAGAAAATAATTTGATAAAGCTGATAGGGCAAAAGGATTACTACTTACTTAGACATTATACACTCGGACCTTTATGATCCCCTAAATGTGAAACTCACAAAGAAATGGAATATTCTATAACTTTCAATTATGCATGCGAGACCTTAGATAAATTTTAATAGTAATAAACAGAAGTTGAGAACCAATAAGAAAAATCTATCAAGATACTTAGAATAGATAGATGAGGTGAATATGCCTCAGAATTATATAATGAATAATGTAGCCATACAACTATAATTTATACAGCTCACCAAAATGGCGTAGCAGAAAGATGTAATAGAATATTATTAGACATGGTCAGATCTATGCTAACCCATTCTAACTTAGGTTTCCATTTTTGAGGACATGCTTAATTATCAACTGCTACACCAAAAAAAATTATGCAATATACATATTAAATAGAGTAATCTCAAAACCGATAATTAAACTTTACATCTTTTGAACTTTGGACAGGCAGGACACCAAGTCTAGATCACCTTAAAGATGGGGGTGGCTCAGCTGACATGTTTGGGTGCCTATTCAAAATAGAAAAAAAGTTGGTGCAAAAACAATCAAGTGTACTTTAATAAGTTATCATGAAAATTCAAAGGATATAGGTTCATTGTACATCATAACGACAGATCAATGGGAGTCATATTAGAAAGTATAGATGCTAAATTTTCAGATGACACTTTGGATACAAGAGCACAAAACAAATTGGTTGATATTTTTGAAATACTCAAAGAAAAGGGACCCATTAAAATTAGAATACAAAACAGTCAACCTACCCTCAATTATGACACAATAACTACACTACAAAATAAGACAACCTCTAACTTATATGAAAGACTACTATACTTTTATAAATAGGTATGAATAGAAGACCCTATGAATTATGAAGAAACTATCAACTCTTTAGACTCAGACATATGAAAAGAAGTCGTGGATGAAGAGTTAGAGTCAATTAATATGACTAAAGTTTGGGAATTAATAGACTTGCCCTTAGATTGAAAACTCATAGGATGTAAATGGGTGCTATTTTTTTTTTTTTAAACTGATAAAATTATAGATAAATAAAAAACTAAAATGATTGCAAAAGGCTTTACCCAACAAGAAGGTATAAACTATGATAAAACATATTCTCCAGTAGCAAAATTCACCACCGGTTGCATAGAGATATTCATAGTGGCATATCTAGACTTAGAATTAGATCAAATTGACATAAAAACAACATTCTTAATTAATGGATAGTTAAAATAAGAAATATTTATGAAACAACCTGATATGCAATCCTAGATAAAAAAAGGGTAAGTACACAAATTAAATAAATTTTTTTATGACTTAGAACGGTCTTCTAGACAATGGTATTATACTTTCTAGATAATGGCACTACACTTTCCAGGATGTTATAAAAATTTTGACTTTACTCCCAATGACTTTGATCATTGTGTTACACAGGAGTAACTTTCTTATTTTATCATTCTATGTTGATGACATTCTACTAGCTATGAATGACTTAGAAACTTAATCTTCTTCTTGTCCATTTATGGCTTAGAAATAAAAGACCAAGTTCTTTGATTCCATTAATGACAAAATGAAAAACCAGTTGAACTTTAGCTACATAGGATTACACATCAACAGTCCTCCTTATTCATATCTACCAGAGAATTAAATTTCCACGATAATTGTAATATGATTTCTCTAAGTCAGTGATTATTGCAACTAAAAGTTCATTTAAATATATAATTACCTGCAAGAACTGCCCGAACTGGTTCCCTTCGAGAGTCTCTAACATGGAGAAATGGTCGATGATTGGTGGTGTTGTAAAAATCTTCGATCGCCATCTCCATCGCTATTTTCTCTTCTTTACCAATATGAGAACTGTAATCTATAATGGCACCTATACTGCCTTTGAAACGTCGAGGGGTCGGAGGAGGATATTCGCCTCTATCTACCATTGCTTTTGATGGAAATAGCAACAGTAAGACCAAGAAGATGAAGAACAGAGGAGAGGAAGGCACTTCGTTGTATATCTGCATACCTGACTGTGTTTTTTTCCTCTATATATATATATATATATCCAGAGTTATAGGTATCTATAGCATATATGTATACTTATATACACTGCCATCTCTTAGATTTCCACACTTGCATGCTGGTAACGTATGCATGAAAGGGTATATGCCGGACGGGACCCTCTGTCCCGTCCAATCCAGTCCACCAAGAAAATCTACCGGGTCAAAGAAGGAAAGGTTTGACTGAAAAAAAAAATTATAGTTCCTTTTTTAATATTTATTTTTATATATTAGCCCTAAAAGATTCAGTCTAGTCTCACATGTTGCTTAGAGAATACCCTCACCCCATACAACTGATATTGAGGGGAGCTCAACTTGGTGACCTTCGGGTTTATGGTTCGTACTTGGGCCACTGGGCTACACCCCGGGGTTTCTTTTATAGGTCAGATGGTTATCTCATGATTAGTTTAATATTTTAGGGAAAATTATCACCTCGTCGGTAGGTGACACAAGGAGATGTACTTCTCGGGTCCCCTTTTAATGCTACGTGTCCCCCTTTTTAATTCCATTTAACTTTGGTTAAGATTCACTCACCCGTAGGGTTCACCCATCAACCCTTAATTTTTAGTAAAATAAAAAAAAAAAAATTGTAATCTGAGGAGTTAAAACAAAATAACTAGAGTTTATGACAGTTGGTTTGACTTTGTCAGAGCCAGGAGCAATAGTTCACTCCTCTCGAGTGGAGCAAACTATTGCTCATATTTTAGGAGATCTCTTATGTGGGCCCATTAGCGTGGTTGTTGCCTTGTTGGTACTGATTGCCAGCCCATGAAGGAAAGAGTTGTGTTCTAGAATTGTTGAACATGGAACGTAAACATGCACACATATCAACTGACTAAGGACTTTGAATTGTTGGCGTATTGTTTAAATATATAACTGATTATTTTTTTTTGCTAAAACAAATGTAGAGATTAAGGCAACAACATTAAAAAAAAAAAAAATTTAACTATGAACAGGAGCTCTGTTAACGGATCAAACATGCCAAAATATGCCTTGACAGGGATAGTTCTGGTATTACAGAAAAATATTTAGTTGACACGTGTTGTTTTAACTGATTTTTTAGGGTTAAAAAAGGTAAGGGTTAAGGCAACAACATTTTTTATTAAAAAAAAAAAGATTAACTAAGAACAGAGCTCCCGAGATAATGGGGACATCCCAAAATATGCCTTGACATGTGTAGTTTAAATATTATAGAAAAATATCTAGTTGACAAAAATATCTTATTTTCTATTTATAATTAAGGCCTTTTTTGGATTGCTCCGGTAATATCATCAACCAGAGCTCCTCTTTGTTTGGGCTGCACGTGCGATGCACATGAGATAGGGAAGATGGAGAGAGAGAAGGAAGTGTGAGCTACGCTAGTGTAACCAACGTGATGCACGTGTGTGAAAGGGAGAGAAACATGTTTGCCTCGGCTAACTTAAGGAGAGCTCAATCACACCCACAGGTCAACACGTATCCATTTTAACTCATCTTAATTGTGGTTAAGATTTACTAACTCTTATGATTTAACAATCTAACCTTAGTTTTTAGAAAAAAAATATTTAAAAAAAGTAACCCAAGGGTTAAGAAATTTAAACCCTAAGGTTATTTCAAAAAATAATAATTTAAAAACCAAGATTTGATTGTTGAACCCTAAGGGTTAATAAATCTTAACCACAGTTAATAAAGGTTATAGGGGACACGTTAACCTAAGTTTATTTTTTATAAAAAAAATTAATTTCTAAAAATCAAGATTAGATTATTGAACCCTAAGGGTCAATAAATCTTAACTACGGTTAATAAGAATTAAAATAGACATATGTTTACATGAGGGTGCGATTGAATGTGAGTGCAATTGAACTCGAGTTCAATCACGATTGGCTGATTCAATCTCTAAAGAGGAGAGAGTGGGGTGGGAAAGGGAGAGAGAGCGAGGGAAGAAATGACGTGAGAGTGATTGAGACTGAGGAGAAAGAAAGGGGAATGATAAAAGGATAAATCTACCCTTAAATAAAATTTAGTTTTTTACAAATTTTCTTTTGCACCTTTATTTATAATCATTTCATGTAAGGGTATTTTAGACATTCTATTTTCAATCATCGTTTTGAACATCCGGAATTCTCATTATATATATATATAGTCTTTTAATATGAGCCGGAGCTCTGCTTCAAAGCGGAGCTCATGAATTTTAAGAATATGAAACAACTACTGTCTTTTCTGATATTACAAAACCACCACCAAACATTGCATTGAAGTGGGAGATCCGAACTGATCTTTAAACACATAAAAGCGAAAGTCACTCAAAAGTAACACAAAGAGTTTTTAAACCAAGCACCAATTTCCTCGTTAGTGTCTGGAATAGACTTGGAATTTCTTGAGCAATGGAAACATTTAGATACCCATTATTCTTTTCTAACCATTTAAAAGTCTACAAGACTTTTGTACCCCTTACAATAGACTTTGGATTTTTCTATGATCAACCCAGAGTGTCTTTGACGCAACACCATCTGTCCTAATAATTATATACTTTTTTTTTTTTTTTTTGGTGACGAGGGTATCCGGGCCTCTTTGAGCACCCGACTAGTTCCCCCGGGCACGTGCAGAGCCCTCTCTCCACACGCACTAGGAAAGTCAGGATAAATCCGGAGGGTGGCCAACGAGAGCAGGGAATCGAACTCAGGACCTCCGCTTCGTGAGGCGTGGTCCTAGCCATCAGCCCCAACCCCCGTTGGTTATTATATAATAATAATAATAATAATATAATAGGGACCTACATTGTTGAAAGGAGTATAAGCAGGTGGGGTGTTTATGATTTTTCTACTTTAAATATGTTTAGCTTATGTCGCGGGTGGATGCTTTATCATATTTAAATATGTTTAGCTTTTGTTTGATATTTTTTTATTTGTTTCTAATAACTCTATTTTACTATTACATTGAGAATATGACCCTTAAAAACATTGATTAAAATTTATTACTATTGATAAAATTACCCTTACAAGTATATTCTCTACTAAAACGTTGATTGAATTTATTATTGATACAATTACCCTTACATTTATCTTCTCTGCTGTTATAATGAGAATGATAAAATTACCCTTACATGTAGAACTTCTCTATCTCTAGCTACTTTTATAATCACTATTCACAAAATTACGTTACGTTTATATATTCTCTATCTTCCATACCATCTTACGTCTCTCACATGTATATCATGTGGATCTCACTAGGGTCTCTCTTCCCACTTTCTATCCCCTTCCGCCTCTCATGTGAATCGCAGGTGTAGCCCACTAGTTTTATATAGTTAAAAAAGGGGGTTGACTAACGAATCCATCTTAACTACTCCATTTTGCTCATATCTCATGTTCTCTTCTTTCTTCTTTTTTTTTTTTAACCCTAATGCTTCTACCACACTAACATGGTACGAAAATTGAAGGGGAGAGAAATCTCCCTTGTAGCTCACGGTTTTGAGAGGGGAGAGAATTCTCTTCTAAAAATTAATTACCCCACGGTTTGAGGTGTTGGGGAATATATAGACTTTGAACAATTCAAATCCTTATCCAATTAGGAAACATCCCTTAAAGAGAGTTACTAAATAATGATAACTCTTATCATTAATTAAAATAAACTTTCTAATTTAGGTTTTCTTTTCCTAAAAGGATTCCATAATTAAAGGGGGTGTATCTAATTCCTAGATTCTAGGAATCCCAACAAACTCATAACTATTAGGATCCTAATCCAAATAGGAAACCCCTAAAAGGGGTGGGCATGAGCTATAGGGGGGGCGTGAGCCCTAGTGCCTTGGTCTCCAAGTTTTAATAAAAATCCACTCTCTTCTCCTTCTTTCTTGCACTCCAAATATTGGAATTTAATCCCATAAAATAAGGAGTTAATAATCAATAATTATTTAACTAACCAAGTCCTAATCCAATTAGGAAAGTTAAATGGGCGCCCCACCCTAGGGTTTTAATCCATGGGCTTGGGCCCACTAATAAGGTCCATACTATTATGAGCTTTATGGATATGGGTCAAACCCATTTTCCCTTATTTAGTGTTAATTAAATAATTATAATTATTATCCTTTAATTTAAATTAACAATTAATTTAAACCATAGATTAACATTTAATCCATTTTATTAATTATTAACATTTAATCATTTTATTTATAGATTAACATTTAATCTATTATTGAGCTTGTATTTCTTATCTCTGGGATATTCTAACCCTGACTTACCCAATGTTATCACATTGACCCTTAAACAGGAATGACATCGGAATTGCAAGTGACGTGAGATATCCATATTGTAATTGAATCCTAGTGTAAGAACATTAACCATTAAGGATCTCACCACATGAACTTTTTAATTCAATTGATCCTTCCAATTACATTATCCCTAATGGGCCTTCGAGATTAATATACTATCTAACTCATAGCTCATTGCATATCATTCAGGTTTCCAAGACATTTGATTAAGCCATGAGAAACAATTTCTCATGTAAAACATTTTGAGAAAAACCTGTTTATAAGTATATTAGATTTCAAACTTATAAGTATATTTGATTTCAAACTTATTAGATTAACATGTAAAATATTTTAATAAAAATATATTTCAAACTTATTTGATTTCAAAATCACCAACGCAAGATTTAAGCTTAATCGACTGTCTTACCCGGAACTTGGATAATCTCCCAAATTAATGAGCATAGATTTCTTGTTTGAAATTCATCATGACTCGAACAACTTTCTGACTATCCAATTATCATCATATCGTAGTCCCTAAGGTAGAGAGTACTTTGGTGGAATCAAAACAGTCAGATTACTGCTCAGTTATAAATGAACTTATCAGATCTAAGGATCATTGAAACTATTCAATGTGAATGAGAGACCAACTATCTAATAGTATGTTTATGCAAGAGATCTTTCATTGCATGCAATCAGTCAGTGCACATTTAAGCACCCATATGCCGATGTGTAGTTTCTACTACAATAGTTTGAGATAAAACTACATCTCAACCATTGAGAACATCTTAGCATTGTGGCAACTATATAAGTGAAGCGCCCAGCTTCACCCATAGCTATGACTATATAAGGTATAAGGAATTGGAAAGCTATATCTGTCTGTGATAGTCTCATCACATAGTTTTCCTACAATATAACCTAGGGACCTTTGTCGATATCTCATAACGTATAGATCATCTCATGATCATGGTCAATTACCCATAATAAATTCACAATAGATAAAGAAGAAGTCTCTATTAATCAAATTAATAAAAATCTTACAATCTAAATGATTTTTCTAGGCATCATGTCTAACAACTGGTTCTGTAAAAAAAACAATTTGATATCAGAGAGGAAAATATTTCCGTTGCTAATGAAATTGTGATATTAGACACGGAAATATTTCCGTGTCTAATATCAATTCAGAGTCGGAAATAGTTCCGTTGCCAACACGATATTAGAGACAGAAATATTTCCGTCTCTAATATTATCATTAGAGATGGAAAATAGTGACGTCATAAATGAATGGATTTGTTACGAATAAAGGCTTTAGTTATGAAAAATTTTCGTCTCTAATTCAATATTAGAAATGGACTTCTTGTTCCGCGTCTAATAACATCAGTTACGGGAGCATCAGCCACGGTATAGAGATGACTATTATTTCCGTGTCTAATAGTATTAGACACGGAAAAATACTATTAGAGATGGAAAATTTCCGTTGCTAGTCGGTAGATTTGTTGTAGTGTGTGTAATAGCCTAATGGTTGGTTTGCTGTATTCGTGGGTACGTGATATAAATTGTTATCTTCTAATCCCAATATGAAGAAGGGTATAATGGTTCCTGTAATGGATAAAATTTATAAAATGAGCAAGTGTTGCAAGGGCTAGTAGAATCCTTGTCCTCGTGCAAGACGACTGGAGTTTCCGTACTATATCTACGATATAAGCTCATGCTCCATAGAACAATGTCAAAATTTGTCTTCATCAAGACGACATCAGAGTTCGTCGTCAAGGCATGATGTCAGTATTGAAGGAGGAAACCAACATAGAAGACGAGACCAACATAAAGGACAAAACCAACATAGAGGACGAGACCGACTTTCAGGATGAAGTAATCAGGAGGCGATCTTTATACTCTAAAGATTAAGAGTTAATGATAGTCATCTCAACCTGCTTTCAACCTGCGGCCAACTTGAAGAAAGTAGGCTTACACGTGTGGCACGTATCAACTTGAAGAAAGTAGGCTTACACGTGCAGCACGCATGAAGGAAGATTTGTCTGACATATTTGGTAATGATCACAAAGCAAGCTGCAAAATCATGCATGGGCATAGATGGGCATGAAGGGGCATCTGAATTCAAGCCTATAAATACCCCAGACCTCCCATAGAGAGGGAGGATGGTCAAAGGGGGGGGGGGGGGGGAATGGAGAGGACACCAAAGAAAAGACTACTGATCCTTGACTGGAGTTATACTAAGACTTGGAGACATACTTTCTTACTCTCACTCTCTCTTTCAAAGTTTGATCTTTGCACCCCATCTTAAACATATACTGACTTGATCATCAGGGGACTTTGTCAGGTAAAATCCCCATCCACATCAACAAAGGCGAGCTGTGATCATACTTGCATCCTTCTACCAGTCAACCTGAGCTATTGACGCATGGACACCATCCAAGAAATTCCCTTCACAAAAATTGGCGTCGTTTGTGGGAATCACATAAACGATCCCACCACATCTCATATACGTTATTGATCATGGCAGATAAAGTTTAGATTCCCCTTGTTGAGGAAATGACTAGACCTATGGCCTCAGAAGTTGGGCAGACATCAAGGCAATGTCAAGGCAAGTTCCTGATGAGAGGGATGCATTACAACATGCATCTAGGTCATCTCCTCCCGAGGGAAACATATCTCAGGCCAATCATATCATTATGTTGTTGCAGCAACAACAGTCGATGTTGGATCAAGTAGTAAACAACCAGCAGACTTTACAAGAAAGGTTGGACGCTTACAAGTATGAAATCTTCGTATCTCAACTCGATCTCCCCGTCGATCCAAGAGCCAATGCCTATTCTCCTCGGGACCCAACTTTGCATCCATAAAATCGAGATGATCCACAAGGTGGAGCCAGGTGACCAGAGTCTCTGCATCATGATGCTCGAAGAAAGACCTCACCAAGGCCGGACGTGCGACATCGACTTCTTTTCCCGTCCCTTCCAAGAGGCCTGGGGACACGGTAAACACTCCCGTCAATGCATGGAAATCCCAAAGGGTGGTTTGACGATGACACCTCGATGGGCAGGACAGAGGGAGCATCCACCTCGAGGAAAGGGCAGAGACCATAGTAAGACTCCTTGGATGATGAAGGATCCCTGTGGTATGCACAACGTGAGAAGATCATCTATGTGATTCAATGGGATTAGCCAGATCGACGCTTGTATGAAGTAAACCAAAGTCAGAATCAAGATCAGATGATGGAGAGGCATCCATATCAAAGCCGGGTTGACCAATTCCATTTTTCAGTTAGCCTGTCGACCATAATGCAATCCATGGTGAATGAATCGTACTTTGAGTGGCCATCCCAAGCTATCATCAACATCACCGAAGGGCCCCGATCTTAAGAGTACTATCATTACCATAAGTATCATGGTCATCTGACCAATCGATGTAGGATCTTAAGGGAATACGTAGTCCCTAGTACAGTCGTGGGGCAAGCATAAAATGAAAAGGCCATAAAGATGTTTCATATGACTGAAGTATGTCAAGTGCAGCCTGTGGTAAGGGGCATCAAGCAAGCTCTCACTTTTATGGACCACGATATGGCAACCGTGGTTCGGCCTCATTACGAGGCTCTTGTCCTTAAGATGAGAATAAGCGACTACGACATCAAGAAGCCACTCGTCGATTCAGGAAGCTCGGTAGACATTCTGTATCTCCCGACTTTCACCTTTGCTGGTCTCAGTTTCAAAATTCATTGATTGGATTCGATGGAAGCTCGATGCAACCTCTCAGAGAAGTCATCCCACCTGTCTAGGCCGGACCAATCGTCCTGTAGACTCGATTCTTCGTCCTTGATGTTTCATCCCCTTACAACGCCATTCTTGCCGATGGTGGACGCACGAGACGAGAACTATCCCCTCGTCTTGTTATCGAGTACTGAAGTTTCCCACCCAGGATGGACCAATGGAGATCAGGGGAGAGCAACTAGCCTTCCAGAAATGTCAAGTCACCGTACAGAGCATTTCTAAATAGTAAGGACAGACGAGGAGCTAGCAGTAAAGATATGTACTCTATTCGCAATGTTGATCATTAGTCATAGCATGCATTCCTGGACGGAGATGTTTCTCCATCCTCTAAATGAATTATCAGATGAAATATTAAAGGAAATATAAACAATGAACTATCAAATGCAATATCTGATGAATGCTCAATGAATTGTCAAAACTCGATGAACGATCAATGAATTGTCAAATGAATATCCAATGCAATGTCTAATGAAAACTCAATGAATTGTCTAAAAACATGTCTCGAATTGAATATCATGACCCTTCATCTGAATGTGATACTCACCACGGGGCACGATCAAATGAAATATCATTTGAACAAAGTATTCCCGTAACGAGGACTCTAAGGTTCAGCCTACGAAATTTCATCTGACTAATTGCATTTACGATGTATTGTCTTATTATATTTCCGTGCTTCGTTATAGTTATCTCGTGATCATTTTTATTATTCTATATACGCTCTTGTGCTCATCATACTTGTAAAAAGAAAGGACAATGTAAAGACAATGTACAAAGTTCAATGTAAAGGCAATGTACAAAAAGGCATTTATATTCATAAGGCATCCAAAGGACGGACGAGGCGATTACAAGAGAAAGAAAAATAAAAAGGCCCATACGAGCTGAGTACGACCATTACATCAAAAAGAAAGGATCGTGATTTTAAGGCGGCAATCAAGTTTGCTTCAAGAGCCGACAAAAGGATGTGTCACAAGAAGCTCTTCAGGTCCAGAAGCAAGCTCGATGGGAGGTGCACTAGGCTCAGCAGGAGGCTTGCACTAGGCTCAGTAGAAGGCTCAAACCGTCGCGGTGCATACTCAATAGTGAGGGGGATTATCCACGATTTGAAGTTCCTTCTCTGAGATGATGATGACATCGGAAGCACGATCAGCCCAAATGGCTTTGCCTTAGGGATCCTCAATCGACATCCTGAAACTCAGAAAGCCTTCAGTTGCTCATCAAAGTCCTCTACCATCTCCTTCTCCAAATCTTCAAAGATAGCACAGACAGTAGACAAGCCAGTTTATGAAGCAGAGACCAAGAAAAATTATCAGAACAAGAACTTATCAAATTCTTGAAAAAGAGTCAAGAAATTGAAGAAGACAAGATTGCATTGATGCTTAATCACAGAAATGTTTTGAGTTCGGCAAAGTATCAGTATTGATGAAAATCGAAGTGAAGAAGATGAAGTCTATCTCATCTTATTTACAGAAAAATCAACAAATGTCAGGATGGGAATACCCTTCATCTCCACCATACACGAGTATATGCGTAAGGGCACGATGGCCATTCGTAGAATTTAAGTCGGCATATTAGAAGAAAATTTCAGCGGGACAAGATTGACCTTCATCTTTGCCATACACGAATGAAAGCTCAGGGGTATGATCGTCTTCCTCCATGCAAGGCTAACCGTTGCAAGTTTTTGCGTGCCTCGAGTCCCGTAAATAGTAATGATGACAACCTACCAACATTAATGAGATGTGACTATTCGTCATGCATGTGGAACGTCTGCCTACAGCTATCATGGCAATCCCTATGCTTGTAAGTTCATGCAACATTTGCCTTCTGCGGATCAACAAGTATTCTCCGTCGTCAATTTTCAATTAATTTACGATACTCCGAACGTACGTTCAAAGCATCGTAAATGGGCAAATTATAATGGATTAAATTCGTAAAATGAGCAAGTGTTGCAAGGGCGAGTAGAATCCCCGTCCTCGTACATGCAAGACGACTGAAGTTTCTGTACTCCATCTACGATATAAGCTCGTGCTTCGCAAAATGATGTCAGAATTCGTTGTTATCAAGACAATGTCAGAATTCGTCGTCATCAGGACAATATCAAAATTCGTCCTCATCAGGACAATATCATAGCTCATGGTCAAGGCATAATGTCAGTATTCGTGATTGAAGTACAAAACCAACATAGAAGACGAGACCAACATAAAGGACGAAACCAACATAGAGG
Organism: Tetracentron sinense; assembly: GCA_015143295.1. Lineage (NCBI taxonomy): Eukaryota > Viridiplantae > Streptophyta > Magnoliopsida > Trochodendrales > Trochodendraceae > Tetracentron > Tetracentron sinense. The sequence continues at coordinate 28,558,537 of CM026567.1, read as the reverse complement.
ACGAGACCAACTTTCAGGACGAAGTAATCAGGAGGCGATCTTTATACTCTGAAGATTAGGAGTTAATGATAGTCATCTCAACCTGCTTTTGACCTGAGACCGACCTGAAGAAAGTAGGCTTTCACGTGTGACACGTATCAACCTGAAGAAAGTAGGCTTACATGTGTGACACGTATCAACCTAAAGAAAGTAGGCTCACACGTGCAGCACGCATGAAGGAAGATTTGTCTGACATATTTGGTAATGATCACAAAGCAAGTTACAAGATCATGCATGAGCATTGATGGGCATAAAGGGGCATCCGAATTTAGGCCTATAAATACCCCAGACCTCCCATAGAGAGGGAGGATGGTCGAAGGGGGGGGGGGGGGGAATGGAGAGGACAACAAAGAAAAGACTATTGAACCCTGACTGGACTTCGACTAAGACTTGGAGACATACTTTCTTACTCTCACTCTCTCTTTCAAAGTTTGTTCTTTGCACCCCATCTTAAACGTATACTGACTTGATCACTGGAGGACTTTGTTATGTGAAACCCCTCACCCGCATCAACAAAGGCGAGCTGTGATCATACTTGCATCTTTCTACCAGTCAACCTGAGCTATTGACACGTGGACACCATCCAAGAAATTCCCTTCACAATTCCAATGTGTCTCCAATTTTTGGGATTCCCTAGCTAGTTTGTTGTGTTTCCTAATGCTCCATTGTTTTCTCTACCTTCACGTGTGTTTGGTTGTGCATGCTTCGTTCAACATTTGGGTCCTAAGTTTGATAACCTTGATCCCTGTGCGGTCATGTTTGTTTTTATAGGTTACTCTCTGTAGACACCCTGTGTTTGCCCGGATTCTTCATGCTCTTCAAATTCTCCTACTCCAATAACACTTTGACTCTCCAGGGCTTTCTCAAATACCCATGTTACCCTAGTGTACCCCAAATCTTAACCCTCAAGTACATCCTAATGTGGGGCCATACTAATGATTAGAAAATGAGATGCCTGAAGTGGTTTTGTTTCAAATGCCATGTTGGTCGTTTTTTCTACAAACAACCAGGACTTTTAGCAAACTGTTTTATGGGTCGTTTATTACAAAAATGATCAACTCATTTGGGACATCACCACTTTGGTCGTTTTTCCTATAAACGACCAAAGCATTTGCAATCAATCATCTAAGTCATTTTTCTTATAAACGACATACCCCATTTGGCCCTTATTTCAATGGTCGTTTATATTAAAAACGACTCAAACTTCAACCCCAAGTCTGAGCCCATTTCATTGCTAAGGGTTTCAAAAACCCTAAAGCAATCTCACTTTAAAATCAATGATAAAATTCATTCAATTCATCTTTGGTGACATAAATCTTTCGGGTAGCCCATTTCATTGCTAAGGGTTTAAAACCCATTCATCTTTGGTGGCATAAATCCTTCGGGTGGCCCATTTCATTGCTAAGGGTTTCAAAAACCTTAAAGCAATCTCACTTTAAAAATCAATGATAAAATCTATTTAATTCATCTTTGGTGGCATAAATCTTTCGAGTAGCCCATTTCATTGCTAAGGGTTTCAAAAACCCTAAAGCAATCTCACTTTAAAATTAAATAATAAAATTTACTAATTCATCTTTGGTGGCATAAATCCTTCGAGTGGCCCATTTCATTTCTAGGGGTTTCAAAAACCCTAAAGCAATCTCACTTTAAAAATCAAATGATAAAATTCATTCAATTCATCTTTGGTAGCATAAATCCTTCGGATAATCCGTCTTTTCTTCTGCTAAAGGGTCTAGGACCCCAAAAGCGAGAATGTCCTTAAAATTTGTCAACCAATCGGTGTAATTCCTTCGGGTCGCTAACCTCTTCAGGGCATAATTCCTTCGAGTAGCCCCTTTTCAGTTAAAAGATTCAAATTCAACTAATTAAATCAAAATTTTCTGAGGTTCTATATCAGACTTCATGCAATGGTATCCTCTTTGTTTTTCGAGGTATCACATTAGACTTCATGCAGTGATATTCTCTTTTTTGGGTGTCATATCAGACTTCATGCAATGACATTCTCTTTCTCTTCTCGAAAATAAAAATAAAAAAATTACAGAGTATAAATCCTTTCGGTATCTCCAAGTTCGCATCATTCACTTAGTATTTTTACCCACGGGTAATCCCTATAAAACATGGTCATCATAGTTTGTGCAATTCATTCGGGTCAAAAGTCGACCTCTCATTCTTCACTTGTGCGTCATTGAAACCTTTGAGGTCCAATTACATTTTGGGTCATACATCTCATCATTCATACATCTTGAATATTGCTTCCATCATTTTACTATCAACTTGTTCTGGCTTTGTATCCACGTAGGTTGGGGGCACTATTGGATGCTCCAAAAGGCTCACTCATTTTGTATCAATACGAAGTCCAATAGTAACTCGCTCAAGATCAAGCATAATGGAGAGTGCTAGCAATACCAGTGCTCTTCCTCCTCCACCTCCCAATATGGCAGTATGCCTCTACTACTGAAATGTATCAAGTTAATGAAAAACTTGACAAGCTCACTCAAATGTTCATGAATTTCATGCAAAACCGTAATCCATCAAACCAGGATCAATCAATTCCAAATTTTATACTTATTCCACTAGTAGATCAACCCCAGGCCACCCCTAATCAACCACAAAGTCAAGCCCACCTGACAGATCCATCTAATTCTACGAATGTCAGATCACATCCGCCAAAACAGCCTATGATATTCCATACCTGTGGCCAACCAGAGGACGACACTTATGAAGAAGAAGAGTGGAGGGCTAAAGGTAAACAAAAAGCTGACATAAGTTATCAAATTGCATAACTTCGAACAGAAATCCGATCAAAAGTCAGACAGTTGAAGGGTGTGGACACCTATGGAAAAATTGACTTAGAAGACCTCTGCCTGCATCCTGGGTCCAAGATGCCTCCAAAAGTCAAGTGACCGGAACTCTCCAAGTATAATGGAAAGGGATGCCCTCTGGCTCACCTAAAGTTGTATATTGGGTCTTAGACTGGTACTCCGCAATTGATCATACTCAGCTGAACATATAGAGATATCTAGCTGAGGTGTTCCTAGATCATTTTCGATTCAACACCACCCATTTTGCCAATTGTATGGATATGCAAATGATGTACAAGAAGAGCACCGAAACTTTCAAACAGTATGCACATAGATGGAGAGGGGTTGCTGATGGGATTAAAACATGTAAGCTTGCGGATTATGAATATTTGCACAACATGTTTGAGCAGCAGACTGGATCAAATGCGACAACCAAAAGGCCAGTAAATGGGAGAAAAGACAACGGAAAGAAGGAAGGGGACGTTCAGACAGTCATGGTTAATCACCCCTAACCAATTCAAAACTCTTATCCGGTTCAACCAGGATATGCCCAACCCATGTACACTCAACCATCTTACCCAAGTTACCCGGTATATGGCCAACCCCCAATTATCTAATGTATGTTCAGCTTCCTCAGCCTGCCTATGCCCAAGCAGTTCAACCAACTCAACCCACAGTTGCACCACCTATCAAGCTTCCCCTTCCTAGTCCAAGCAATCAGGCTCTGAATCAACCAAATGAAAGGAAATAACTAGTTTTCACTAAACTCTCTATTCGGTCCTCTGAACTCCTACCAACCTTGCTCGAAGGTTAGTTGGTCAAGCTGTTAGAACCTAAAAATGGCAATGGAGCAAATTCCAAATTTTTCAATGCAAATGAGTATTGTGATTTTCACATAGGAGCAGTAGGCCATTTAACCGATAGGTGCTACCCTCTCAAGCATGCAATCCAAGACTTGATAGAAAACAACCTTCTTATCTTCAACTCTGCTCCGGCCAACCAAAATGCCAATATCAACCAGAACCCTTTTCCTACTCATGCAACCAATAATGCTAGCTCGTCTCGAACGACTAACATGATTGAAACCGAGAAAGAGGGTTCGACCCATCTCAGTTAATCGCGCCGGCTGGTGCAAAAATTTAGGTATACTTTGACAAACAGAGATCTTTGTCAACTATCAATGTCATCTCCAACATCCATTATACCCAAAGCCGACCAACCCAATCAGCAACCCCTCATAACGCCGTCCCACAATTTCAACACCATAGCCTAAACCCTTCCGGACAACGACCAATCATCTTCAACTACCCATCACCGCAACCAATCATTGTTAACTATCCTCCTCAGCCTCACCCAATCACCATCCAAGGCCAATCTCAATCTCATCCTATCATCATCCAAGAAAACCCTCGACCCCGACCTATCATTTTCAACTATCCATCACCTACACCCATCGTAATCAATAGTCTACCCAAATCCGAACCAATTACCATCAATGCTGAATCGGACCCAAAACCCATCATCGTAAATACCCCAAGACCCTTTCTATTTGCAAACACTAGGGCAACCCCTTGGAATTATGACATCGGATATCTCCAGTCAAAGCTGAGACTATGGAAAATGAGGTGGCTTAGGTTGGGAACATGACCAAGTCAGGCAGATGTCACAAGTCAGATGAGAAAGGTAAAGCACAAAAGGTGGATGATGATGAGAATATCACTCTATAAAAACTGAGAAAAAGAAAAATCAGAGGGGTCATAACTGATAAGGATAAAGAGGCAGTGAAAAATGTCGAGGCAGAAGCTGAAAGGATGAAGAAACAAGCTGAGAAAGAAAAAATAGAGAGACAAGCTGAGAAAAAGAAAGAGTCATAAAAAGAAAAAGAAATCGGGGAAAGTGCAAAGATACCAGAAAATGAGGAAGAAGAAATTTCAAGGCAGCCCTTAAGGAAAAGCGGGAGAGTATCTAATGAGCAAGTAGCAAATTTTATTAAAATTGTTCAGAGAAGCCAATTCAATGTGGTAGAACATTTGAGCAAAATACCGGCTAGGATATTCATCCTAAACCTTTTGTTGTCATCAGAGAATCACAGAACGACTCTTCTTAAAATCTTGAACGAAGCTCATGTACCCTCTAACATATCTTCCCAAGGATTGGAATATCTGGTAGGCCAAATCATGTCTCCTAACGTCATAACTTTCACAGATGAAGAGTTAAGTCACGATGAGCGAAGGCATATCAAGTCATTAAACATCACTATTGTTTGCAAGAGTGGTGATTGCTCGGGTCCTAATTGATAATGGATCAGCTTTGAATATCTGCTCGTGGATCACAGTTCAGAGATTGGGACTTGATGAGTCTCATACCCACCCCAATGGCACGACAGTCAGAGGCTTTGACAATTCGAAGAGTGAGGTAATGGGAGAAATTGAGATGCCCGTAACAATTGACCCATATACATTTGATGTCACTTTTCAAGTGGTAAAAATTCCAGCTACGTTCAATTTATTGCTTGGGCGACCATGGATTCACACAGTCGGAGCTGTACCATCCACCCTTCACCAAAGGTTCAAATACATTGTTGACAACCAGCTTGTCACAGTTCTCGCTGAAGAGGATCTACTAGTTCAACCATCTCTTAACATTCCCTACATTGATGTCGAGCTTTCAAAAGACAAGAGCATGTTCCACTCCTTTGAGATTGTTTCTGCAATAGACGTTTCAGTGATAAAAGAGCTCAGGTTATGCAATAGTGGTGGCAAGGGTAATGATGGACAAAGGATTTTAACCAGGAAAGGGTTTGGGTCTAAAGTCACAAGGAATATCAGAGCCCATACTAGAAACAACTTACATTGATTGGTTTGGCTTAGGTTATAAGCCTAAATGAAGAGATTGGATTGAAAGAGAGAAAAAAAATAGAGAAAGAAGAAGGGCCAGGTTCGAAGGAAGAGATTCAAGAGAAGGCTGGGACCGATCCCCCACATCCGTGAAACTTTCCCCCGATCTACCTACTCTGTCCTTCCCGACTCCCAACCCCATGAGTATTTAGACCTACCCTCATCCAATCAGCCCTCATCACCTATCCCTGCTTATCCAAGTCGTTATGCATGAAATCATGAACATTAACGAGCCAACTCCCTTAGTATCAAAGGCATCCTCCGAAGAGAATGATTGGGTGAATGATGAAGAATTGATGCAACGACTGTTTGAGGAGGAACAAGAGTGGGAGATAGAAGAAGGTGAGAGGGAAGCACCACCAACAACAAACCATGAGGACGTCTCATTCCTTGATGAGGAAGAAGAGTTCCTGAAACAGTTTCTAAGGAGCATTGATGCTGAAGTACTAATGGTTGATCATCACAGAGTGGTCGAGGTTTCTGATCTGATTTACCCCATCAAGGGTAATTATGAGTTATTGAACTGGGAGATCACTCCGATCACTTATGAGGCCGCTTGCAGTAGCAATACTACAGCGGATTCCAAAAAAAACAAACATGATTAAATTTTTGGGTTCAGAAGAGGATCCCAAGATAGTAAAGATTCGTGTTCATCTGACCCCGCAACAAAGAACAGACATGATTAAATTTTTGAAAAGCTATCAAGACGTTTTTGGTTGGTCCTATCACGATATGCCTGACTTAGATACAAATCTTGTGGCGCATCGTTTGCCTCTTTTAGCTGGATCCAAGCCAGTCAAGCAGAAGTTCAGGAGACTTAGACCAAAATGGACTCTAAAGATTAAAGATGAGGTTATGAAGTAGTTTGAAGCTGGGTTCTTGGACATCTCGACATACCCAGAGTGGCTCTCCAACAATGTTCTAGTTCCTAAGAAAGATGGGAAAGTCAAAATGTGTGTTATCGGAACCTAAATAAAGCTAGCCCTAAAGATGACTTTCCTCTGCCTCACATTGATGTTTTGGTAGACAACATGGCAGGGTATGAGATGTTATCATTTATGGATGGTTTTTCAGGTCATAATCAAATTAAGATTGCGGAGGAAGATAAAGAGAAAACGGCATTCATCACTCCATGGGGAACCTTTTGTTATAAAATTATGTCATTCGAGCTCAAGAATGCTGGAGCAACGTATCAAAGAGCCATGATGGCGATTTTTCATGACATGATCCACAAAGAGATGAAAGTCTATGTAGATGATATGATTGTGAAGTCCAAGGATGAAAAAGACCACTTAATTAATTTGAAGAAGTTGTTTGATAGACTGAGAAACCTTTCCCTTCGTTTGAACCCAACTAAATATGTATTTGGAGTTTCTGCAAGAAAATTGTTGGGTTTATCGTCAGTAGAAGAGGCATCGAGGATGATCGAACGAAAGCCAGAGCAATTATTGACATGTCAGGGCCAAGGAACCAAAAGGAGGTAAGGAGTTTCCTAGAAAGATTGCAATATATCAGTCGTTTCATTGCCCAACTCACACCCATTTGTGAGCCTATCTTCAAGCTACTCAGGAAAAACCAACCTACCGATTGGAATTCAAATTATCAAGAAGCATTTGATAAAGTAAAGAGATATCTGCTTAGTTTGCCTATCTTGGTGCTACCCACACCAGGCCGACCTTTGTTGATGTACTTGTCGATATCAGAGAGTTCTATAGGTTGTGTTCTTGGTCATCATGATGAGTCCGGAAGAAAAGAAAAAGCAATTTACTACTTGAGCAAGAAGTTCACAGATTATGAGGCAAAGTATAATTCAATTGAGAAAACATGTTGTGCACTTGTCTGGGCCTCTCAACATCTAAGACACTATATGTTGAATTATACCACCATGTTGATTGCAAGGATGGACCCGTTGAAATACTTGTTTGAGAAGCCAGCTCTTACCGGGTCGCACAGCTAGATGGCAGATGCTTTTTTCTGAATTTGATATTACGTACGTGACTCAAAAGGAGATTAAAGGGTAGGCTATTGCAGATCATTTGGCAGAACATTCGATTCCTGATTATGAGCCGCTGAAGACTAATTGTCCCGATGAGTCCATTCTAGTTGCAACAAGTGAAGATAAAGCAGAAGCCTCAACAAGCTGGAAAATGTATTTTGATGGAGCAGTTAATAAATATGGAAATGGAGTGGGTGCAGTGCTTGTATCTCCAAAAGGAAATCATATGCCTATCTCTGTAAAAATGAGATTTCATTGTACAAACAATATTTTTGAATATGAAGCTTGTGTAGTTGGTCTTCAAGCAGCCCTCGACATGAAAATCAAAGAGCTTGATGTGTCCAGTGATTCAACTTTGGTGATTCTTCAGACTAAAGGTAATTATAAAACAAAGGATGCATAGTTGATTCCATATCACGAGTACTTGCAGGAGATCACAAAGAAATTTCACCGTATCTCGTTCAACTACATTGAGAGGATAGAGAACCGTTTTGCAGATGCATTGGCTATCATTGCCTCTATGATTCGCATACCAGATGGATTTGATATCAAACCAATTGAAATTGAAATTAGAGATGATCCAGTAAACTGTCTAGCTCTTGAGGAAGGCAAGTCATATGGGAAGCCTTGGTATTATGACATAAAGATGTATCTTGAAGATTAGGTTTTTCCTCCGGATGCAACGCCTACTGATCGAAGGACAATTCAAAGGTTAGCCTGACAGTTTTTCCTTGTAGTGGGAAAGCTCTACAAAAATCCACATAATTAGATTTTGTTAAGGTGTGTTGATGAAGGAGAAGCAAAGACAATTATGATGGAATGTCATGAAGGGATTTGTGGACCTCACATGAATGGGCATATGCTAGCAAAGAAGATTATGCGATTGGGATATTGTTGGTCCACCATAGAATGTGATTGCAATGACCATGTTAGAAAGTGTCACCTATGTCAAATTTATGCCAACCAAATTAATGCATCTGCATTTGAGCTTCACAACATGACTACGCCATGGCCTTTCTCAATGTGGGGTTTGGACGTCATCGACTCGATTTCACCGAAAGCATCAAATGGGAATCGCTTCATTTTGGTAGCAATTGATTACTTCACCAAGTGGGTAGAAGCAGCGGCATATACTAATGTCACTGCAAATCATGTTGTTAAATTCTTGAAAAATGACATTATTTGCCGCTATGGATTACCGAGCGCAATCGTAACAAATAATGAGACTAATTTCAAGAACAGTCACATGACGACATTGTGTGAGGAGTTCAAGATCAAGCACCACAATTCTATCATACAAACCTCAAATGAATAGAGCCGTTGAAGCTGCCAACAAGAATCTGAAAAAAATTATTGAGAAAATGACAACCACCTATAGGGATTGGCACAAGATGCTCTCATTTGCACTTCATGCATACCGCACCTCAATAAGAACATCAGTAGGAGCAACGCCATATTCACTGGTATATGGTATGGAGGCAGTCTTACCCATAGAGGTTGAAATATCCTCTCTCAGAATTTTGATGGAAGTGGAGATCGAAGAAGCCGAATGAGTGAGGCCAAGGTTTGACCAGCTCAATTTGATCGAAGAAAAGCGTTTGAATGCTATATGTCATGGTCAGTGTTACCAGAGAAGGATGGTAAGAGCCTATGCAAAGAAAGTGCGACCTCGACAATTCAAAGAAGTCGACCTAGTGCTCAAGAAGATGATGCTTCCTCACAAATCTAACCCACGTGGAAAATTCAAGCCTAATTACGAAGGCCCCTACATGATCATAAATGTATTTTCTGGTGGAGCAGTTATTTTAGCCAAGATGGATGGCGAAGACCTTTCTGAACCGGTAAACTCTTATTCTATTAGAAGATATTTTGCATAAATTCACTTGGGAATTAAACAATCAAAATTGAAAGAAAGAGAGGCCATCATTTTACTCCCCTGTAAAAATTCAGTAAAAACCATTTAGTTCAACCCACTTTAGCCTTCATTTCATTTTCTTAACCTAAACCGGGACAATTGTACCCCACACTGGGGTAATTTTCAAATTTTTAGGTTGTTTCATCAAGCCCCATACACTGGGAAAACCAAAGAAATATGCAAAATAAAAGGAAAAGAAAAATGAAAATGAAAAGACAGAAAAGAAATATACATATGATAATTTGTTTTAGCAATTAGTCCTGGTCATCCCATTTCATCTTTTATTTTGAGCCTTTTTATCCATTTATTTCTAAACCCAGCCTAGCCTACATTTCGTCCCATAATAAAGTCCTCTCAAATCAAGATTGACTGTGCAAATCCCAAAAGAAATTCATAGTTTTTAATCAAAGTCTTAGTGATGACGGAAGTTTGCAGATAAAATTTCCATAAAGAAAAGCATGAATTGAAAGGGCATGATGAAAACCCGAAAGGGCACACGAGTAAAAGAATCAAATCATGGCAAGATCCAAATACCACGGGCTGGATGAAAACCTTTCGAGGCGTCCATGCGCAAAAATTATGTGGCCAGAGCCTAGTGAAAACCGTAAAAGGCACTAGGGGTAAAAAAGGCATTCAAAAAAAAAGAAAACGAAAAAAGAAGAAAAAAAATATAAAAAAAAAGCAGCTCAAGTATATCAGCGTACTCTAAGGCGGATGGATTCTTCTACAATTCAGTTGTCTCAGATCAGTATAACTCAAGCCAGTTGTTCCAAACCAGCGCAGTGATATGCCCTACACTGGGGCGTTATTGGAGTTAATAGTTTCAGAAATTGTGGACTGGGGCATTTTGGCTAAATTTGATCTATTGAGAGTGAATCTAATAAATTCAAAGTACATGCGAGGAAAGTATAGACCGTGATGGTTTGAGCGCCTCGAATATGGTTTAAAGTTTACTCATTGGCTTACTTCCATTTAATTCCTTTTATATCATACTCATGAATTTCAAAAAAAAAAAAAAAGGGACCAAAACTAATATTTTGGCCTATGAGGAAAATCCTAGTATATTCATAAAGCAAAAAAAATCAGTTTTTAAGAAATAATGATAGATAATTCTGAGGCCAATAAATACCAAAACCTATTTTGTTTCATTTCATCATATATGACTTTCTTTACATCAAGCTTTTTTCTTTGAAACAAAAGATGTAGACAAAAACAGTAAAAAGCATAAGTGAAAAGGAGTGGTCCTCTAATCAATCAGACTCTTCAAATGAAACATGACCCAAATTCCTCAAAGTCTTCCGCAAACAAGCAAGGTCGGCATTCATAGAAAGGATGATTGCCTTAACTGAGAACCAACGGGGGCTTGAACATATCGGAAATGCTCATTGATGCGCTCCAAAGTGGACCCTTGTTTCCTCAATTCTAGGGCTTCATCCATCCATGCAAGGTGGCTAATGTCGTATCCTACGAGTGAACCTTGTAACTCTGCAACCTTAGCCCGCAGACTCACTTTCTCCTCCATCAAATTCGCTATCTCGGCCTTTGAGGTAGCATCCTCACAAGACAAGGATGCCGATGTGCCAGTCCTATCCTTCAAAAAGGCATTCTCACCAAGCAGGGAAGCATTCCACAATTTCTTTTCGTGCTGTCTGAAGTAGATTCTCATGACACACTCTCTTTTGCAATGAAATCTATATATGATACTGCCACAGGTTTCTGAAATTTTCTCCTTTTGCAAGACAGAACGGAAGGAACCTCCTCTACAAGTTGTTGAACCCACAATGTATACTCCTTAGTAGCCGAGGGCTCTTCACTCTTATCATCATAAGCATTCAATATTTGTCGTTCCTTCCAAGCTTTGGCTAATTGTGCGATAAGAGTACTTGAAGAAGGACCGAAATCAACAACATCCGGCACCTCCTCATTAACCACCGGGATATCTTGGGTCCATCCAAATTGCCTAACCACTCGGTTAGGGGTATATAAAGCAGATCCGTGGAGGCCAACCAATATCATGTGATTCCAACCGGGAGTATTAAGGACAGGTTTGAAGTCATGGAACCATATACACCTCCGCACAAAGTTGTCCTGCTGTAGAGAAGTAAGGCGAGTATGCCATTCTTCCGGCCCACACAATGAAGGGGGTGGCTCACTGAAATTGCAATGGAGATGTATCAAATCCTGGTGAAATAAACTCACCAACCTTAGGGGTTGCTGAAGGAAAGGTGTTCAAGGAGCCAAACCTGGAATATGAAACATGAACAAAATCTCAATATGGATACAACAGAACCCCAAATGCCGGAAATCTACATTCTTGAAGTAATGAAGTTACCTGAAGAAGTGATAAGCAACTTCTGAAAATCCTCCTCTCTGAAGAGAGCATCAGTTCAATGCCCTAAAGTTCTTGGCCAAAAGCATTGACACGAAGGTGTGACCAGACTCAATTTGCACAATAATGTCTACCAAAGCGGCATCGATACACACATAAGATATCGGAAACAACAAATGACCCACAATCGCCAATGCAAGGGCGTTTACTCAATGTTTTGGTCATTCTTCCTTTTTTCCAGTATCCATGGGAGTATTGATCCAAGGACTTCGAGGCGCAAAGTTATCAATCAAAAATATTAGCATGCACCTCTTGACTGAACCTTCCCCATCAAGTTTTTCAAGTGAATTTCACTTTACTCCTAGAAGCCTCACAAGTTTATTCTTATAACTTTCAGGAAAAATGGGCGTGGCAATTTCCGACTCTAAGGAAACACGCAAAAGGCGAGCATATTCCTCCAAAGTAGGAGTAATTTCCAAATAACCAAATCGAAAAACTGAAATACTTGGTTTCCAACACGCCAAGGCGGCCTCCATCAAATAACCATTCAATTCAACATTCAAAAGGGAAGGGACATTACCTAATTTCATTAAGTCAAGCATGCCCCGCTCATCCCCATCAAGCGAATGAACCCACGACTTCAAGGCTTTATTGAAAACCATATGATTTTCAAGATTTGGGAGGTTTTGGAAATTTCTAAGGGGAATGACGGATGCCGAGTCCGAGGCTTCCATTAAGTCAGGAATGTTCAAAAATGGTGGGGTACAAAGTTTGGTGTTGATTGAGCAACTAGGGAAGGCTGGGGGGCTTCCCAAAGTTCAAAAATGGAGCTCCTCGATTTCTGTTTGCACACAGTGAAAATGGGTTACTGTTTTATTTTAAAAAATACAGTATCTGTCGGGTCGTTTTTGTAATAAACGACCACAGTCGTTTATATCAAAAACGACAATATGAATTTAGCCTATAATGGTGATGTCGTTTTTGATATAAACGACGAAAAAAAAAGGTTACTTCAATTGATAATAACGCGCTTCTGATGTGTGATACTGTACATTTTCACCTGATAGATGGTTCACAAAGTCATGATGTATTCCATTCAAAAAAAAAAAAAAGGGGGATCCCATATATCATGTTTTTGTATTACAGTATTGTTTTTTTTTTACAGTTTCGGTTTCCGTATCAAAAATTGTCTAACTATGATGCTTTTCAGAACAAGAGGACCAGCACCAACTCTATTGCCTCCACTGCCGTAATTAGGGTATCAAGTTCAAAGCCCCACCATGAAAAGACATGCCCCTACAAAGGACAGGGAAGAAGATCAGCATACATTATTAAAATGATTAACAATGATGTGCTGAATCATGGAATTTAACCCAAAGATCTGGAGGAAACATTGGAACACCAGAAATTCCATCTGTACCCAATGCACTCTAATCCCCATCAAGCTCAAAAAAATCTGCCAGTTCAGTATTTGATATTCACATGAAATTGTCAAATAGTAATGTTATGCGTTTACTTGTGTAGGAAGAGGTGCAGAACTAGACACGGGGACATGAATGTCAACATCATCAACAGTGGGATCACTTGAAGTAAATGCCTGATTCCTCAGGGAAGCGACCTCTCCCTCTAGCTCTTGAATACGGGCTTTCATCCCGACGATGCGATTCTCCTGCACATCACCAATAATTAGCTTGAAGATCAAGGAAGCACTAGAAGTAAATGACGACAGGACAAAGAATGAAGTTTGAGAGGGACAGTTGCGTTAAACCTCTAAACCACGTATTTGGGCTTCCAATTCGACGATGCAGGCCCCCTACACATCAAAAGAGAGTGTCAGCAACGGGAGAATCTTAAATAAGAGGCAGAATAAGAAAAAAAAAAAAAAACATTCAAGAATTAATCTTACCCGAAGATCATACAAATGCCCCACTTCTCCGCCAATCTCAAGAGCCCCAGTGCGATAAATATAATCATCCATGATTCTCCCAATGGAGATAGTGCTGAACCAAGATTCGTAATCTCCATCCTCACAAAGCTCATTCGCAGGGACACTGTCTCCACGCGCAGAATACATAGCCAAAGACAAGGGGGAAGCATCTCAACTACAGGCTCATGGGTAGGAGTTTTAGGGATCCGGAGTATGCCCCGGAGCTGATGACTCACTCTCTCACCAAGGTAATACTCATAAACTCCGCGGCCACCGAAAAGAGAGCAATGACCCGAAAGCATCATGGCATATTCTATATCTGGGCGAGTAAGGATGACAGGACGAAGACCCTGGTAAGGCCGCAATGTCACTTGTACATGAAAAAAAGAGGGGAAAGTTTAAAAATAAAGGGAAAAAAAAAAAAGAATTGGCAGGCACAGAAAGGAGAATTACCCTCTTCATGGTTAGCCAATCAATCTCCATCTCTGATCGACCAAGGGAGTACCCCTGAGCTCACCGGGTAGGAAGCCTCCAACGACAAGAGATGGGGAATACAAACCCATCTCCTTCAATAATCCTAGGCCGGCAAATCTCCAAGTATTCATGAGCCCAACGCTGTAATGAAGTTAATCAGGTTAACAAGACTAAAGATGCAAAGTTCCATGTTTGATTATGTAAGACTAGGAATTCATACCTTGATTAATGGAAAGAAGAAGCGAAAAGATCTCTCCTGATTGCTGGTAATCCTCCTCATCTCACTAAGCATGTGAGCGTAGATGGCACCCCCCCCCAGTCGTATTTCAATATACCATCAAGGGTACCCATCAACAATAAAAATGAAGGATCAAGGGAGGACCGATCTGATAAAAAGAAACACTGCCCCAGGATGTACAAAAATAACATCCGAAAGACTGAATCAAAAGAGGGTGAAGCTCAGGTGATGGTGGAAAAATCCGACTATGCTAACAGCTCTCCAAGCTTGGCATAACTCAACTCACTTGTCCTATCCCAAGGAATGGCACCAATTGGAAGACCCAATAGCTGCCCTATCTGCTCCGCACCAATAGGTTCAGCTGGTGGAATGGGATCACCTCCAAATCTAATCCCAGTCAATAGAACAAATTCTAAGGGTGTGATGGTCAACTCGCAGCAAGGGAAGTGAAAAGTGTTGGTGGCTGCAAACCACCAAGGCCGAAATAAAACACCTATCACAACGACGAATAGGTGGGATCGATAAGAATGCCGAAAAACCAGCCCTTCACAATTGATCCTTCAAATCCTCTAATGCTATGAAAGCTAAGTCGTGAGCTTGCAACCAGGATCCCTTGAAGCCAGCCAAAGCAATATGGGTTTCCTTTTTAAAAAAAAAAAATTAGTAAACAAATATATATTCGTGTGTGTGATAACAAGGAAAGAAACTCACCAAATTAGACCGAGTGAAGACCGACAAGTGATCACTCAATCCCTTGAGTAGAGGAGTATCCAGGAGATTTTTATGACTCTCCGGAATCTTGCCCATCCGGGCACTCTCCCTCCGGATCACAACCCTATCCCGAGCTATCCCTTGAAGTGCTGCAGAGCGGGGAGGTCTGCCTCTCCCACGACCCAATGGTGGAGCCGCAACCCTAGGCTCCATAGTGAAGCCATGCTTGGCATCTGAATATAGAGGCGAATCATCCCTCGCCTCATCCCTATCTGCATCTTCTTCCATGAAAACAGCCATATCTGGGATTTGGGAAGAAGAGGAAGCCTCCCCTTTTTTTACTTTCCTTGTAGATTTGTGTTTCGGACCCCTTTTTCTTGCATAAACAAATCAAACCATGATTAACTCTCTTACCTGTTAAATTATACATCCAAAGCAAAAATTTCAGGATCTCATGACATGGATGATCAGGAAAGATAGGACATCGGAAATCCATTTAAGTCAGGTATGACATCATTACTTGTTCTCAATGTCAAACTTTATTCATTCAAGAACTCATATTCACTATTCTTTTTGCAGGAAAAGTATGTGAAATGAAAGGGCAAAAGAGAAATCACATCTCCTACTCAGGGGCAATGCAGAATTTGATGAAACAACCGGACATGATTCAAGCACTAGTCGAAGTCAAGCCCTCACGGCTATCATTTGAGAAGAAAGTTGAGAAAGCAAGAAAGTTGATAAACCAAAAAAAAATATTTGATCTCAGTTCAATCAGAGAAAAAAATACAAAGAGGAAAAGACAATGCAGAGAGCAGAAGCTCTAATTGGAGGATTCAAACCCTCACGGTTGCAGAAGCTACCCCAAGCAAGAAAAAAAATCTCTAGGGGGCATAGAAGAATTGCACAAAAGGGAGGCTCCATACTGAAAGTCTCGCAAAAAATAAATAAATACATAAATAAGGATTAAGAAAGACCAGAACAACCCATTTGGGGAAGAAGTTCGAATAAAGGGGGTTTCCAACCCTCGCGGCTATAACCAGACAACCACGAAAAATTCGAGTTGAAAGCACACATGCGTGTGGCTAAGGGTGAATCAGGAGGTCCGAATTCAAAACCCCCAATTTTTGGATCACCAAGATCATTTTTTTATGGGAAATTTTTGAAAAATTGGATCCTTTTTCATCATTCAAGGGAAACCGGGCATGGCATTTGAATTCTGAGATATGCTTTTTCTCATGAAGGAAAATGAAAAGAAAAGAAAGATGGAAAGATCAAACTTTGCATATTGAAGCAAGAAGACCAAGTGGTAGGCTTGTCAAAGCCTCACAAGTCATCATCACCTGCCATAAGAAGAAGAGGGTTTTGCAATGTAAATCAAGCATGATATTCCAAGCATGCAATCAAGACAAGACTCTCATTCGGGTTTTCTAGTGGAAAAGAAAAAAATAAAAAAAGGGAGAAGAAGCAATCTAAACCAAGATCAAATTTTTATGGCAAATCCCTGCTGAATCCGTGTGAAAAATATGAGTTGTTTTATAATTCAAGGGGGATCAAGCACGGATTTTGTATTAGAAGGCATACGATTGAGAGTGAATACTTGAAGGAAAAAAAATGAAGAAAGAGAAGAAGAGAAGAGGAACATACCTGTGGGAGTCTCGAAATCGTAGAGAAGCTTTGGGGAAATGGAGATCAAGAGTTGTCGCCGCCGAGGGAGGAGCCACACGCCACCGCCGTGAAGAGGGTCGTCGGAGGAGTTGATCGCCGGTCACCAAGGGCAGGAAAGTTCAGACCAGCGAAAATTGGGGGAAAGAGTAAAGTGAAAGCAGGGTGGACCCGCACGGATTTAAGAGCATCTACAACACTACCTCCTCAAATTTCCTCCCTATTCTCATAAAGTAGAGAGATTCTCCAAAAATAGGAAGCCACTTTTAATCCTTTAACTCCACCATTACTCCCTATGTATTCCCTATTTTTATTAAATATTCATTTTTTTTGTTTCTCTTTATTTAAAGATCATTCAACGGTCATATTTTTCAACGATCATATTATTTCGACGAACAAATTTTTGCAACGATCATATTTTTCAACGGATGAATTTTTCCAACGGTCATTTTTTCCAAACGGTCATATTACTCAACGGTCATATTTTTTTAAATTAGATGACACTCCGATTATAAATAAAATCATATCATCTCTCAATTTCATCAATCTCAGCTCAATTTTCTCTCAGCAACCAAAAAATTCAGTTTTGACTAAACTTTATTGGTCATTTTGTCTCTATGGATCGCAACCGTCTACGCTAAATGCTTCATGAAGATTCTAAAGATTCCGACGATGAGTTGGAGATATTGACAATAACTTGTATGAAATAAGAACGACTCAATAAAGAGAGAGGATCGAGACGACATCGAGGTTCTGTTCAAGGCCACGCGGTCATTTGGCGTGATAGAGTTCAAGGCCATGAACGACTTTTTCTCGACTATTTTGCTGAAAACCCTATATATCCTCCAATTCTATTTCGAAGGAAGTTCCGAATGCAGCGTTCTCTATTTCTACGTATTCAATCTGCGGTCGAAGCCCATGATCCATACTTCGTCCAAAAGACAAACGTTGTTGGAACGCTTGGTTTGTCTTCCCTTCAGAAGATCACCGCCGCAATGAGGATGCTCGCTTATGGAGTAGCAGCAGATTATGTGGACGAGTATGTGAGGATTGGTGAAAGCACCGCAATAGAAAGTCTAAAAAAATTTGTAAAAGCGGTTGTTGCAATTTTTTCTGACGAGTACTTAAGGTCACCAAACAATGATGATACTGCTAGATTGCTAGCGGTTGGAGAAAACCGTGGATTCCCTGGGATGTTGGAGGGCATTGATTGTATGCATTGGAAATTGAAGAATTGTCCGACTGCGTGGAAATGAATGTATTCTGGTCATGTCCGTGAACCAACGATTATTTTGGAAGTCGTGACGTCTTATGATCTTTGGATATGGCATGCCTTTTTTGGGTTACCGGGATCTCATAATGACATCAATGTGCTAGAACGGTCTTCTGTATTTACCGACCTCGTTGATGGGCGTGTGTGGGCAGTGAAATTTTCACCGTTCATCACCCAGAAGTGTGTGCAATTGCACACACCCGATCTCAGCCTCTCGGAGAGACGGTTAAGTTCACGCGTGCCTGTGGCACGCGCAGTACCTTTAGCTGTCAGCATTAAATGCTGATGGCTGACACCATGCTGCCCAGCTAAGCAACAGTAGAGTTGATCCGTGAAGATAAACCTCACGGATCCACCCTAAGTGGTAGCTCCCAAATGGGCTGACACATACCCCATCCGTGAGAACCAAAACCTCACGGAGAGGCTGACACATATTCATCCGTGAGGACAAAACTGCATGGATCCAACTTTGGTGCCAGCCTCCGAGAGACTGACACGTGTCTATCCGTGAGGATAAAACCTCCATGGATCATATTTAGTGTCAACCTCCATAAGGTTGACACGTGTCCAATTCTTGAGGACAAGTCCTTACGGATCAAATATAATGTCCAGGATCTAATCCAGACCACGGGTAAGACTGTGATCCGCGATTGAGACCTATGGTCTCACCTAGTGATCCGTGGTTGAGGCCTATGGTCTCACCTGGTGATCCGTGGTTGAGACCTATGGTTTCACCTGTGATCCGTGGTTGAGACCTATGGTCTCACCTAGTGATCCGTGGTTGAGACCTATGGTCTCACCTAGTGATCCGTGGTTGAGGCCTGTGGTCTCACCTAGTGATCCGTTGTTGAGACTTAGGGTCTCACCTCGTGATCCGTGGTTAAGACCTATGATCTCACCTGGTGATCCATGGTTGAGACCCATGGTATCACCTTGTGATCCGTGGTTGAGACTTATGGTATCATCCTAATCCGTCCCAGCTGACAGTCCGTCCCAGCTGACAGTCAGTATTTGACTGTCATGGGGGGTAGAGAATCCTTAATAAAAAGGATTCTCTATCAGGTTGTAGGGAATCCCAAGATAAGGATCCCCTCTTTTAAAATCTCATGGGATGCCACGTGACACCCCATAATTATTTTAGGATTAAGACTATGTCATTTATTCTAGGAAATGATGAGATTCACATCCTCCTTTTCGAAAGGTACTAGGATTCCCCCCAAAGAAAGAGGAAACCTGGTACAAGAGTTTTCAAAATAAGAAGATTCTCTTGAACTTGAGGACTCTTCCAGATAAGGAAGACCCATGAGCTGGCATTCTCTAATAGGAAAGCCCATCTTGACTTTCCTAAAATAAGGGAGTCAAAGAGGGAGTCCCAAAAAGGACTCTCTCTCAAATATATAAAAGGTGTTTTTCACAAAAAACACACACGAAGATACACGAACGAATACGTAAAAACACCCAGAAGAAAGAAAAATTCTCTCATCTCCTTCAAACAGCAAGTACAGCAGCAAGCAAGCAAGGAAGAAGAAGATCTCCCCTGCCATGGAGAACATCAGGTGAGCCTCATAAAATGGCCACCCCATTCTCGTTTCTTTTTTGCATATAAAGATCTCAAAGAGGCACTTGTAACGCCTACATAGGAATTGGGCAACCCCATTGAATAAATAAAAAAATATATTTATTCAAATATCTGTTCTTCTTTTATTTTTCATCTTAATCAGAGGTTCTTCCCCAATAAAGGGAAGGTAATTTAACAGTCTGGGTTTACTCATATTGGAAGGATAGCCCCCCACAATAAATAATAAACTCCATACAACAATGGAGGAAATTTGATAAGACGAATTTTTCGCTTACAGCGTGCTGCTCCAGTCAACTACTCAATCAACGGTCATGACTATACAATGGGTTATTATCTTGCCAATGGTATATATCCGAAGTGGTCAACATTTGTAAAAACAATTCCAATCACACAAGAGAATAGGCAAAAATATTTTGCTGCAGCTCAAGGGTCGGCAAGGAAGGATGTAGAGCGTGCATTTGGAGTGCTTCAAGCACGATTTGTGATTGTTCGTGGACCCGCATGTTTTTGGGAATGCAACACACTCAAAGATATTATGAAGGCATGCATAATAATGCATAACATGATCGTTGAGGATGAGCGAGATGTCAATGGAATAGACTTCATTCGAGGTATTCGTCGCATAAGAGATAGGGAAACTCATTCTCAACTCCAATCGGACCTTGTCGAGCACTTGTGGCAACGACACGGTCAATTGCAAAACACTTATGGCAACTACTTTTCAATAATATATGTCTTTTAAGTTTCCAAAATAAAGTAAAACATGTGAAGATAATGCATAATTTTTGATTCATTAATCTTGTACAATAAATCAACAAAGCTAATAAGCTTTTCTTTGTTCTAAGATTTCCATTTGTAGGTCATGAACATATACAGCTTGTAGGGGAGGCAAGGTAGACGTATCCATAAACATTATGCGATTCTCCTCTTTTAATCATTCCACTCGAACCTTTTCTTGCTCAATTAAAACTTTTTCTTACTCAATGGCGAGTTTCACTTCGTCTTGAAGATATGTTTTTTCATACATCTTAATTCTCTCAGTTTGTGCTTGCTTTTTAGCTTCCTTCATCTCATGTAGTAATCCTGTAAGAGGCGAACTCGTATAGTCATCTTCACAACCCTTGCTCTTTCTTTTATTTAATCGTTCCTTCTCGGCCTTCCTAAAGTATTATGTGAGTCACCGTCTTCTCCTAAATTTATCGAATCTGGAGTAGAAGGACAAGATGATGCAGACGTTTTATTTTTATATTTTTTAGGTTCTTCTTCTGACAACTGTCTAGTAACCATTTTGGTTGGGTCTTTAACTTATTCTAACAATGCTCAAATTGAAATGAGGTATTATGGTTCAGTTCTTGATACATCTCTCTCGCTTTAACGATCTGAAAAATAAATAAAAACAATTACCATCTATAAAATAATGATAATTACATATTCATAAATTTCAATGTTATTAATACCTTGTCTATCTCATTCATGCCACTTTGATGTTTTGCCTCAATTTGGGCAAGACACGAACAAAACTTATTCGTGCTCAGTTGAATTGTCGACCAACGATGCATTAGAGAATTTTGGTTATGTTTAGAATCTTTGCTGTGATTCTGGAAAAACATAAACACTCTATGCCAATATGTTTGCTTTTTTTGCTCATTTCCGGACACTGCATCCAAGTTAACATTGAGAAACACCGATACAAGTAATAAATCTTCCTCTATTGTGAAATTTCCACCTCGTTGTGGCTTCTTATGTTGAGACGATTGGGTGGAGATGTGAGCAGCTTGATTCAAATGTTGGCCCACTTCATCTGAAACTTCTAGAAATTGGTCGTCAAAATTGGTTCTGTACATAAGATTGGTGTAGTATGGATTTCTTTGAGAGTCCATCTATAAAAAGAATAAAAAATACCATGATTAAGTAAATATTGTGAAAAAAAAATGTAAGAATAAACATCCATTCTAACTATTTTAAATAAAATGGCTAGATCATCAATGACATATAGAGTTATAGTCTTTAGTTCTAGATCATCAACAAGCATCCATTCTAACTCCATATGGTTAAGTGGCATGACACTAAAAAAAAAAATGATAGAAATGGTTTCTGATCAATCTAACATGATCTCAAGCATCACCACCCGCAAATAGAATATCTGAATCCAGAGCAGAGTTGTAAGTAATACTACTTTAGGCCTAAGACATTCTCCAGATGGGACAGAAGGGTGTAGCCTGGCAAAAAATAAGGCGGTTTCTATCTCTAGCTAGACCTATGTCAGAAGGGCATGGAATTTTTTTTTATCTATATCCAAATCATTAGCATGTCATAATGATATCCAAATCAGAAGCTTAGAAAACAATTCCATCTCCCCTTAGAGCATACCCTTGTGTAAGCACCCCATTTTTACACCCCCCTCAATCATGGTTAATAAACTTAACCATGGTTAGCTCAACCTAATCCTAAGTCAACCCCGGCTAAACCTTAGGTCCAAACCCTAGGTAAATCCAATCAAGTCCGATTATAAAATTTCATTACCCCAAACCCAAATAGTCAAGCCCAATTACCCAATTGCCTAAGCCAAAGCCTATTTACCATAGCCCAAGCCCAAATGTCATAGTCAAAGCCCAATAACCATAACCCATGACCCATCTACTAATAACCCATGATCCATAAAGATCTAGTCCACATATCCATATCCACTAAATCTATATCCTACAACTCATGCCCATATAACTCATAGTTCATTCAACCCATCAACTCTCTTACACCTCTTATAACACTCAACCCATCAACTCTCTTACACTCCTTACAACACTCAACCTATCAACTCACCTTACAACACTCAAATCTTTACCCACTAACTCATTTTATCCACCATGTAAAAGACACAACCCAACTTCTTAGTTTTCCTATAAATACCAATCCCTTAACCCCTTAGATCCATCCCTCAAGGCCCCTAGAAGGTTCCCACTCACTTGTGTTTCTCTTGAGTTTGAAGAAGGGAGAAGAAACTAAGGTTTAGAGTTTGGAAAAAATTCTAAGACTAAAAGTTTAGAGTTCTTCACTAACTCTCATCTTTTGTGGACTCTAAACAAAACCCTACCTCTTGGAACATTGAAGAAGAATCCTTGAAGTAGTAGGCACTCATTCTTTCATCATCTTCTCTTCTTTTTTATCTTATTTTTAGTTAGTTCTCTCTTCTTGATCTCTCATTTCTCAAGTATAGTTGGGTCGCTCTACACCAATCTAATGGTGTAGAGGGTCCCATATCAAAAGCAAGAAGATGTTTTTTTTTCTCTTCCTTTTCATGTAGGTGTAGAGGGACCCCATATCAAAAGCAAGAAGATGTTTTTTTTTCTCTTCCTTTTCATGTACATATTTCTTCTTTTTTATGTACCCACTAGTGTGGACATGGGTAGGCCCATAGAGAGTGGATTCTAGTCTTCTTTCTAGAATTCTTAGTGAAAGCTCATCCCCTCTTTAACATTCATTAGAACGATATTACATCATTTATAATGGTGTAAATGAACCACCTTAAAAGGGAGAAGATGAGTTTTCAATTTCTCTACATGTCTCTTTTTTTCTTATTTTCCATGTTTTATGTTGAATGGGTAATGATGGTTTAAGGATATAAGGTAAATGATGGTTTAAGGACTTAAAGAGGACATTATTCAAAATGCCTCATACCAAAGACAATGGTATTTGATCTATTATCAACACCAATCCAACAAAATAAGTGTTGGCAATAGACCATTTACTATACATAATGTACATCCCTCTTTATGTCCTAAATATAATCTTTTAGCCTAACTGTTCCTTAATATTTCTCTTGGATTAAATTTGATTTTAGTTAAGTTTGCCAACACCCTACCCATATGAAAATCCAAAAAAAAAACATGATAAAATCTCAAAATATCAAAAACATTCAAATATAACCAAATTACCAAAAACATTCAAATATCCCCAAAATCCCAAAAAAAATATAAAAATACAAAAAGATACTTGTAAGACCTCTTTAGCTTTGGTTAGCTCACCTAACCATAGTTAAATCTCCTCTAACCACAGTTAAAATTAACACTTGTACACTTGACCTCCCGATCAATCAACCCTAACCTCCGGGCTAGACCCTTGACCACCCTATATGCACACATAAATACCCCTAGCCTTGCACGGGCTCATGTGCCAGAACTACGCTCGGTCTGATCTTACCTTGTGAGTACATAGGCAACCCTATCCGGGTTCGACCCTAGACATTTAGCTTTCTGTATTTCTTGGATTAGCATTCTCTTAAATACTTTGGACATTTTAATTAATATTGAGATTAAACATTGGCTTAAATTTAAGAAGTAAGTAACCGTTTTAAAACGGGGGTCCTGTGGTGCCTAATACCTTCCCTGGGGGCTTAATCAAACCACTTACCCTATCTCTAATAGACCTTTTGTCTTATTCAAACGAACAATATCCGGGACCTATCCCTAATAATGAATAAGTGGCGACTCTCAGTCAAACAAACCATTGTGAGAGTGGGGTAAAAATCTATGCCCACACCTTGTATTAGTGATGGTTATGCACCACAAGATGGTGGTGTTTGTTTGTTCAAGTGTTACATTTCCACTGACTTGCCTGTTGGTGGGTCAGGTGACATATTCAGGAAGCATACTTTGGAAAAAATGTTTACAAATAAGCTAATGGAAAGTGCAAATGACGAATTATCATTTAGGACAGTGGTGAGAGATCTGAGAACCAAATCACCCATGCTGCAAATTGTCCTCCTAAATCCATATGCCTGGTGCTGTACTGGCTATTGTTTTGGCACAGA
Organism: Tetracentron sinense; assembly: GCA_015143295.1. NCBI lineage: Eukaryota > Viridiplantae > Streptophyta > Magnoliopsida > Trochodendrales > Trochodendraceae > Tetracentron > Tetracentron sinense. The sequence goes on along the minus strand of CM026567.1, from coordinate 28,533,889 downwards.
GGGTACTACTGGACCAGTTTCAAAGAAAAATTTGCACCTTATTGCCAAGATGCTGTTTTCTGACTGTAGTAATTCTACGAAAGCAAATTTAAGGATGATAGAGGAATGTGTAACCAAGAACCAAGCTGATGAGGTTTACATGTTGACACATCAAATAAAAGAATTGATTGAATCCCTGAAATCATCATAGGATATACTTCCAATTTCATACTCCTTTTTGCAAGGGTTGCCTTTGTCATCCATGGAAAGGTAATAGAATTTTGTTTTTTTTTTTTTGGTAAACTCAATCATACCACAAGGCAATGACCGAAGGCAAATACAAGGAAATACTCACACCACCCATGCATAACCCACACATACACACACACACACAGCATGCAAACTCACACACACACAGCACACACATGCAGCCCATGTAAGCTTCACCCTAGAGCTGCTCAAAATGGGTACCAACCGTTTGAGGCGCCAAGGAACTTATAAGGAACAGCATGCTCGGGTAACTACTCGATGTGGGACTAAACACTCACCCTAAGGCTTTCCCTTTTTTTTTTTTGTAAACTCAATCATACCACAAGGCAATGACTGAAGGAAAATACAAGGAAATACTCACACCACCCATGCATAACCCACACACACACACAGAGCAAATAAAAGAATTGATTGAATCCCTGAAATCATCACATGATATACTTCCAATTTCTTATTCCGTTTTTGCAAGGGTTGCCTTTGTCATCCATGGAAAGGTAATAGAATTCATAAATGAGGTTTACATGTTGACACATCAAATAAAAGAATTGATTGAATCCTTTTTGCAAGGGTTTCCTTATAGAAAGCTATTCATGGTGACTGGAACATTTCCACAAACAGGTAATGTAGCAACCTAAATCAAGATCAAAACTCCATGAAATTCCTCCATCCTTGACTTGAAAAAAAAAACATGACAATAAAATTTAAAAAGAACCACAAAATCAACCTTCAATGTGTAAAAACTAACCTTCTGTTGAGGGTGCTGGAGATCCCCAGATAATTCCACCTCTAGAGTCTGAGATTTGTTGAAGGTAGGAAGATTCGTCTCTCAACAATCAATAGCTGATTCTAAAGGAAAATAGAGGAGACTGGGACAAAAATCTCAACAGCCAAGAGGGCAAATCAAAGTGAAGAGATGAGGAAGGAAGAGAGGAGTTTTGTAGGAAAACTAAAATTACCGTTGCTTTCTTTACCGTTGAAAAAAATAATAAAATATTGCTAAACAAGTCGAAAATCGCTCGTCAGATTCTAGGAGCCGTTTCTTCCTCCCTGCTTTGACAACCTGGTTTGAGGAGCCTGTTGGAGCACGTTTCTCCCTATACACCTCCCTAAACAGACGAAGGGAGCTGATTTAGGGTAGTGTTGGAGATGCTCTAAAGCCCTAGCCTTAATCATTTCCAAAAAAAAAAAAAAAACAACAACAAAAAAAATAATTAAATAATAATAATAAAAAATAAAAATCATCAATCAAAAATTTTCTTTTTATGATAACAATAAGGGGATAAAGTTACTAAAAATATCAAAGCCCCTAATAACTGACAATAAGGGGATAAAGTTACTAAAAATATCAAAGCCCCTAATAACTGCATGTGTATCACCCATGCCTTTGGTCAATCGATGATAGGTCGAAAAGCATGCAACGTCAAAAATTAAGTCTAGATAGTTTTTGAATTTAATAAGGTTGGAAAATCAATGGGCCGACTTAATCAATAGTCGAAACCACTTGATCCCTTGTTTGAAAGATGATGTGTTTAACCCGAATCAATGATTAGATGACCCAAAAAAAAAATCTTTTTAAAATAATTTGAAGGCCTCCAAAAATAAAGTTTGTTTCATTTTTCAGTTGCGCTATCCACGGGTCCTAGATGAGTAAGGCTGTCAAATGGTAGGGCCAGGGCAGGGCTGCGGTCAGCCCTAGCCCTAGCCCTACCCTTCCCCATAAGAGTAGGGCCCTAGCCTTGCCCTCAAGGGCCAGGGCAGGGCCAAAGGGTTGGAAGGGCCGGAAGAAGAGTGAGAATTTTTTTGTGATTTGAGATGACGAGATTTTTTTCTACACCGACTGTCAACTTGACATGGAAATGATACACTCCTCTTTTATCCGGGCTTGGGACTGGCATTGCAACAAATGGCAAAGTTAAAAAAGAAAAAATTCCTTGTCAGTGACAGGCAGGCATAATAGAATAAAACAAAGAAAACTATATTGAACAAAATTTATACTATGTTTAATTATCTATATCATTCATTAATATATCTAATTTTGACAATTCTACTAACTCTAACTCTCTTTATTTAGTTGTATAAATCCAATCTTGGCAACAAACTAAGGCTTCTACAGTGTCGGATTGTAAACAACTTCTAAACTGGTCAAGTACCCTTCCTCCAGTGCTAAAAGCAAACTCAGAAGCTACTATTGTCACAGGAATCGCTAAAATATCACGAGCCATCATTGATAAAATTGGATATTTTTTTAAATTAACTTTCCACAAAAGTAATATATCTAAATTGTCAGATTTATCTCTTGGCTCTTCCAAATACAAATTTAATTCTGATTTGTATTTGTAAAGTGAACTAAAGAAAGTGATGTTATATAGGGGGAGGATTACAACGAAATTACGAGTACTATAGCCTTAGGTTTAAACCGTTAGTAAAGGATACATTTGGTGTTTCGCAATTATAAAGGGCAGGGCAGGGTTGGGGTGAGCCCTGGCCCGGCCCAGCAGAAGCAAGGCTTCCGGATTTTGAGCCCTGCCCGGCCCAAGGACTGGGAAGGCCAGGGCTTTGGAGGGCAGGGCAAGGCTGGGTACCCTTCTACATGGGCTTTTTTGACAGCCCTACAGATGAGATGATATGTCGCGAGGCCGGTTTAGTGAGGGAACTAAATTCCACATCAGACTTCATGCAGTGGATTTAGCTTCATTTCCTTTACTTCCCAAAAATATTTAAATGAAAGCTTTCAAAAAGTTTTAAAGAAATTTTAAGGGTCACCATTCATTTATTTGGGGTATACACGTCATTTTTCCTGTGCAAAACAGGCTTGTGTCTTTTTATCTTTGTCATTCTTTGCAAGCAAATCTGGCAAAGAGGGGCAGCTGTAAACACCCTGTATTTGCCTAGATTCTTCATCTCTTCTAATTCTCCTACTCTAACACTTTGACTCTCCAAGGCTTTCTCAAATATCCATGTTACCCTAGTGTACCCCAAATCTTAACCCTCAAGTACATCCTAATGTGGGGCCATACTAATGATTAGAAAAGGAGATGCCTCAAAATGGTTTTGTCTCAAATGCCATGTTGGTCGTTTTTTCTATAAACGACCAGCTCATTTGGGACATCACCACTTTGGTCTTTTTTCCTATAAACGACCAAAGCATTTGCAATCGATTATCTAAATCGTTTTTCTTATAAACGACATACCCCATTTGACCCTTATTTCAATGGTCGTTTATATTAAAAACGACTCAAACTTGAACCCCAAGTCTGAGCCTGTAACTAACCATGTGCGATGGAATCTTTTCTCTTACAAAAAGGGGACTTCTTAGTAGTTTTTACCATAAAAGACTAGACCAATTTAGACTAAAATCACCATATCGTTTTTGGTAAAAACGACTAGTGTTAAATCCATTATTTTGTCCATCAAACTCTTATGGTATAGTAACCTCTCTTGGATCAAAATATTCTCACAATTTTCGAGTTCCCAGGGATTTCATCCCCAACAACCAAAAGAATAACTTTTATGTCTCTAAAGCATGTTTAGTCCCATTTTGGAATTGAGAGAATTTTTCCTCTCAACCTTTCTCTTATAAATACCTCACCCCTCTACCCATTATGGACACCAACTTTTACCAGCCAAAACTCTGCCCAAAAGACTAAGGAAAGCCATGCAATTTACAAGGCATTCTAAGTCTTAAAAGTCTTTCACCCCTCCCATTTGCCCAAAAATTCAAGAAAAACTCCCTAAGTCCCTAGAGGTTAGAGATTCCAAAAGAGAAGGCCTTGGAGAGAAAAAAGTCGAAGAAGAAGGAGATAAAGCATTGGAGAAGAAAGAAAAGCTTGAAGAAAAAAATCAAGGGGGTCTCCAACCCACATAGGTAGGCCAAACTTTCTCATCTTTTACATTTGTGTTAATTCTCTTCTTAACCCTCTATTTCTTTTCTTTCAATAATGTGAGTGAGCTTTTAGATAGATTTTGATATCTATCCCTCTTTCTTCTGGTAGTTTGGACTCTCCTATGATGCGTTTCACCGATTAGGAGGTTTCGGAAGAGAGGTAGGAACTTATAGGATATTTTAGAACCCATTTTTGTTTATTTTTCTTTAACAAATATGAGCCACGTTGTTGAAAAACTCCCCTCTCTTTGCTCTAAAACTCACTAAGGACCTCCTATGACGCATTTCGCCGAATTGGAGCTCCTTGTGAGATATAGAGATGCTCCCTAGTTTAGAACACTTGTGTCAATCTCCTAATTTTTCAAGCATTTTAGTCTTTGGTATATTCTTCTTCTTAAAAAGTTCACTAAAGATCCCCTATGACGCATTTCGCTTAATTGAGGTTATTTGTGAACAATATGAGAGGTATGATATTCCATTCATATTTAGATACATGGTTGCTTTCGAAAATCAATGTCATTTTTATGCATTTATAACGATGTCTAATCTTCCTATATTAGAGTCGTTATAATACTCATTTTTAGAGAGTTTAATCATTTTTCCCTCATCATTTTATGCATTTATAACGATGTCTAATCTTCCTAGATTAGAGTCATTATAATGCCCTTTTTAGAAAGTTTAATCATTTTTTTCTCTCATCATTTTCTCTCATCATTTTATGAATTCATAACGATGTCTAATCTTCCTAAATTTGAGTCGTTATAATGCCCATTTTTAGAGTTTAATCATTTTTCCCTCGTCATTTTATACATTTATAACGAAGTCTAATCTTCCTAAATTAGAGTCGTTATAATGCTCATTTTTAGAGTGTTTAATCATTCTTTTTCTTTTATCATTTTATGCATTTATAACGATGTCTAATCTTCCTAAATTAGAGTCATTATAATGCCCATTTTTTGAGTGTTTAATCATTTTTTCTCTCATCATCTTATGCATTCATAACGATGTCTAATTTTCCTAGATTTGAGTCATTATACCATTTTTAGAGAGTTTAGTCATTTTTTCCTCATCATTTTATGCATTTACAATAATGTCTAATCTTCCTTGATTAGGGTCGTTATAATGCCCATTTTAGAGAATCTAATCATTTTCCTCATATTGTCTTATGCATTTATAGCGATGTCTAATCCCCCTAGATTAGAGTCGTTATAATGCCCATTTTTTTAGAGCATGATCACTCTTTTTTTTAAAATTCGTCATTTGCATGCATTATGACGATGTCTAATCTCCCTAGATTAGAGTTATAATAATGCCCATTTTATTAGACTTAGGTTTCACTGTTTCTTTTCTCTCTAAAATTTCAAATCTAGAGACCTTTGGTACAAGTCTTATTAACTAATTTTTTCAAGTCAATCTACTAAATAAACTTTTAAGGAATTTTGAAAGCATAGGTTACCACCCTTAGACTGGTGATTTGGGGTGCCTAACACCTTCCCCAAATCACGATAGAACCTCCCTTCCTAGAATCTCATCATGGTTTCGTATTGCCCATATTTTCCAAATAAAAAATGAATTTTGGTGTCACACCACAACTCGATGATTGGTGGCAACTCGTTATTTGCCATATTAATATGCTTCATGCATATTAATGTGGAGGATACCCAGACAAGTTTTCTTTTTAAAATCCTTCAGAAAAAAGTTGCAATATCACACTCTCGTACCCAAAAAGGCTACCGTTGTTATTATCTCGTGTCTCATAAACAGTTGGCCTATGATGATTTTTCATTTTTTCAATGTTCCACTTTTATGACAAATGTTCTTATGTCGAATTGGATCCTCCACTTCCACTTCTTTTGGAGGATCTCGATTATCATTTTGTTATGTCACGCCCTCTTGTTGATGTTCTTGCTTCTTCGACTGTCTTTTTCGTTGTCAACAGATCCTCCCTCATCTAATTTGTCTACGGACTTGGATCTTCTCATTACTTGACATAAAGGTAAACATTCTCGTTCATGGCATCCTCTTTCAAATTTTGTTTCTTTTATGAATTTATCTCCATCCTATCATGCATTTGCCACTTCTCTTTCATCTTTCTTTGTTCTTAATTGTATTCAGAAAGCACTTTCCCATACTGTGTGGTGGAAGGCAATGATTGATGAGATGGATGTTCTTCACTCTAAGGGTAAGGGTACTTGGGAGTCTGTTCTGCTTCCACTAGGGAAGCAAGTGGTTTGTTTTCGATGGGCGTATATGCTGAAGTTTCTTCCAAATGGATTTATTTGAAACATTCTCGCTAGTTGCCAAGATTGCCTCTGTTCGTGTAGTGATTTTGTTGTTTGCTCATTGTATCAGTTGGATGTCAAGAATACTTTCTTACATGGTAATTTTCAAGAGGAAGTGTATATGGAGCAACCTCTCGGGTTTGTTGCTCAGGAGGAGCCTGAGAGTGTTTGTTGCTTGAAGAATGCGATTTCCAGGTTCAAACAATATCCATGTGCATGGTTTGGTTGGTTCAGTGAAGTTGTGTGATTTAGTTTATGAAGTATTAATGTCAAACAGACCATTCAATGTTTACCCAAAGGAGTGGAACAAGAGTCATTGTTTTAGCTTGGAATGCGTGGATGAAATAGTTGTGATTGAACAGTTCTTACTGCAGTATTTTCATTCAAAAGACGACCTAGGAAAACTTCGGTACTTCCTGGGGGTTGAGGTAGCTAGATCAAGTCGTGGCATCAGCTTATTTCATAGAAACAAACTTATTGGATACGAAACCAATTGATACCATGATGGATCCAAATACTAAACTAGTGGTTGGCCAATGAGACTTGTTTGATGATCCATGTATATCTAAAGATTAATGGTGAGTAAGTTGAATTATTGACCATTACTCAGGTCAAAAATTGTCCCACGTACATTTGAATGCAGTACTTGAAAGGTGATCAAGGTCATGGTTTTTTAATTTTTGGCCCCAATTTTGTTTTGGTCAACATCTAATCAATATCCGCTTATTCAGGTAACCTTAAGTATTATTTTCTTTGACCCAACACTAAGAGGCTAAGTTCATTTTGACACAAAAGTAGCTAGATTACATATTTGGCTATCGTGTTCTAAAATTTGGATGGTTTGAATTGATTAGCATGGTTACATATACATCTATATCCTGCACAGCGGCGAGATACAACTGAGAAGTCTTGTACAAGTAGGCCAAGTTTGCTCTTATACATTACTATTAACATTCTCAACTAATAAATTTTTACAAAATTTGGTGAAAATTTTTTTAGAGTTCAAAGTGTAAGATTCTCGACCATGGTCTTAAATGATCATTTCTGAGGTAGAAAATCATCAAGTCTCTACGTTTGGACCATGTCCATGGCTCTCTATCGTCATTTCTTCTGAAGGGTTGGCTCTTTCTACCCCCATATGTTTCATGAAGGCGAATATCAATCCCCTCATACTCTTATACGCGAGTATTGCTCCAATAGAGTCGTTAAGATGCCATCTGAGAGGGAAAACAAAGAGCACAAGGGCGACAGTCGATATGCCTCCTGTGACTATAAAGAGTACCCAGAAGCTGTGTGGACTGAGACTTCCCTGATCATCGTTGGATGACGCATTCGAACACTTACTAGAATTTATCAACTTAGTCTCTAATTCTTGCAGCCTCCCACTTTCAGACACCTTTAAAATCGCTTCAGATATGTCTGGAACCATCGAAGATCCCTTCGAGAATGCCTGAAGCACAACCCATGAGAACCTTAATAGTCCGAGGGTAGTCTTTTGCAGTCTCAACAAGAAAATGATAGATAACCAAATAGAAGAAGATGATGAAGATCAAGGATAGTTAACTTACAAATCCAAATCCTCCAATCTTGTATGTTGGCCCTGCTATAACAAAGCCCTTACAGTTTTTGGCAATGAATAAATTGGCATAAGGAGCTTCCAAAAAGGCTGCCGCAATCGCTCCGCTCTTGAGAACTTGATGATAAACTTCGGAGGAATTAATTCTCATGATGTTCTTAGAGTCGAAATGTAAGACCTCCTCCAAATATTTTACCACAAAGGATGTCCCACTGCATCCAACTTTGGCATTGCTATTCCTTAGTGACTCGACATCGGCTATGGTAGGTTCCAGCCGTTGGACAGTAAGCATGCTAGTGAGGCTAGCGGTGTAGCTCTGCGTGATGACCAATGCCACAAACAGCCACATCACCATGGCCATTCGAGACAAATTGCTATGTAGTCTTTCCCCTACAATATAAGAAATCAAATAAGGGACCTATGCAGTTATGTATGGAAAAATCAACAGTAAATTGGGCCAACTAGTCAAGGATCCTAACTATCTGATCTTGTGTTTCTTTTTTGACAGTATGAAAATTAAAGGGTTATGAAGAAAATGTAATTGAATCGCATAGTCAAGAATATCAATCCGTGCAAAGGGACTTGGAGAATTAGTTCAAATTAAGACCTTCAATTTTCATGACGAGATTTTTCATTCTTAGTTCTTACCGTGTAAAGAGAAGAGTGTGGTGAAGGATAACCAAAGCATGATTCCTATTTGGTTACAGATAGAGCCTTTCAATTCAGAGTAGTGATTCCGCTCAATCATCCATATGACAAACCCATTGTAAACGTTAATGGCTCCCGTTAGAACCCACATCGACTTTGTGAAGGGCCTCATGAATAGCCAACATCTATTTGATGTTTTTGGCTGAACAGTGACTATCATCACCAGTCCTGGTTCCGTATAAGGGTGTGAGAACTCAGCATGTTCACTTCGCTTGGCAAGAATCGCTGTATCACCAACAACTGCATCAAACTTCTGCTCCCATGCATAGAAACAAGCCAAGTAGATGAGTACAGTACAATTCTTAGTTTCTAGAAAGAAGAAGAAAAGGGTATAAGATAATTGAGGAAGCCTAGTTGTTGAAATGTTGAATTTTATGGTTAAAAGGGATAGCGAAATTATGCTAAAGATGAGGTAAACATTCAAAATTAACATTCCCCTATGTATATGAAATGTAATCAAATTTCTCACCTTGAGATGAATCTGCTCCACCATAGAGTCATAGGTGCCGTTATAGGGAATGAAGTTGTATGACAATTGATAAGGCAATTTGTCCACCATCGCTTTGAAGACGTCAATTGAGAATCCAGTAATGATCCAATTTCCCCCAACATTCATATCATGTTCTACATTCACATACTGTTTAAATGTGGCGTTGTATGGCACACCTATTTTCAGTGGTTTCGCGATCGTCGGAAGAGCCCATCCTCTTGGAACCCACCGAGGGTCCCCAGGCCAGAATACATGACCCAAGATTCTCATTGATGTGTTATGGGCATCTCCATCATGAGTACTTACTGAGAAACCTTCTCCCTCTGTCCAAAACCCCAGCTCTCTATAGCTCTTTCCAATTACATTAACAATCTGAAATGTATGTGCCGGAGCCGATTGCCAGGCTAATTTACCAGTTAAGCCTTCAAAATCAGTGTGTAAAATTCCGTGTAACAATTGTCGGCCGCCCTTTGAAACCGCAAGACCCAATCGCTCTTTTGAATTCTTTGAATATTTCACCTTAATTCTCTTCTCCATTGCAAGAGCCACAGCCCATACAGCATCATAGGCTTGCACTGCAAAAATCCCAGGCTCTGAGTTCTCTTCTGTGAGATACTCCGAGCGAAACCTAGTACAAAATCTAACATGGAAGTCCCTAAACCGTGCCCCAATCTGAGGGAAGTGGCTCTTGACTCCCACAATTCCTTGCATTGAGGAGATGTTGGAAGCACTAATGGAATGTACAAGGCTCGTGACGCTGTCTGTAGTAATCCATACATAGCCCTTTGCCATCATCTCCATTTTATTTGCCTCGATAAACAGGCGGGTAGCCAATGGTAGAGACGAGTGAAGGACCAAGACTCTACATTGCCTACTTTGAAGCTTAACCAGCTCTTCAGATAGAGAAGATGAAGAAGCAAAAGGTGGGAGAGCTACTAGGTGATCAATCTCCGAACCCACCTCTCTTAGGACTGTGGCAAGATTTTGGATGACACGAGTGCTAGCAGAGTCCATGTCCTCGTAGACAAAGGTCACCCTTCGCCATCCCCACGATGCGACAATAGCAGCCACGGCTCTCATTTGTGCATCTTGACTGTGGGAGGCTCGAACTAGGAAAGGCCACCGCTCTGATGCCCATGGCGGAGTTGCTTCAGCAAAGGAAAGAATTGGGACATGAGATCGATTACCAAGATCTGCAACTAAGGATGCTTCTTCCCATGTCCTTAGGCCTAGAATTGCTTGAACTTGCTGCTTGTGGATGAGGTCCATAGCTGCATCCAAGATTATGTTAATAATTAGAAACTTGGGCTTCTTGCTGTCCATTTAGGGTCAAAAATAAAGAAAATACCAAGTTCTTTGATTCCATTGATGCATGACCAATGAAAAATTAGTTGAACCCTTTTTGGTCTTCCTTGAAAAGAATCAATTTTTGATGTTTTTTTCTTTTTGTTTTTCCTTGATGTCATTAGTTGAAAATCGTCTTCTTATTCAAATTCTTCAACAAGAATATCAACACGAACTTGTTTTTGACTATCAAGCCCATTAGGAAGCTCAACCTCTCCTCAACCTTCAGAAAATTGACTCCTAAAGGCAGCTAACCATGCTTCTGTCTCATTTGTCACCTCTAAATCGTTGGTCGGTCTGGATTCAGAGAGACAATTTGACTCGCCTCGAATGATCTCCTTAGGTTCAGTAAACTCTTTCTGTTTGAATACTCATCTAGGTTTTGTTGTTAGTAGGGCATATAACAAATCTTAGTGTTCAGCCAGAAAATGATCCATGATCATCTCTCCTTCAAAATCTAAAGTGTCCTCCACTTTGACTAAAAAAGAAGGATCCTCAAAAAAATTCTGATATAGGGATTGAGGGTTTTCCATGATAATTCAAAAATGGGTTTCTCTAAGGCTGTGATTAATTGTAGAATTTAAACTATGCAATAGAATCGAAGGACACTAAATTTAGCAATATGCCTACGTCCAAGGCAGTCGAGATTCTTTAACAATTTCCTATGAAAAACGGGTTTACAAATCTCTCCTGAATTTTATGTTTTGGCTCAATGAAAAGCCCAAATCCTAGCGAAACACAATTGTATATCCTTCACGGAGATGTAAAATGATGAAGTTGCACCTGGTGTACTGTCCAAACTAACGATCAACCAGAATACAAGGCACAACCATGACAATATTTGGGCGGAGCCAGGAATTTTACTCCGAGGGCCAAAATACATGTATTAAAAAACTAATGGATTTGAGGGTATGGAGCTTGGGGGTTTGGGGGCATAGCCCCCGAAAAAAAAAAATTGGGGTACATTTTTTTTGTAAATTTTTTCCCGGTTATGTCCTTGAGATCGCCACATGTCCCTTTTGACACCCTTAACTGTGGTTAAGATCACCCACCTAGGTTTACTCACCTATCCTTGGTTTTTAGAAACAATTTCAAATTTTTTTTCAAACCCTATTTAAAATTCACTAACTCCTAAGGTTAAGAAATTTTCAATATTTTAATCTAAAAATCAAGAATAGGTAGGTGAATTTTAACCATAGTTAAGGGGTGTCAATAGATGTGGCGACCTCAAGGGCATAACCGGACTCCAAGGAGTCCGGTTACAACTTGATAGAATTTTGATTGAACTTAGTTAGGCAGATTCACAATAACTGGTGATCTTCTCCAGTTGTAACCGGTTTTGGGCAAAACCAGTTACAACCCGGTGGTCACCACATGTCCCTTTTTACATCCTTAACTATGGTTAAGATTCACCTACCCCTAGGGTTCACCCACCTATCTTTGGTTTTTTAAAAAAATTAACCCTAGGAGTTGGTAAATTTTAACCACACTTAATAAAAAATTTATTATTTTTTTCTAAAATCCAAAAATAGGTAGGTGAACCTTAGGGTGAGTGAATCTTAACCATAGTTAAGACGTGTCAAAAGCGACATGTGGCCACCTCAAGGGCGTAACCGCTTTTGGCAAAACTGATTACAACCGGAGAATACGTCCCTTCACAAGTGGGGAGCCACTACAACTTGTGGTTAAGATTCACCCACCCCTAGGGTTTACTCAGTATTATAACTAAAATTTCAACTAAATATATATTTACCTGCAAGAACTGCCCGGACTGGTTCCCTTCGAGAGTCTTTTACATAGAGAACCCGTCGATGATCAGTGGTGTTGTAAAAATCTTCTATCGCCATCTCCATTGCTACTTTCTCTTCTTTACCTATACGAGAACTGTAATCTATAATGGCACCTATACTTCCTTTGAAATATCGAGTGGTCGTCGGAGGATCTTCGCCTCCGTCCACCATTGCTTCTGATGGAAATAATAATAGTAAGACCAAAAAGGAGAAGAAGAAGAAGAAGAGAGGACAGTATGAAGCCATTTTGTTTCTCTGCACACCTAATTATCCACATGTGTTGAGAATCTATAGCATATATATATATATATATATATATATATATATATATATTTATATTCATCTAGATTCCCCACTTGCATGAGGAGTAACGCGTTACAGACTTACAGTCCAGTCCACCAAGAATAGCAAGTCAAATACGAAATGGTTTGACAATCTCAACCATCTAGATTTCTTTCTTATAGGTCAATGGTCATGATCGTCTGATCAGATTGATTTTTCAGGAGATGTCGATCGTTGTCGTTGGTACTGTTTTACCCAGTCAGATTGTGGTCCCATGAAGGAAAAGTTGGAAGTTGTTCCATAAGTTGGAACGTATGCATGCACCTGGACCAACTGAATAAGGACTTTGAATTATTCGCTGAAATATAGGGAGAGGAATGGATGCTCTAGTGTTGCAGGGTCAGACACAACGACTCTACTTCTCACCATTGATTCTCTCTTTTTCGTCTATGAATGAATAGATCTTGGAGACCGTCTTTTACTGGTGTAAAAATGGGTTCCAATTTCATTGGATGTCTCCTTAGGTGAGAAGATATGATTTTCTTAAAAGAAAAAAAGATAGGAATATTATTAGGTACACTCTCAATTTCATACTCTCGCGGGTGAAGTGTAGCGTTTTCTTACTTTAACGGACCTTTAAAAAAAAAAATAAAAAAATTAACACAGTAAATAAAGAAATAATTAGTTTCTTTTGTAAATGTTTTTATTTTTTATTTTTTAAATGATTTTCATATAACTAAACAGACACTCTCTAAACACACGCAGTTAGACCTAAGGTAGCCGCTAAGGTGCCATTTAAAGTAACAACATTCAAGAAAATAAAGGTGAAAGTCAATTGCTTTAACCCATTGCAAATTGAAAGAGTTTGAAATGGTGAAGGATTTGAATACCTTCTCTTGTTAAGTATTTGCATATATATAGAGTTTACATGAGGATTACATATGATTCTTATCCTAATGATAAGGTTGAAGTTGTTACAAATTCAAATAGATGTTTATCCCTATCTATGAGGAGTTTGAATAGTTGCAACCATTCTATCCTCTAACATTCCCCCACAAGGTGATGACTGGTAAGGCAGCAACTTGGACCTTAAGTATCGAAACTGAGGACCTGGAAGAGCTTTTGTGAAGACATCTGCCATTTGATCCTTTGTTGAGACAAAATTAATGTGTAAATCACCTTGAACTACTTTTTCCCGAATGAAATGGTAGTCTATCTCGATATGCTTGGTACGTGCATGGAATACGGGGTTGGCAGCCATGTAGCTAGCACTCACATTGTCGCATAAAATACGAGTAGGTGTAAGAAGAGGTAAGCCAATATCCCTTAGCAGATACCGAATCCACATTGTGTCTGCACACGTAACAGCTAGAGCTCAGTATTCAGCTTCTGCAGTAGATCGAGAGACAGTGGGTTGTTTCTTGCTTCCCCACGAGATTAGATTAGGACCGAGATATACACAAAAACCAGTTGTTGATCTTCGGTTGTCGGGACAACCGGCCCAATCAGCATCGGAATAGGCTGTGAGTTCAAAGGATGAGGAAGGACTAAGAAGAAGACCAAAACCAATTGTCCCTTTGAGGTAGCGAAGAATGCGTTTCGCAGCAAGTAGATGAGATGACATTGGACAATGCATGAACTGACACGCTTGATTTACTGCAAATGTAATGTCCGGTCTGGAAAGGGTCAGCTATTGAAGTGCCCCAACAATTTGACAATAGACCGTGGGATCCTCTAGAGGATCGCCATCATGAGAAGAGAGCTTCGAACCAGTGGCGATTGGTAGAGCAAGGTTTGCAGCCAAGCATATTGGAGTGCTTTAGTAAATCAAGTGTGTATTTGTTCTGGGTGAGGTGAAGACCTGATGAAGAACGATTCACTTCCATACCAAGAAAGTAGTGTAGATTGCCAAGGTCTTTCATATCAAAAGCTGAGTGGAGTTTCGCAATAAAGGAATTAACTGAAGATGATGAAGACCCTGTGAAGATTATATCGTCAACATAAAGCAGTAAGACAAGGGTTCCTTGAGAAGAGTTGTGAGTAAACATTGAAGTATCGGCTTGACTGCACTTGAATCCATACTCTAGCAAAAATGAGCTGAACTTTTCGAACCATGCTCGAGGCGCCTGTTTCAACCCATAGATGGATTTATGTAGTTTGCAGACATAGTTTGGAAATTCTTTATCAATAAATCCTGGAGGTTGATGCATGAAGACATTTTCTTTGAGAGTGCCATGTAAGAAAGCATTTCGGACATCCAGTTGTCGAATTGGCCAATTTTTGGAAATGGCAATGGTTAGTACGGTTCGAATCGTGGTGGCTTTCACAACTGGGCTGAATGTTTCATCATAGTCCAGGCCATGATGTTGGTTGAACCCCTTTGCAACCAGTCGTGCTTTAAATCGCTCAATGCTGCCGTCCGCTTTTTGTTTGAGTTTATAAACCCATTTACAACCTACAACATTCACATTTGAGGTGGGAGGAACAAGGGACCACGTCCTATTTTTCAACAAGGCATTGAATTCTTCGACCATAGCAGAATGCCATTCTGGAGATTTTGAAGCTTGTGTATAGTTGCTTGGCTCGGAACTGTGAGAAGAATATTTTGCAAGAAATGCTAGTGGAATTGGATGCTTAGTGGCAAAATATGTTCTTGGAGGGAGGGTTCCATCCCGAGACCGAGTTAACATTGAATGAGTTGAAGTTGGATCTGAAATTGGAACCAAAGCTTGAGTTGTAGGTACTACCAGCAGCTGAGGAGGAGCCATGGAAACTGATGAATGTACGTCTGCTGGTGGAGGGATGGAAGGCAGATCCACAAATAGTTCAATAGCAGGAGCTGGACCAGAATTGATTGGGCTGGGGGCAGCAGTGGCAATCGGTGGTGCATTAGAGCCTGGTGAGGTGGAAGCTGAGGAGTCCACTGTTGGGTACCCCTATAGATGAAATAAAGGTGGAGGACAACCGGAGATCGTGGCTGTATTTTGCTGATTGTGGAGAAGCTTTTGTTGAGGAGCTGGAATTAATTCTTCTTGAAATATGACATGGCGAGAGACATATATACGTCCCGAAGATGGTTCAAAGCACCTGTACCCTTTATGCGAGCCACTATAGCCAAGGAAAATACATAAAACAGATTTTGGACTGAGCTTATTGATCCTCGTAGCCCCTAAAAAAGGGTAACATGCACAACCAAAGGTGCGGAGATGAGTGTAAGAAGGTGGCCGACCAAACAACATTTCAAAAGGTGTATGGTGGTGAAGGGTAGCTGTAGGTAATCGGTTGATCAAGTATATGGTTGTGTGAACAGCCTCACACCAAAATTCTTTTGGGAGAGAGCTATGGGATAATAGGGAGTTTGAGGTTTCAAGAATATGCCTGTTTTTACGCTCTGCAACCCCATTTTGTTAGGGGGTGTAGGGGCATGAAAGTCTGTGAGAAATACCACTCTCATCCAAGAGCCTTTTGAAAGCACCATTGACAAACTCACCACCACCATCGGATTGAAAGATCTTAATTTTGGTGGTAAATAAATTTTCTGTGAGTTTCTTAAAATGAATAAAACATTGTAAGCTTTCAGATTTAGCTCTCATTGGATATAGCCATGTGTACCTACTGAAATCATCCACAAATAAGATATAATAGCTAGCGATAGCCAGAGTTTGAGGGTAAGGGAGAGGGACCCCAAACGTCGCTATGTACTAAATGAAGTGGACAGGGAGAGTCATGCGTGACATTAGAAAATGGTAAACGATGATGTTTATAAAGAGTACATTCATGACAAGGAAATTCTTTATTCGAAATAGAGACATCAAGATATTTATGGTAATTTAAAAAATGCAGAACTTTAGAGGATGGATGACCGAGTCTTCGATGCCACCGGACTGAAGAAGAAACGCTACTGTGAAGAGCAACTAGAGAAGAGCTTGGGGAGATCGGAATGGTGTAGAGATCCCCATTAATTGGGCCTTGCAGAAGGCATTTCCCCGCGCGTAGATCCTCGATGGAGTAACCCCATGGATAAAAAGAGAAGGAGCAGTGGTTATCTTTAGTGAAAGAAGAAACAGATAGTAAATTCTTAGCAATTGCAGGCACATGAAGAACGGAATTGAGAACAAAAGAAGAGTTAGGAAATTTGAGTAGAGATTTACCAACATCCGAGATGGAAGTATGCTGACCATTACCCACGAGGACATTCTCCTGTCCTTGATAAGGAGTGGAGTGGTGGAGAAGAGATGCATCATTTGTCATGTGACTTGTTGCTCCGGAGTCAGCATACCAATAGTTATCAGACGAGGGTGCCATCGACAGTGCTGTAAAAGCTTGAGGAAGTTCATCTTGAAAAGCATGATTGAATCGATTTCGACATCGATTTGCAGAGTGACCATGGCGATTACAAATCTGGCACATAATGGGAGAACGCCTGAAATTATCACGGTTATGGTCATTGTGCTGATTTTGACCCCAACGAGGTAGAGGATAATCACCACGATTGTCATTCCGTGGAGAAGATCTGTCATTTGGACGGAACCGAGAGGACTGACGCCCTCGTCCTCTTCCTCGACCTCGATAGGAAGGAGTGTGGTGATCAGAAAACAAAGCTTGAGCAGTATCATTTGAAACCGGAGGATGAAACTGTAACATCCTTTGTTCATGAATTAAGAGGCGAGACCGAAGCTCGGGGAAGGAAATTGGTTCAACCCGATTTGTAATAGCTGTGATGAATGCCTCATAGTCCGGAGTAAGGCCCCCTAATGCATACATGACCATTTCACGATCCGTAACAGGATCGTTTACTGCTGCTAGTGCATCGTCAGTAGACTTAATTAAATTGAGAAAATCAGAAATGGATGTAGCTCCCTTGCGTACGGTTTGCAAGGTTAAACGCAGCTGAATAATTCGGGCTTCCGAGTGTTGAGTAAAGGATTGAGCGAGTAACTCCCATATTGCTTTGGAAGTAGAGAGGCCAATAGTTTGGGATAGCACACTTTCTATTAAGGTGCTGTTGAGGCAGCTGACCACATAGCTGTCTGAACGTTGCCATTGAGAATAGGCTGGGTTTTTAACACCATCAAGGAATTGAGGAGGAGATGGGATAGTGCCATCAGCATAACCATATAGGTCTTGAGAAACCAGTATAGGCTGGATTTGAGAATGCCAGAGCAGGTAATTGGGGCCATCCAGTTTAATAGAGATAAACTGGGTGATGTTCAAAATATTTGGGTGAGAAGGTGGGTGCGGAGGAGAGTTGGCTGTGCTTGTTGATTTTGGGGTTGCGTCTGCCATTGGGAAAGGAAAAAAAAAACCTTAGACGTCTGATACCATGAAAGAGTTTGAAATGGTGAAGGATTTGAATACCTTCTCTTGTTAAGTATTTGCATATATATAGAGTTTACATGAGGATTACAGATGATTCTTATCCTAATGATAAGGTTGAAGTTGTTACAAATTCAAATAGATGTTTATCCCTATCTATGAGGAGTTTGAATAGTTGCAACCATTCTATCCTCTAACACAAATGTGTGAGATATGCTTAGCAACTCCCTTCACATGAGTCATGAGTGACACCCTGAGTTTCTAAACCATGCACTACTTTCAGAGATACCCATTATGCTAGCTTTTCTTATGGTTCAAAAATCCTTGACTCGAAAGTTAATCCGGTCGTGTAACTCGAAAAACCAAAAAAAAAAAAAAAACAGTTCAACTCGAAATATGTGTGTGTGTATATATATATATATATATATATATATATATATACTCACACAACTAATAAAGCAATTACCAATTTCTTAGCATTTTTTCCAAGATCAAATCACAAATAACTTGAAATTTTTTCCAAGACCAAATCACAAATAACTTGAAAAACCTAGTTATGTTAAAATAACCCAAAGTGGGCTGATTTTGAAGTCTCAAACAATCTAAAAATCAGATTTAATAGAACCCATAGTAGGTTGATTTTGCAACCCAAAAAAAATATGATGAAAAACAGTGTGATGTTTGAGTTTAGGTATAAAAAGAAATGAAAATGACAAAAAATATCATTACATGATCCACCAAGCCTAATTAACCCAAAAATAAAAACCGAGCCTAGCAAGTCGAAAGACTTGACTCAACCAAATCAGTCAAGTAACTCACTAAATAGTGTCTCTTTCGAGTTTTTAGATGACTTATATAACTCGAAACTCAATCGAGTCGAGTAACTCGGCCGAGTTTCGAGTCAACTCACCGAGTTTCTAACTATAGCTTTTCTAATCATTTAAAAGTCTACTCCTAGAAATAAAATATCATAAGACTTCCTTCCAATAGACTTTGGATAAATCTCAAAATATTTTCCTTTTTTGGGTTGATTGTGATTACCCCATATGTCCCAATAATCGTACAATTTTCTAAAATTCAAGTTAGGTCACATTAGTCTAAGGGTTAAGCTGACCAACTAGGGTTTTGGGCCCAATGATCAACCTAAAAGCAAGTCATATTAATTTGTACTTTTTAAATAATTTAAAATATATTGAATTATATTTTAATATAAATAGAGATAACATATTATTTTTCATTGTTCATAAAAAAAAATTATATTTTTCACATTTTTTTGATAATTTTCATTTTTTTATTTCGAAAACTAATCGAATAATTCAAATATTTTAAATGGAGTGGGATATGAATACCCTATTTCGCTATTTGTCAGATATAATCAAATTTAGATAGTAGGTATGTAATCGAAAACAATTTTGAATATCCACTTCAAATTCACTCCATTTACATGCCAACATCCAACTTGTTTGATGGTAGCAAAAAGAGAACTCCAAACTTTGGAGGGATATAAGCATATTAACTTTATTTTGGTATAGTGATCGTAAGATTTACATAATACTTCAATTGTGGCTAACCTCATTTGAGGGAGGTTGATGTCACTAACTTTTACCCTTGCCTCTCAGTTAGGGTTGTCAAAGGGCCAGGACATGGCCTAGGTCTTACCAAGCCGGCCCTGGAGGTCTTAATTTCCTCCTCATCCAAATGGTTCTTAGATTTGATGCGGCCCTTTGGTCCCTAACCATTTTAGGAGAAGTTTTTGGCTTGATCTTCTGCCTATGCCTCCTAATCCTCTTCACCCTAGACTTTCTCTTAGGATTCTTGAAGGTCTTATGATATGCCTTGTTATCTCTTGCATAACCCATGTATGTACTCCAGACCATGCCTCTGTCTAGAGAGTTGAGCGATCTTCAACGCATCCTCACTCAAAAGCCTAGACATCTTTGCTAATTCCTCAATTTGAATTTTGAGATTTCATTGATTATTGTTTGTTAGGTTCTTAAAACCTTGACGGGGCATTCTCCTTAGAGCAGGACAGCAAGGCCTAATATGACCTTTCACTCTACAAAATTGACATATAGGAGTAAAACGAGTAGAGGGGTCTTCCTTCAAACTGGAGGTTGTTTTCAACAACCAGCTTAGTTCCAAAGGTGGAGGGAGTTTCCTTTTTATTAGGATACTCAAGATCAATCACATCTCCATCCTCCTTCCCAATACCCAAAATTTCATTAAGCATTTGGGCACAGTTGGCATACTCCAGATCTTGTTCAAGATCAACCACCTGTATTTCAAGGCTTGTCTTTTGTTCAAGACAAACATGCAAATCATTCTCAATGAGCTCGACCTTGACTAGGAGTAAAGTCTTCTGAAAATATCTGGTGAACCCCAAAAATAATATTTTTAGGTTGAAAACTCACAAACCTAAAGGGGAGGCTAGGTCTCCCTACAAGTCTATCTACCATTTTTAAGATTTAACAATTAAATTATTAACTAAGGAAGGATGAACAATAAAGTGCGGAAATAGGGAAGACAAGCAAACCACAAGACAAGAATTTTTACGTGGAAAGCGGGAAATGCCACGGGACCTAATCCACAAGGATGGAAGAATAGCATGTAATCTCTAGGATGGAACAGGAGAGGAGAACGGGTTTAGGAAACCCTAAATCACTCAAAAGAAACTCTCTCAAACTTCCTCGGTTTGAATGAGGATCAAACCATACTATATATAAGCAAATTCGGAATTAGAAGCCAAGTAGAAAACCTTAAAAACCAAATAGCTAGGAAACCAAATTTGTGAAGCCCGGTCGACCGAGTAGCAAGTCGGTAGACCAGATTTGTTGGCTGAGACCCAGTCGATCGATCGACTTGCCACATCCCGTAGACCGAGCAAAAACAACCTCTCTGGAAAATTTTCTCATACAAAATTTTTCACAAGTCGGTCGATCGGATTTGAGGTCAGTCTCCAAATCCTCTCATCCAGGGATCCAAGAAATGCTCTCATTCGAGCTTTCCCGTAAGCATAATTACTCTCATCGAACAATGAGGGACGAGCGATGGATCTGCTCTTTCTCATTGAATACATCATTAAAGGGATTTGACTAAGTTCACACTAAATTTGTTAACTTTAATAGTGAACCTACTCTGATACCAATTGAAATAATCACCTTATGATATGAATTAAGACAGAGGGAGGTGAATTGGATAACCTAAGGTCTGTCTACCAATTTTTATTTTAAACAAATTAAAGTGCACAAAAGGTAAATAACACACAAACCATAACACCGATAATTTTTACGTGGAAACCCTTCTAGGAAAAACCACGAGGTCTAGTCCAGCAAAGAGATATCACTAAGAGCAAGAAACAAATACTTATAAGATTTGAACTGTACTCAACCGGACCCGACACAACGATCCTCAGTCCTCCACGCCTCAATAAGCAATCACGTACTTGCAAGTCTCGTGATCAACCACAGCAGATTGTGCTTCTCCTAGATCTCAGCATCCACGATCGATCACCATCGATGAGGGCTCCGGATTTCTCCAACCACAAATACCACGATCTCGCAAGACCGATCTCCGTCACAACAGCTTTGGCACAAGCCAACCAAGAAACTCATAAGAAGTATTGAGGGTATTTAAATCAATTTAAACACATACTAGAGTGATCTCATGGATTGGGAGAATCAAAAGTACAAGTATAGGATAATTTAGTTTGAACTTGCAACTCTAGTCTAGAACTTGAGAGATGACTCAATTGGATAAATCAACCACAATGGAGAAATCCTAATTGGACTTTTGGATCCTCAACTTTCTGTCTAAAAATCTCTAATTCATAATAGGAGACAATACCTTATATAGGTAAACCAAGAAAAATAATTAGAAGTTGCTGAATAAGATAACTGATCGGTGCTAATTGTTACACATTTACGCACCTTAAACTTCTTTTGTTAATTCATTTTAGCCCATTTATCCACTATGATACTTCACTTGGGTGTATTTATTGTTTTCAGGTTCATGCGAGAAAAATAAGACAAAATTGATTATTTACAAGCTTTGAAGTTCCGTATGAATCGTTACCAAGTAAAGATCCAACCTAAATAGAAGTTGGAAATGCAAAACTACCATTGTTTGGTGTTCGGGGCATAGCTCCTTAACCGCAGCTCCGATTTAGGCCCATAATATATCAAAACGACCGGCTCGAAAAGCTCTACAACTTCCGTCAATGAAAGATAGTCAAATTCTGTAACCACCGATCGATCGATGCCATTTTGGCCGATCGATCGGCGGACATCGTTTTGGGAGTGCTGTAACCTCCGATCGATCGGTGGACGCCGTTTTGGGGGTATTGTAAAGTGTGAAAAGTGAATTTTTGAGCCATTTTTGGAGGTTTCTAAAGCTACAATTAATTGAGACTCTCTCTCTATAAAAAGGAGAGCCTCATTCCGTGCAAAGGGGAGAAATTTTGAGATTTGAAAGAGAGAAGGCTCTGGAGATCTGTGAAGGTTGGAGGATGGATTGCTCGCGTTTTTCGTGTTCTTCATCGAAAGCGGTGTTCCTTACTCTCGCTATGAACTAATTCATTTTTCTAGGGTTTAGATGAAACCCTAGCCAAGTAATTGTGTCTCTTGGTACTTTGTTTTAGTTTATTCAATTGTAAACAATGATTGCATAGTAAGAGGGTTATTCATAACCAGAGTTTATTGATTATATTCGATTTCAGTGTGATTCTATCCTTGTCTTAGGTTTTATTATATTAAAATTGAAATCATCCATCTTGATTTTCTGTGATTATTAATGTGGATTTTATGCAATGGTTTTTACTGTCGAGGAATTAAATCATAGGATAGTTTATGCTAAGGAAAGACGAGTGATTGCACAACCCTAGTTTAGTGTGTATCACTCGTGCTAATCGAAGATAGGATATGCCTAGGGTCTAATCCCTTGAATCATTCTAGATGGATGAGTGGAGTCTTGTAGTCACTCACATCCCTATTGTTTACATTGTGATGAACTTGAATAAATGCATTAGGGACCAGTTATGAAGCTAGTGGTGGATTCGAACGCCTTAGATCTTTTCTCATTGATATTTCATCAAAAACTCTTAGTTCAATTAGTTCAAATAGAATCTGTTAGTTTAATTTCCACTCTTAAGTTAAAATCAATCCAACCAAATCAACTTGTTACTCCTTGACTCACAATTAATCTTGAGATAAAAGCAATCAAAAAAGCGGAGTCCTCTGTGGTTCGACACCCCATACTAGTCATTATTCTACAGAATTGTAGCTAATACGAGGTTTATTTAATTGACGATTAATAACACATGACTTTTGGGCTTGTTTGGATTCATATTTTAATGTATTGGGAAACTAGTAGCCAGAAATTTCTATTCTTGGTGTTCGTATTTATAATCTACATTTTGGTTTGTGTGGACTACTCCGTTTTGTTTTATATAACATCTAATCAACATTCTCTTATTTAAGTAATCTTAACTAATACAACTCAGGTAATTAAGTTATTATTTGCTTTGAGTGACACAAGAGGTCAAGATAGCTCAATTTGACGGTATGGTGTTCTAAACTTTAGATGGTTTGGATTGATTAGCATGGTTACATATACATCTACATCCCCCACACTGTAGGATATGACTAGTAAGTCTTGTACAAATAAGCCAATGTTACTCTTATACATTACCATTCACACTGTCAATTATAAAATTTTACAGAATTTGGTGAAGAATTTGGGGAGTTCGAAGTGTCAGACTCTTAAAGAAATTCTGATTTATTGAAAATAACTTGAGTGATTACAATGACCTCTAATAGGGTTTATATAGAGATTACATCGACCTCAAGATAGAAACCTAATTTAATCAAATCCTTGATTGATGCTAATTCAATAATGTCTATGAGATTGTGTATCTCATAGATATTACATCATTATTTCCCTAACATAATATTTCCCTAATAACTCTATGGCATGGCCTTAAAGGCTTAAATGACCATTTCTGGTGTATAAATGCATCAAATCTCTACGTTTGAACCATGTCCATGGATTTCTATCGTCAATTCTTCTGAAGAGTTGGTTCTTTCTATCCCCTTATGTTTCAAAAGGGCCAATATCAATTCCCACATACTATTGTATGCAAATTAAATATCGCTCCAATAGGGTTGTTAAGATGCCAGCTGAAAGGAAGATCAAAGAACAAGAGGGCGATAGTTGATATGCCTCCTGTGGCTATGAAGAGGACCCAGAAACTGTTTGGGCTGAGACTACCTTGATCATCATTGGATGACACATTCGTACACTTACTAGAAAATATCAACTTAGTCTCTAATTCCCGCAGTTTCCCACTTTCGGACACCTTTAAAATTGCTTCAGAGAAGTCTATAACCATCGAAGATCCCTTCGGGAACGCCTGAGGTACAATCCATGAATGCCTGTATTGACAACCAAATCGAAGAAAAATGGAAAAGGAAAGCATGAAAGAAGATAATGAAGAATAGAGATAGTTAAGTACTTACAAATCCAAATCCTCCAATTTTGTATGTTGGTCCTACTATAGCAAAGTCTTTGCAGTATTTGGCAATGAATAAGTTGGCATAAGGAGCTCCCATAAAGACCGCTGCGATCTCTCCGGTCTTGAGAGCTTGAGGATAATCTTCTGAGGAATTAAATTTCTTGATGTTATTAGGGTGGAAATTTAAGACCTCCTCCAAATATTTTGCAACATAGGATCTCTCACTGCACCCAACTATTGCATTACTATTCCTTAGGAACTCGACATCAGTTACGGTAGGTTCCAGCCGTTGGACGGTGAGCATGCTGGTGAGGCTAGCGGTGTAGCTCTGCGTGATGACCAATGCGACAAACAGCCACACCACCATGGCCATTCGAGACAAATTGCTATGTAGTCTTTCCCCTACAATATTAGAAATCAAACAAGGGATAT
Organism: Tetracentron sinense; assembly: GCA_015143295.1. Classification (NCBI taxonomy): domain Eukaryota; kingdom Viridiplantae; phylum Streptophyta; class Magnoliopsida; order Trochodendrales; family Trochodendraceae; genus Tetracentron; species Tetracentron sinense. The sequence goes on along the minus strand of CM026567.1, from coordinate 28,509,029 downwards.
TAGTTACAGATTGTATACCTAAATCCCTCTTATGCTTGATAGTGAATTGGGCCAACAAATCCATGATTTTTCATTCATGTGTTTCTCTTTCGACAGTATGAAAACGGTTATGAAGAAAAAGATAATTGAATTACATAGTCAGGAATATCAATTTAAGGCAAATTAGGAACTTTTAGAATTTTTTCAACTTAAGACCTTCAATTGTTATAACAAGAGATTTTTCATTCTTACCGTGTAACGAGAAGAGTGTGGTGAATGATAAGCAAAGCATGACTCCTAATTGGTTCATGAGAGAGCCTTTCAATTCTGAGCAGTGATTCCGCTCTATCACCCATATGACAAACCCATTGTAAATGTTAATGGCTACTGTTAGAGCCCACATCGATTTTGTGAACGGCTTCATGAATAACCAACGTTCGTTTGATGTTTTCAACTGAACGGTGACTACCATCATCAATCCTGGTTCTGTGTAAGGGTGCGAGAACTCAGCATGTTGACATCGCTTGGCGATAATCGCTATATCACCAACAACTGCATCAAAGGCCTATGCATAAAGCCAAGACAAGTTGCCGAAATGTTTAATTTTGTGATTAAAAGAGATGATGAAATTATGGTAAATACAAGGTAAACATACAAATTTAACATTCCACTATGAATATGTAATTAAATCTCTCACCTTGAGATGAATCTGCTCCACCAAAGAGTCGACAGTGCCATCATAGGGAATGAACTTGTATGGCAAGTAATATGGCAATCGTTCGACCGTCGCTTCGAAGACGTCAATTGCAAACCCAGTAATGCTCAAATTTCCCCCAACATTATCATGTTTTACATTCACAAACTGGTTAAATGCAGGTCTGGCTGGCACACCTATTTTCAGTCGGTTCGTTGTCGTCGGAAGAGCCCATCCTCTTGGAACCGACCAAGGGTCCCCTGGCCAAAATACTTTACCCAAGATTTTCATTGATATAGTATGGGTATCTCCATGACCAGTACTTGCTGAGAAACCTTCTCCCTCTGTCCAGAACCCCAGCTCTCTATAACTCTTTCCAATTACATTAACAATTTGAAATGTATGTGTTGGAGCCAATTTCCATTTTATAAAACAGACCTTACTAATTAAGCCATCAAAATCACTATGTAAAATTCTCTGTAACAAGTGTTCTTTTGCATTCTTTGTATCATTCACCTTAATTCTCCCCTCCATTGCATGAGATATAGCCCATACAGCATCGTAGGCCTGCACCGCGAAAATCCCAGGCTCTGAATTCTCTTCTGTGAGATGCTCCGAGCGAAACCTACTACGAAATCTAGCAGAGAAGTCCTGAAACCGTGCTCCAGTCTGAGGGAAGTAGCTCTTGACTCCCATAACGCCTTGCATTGAGGAGATGATGGAAGCATTGAAGGAATGGACAAGATTCATAACGGTGTCTGTAGTAATCCATACATAGCCCTTTGCCATCATCTCCATTTTATTTGCCTCGATAAACAGACGGGTAGCCAACGGTTGAGACGAGTGAATGACGAAGACTCTACATTGCCTGTTAATATTAATCATGATTAAGATTCATAACGGTGTCTGTAGTAATCCATACATAGCTCTTCAGATAGAGAAGATGAAGAAGCAAAAGGGGGGAGAGCTACTAGGTGATCAATCTCCGAACCCACCTCTCTTAGGACTGTCGCGAGATGAGGGATGACACCGGTGGCAACATAGTCAATGTCCTCAAAGACAAAGGTCACCTTTCGCCATCCCCACGAAGTGATAATAGCAGCCACAGCTCCCATCTGTGCAGCTTGGCTATGGGAGGCTCGAACTAGGAAAGGCCACCGCTCGGATGCCCACGGCGGTGCTTCGGCAAAGGAAAGAATTGGAACATGTGCTTGGTTACCAAGATCTGCAACTAAAGATGCTTCTTCCCATGTCCGTAGGCCTAGAATTGCCTGAACTTGATGCTTGTTGATGAGGTCCATAGCTGCATTCAAAATTACAATAATTAGAAACTTAAGCTTCTTGTTGCCCATTTATTGGTTAGAAAAAAAAATACCAAGTTCTTTGACTCCATTGATACTTTCCAAATGGAAAACCAGGTGAACTTAGTTACATAGGATTATACATCAACAATCCTCCTTGTTCATATCTACCAAAGTATAGATTTTCCACAATAATTCGAATATAGTTGTGATTATTGAAATTAAAGCTTCATCTATATTTAACTACAAGGGTGGAGCCAGGATTTCTTGTAGGGAACAAGCTATGGTTGATTAAGTGATGGATTTGTGAAGAATAATTAAGCGGGTATGAAATAAGTCATCTCATCCGTACTTTTCATACCACCGGTATCGTTTGTCCATGTTTAATTAGGAAAGCAGTTATTGTGAAAGCATCCAACTCAAAACCAATTGGCAATGAGTGGAGAGGCCTTACATGTATATAAGGTCACAACTATTTCTCTATTTAGTCGATGTGGGATTAATTCTCTTACACGCCCCCTCACGTGCAGCCCTAATTCTAGGTCTATCACGTGCGCCTTTTTTTTGGGTCGTCAATCATGCAGCCTTTCTGTTTGGGTCTGTCATCGTGAGTGAGCATAATTTGGCCGTTGGGCCTTTTGGGCTCTGATACCATGTGAAAGCATCCAACTCAAAACCAATTGGCAATGAGTGGAGAGGCCTTACATGTATATAAGGTCACAACTATTTCTCTATTTAGTCGATGTGGGATTAATTCTCTTACAGTTATCCCCTGTAAAATAATTAAATAACATAGTATAAATGTTACTTTTTTTTTATAGAGATCGAATGCTAGCCTCAGTGTCTCTCTTCCTAACTTTCTCTATGGGACCAATAAGTATTTTCACTTTTCCTAGCTACCTATGTGGCCGGTTATAAATAAGAAAGAGAGAAGTTTGAATGTTGAAGCTTTAAGCGGCTGCAAAGGCAACTAAGAAAAGTTGGGTTACTTGTTCGTCCCCTTATTTTCAAAATCTCCAATGACTATCTCCCCTTAAAAAAGCTAAAGTGTTATAAAGTTCAGGAGGCAGCTGCCCCTATGGATCGATCCGCCCCTGAATTACCTGCTAGAGCTGCCCGGACTGGTTCCCTTTGAGAGTTTTTAACACAAAGAACCAATCGATGATTGGTGGTGTTGTAAAAATCTTCGATCGCCATCTCCATCGCTACTTTCTCTTCTTTACCCATACGAGAACTGTAATCTATAATGGCACCTATACTTCCTTTGAAATGTCGAGCCGTCGGAGGAGGATCTTCGCCTCCATCCGCCATTGCTTTTGATGGAGCTAACAATAGTAAGACCAAGAAGGAGAAGAAGAGAGGAGGAGATGAAGGCATTTTGTTTCTCAGGAACACCTGATCAGTAGTTGTGATCTTTTCCTTTATATATCCAGATGTGTGGAGAATCTATAACACATATATATTCATTTTGAATATTCCCCACTTGCATTAGGGGGTATATGGTCAGACGGGACCCACTGTCCCCTCTAGTCCAGCCCACCAAGGAAGACCTCAAACTCACTCAAGTTCCGGATTTCTTGGAGTCCGGTTATGCCCCTCAGGTCGCCATGTGTCCCTATTGACACCCCTTATCTGTGGTTAAGATTCACCCCACCACTAAGGTTCATCCATCTATCCTTGGTTTCTAGAAAAAAAAAATCAATTTTTTTAATCCAGTTTAAAATTTACTAACTCTTAGGGTTAAATTTTTTCAATATTACTTTCTAAAAACCAAGGATAGGTGAGTGAACCTGGGAGTTGGTGAATCTTAACCACAGTTAAGAGTGTCAATAGGGACACATGGCGACCTGAGGGGCATAACCGGACTCCAAGAAGTCCGGTTAGAACTTGAGAGAATTTCGAGTCACCAAGGAAATCTACCAAGTCAAATTTGGAATGGTTTGATAATCTTAACCATCTAGATTTCTTTGTCATGGGTCAATGGTCATGATCGTCTTATCAGATTGATTTAGTAGGAGATGTCTATCGTGGTCATTGATACTGATTTACCCAGTCAGATTGCGATCCCATGAAGGAAAAGTTGAAACGCATGCAAGCGGACCAACTGACTAGGGAGCCGAATGGAAGATCTAACTTATCAAAAAAAAAACAAAAATTGGATGATCTAGTGTTGCACGGTCAGACGCAAAGCCTGTACGAACAGAAGAGACCATTATAAGTTTACGAGATCGAATCACAGCCCATTGCTATTGATCTTGGGGTGAGTTCAATCGCATCCACATGTCAACACGAATCCCTTTTTAACTCCTATTAACTGTGGTTCAGATTCACTAATTCTTAGGGTTCAATAATCTAATCTTAGTTTTAAGAAAAAAAAATTTAAGGGTTAAAAAATCTTAGCAAGAGTTAAGAAATAATATATTTTTTTATAAGAACAAGGTTAGATTGTTAAACCCTAATGTTATGTTTGGTTCTCGAGAAAATAGATGAAAATATGGAAAAAAAAAAAAAAAAAAAAATTTCATATTTCTAATATAATTATTAGTTATATTTTGTTTAATTTTCTTTTATTTTCCATATTTTCACTAATTTTCTCAGCAACCAAACATAGGGTAAAGGCTAATAAATCTTAATCATATTAATATTAATAGAAGTTAAAAGGGACACATGTTTACCTGAGGATGGGATTGAATTCTCTTCCAGTCCGATCACAACTAGCAAGAGACCCATGCGTTGCACGGAATACAGAAAAAAGTCATGAGATATGTCATATCAGGAAGGGGAGGAAAAGATTACACTAAAAAATATATATATGTATGTTAAAAGTCTTGCAAAAATTAATTTGAAGATGCTATGGAAGTTTAATATCTAGACCAACAACGTTATTGGTGATGATAATGACTTCTCTTGCCGACTGTAACTTTATATTGCGGTGAAGAGAGTTTCCCTGGCCCCAATAATCGTACAATTTTCTAAATTTCAAGTTGGGTCACATTAGTCTTAGGGTTAAAGCTAATCAACTAGGGTTGGGAACAATGATCAACCTAAAAGCAAGTCATATTAAATTGTATTTTTTATACAAATTAAATATATGAAATTGATTTTTAATATATATAGATGGGGATAAAATATTAATTGTCATTTTTAATAAAATTTATATTTTTCACTTTTTTTTATTATATATTTTTCATTTTCTTTTAATTTTTTTATAAAAGTAATCGAATAATTTCAATAATTTAATTGGATTCGGATATGAACAAAAATTTGAATCAAATATATAAATAAATTCAGATAGTTGGATATATAATCTAATACAAATTTGAATATATCACTTTTTGATTCAAATTATTCGCCCTAGTTATAGCTCTACATCCAACTAGGCTGATGGTAGCTAAAAGAGAACTCCAAACTTTGGAGGGCTATAATCATATGAATTTTATTTTAGTAAGGTGATGAACTTTATTTTAGTAAGTGATCATAAGATTTACATCCTACCTCAATTGTGGCTGACCTCGTTTGAGGGAGCTTGAGGTCACTAACTTTTAATTTTTACCTTTCAGCTAGGGCTATGAAATGGCAAGATCAGAGTACGGCCTAGGACTTACCAGCCTAGCCCCCATTTGTAAAAGTGAGTACCTAACCCTAAAGGGCTTGAAGTAGCAAGGCCCAAGCCCTATCCTCAATGGTTAGGGCAACACCAGGGCATGAAGAAGAGCAATGGAAAATTTTAAGTCGAAAAAATATGGTAGAATTTTTTTCTACAGTTACCAATCTGACGTATAACACTCATCCTTTATCCAGGCTTGGGACTGGCAATATAATGCAAAGAGCAGGTATGGTAGAGCTATTTTTTTTTTAGGGGCAATCAGATTGAGTGAAAAAAATTTGTCATTAAAATATAACTGTTATTCTATTATAATTAGTTTCTACTAATTAAATTAAACCCAATATACCGTATATTTAACTATCTAAATTGTCTTTCAATACATTAACTTTAGCATATCTAGTGAATTACTATCCTCCGAACGAATCCAATCTTGGCAACGAACTAAAGCCTTTACATTGTCAGGTTTAAAACAACTCCTAATTAACTTGTTAAGTGCCCTTCCTTCAAATACAAACTCAGGAGTAACTTTTGAAACTCAAAATCACTATAATATCTTGGTCTATCATCAATAAAATTGGATATATAATAATACAAGTACGACTTTTGCGAACTGAAAGAAAATTGTACGCATGTTAGAAGAGAGGTTGCCAAGGGTGTTTGATGCTGATTGTTGAAACTTTGCAGTGTTTTTTCTTTGGGTAAATTACCATATGCCTTTGTTTTCTGTTTTCCTTTGAAAGAAAGGAAGAACTATAGAAAAGACTAGATGAATCTTTAAATCAAACCCTCTTCTTATATGATCATGCTAAGGAGCACGTAAACCGTAGTCCACACTTGGCTTAGAGGAGGGGCTCTATGGATTTGATCAATAAGCCTCTTAAGGTTTGAAAAGAAGGGCTCTATGGATTTGATCAATAAGCCTCTTAGGGTTTGAAAAGAAGGCCTCTATGGGCTTATTTCTTTGGAGGATATTTCTTTGGCTTTTTCTGTCTTGTCCCTACTTCCGAAAAGATGGCCTATTTCTAGCATCTTCGTATACGTATTTCTTTTTCAATGCTTCCTAGATCTCATAAGCATGCTTAAATTCCAGTAAACATCATAAATATTATTTGATAAGGCATTTATAATGTAGTACTTGCACAAGTAGTCAGTTATATCCCAAACCCTATTAGATTTAGATTTTGCATGTTCTTCATGTTCATTGGGCAGTCAAGGATTAAAAAGAACGGAGGTAACATTAATGCTATGTTTGGTTGCCGAGAAAATTGATAAAAACATGGAAAAGAAAATAAAATTTTGGATTTATAATACAATTTTTAGTTATGTTTTGTCTAATTTTCTTTTCTTTTCTATGTTTTTACTTATTTTCTCGACAACCAAACATAGGGTAAGTGTTTCTAAAAAAATTAATATTTTTTGTCTCTGCCGCTTGTAGTTACCCGTTAAAGGTTTCCAACTGCACTAGCTCTTAACCATGGGGTTTGACTGAGTCATTATCGAATTGTAAGTTACTCACCATGGGTTTGTCCCAGTGGCTGTGTATCTCCCTTTGGGGAGTGGAGACTCGTGTTCGAGTCTTTAGTGTGGCTGTTGACACCCACCATGAGTGCTAACCCTGCTGACCCCTAACCCTCCCGACATAGTAAGATAAATGATTAGAACATACCCAAAAAAAAAAATTATCCATTGTAAGTTTGTTACGAATTATTGCAAAAATACTATATAGAAATTAGATTACAATGTTACATTAAAATATTTCTGATAATAATATGCAATATTGTGATCTAACCTAAATAATTTTGTGATGTCAAAAATTCAAGTAGCTACTATTTTTGTAAGATCCCAAGTTTGATTAGCAAGCAAAAAATCTACAAAATAAATTCCGTAGAAACAAGGTAATCAATTAAGATGAAGGCTAAGGCTTGGTGGTTAACCACTATCCTTAGAACCATTTTACCCCCACTATAAAATTCTCTCGTGCAAATGGGAGGTTGGCGCCCAATTTTTAGGATTCAACAACCACGGAAGAAGAAGAGAAGTTAAGCATATATAAGCTTACACCATCTCAATGGGTCTTGAAACACCCATAAAAGGAACCGTTTAGAATCTCAACAGATCTAAAATAAGATAATATGTCATCACCATAAAGAATATGGTCATACTTAATCATTCTAATGTGAAACTAAAAGCTGGGTTTGTGAACTAAAAGCCGGGTTTGTGAACATGATCCTGCACTTCCGGCGTCATAGAAAGCCGAGACGAAACGTAAAGCCAACTGCAATAATAGACTATTTGCATAACAGTTCATCCTAGCCATACCGTGTAGGTAGTTGGAACATTCAATTCAACTTCAGATCTGACTGGCCATAGAAACTTTCTCCATGTTCAATTTGTTAGCAGCTAGCTATTTTCAGAATGGAATATGATCAGGTTGGATAAATATGAAGGCAGAATAAGGAAGAGATGAGAAAACACAATTTTTAACATTAAGTTGAATAAGGAATGGCAGACGAAATCAATAGGATGAAACAAGCTGTCTCTGAATCCCTATATTTCAGACTAATTGAATCAAAACAAACTATCTACAAATTAGTCAAATTGTTTATGATGAATTATCTTACATCTCAAATTACCCTAACAAGCAGACTAACTATCTACAAAAACTCTAGACAACTAATTAAATTTGTGAAAGAAATAAAAATGACAAGTTCTATGGAGACTGCAGATCTCAATCGCAGCTTTTGATACTATAAGACCCCACCAATGAACTCACCCACATGATTTTCACAAGTTTGAATATGAAAGCATTGGAGAAAAGCTTATTAACTCCCATTGATCTGCTCTGAATATGTAAAAACCTTGAGTGACAAAATAGAGAAGTGACGCTAACCGTAAGTAGGTCTCTTAAATTTAAAAGTATAAATTATATAATTCACATAGTTAAGAGATTGCAGCTAATCAAAATGAGTGGGCGGCCCTTAATCACTTAATTTAAAAATATAGGCAAAAGTAAGCTTACTGAATACTGCCCTAATTAAGCAACCAAGCTATGAATATAAAAATAGCAAAAACCAACTACCCCTAATCAAAACATCTTTTACAAGATTGATGTCCTCTTTTTTCCAGTAGTAAGTACTGGAAACTATTAACAACAATCACTCAACCAAGAGAATGCAACAAGATTTTTTTTTTTTTTTTTTTTGTCCTTATTTTCTGTTGCAGAGTTATAGGCCTACAGTAGGACAACAAAGAACACAACATATATTTATATATGTTGTGTACACTGTATAATACCAAAAAAAATACACTGTATAATATTATTTTCTGAATTACATGATTTTGTGTTTGTTGTACTTCCAAAACTTTCTAACAACATTTTAGATATGCCTCCCTTAAATGACACACTACCCCCCCCTAATCGTTACTTATAGAGAGCAAGTATAGTTGAATAAAGAGCTCAACCCCAGCTCCTGAATATTTCAAAATTAGCTTCCTGAATTCTTCGATCTCAAACCCATTCCCACTTCCTGCAACAGGCCTAGAGTCCTTTGTTATCTCAAAAAGTTATAATTAATAAGTTACTAGAGTTAACCCACAAGGAGTCAAGAATCAAGATTATATGAGGTGGCTTGTAAAAATACCTCCTTCACGCCTATCTAGCATTAAAGGAAGCATGCATTCCCAAGGATGGCATACCGTAAATGGTAATCAGCAAATGTTATATTTTCCCTCCTCCCCCAATTTTTATGTGTCAAATCCATGTGATAAAGGTCGAAATATTCATAAGTAGGTAAATGTAGTAAGTGTTCAGAATTATCTGAGCTACCAATTGTACATAGGAGGTGTGATAATGCGTGTTATGTTAAAAGTCTTTTCCCTTGCTAATTCGGGGCAATGCCTATCCAGAAATCTAAAACAAACGGGAGTATCACAAATTTTTTCAACTGCATTAAACTTTTTAACATGGCCATCCAAGACCTTGCCTCAACTAGAACTCCTTATAAAATTTTCTAGTAGCCTTGCTTGGCCATCACCCAAAAATACATACATACATACATATATATATATATATATATATATATATATATATATATATATATAATTTTTTCATTATTAAAATATAATTTTAAAATATATATAATTTTTAAAATATTTTCATTAGACGTCACGTTAACATATTTCTCATAAGGGTCTATCAATCAGGATGTGGAGATTATAAGAAGATACTATTCATGGTTATCTTCCCTAAAATATGGTAGAGACCTACACCAACTCTCCTTTAGGATTCTTCCCTAATATGGTAGTCCTAAACCAACTCTCTTTTAATAATAGGTCCCACATAATATTAAATAGTGACTTAATTAAAGTTTGGTTATATTATAAAATGTATTAAATAAATTAAGTTAAAGGGTATTTACGTCAAAGTAAAATTTTGCATATCTTGTACTTTTATTAGTAGAATGATATATATATATATATATATATAGTTTATGTCATGCTGTCCTAAGAAAACGGGATAATATGTACAGTGCTAACGAACTTGTTGTAAAAGAACTGATAACTGCAAGGCACCAGTTCTCCTATTTGCTTAGAAGTATCGCTATGGGAATATTCTAAAGTATTCATGCCATAATGTAGATTACAAGTAATCAAAAGTGAAGATAATTCGGTTAGATGTCATTTAATGGAGAGTCTGTTGGATCATGTGGGAGTCAAGAACAGCTATCACCTATGCTCTTTTAAATCAGTAAAGCAAATGTGTGTGTATATAAATCAGAGAAAAAGAATTCAATGAAAAAAGGGATCAAAAGATCATGAGCCCAAACATAAACAAAAAGTGAAAGAAAGAAGAGAAAATGGAACCCTCTCCAGGTGAGGGAGCAGTCTCACAATATCAAAAGTACAGATGTACAACAAAATCCTCACCTGTGAGACAGCTATCACCTATGTTGACCCAGAACTGCTTCAAGTCCACAAAAGAGAAATGAAAATGAAGTAGAGATAATATGTTGCACATTGCCGGTTTTAATTGAAATTCGAACTCCGGTTGTTCCTACAGAAACAGTACCTAGTACTTAAGATTGCCATGTGACAACATCAACACAAAACATATCCAAGTAATATTTCTTTGAAAGTATGAAGTAAGCTTCATCATCAAAACCTCTTGCGGAACCAACCAAAGAAGAAATTTTTGTGGAAAAATCAACACATCCACTCAAAGTAAGCACTGCCAGACAAAGCAAAAATGGTTATAAGAAGAAGGAGGTCTCTGATATTTTTTTTTTTGATAAGTACAAGGAGGTCTCTGATATAGACTCATAGTAGATAAAACTCATCAAAAACTAAATTCAAATTCATGGTTGACAGAATGATAAAGAAGAGAAGTTACTTCATTTAAATATGACATCTTACACAGTAGTACTTGCGAGAGTCATCTACACCTCAAAAATGTCAAAGAGGAAAGCTTTTATGCGCAGTCCTATTTGTCAAGTGTTGAGAATGCATGCTCAAGCTTCTGAATCTTACGCTTTCCACGCACCTCTTTAAGGAGTTTCACTTCCTTCTCAGAAACAGATAGCTTATTAATTAACAACTGGACCTCCTTACCATGTATTTCAAATTTATCAGACCAGACTAATTCAAAGTTCTTGATCTGTTCTTCGATCACGGAACGCTTGATCCTATCTTCTTCTGCTTGCTCCAATAGCTGCTTTTCCAATTCCATAGTGCTAAGAACAAAACCACCAGTCCCAACAGCATCCTTATAAAGCGGTTCCTCAGGCTGCTGGCAACGTTCTCTATACTCGGCGAATGCCCGACGGGTTTCCTTCAAAGCCTTCTTATAACCATCTAATAGATTGCTCATGACATAAAGTTCACGGTCAAGAAGATGAATCTCCACTTGTCTTTTTTGTAATTCTTCACTCTTAACTCTTTCCAAGTGTTGAATAACTGAATCCCGCTGCTCTATCTCATTATATAAGAACTGGTCATTTATTTGGGCATTCGCGAGAGCCTGCTCTTTTGCCTCATACATCATTCTAGCTTTAGCCATCCAACTTTGCACTTGATCCATGCACAGATCAAAGTCTGATGATTTCTGATCCCAAGTGCCATGGCTCCTCATCCTCTTATGGTGATCATTGAGAGAGTGATGATGAACATCATCCTCGTGGCTAATCTCTCTCTTGCCTGCATTACCAGACATGGAAGGACCACTAGAATTCATATGGGTGTCAGCACTAGATGCAAGAAAATCCCCAGAAGAGGGATCGAGAAGGAGAACAGGCGCATTACAAGGAATATTTGCCGCCTCCATTGCTTGCATAAAGTCGGCTGAAGATAACCTCTCCGACGAAAGGCCGTACCTTTCTTCCTCTTCTAGTTCTTGTTTGCTTTCATGTTGGCATTCCAAATCCACACCTTCATTTAGATTACAAGGTTGCAAGAAATGATGGCCGACATTGTTCTTCCCATCCGAAAGCCACTGCCCAGATTCTTCTTCTTCTTCTTCTTCTTCTTCTTCTTCATCTTCCTTGCATTCCTGGAAGTCCATAACATCATCCTCATCTCTGACCTGCTCGGTTTCGGTTTCAGTTTCAATCTTGCCCTGCCCCAGACACAATTCAATCCCTTGATTCTCCAATTCCTGTTCCTGAGAACCATCCAAATCATTCATTGTCACGTCAACAACATCTTCTTCATCCTTTATAGAAATAGAAATCTCCAACTTGGGTTGTTCTTTAAAGAGATCCTCTCGCTGAAATTTCATCAAACACTGCAAGTGTGAAGCATAATAACATTGCTCTAATTGTGGCGCCTGCATAAGCTCCTTCTCCACCATAAACCATATCAAACCAGGCCAATCAACCTTATGCAGCTGCCCATCTTTTATAAACCTAATCCAAGTCAAAACCTCATCTGGCATCATCCAAGCATCCTCGTGGAGAAGAATCCAATTCGACACAAAATCCAAAATAAATGAAATCGATTCTTCAGACAACACTTCAGAATCAGGATCCGGAGCTTCAGACGGATTAATCTTATCTTTCTTCACTGGTAGTTTCAGCGCTCGAGCCAGATCAGCACGGTTGACCATGATCCGAAACTCATTCACAAAACTACACCGCGATTGAGGATTAAAATTCGCAATCAACGGAGCAAGAAGATCAGTCCGGATATTACGATCAAATTCAAGGTGAGCAAAATCCCATAACCCTAAACGCTTGAAGAGCTTCTCGTGTTTGGAGAAATCTAGGGTTTTCTCGGGTACGAAAGGGATTGGTTGTAGGTTTTCTTTGAGAACCTGAAGTTTCTTCTCTAAAGCTGCTGCTCGTTTTTTGTGACGGATGTTTTTCTTCCTCTTCGTGGCTTTTCGAGAGGCGTTTGTAGCGACATGAGGGAGATTTCCCGGGATCAGGTCTGCAATAGAGCTAGCGAGTGGAGGAGATGAAGGGGGCGAAGGAGATAGATCCATACCTTCCTGTTCATCTTGTTCTTGATTCTGCTGTTCTTCATCTTGTGGCTCTTGTTGTTGATCTTCATGGATTTCGAGTTCTCCTTGATCTGGGTCTCGGAGCTCTTGCTCTTCTTCTTGGATTAGGGTTAGAGAAGGTTGGGATTCCTCTTCTGCTTGGTTTAGGGTTGGAGAAGGTTGGGATTGCTCTTCTTCTACTTCTTCGATCATTTTAGGGTTTTGGATCTGCAACACTACTTGGTCTTGTGAATGGGAGAGGTTTTTTCTGGATCTCTTCTTAGTCATGGAGTCATCGAGATTTGGGGTTTTTTTAGGCTTTTTCTAATTTGCCCGTTCAGACTACACTTTCTAATTCGAGAAGTGAACCTCGCTGCCAGTTTCCTTCTTAAAGAAGAACGGATCTCGAAGCTTCGGGGAAAGAAGTTGAATTGTTAACCAAGCTGGGGTTAGTGTGCTGGAGAGGTCTTGAGTTCGATTCTCATCCCTTTGTTGGTCATAGGAGGTGCACTCAAGCCAAGTTAGCTTGTTGACTCGACTCGACTCGGCTCAGCCCGGCCAAGCTCAAGCTAGCATTTTAAGCTCAAACGATTCAAGCCAATATTTTATTTTGAGCTCGAATATTAAACAAGTCAAACTCAGTTTGATTCGGCTCGGCTTGAAGCTTGGCTCGTTTAGAGCTCGATTCGGCTTAAGCTTGACTCGGTTCAAAATATTATATCTATGTAGAGAGAGAGAGAGAGAGAGAGAGAGAGAGCAATGCTAGGTCCATTTTCCAGTGGTCCACTCTCCCCTACTTTTATACAAGAAAACAAAATAGTATTACACTATTTTGTTGGTCTCACTACTTTGTTTTGTTTATTTGTTTATAATTAGTAAAAACAACCAGAGAGTGGATGGCCGGAAAGTGGACGTAGCATTGCTCATATCTATATTACTACTATATAGTAATTGGTATCCAAGTGGCACACTCCATTGCTGACGCAGCGTGAAACAAAGATCGGTTAAGACCAACGTCGTCTATAACCTTAAAACTAGAATCCACTAGAGAGGAAAAGCTCTTTAACAGAGATAATATTAATGTCAGCTGAAAGTTGATCCTTCAATAAGTTTGACACAACCCTATTTATAACTCTAATCAAAACCCGAACCAACTTAAATAGGAAGTTACGAAAAAGGACAAAACAATAAAAGAAAATCAGGTTTAACGAAAATCAGGGATTCTGCTGGGTAGCCTATTTGGTTTTCTGAAGCTCTAATTGCTCTATGAGACCTTATGTCAATTGTCCTACATCAGTCCCTTTCACTTGAAAAGAACTTGACCTCGAGTTAAGTTCTAGATAGAGGGGTTTATCAGCATGATAATCAAATAAATCAGCAACATTGAAGGTCTTGGAAATCCCCATATCCTCTGGCAGGTCAATGACATAGGCATTACCGTTGATTTTCTTCAAGACTTTGTATGGTCCATACTTATTTGGCTTGAGCTCATTATAAGACCCAATAGGAAATCTCTCCTTACGTAAAAAAATACCATCACCAGATCACCCTCTTTGAACAGTTTAAGTCGCCTACGCTTGTCAGTTGTTGCTTTGTACTTAACATTCATCTGTTCCAGCTATAAGCACCCAATTTTTACACCCTGCTCACCTAAACCTAGGTCTAACCCTAGCCTAGCCCTAGCCCAAGCCCAAGCCCTAGGCAAAATCTCATGGGCTCAAGGCCCCTTTTCAAGTCCAAAATGGATAAAACCTTGTTTTTGGGCCCAAGCATAGGCCCATTAAGCCAAATCTAAGGTAGGACCCACACTACCCCTTTTTAAAATTCAAATTTTTGTTTTAGAGTAAAGTACTTTTTGCTTTCCCCACATGTGTGGGGGTTTAGCCCAAAAAGGGAAACAAAACAAAAATTTTAAATTCAAAAGTATATAGCAAAAAATAATATAAACATAAGTAAATAAATA
This sequence comes from Tetracentron sinense, assembly GCA_015143295.1. Classification (NCBI taxonomy): domain Eukaryota; kingdom Viridiplantae; phylum Streptophyta; class Magnoliopsida; order Trochodendrales; family Trochodendraceae; genus Tetracentron; species Tetracentron sinense. Next base: position 28,494,011 of record CM026567.1, on the reverse strand, counting down.
AAGGGGTTTAATTTTTGGGTACCAACCCCATGTGACAAGGCCCACATGTAATTGGGCCTAAGTTTAAAACCCCAAAACAAAACAAATTCAAAAAAAAAAAACAAAAAAAACAAACAAAAGAAAAAACAAAAAAAAAACAAACAAAAACAAAAAAAAAAAACAAAAAAAAAAGGTTTTTTTTTTAAGTCTAAAACAACAAAAACAAAATAAAAATAAAATAAAAGGAAAAAACAAAAGAAAAGAGAAGGTTTTCTTTTTAAAAAATAATTAAAAATGAATTAAAAAAAAAAATTTGGAAGGGGTATGGTTGGGCACCAACCCCATGTGGCAGGGCCCATATGCGGGTTGGGCCCAACCCACATAACCAAACCCAAATGACCGAACCCAAAGCAAAAAAAAAAAAAATTAGATTGGGTATTGATCATCGTCCCTATCAAAGGGACGACTGAACAGTCCACCTACCTGGCCGCCCCTGCTCTCCTCTGCCCCCCTGCTTCGTGTCCCCCACGCGTAGCCACATCACCATTCATCCTTATCCATTCCTCCACCTTCCCTACTCCCTTTCTTCCTCTATTTAAACCCCACCAAGCCACTGTTCATAGAGGGATTTTGAAAAAAAAAATTGGTAGCTTTCACATTTCGACCAGCCAGCCCACCCCTTGCTCCTCCACCCTTCACCTTATCCTTAGTTAGCTCAAAAGCAAAACTCTCTCAAGCCTACACCCACCCAAATCCACTGTTTCATAAGTTTAAAAAAAAAAAATATTTACAATAGCTTTCCCCATTCGGTTTTAACCCACTCCAGCCCTCACCACTTACCTCAGCCCAATCCCGAGGCCGTCTCAAGCCCTCCGCAACTCCCAAGTCGTCACTGGGACAGCCACGACCTCACAACACGTGCCGACACCGCCACTGCCCAAGCCGTGCCTACCGTTGGCAGCTGCTCCACCACAAGTTCCGAGGGTATACACCCCCCCCCCTTTATTTATATTTTACCATTGAAAGGGACCCCTGGTGGGGTCTGGGGGGTCCTCAATCAATGAGTGATCCCCCTAAACTCCCATTGTCCAACCCAATCAGCCACCCAAGCTTTTTTTTTTCCAAAAAATTTTCAAAAAAAATCGTTTTAGGACACTGCCTTTAACCCCGGTTTAACCATGGTTAGACCCAGCCTTGGTGAAAACCGAGGTCATGGTTAGACTCACCACACTCCAGGCTATCCCATTGTACAATTTCAGTCCCTAATTTGCACTCTAACCATGGTTAAATCGACCCCAAAGTGGGGTCGACAGTGGAAACATCTGTGCGATGTGGCGACTTTGGGCCTCTGTGGGGCCCACATCCGGCCTCCCCACAAGGGCCCAAATTGTTTCCCTCATAGCAAGCTTCGCGACCATGGTCTCGGATCTCTCGGGGGTTGAGCCAATCAACGGCAAAATCGCCGCAAAGTTTGAAAAAAAATCTATTTTGGTGGAAATCGTCATTTTATGTAGTGTTTTTCGGGGCAACTTTGGGCCACTGTGGGGCCCACATACGGCATCCCCTTGGGTCCCACAAGGGCCCAAATTGTTCCTCACATAGCAGGATACCCAATGGTGGTCTCGGATTCCCGCGATTCCCCCGTTAACCATAGTTAAATTCATGTTAACTATGGTTAAAAATTTGACGGAAATTTGGAGTTTTTTGTAATTTCGGATATTTGTGAGGGCCCAGACCGGGTAGGAGGCCAGTCTAGGCCCTGCCACGGACGTTGGGCCCACTTTTGCTTCAGTCGGCCCCTTAACCATGGTTAAGCGGCCCATGACCTAGCAAAAATTCTAGAAAAATCATCAAAAAATCATAAATATTACATGGAATCCAGAAATGTCTTCAATTGCATTTTTTATTGTGGTTAAGACACTTAATCAGAGTTGACCCCATTTTTGACCCTTAACCACCGGGTAAAAAATCCTGACCCGGAAAAAATCTGGAAAAATACTCAAAAAATCCAAAATATTAGGAGAAACCCAAAAATGGTCTCTTTTGACCATTTAACCATGGTTAAGACCCTTAACTATGGTGACCTCCCCTCCTTAACCGCGGTCAAGCACCTTTGACCGCACGGAAAAATCTGAGAAAACCCCAAAAAATCAGAAAAATTCAAAAAGACTAAAAAATCTGAGATTGGACTTTTTTAACCATGGTTAGTACCCCCGACCAGGGTTAATCACATTTCTTAACCTCGGTTAGCAACCCTAACCCTTGGTTAAGACACCCTGGGCCTACCGGGCCTCACTCCTTGGCCTACCGGGCCTAATCTCGGCCTACCGGACCAAACCCTAGCTTACCGGGCTCATCCTTGGCATCTCGGGCCTCATCTTGGCCTATCGAGCCCAAACTAGCCTATAGGGCTTCACCCTTGGCCTACCGGGCCCAACCCTAGTCTATCGGACTTACCTTAGGCCTACCGGGCCCAATACCAAGCACTTGACCAACTCACTCAACCACCCCTAGCCTCCTGGCTAGACCCTAAGCCACCCTTGGTGCACACATACACACACCCCTAGCCTTGGCACGGGCTCATGTGCCAGAACTACGCTCGGTCTGATCTTACCCCTATGTGAGTACGTAGGCAGCCCAACCCGGGTTCGACCCTAGTCTAAGATTTTCTCCTTCTTAGATTAGCATGTTCTTAAATACTTAAGGCATTTAATTAAAATTGAGATTAGTTTGGCTTAATCCTAGCAAGTAGGGAACCACTGAAAAGTGGAAGTGCCGGGGTGCCTTACCCCTTCCCCGGACTTAATCGAACCTCTTACCCTGACCTCGGACCGCAGACCAAGCCCTTATCCAAATCCCGGGGACTTATCTCTTCTGAATGAATAGGTGGCGACTCTATACTACCCAAGTGAGATGCAAACCAGGATTTCCCCGAAACCCGCGCTCACACCAGCTTCTGTTTTACCTCTGCCTGCACTACTTGAACCTGCTCAACTATGTTTTTAGCTGCAATACTCAAACCTGGAACTCTTGGTAGGCGTACCAAATCCATAGCATGTTTAGTTGGCGTCACATAAACCATGGTAAAATGCAACTTTCCTGTGGCACTATACACTACATTTGTAAGCAAATTTAGCTTGAGGTAGTGCATGGTCCCACTGCTTTTTTCTGTCTCCACATATACTGTGAATTAAATTCCCCAATGTTCTGCTCGTCACCTCCGTTTGGCCATCTGTCTGTGGATGCGTAGTAGTGCTGCGATTTAGAGATGTATCAAACATTTTCCATAGGGTCACCCAAAAATGGCTGAGGAACTTTGTGTCACGGTCCGAAGTAATTGACTGTGGAACTTCATGCAATCAGACTACCTCCCTGAAGAAGAGTCGTGCTATGTGTGAGGCGTCTAAAGTCTTCCGGCAAGGAATGAAGTGAGTCATTTTAGAGAACCTGTCAACAACAACAAATACAGAATCCACCCCTCGTTGGGTACGAGGAAGACACAACACAAAATCCATGGACAAATCCTCCCAAATATGATTAGGAACAGGTAGAGGCATATAAAGACCAGTGTTTTGCGACTGGTCCTTAGACACCTGATAAATGTAGCATTTCTTCACAAGATTTCCAACATCCCTTTTCAGTTGAGGCCAAAAGTACCGCTCCTCCAGACTCGCTACAATTTTATCTCTGCCCAAGTGACCGCTTAATCCCCCGCCATGTAAATCACGAATCAATTTCTCCCGTAAAGAAGTCTTAGGAATACACAAGCAGTTCCCTCGAAATAAATATTCATCATTTTCATAGAAATCACTAACATGTTGTTTCGCAATACACTTTGCCCAAATCTCCTTAAAATCGTCGTCCTCTTCATACAACACCTTTAAGCATTCAAACCCAACGATTTCATGAGCCAATGTCACAAGCATGCTAGCTCGGTGGCTCAATGCATCAGCAACCCAATTGAAAACCCCTATCTTGTGCTGAATGGCAAAAGGAAATTTTTGAAGGAAGTAGACCACCTGATATGCATGCTATCCAAATGTTTTTGAATGTTAATAAACTTCAAGGCTTGATGATCTGAACATAATACAAATTCTTGTTGCAAAAGATAATGCTCCCAGTGCTTAAAGGCTCAAACCACTGCATAAAACTCTTGATCATAAGTACTCCATTTCTGTCGGGCCTCACTTAATTTCTCACTAAAAAATGCTATTGGTCGTTTCTCTTATGACAAGACAACCCCAATTCCCACAGCACTAGCATCGCGCTCTACTTCAAATATTTTCTCAAAATTGGGCAAAGCTAATATTGGCGCAATGCACAACTTTTCTTTAATTAAAGCAAAACTTTTATTTGCTTCTCCACCCCACAAAAATCTTCCCTTCTTCATGCATTCTGCAATTGGTGCCATTATAGTGCTAAAATTCCAAATAAATCGGTGGTAGAAAGTGGCTAGACCGTGAAAGCTTCGAACTTCACTCACAGTCTTTGGCACATGTCATTCTCAAATAGCTCGGACCTTTTCTTCATCTACATGGATTCCCTCCGAACCAAAAATAACAAGTTGCTAGTCATAAAGCTGCACTTTTTGAGATTAAGAAATAATTGATGTTCCTACAAAGCTGTTAGCATTTTTCGCAATTGTTCTACATGCTCTTCCTCAGTCCTACTATATATGAGGATATCATCAAAATAAATGACTACAAATTTTCCCACAAAAGGCCACAAGACCTGATTCATAATCCGCATGAAAGTACTGGGCACATTAGAGAGCCCGAAAGGCATGACCAGCCATTCATACAAGTCATCCTTACTTTTGAACGTTGTCTTCCATTCATCCCCAGGCCTGATCCGAATTTGATGATACCCGCTGCGTAGATCAATTTTTAAAAATAACTTTGAACCCTCCAGCATGTCCAACATGTCTAGGGATGGTAATTTTTACCAGCCCCGTAGGGGCCCCGACCCGAACTCCCCTATAGGGTCGGTTTTTTTTCTAAATAAACGGGTATAGGGGCAATTATGGTATTTAAAAACAAAAACCGAACAGGTATCAGGGCGGGACCGATTTTAGTATACCCCGCCCCGGTTCCCTGACCCGCCCAGCCCTGCAACCCCACCTTGATAATAAGGTGAAAGAGATTTCGCTACAGGTTTAGTAGAAGAAGCTTTAGGTGGAGAAGGAGGATCTGGTGGTTTACTTGGTAGATCGGGTGATTTACTAGGTATATCTGGCGGTTTAGATCTAAAGTAAAGGACATAATAGTCAAACTTACCAGATGGATGGCCAAGAAGGTCAACTTCGGGATCCCCTGCTTCATATCTTTCTTAAAGAAGCTGTTGAGATGTTTTCTGCTTAATACCAGGTTTCATGGGAATGATGTCATAATCATCGTCGGAATCATAATTAAGACAATCCTCACAAGAGCAGATATCACATGGGATATGAAAGGATTTAGAAACTCTTGTAAGAGGAGAAGCACCTTCTGGAGTAAGCATCATCTGTGCAGGTGTAGCAGGTAGGGCAGTAGTGAAAACCGATGGGGTATCACTAGATGTGTTTAATGGAAACTGTGTTTCGACAGTACCATCATAGTGTCTAATAAAGACAGGATTATCAGACTGAATTGACTTGTTTTCATTATGAATTGACTCATAGTGAGTAATCTATTTAGTAGGTAAGAGAGTGGTAAGTTCAGTCATACTAAGTTGGCGAGGGACATAAGTACATTGGGGTACTTTGCCAGCTTCAACCTTGATCATAAGTGCATCTTCAGTGCGAGCAAAGTTAGGAACTATCATATCAAAGGCATGATTTTGAAGGCGATAAGTCATTTGATAATGAAGGGTGGCTGCATATGTGGTTGAGATTAAAGGAGCACCATTAATTTGTATTTGGACCTTAAGAGGATCTATGAAATGAGGATCTCGTAGAGGCATATTGAAATTGGGAAAAAGGGTAATGAATACAGTGCCTAAGTTGAGTGTTGTTTGAACTGTTCCAATAGAGGCATGTTGGTATTCTTTAAACCTTGAGTCTAACAGGGCTATCCTGGAGACAACAGGGAAACATTTTCGTCCATGAAAAGTTAAGGCCAATTTTACAGCACCAAAGTATAAATGGGTGTATCCTTCTTGAATCCAAGGGATAATAAGCTCTCGTGGTAGAGAGAGAGAGTGTAAAAGGATTCTTGATCTGATGCAGGGATTTGGAATTGGTAAAACTAAGAAGCTTGAACATACTCTTTAACAGACTTAGTAGTATTAAGACCAACTAATTTTTTTTATGGATTTTGTGACTCTATTTTCATAAATATGACCATAAATACTATAAGGATTAACTACATGATAAGATGTAGGAGGAACCATAAATACTATAAGGATTAACCATATATACTTATGATTAGGGTTTTAGACTTTTAGTCTCTTAAAGAAGAGTGGTAACCCTCTCTCACCTCTCGCCTCTCAACTCTCTGTCTTGCCTCTCCGCCTCCCTCAAAGCTCAAGCTCACTCTCACAGTCTCACTCTCTATTTGGTGTCTGATGGCCACAAAAGGAAAGGAAGAAGAAGATTGAAGGAGAAAAGAAGAAAAGGCAAGAAGAAATATTAGAAATCAAGGGGTTTGCTCAAGATTTCTAGGGTTTTCCCTCTTCAGAGCAAAGAGAAGGTAAACTCTCTCTCCTTCTCCTTTAGGGTTCCATGACAGGTATAAATCCATACTTGATTACATCTATTTCGATCAAATAAACATAAAATCAAGGCGTGATTTGTAGGTTTAGCTTACCAGAATTGTTTTTTTTTTATTGGGTTTGTCTTAACAACTGTATTTTTTCTTAGATTTGATGATACATGCTTAGATATTCTGATTTCGCATTAGAAATATATTTTAGAAGTCGATTTGCAATGAGTTATTTTTTCTGCTTAGATATTCTGATTCTGCCTAGATAGCCTTACATGCTTTTGAATAGATTAACTGTATTCCTTTAATTTTTGCAATTCGTTATTGTTGATGTTTGATAGTTAAACTTTATTTTGGTTATGTAGAGCCCCGGAATTTAGGTTTACTGTTCATGTGAATAGTGTTGTGAATAGTGCCTTCAAGGCTTAAAGCCTTAATGAAATTGTGGGTTCATGTTTTGAAATTAAATGAGGTTTTACATGAATCAAAATATATATGGAAAGTGTTTTTGAAGGTTAAGGACAAATGAAAAATGAGAGTATAGCATACTCCAAGTGTCAAGGAAATAGATGCCTAAACATACCCTCAAATTTCAAAAACTCTAGTTTTCTCATTCAGAATCGGAATTGAGTGATTCTTGAGCCATTAGAAAGATATCAAAATCCTCTTTGAGGTTCATGTTTATCACTTTTTCAGATTTTGAGTCGAGGTTAGGTCAAATGTCAGATTTCCGGAAGCGAATCTGCTGAAAATCTGGGCTGCTGAAATCCATTTTCTGATCAGTCAGCTTTAAGGGTAATTTTGTCCATGAAGAAAGAAGAATTAGAAAATTTTTAAAAACATAAATGTTGTATCCCTTTGAAAGACGAATCCAACGCAAGTTGAATCGTCAAAATCGGATAACTGAGTCAAAAGTTATGGCCAAAATACTAAAGCAGGAAAAAACTCAAAAAGTTGCGGGTTCCACTCGGCACCGAGTGCCTTGGATTCATTGACGAGTCAACCCGCCAGAATGTGAAAATAACTCACTTGTCGATGATTTTTAACCCCTCATCGACGATTGGAACCCACTCGTCGACGACTGGAGACCACTCGTCGACGATTTCATGCGCAGAACTACTCAGAACTTTGTCAACCGACCTTGGGAAGATATTTTGAGATATTTTCAAGGACTTTTAGGGATTTTGGCAACCCTAGAACTATAAATAAGATCCGAATTCGTGGGATTGATCTATTCAAAGCCTAAGCTTGGATTTTTGAGAGATTAAAGAAGAGAAGAAGAAGAAGAACACGTTGATTTCTCAAACCGTTCTTCTCAGCCCAAAGTAAACCTTAATCCTTACTTCTAAGGTTTATACTGTGTTATTTTAGTGTTTTAAAGCTTGAGTTTTCTACCCAAGGTGATTCTCAAATTCTAAAATCAAAAGAGGGGTTTCTGGTTTGTTTTTCCAATTAAGGTTTAGGCTTCTCAAAGCTTCAACCAAGCTTGATTCTTGTTCCACAGAAGTGTAAAAACTTCCATTTCAGGTAGATACACTCTACTATCTACCCTTGACTATTCTTTAAATAAAACCATGTTTTAAAGCGTGTTCTTGGATGAATTGGATGATGAATTCTAAGTATTTGTAAGCTATCACTATTATTTAAGTTCTATGATTATGAATCCATATTTTTAAGCTTTCTAAGTATAGTATGATGTTCACATGAACTCTATGGTTTTCCAAGTAATCTAAGGCTCATAAGTCTCGCATGTCTCCATGATTTCTCTTAAGTGCGGTTTATCGAAGCATTCATAAGAATCTCTAAGAACTCATAAGCTACCAAGCTCATAAGCATTGATAAAGCCAAATATCAGGTTGGTCAAGGGTAGGGTATATCCAAGGATAGATCATGTCTGGCTCTAAGAAATCTCATAAGAAATCAAGGATCTTGGCAGCCCACTTCTATGTATTCGATGAAGGGTATTTACATGCCCGGCTCTAAGTCTTTTCACGGGTGCTAAGGTCTGGCTCTAAGTTCATGCTCATAAGAAATCTCACAAGAATCAAGGAGGTTGGTAGCCCAGGTACTAACCTCTGGCTCACAAGAACTCATAAGGATCTCATAAGCTCATAAGATCTCATAAGTGAACGCTCACAAGCTCATAAGTGCTCTAAGATTTCACGGCTCACAAGAACTCATAAGAACTTTTTAAGGATCTCATAAGAACTCTAAGGAATTCAAAGAACTCATAAGACTTTATTCTCATAAGCTCAAAAGACTCATATGGTTTTGGACTTCATAAGAACTCATAAAGGAACGGTTTTGGAATTGGTACCGGATTTGAAGGATTTCTATGCTCCACGGCTCTATGTATTGCATGCTCCATGTTATTATTATCTCACTGTTAGCTAGTAGTTTGTATATCACTGAGTATTCCATGCTCAGTCGACTATTGACTTCGGCAGGTGCACATGTTCCTTTCGATGTCTGTGGCACAGAGCCTTGGATAGAGGAAGAATACTACGAGCCGGAGCCTACCATGGATCATTACTAGGATGAGGAGGCACTAGATAGGCGACCTGATTTCGATTTATGTTGAGAGAGTGAGAGAAAGTATACTTATATTTTGATGGTATTGAGAGTGGGACTTGTCCACTCCATATTTTTGGATATATTTTGTTGGTTCAGACTTGAATCGAATGATAGGAGTATCTTATTATAAACTCTTTCCGTTTTGTTTCCGCTATGTGTTATCACTAGTGTACTCTGATAGGTTGATATGTATGCCTTATGTATCATACGGGATATATGAAACGGCGGTCACGAGCTAAAGTATCCCTAACTCCTAGGGGGTATTTTGGGTTGCGACAGGTTATGTTATTGCAATGAGTTTTTTCAGATGATGTTTGATAGAGAAACTGTATTTTAGCTATATCTTTATTATGGGTTTCTTCAGATGATGTTTCATAGAGAAACTGTATGTTAGCTTATCTTTGCAATAGATTAGTGTCAATAAGGCCAATACTCCAAGGCATTTTTCTAAACAACATTCTCATTGCCCCTTTAAATTCCAAATCTCAAACAACTCATGCCTTTGCTGGGCTCCAGAGCTTGTGTTGCTTGTTTCAATGCTCCCTTTGATTTTTAAGAGTCTTTATATATATATATATAAACTGTATATATCGATGTGATATGTAAACTGTATTTTAGATGTATTGTTGCAATGGATTAGTGTTGCAATGGTATTTTAAGAGGTTTTGAAATTTGATTGAAGACTTATTCTGATTTGATTTTTTTAGTTATGTTTTTTTGGGACTCATATTGTTTATATCAATGAGTGTTAACTTTAAATAGATTATCATGATTATATTGTCTCCTTCTTTATTTGAGGTTGAGAATGACTGAAGTTAACTCTCAAATACCAACCCCTATGGATAGCTCACAACCATCAACACCTGTTGGTAGCTCACAACCACCAACACCGGTTGGCAACTCTCAAACAACAACACCAGAGGATAACTCTCAATCTCTCACCTCAAATCATATTGATGTTGATGAAGAAGAGTATAATGATACTTTAGAAAAAAGAAAATTGACTAGTGTTGTATGAAATCATTTTCAAAAGAAAAAAATTAATGGAGTGAACAATGCAATTTGTAATCACTATAACAAGAAGCTTGGGGTGATTCAAAAAATGGAACTTCGAATTTACATGACCACTTGAAAAGGTGTTCGGTGTATAGAATAGTGGATATGAAAGTAAAAAGTTATAACAACCAGCTTTAATAAGGCCGATGGAAAAATGAAAGTTGATACTGTAGAGACCCGAATCTTTTTCATGTTTTTATTTCATTGTGTTAAGGGTATTTTAGTCCTTGTGATGTTTGATGTTTATTGTTTTTTTTTATATCTAATTATGGTGATGTAAACTAGGCTTAATCAACTTGTAACGGATGGATGTCATAGCACACCCTAAACTTTAGGAAGCTCTAGTTTTAGCACCGTTTACTGGAATTGTGTGATTCTTGAACCATTAGAAAGGTGTTGGAACCCTCTTCGAGGTTCATGTTTAGTGTTTTTCCTCATTTTGAGTTTAAGTCAAGTCAATAGTGAGTTTTGTCTAATGGAATTACGGATCAGTCAACTTTGGGGGTATTTTAGTCTATAAGTTAAGTGGAAATTGGAAATTCTAAAACGCCAGAAATGTTCATTTTCGAGAGACGAATCCAACGCAAGTTGAATCGTCAAAATCCGATGAACGAGTAAAAAGTTATGGCCAAAACAGTAAAGGGAGTCAAAACCTGCAGGAACCGATCGCTCGGTCAGAACCAGCGATCGATCGGTCCAAAACCGATCGATCGGTATCTATCGACTGGTCCAAAATTTTGTATGGGGAAATTTTCCAGAGAGTGTGTTTTTGACCGATCGCTCGGTCATAAACACCGATCGATCGGTAGGCAACCGATCGCTCGGTCATAACCACCGATCGCTCGGTCCTTCGTGTTTTTGCTGATTTTTAGTAAGGGCTTTTTGGTCTTTTTGTTCTCAGACCTTGAGGCTATAAATAGGGGGTCCTACTCGAAATATTAAAATACTCCACCTAGTTCTAACCTAATTTGGCAAAAAGGGGGAGAAACCCTAGGGTTTTGAGAGAGGGTTTTCTTGGAGAAGGAGGAGATTGATAGGAGATTGCAAGAAAAGATTGGGAAGCTTCTCCAAATCGTCTCGGGAGCGTTTTGAATCCAAGGGAAGGATTCCTAAGGTCGATATACTATCCTAATCAACTTTATTTTAAGGTTTTGTGAATGTTAAGATGCTAGGAATGGTAGAAATAGATGTTTGATGCATTTTCCCTAATTTTCTATGAAGTAAGCTAATTATTGATGGTAATGTGGATGAAAATGTGGATTGGATGTGGATGGGAAATATATGGAGGATGGGAAATGTATGAAGGATGGGATTAATATGTGGATGTGAATAGTGAATTGATTGTATGGATGAAATATGGTTTGATGAATGCTTGAAAATATAGAGGAGAAATGGATTCATATTATGCGTACACAAGGTGTTTGTGAAAATGCTTGAAAGGATAAATGCTATTATACTCTTATGAAATGGGGGTAAATTGATTATGAATTGCGAGATATGAATTATGATAAGATATGTATATGTGAATGGTTTGTTAAGTATGTCTAATTATTTGCATGGAAATTGATAGGCGGGAAGGTAAGAACTTAGAGGAACATCTCTCAAACCGGGAATTCTCTAACTATTTGGTATGGGACATATAGTGGAGTTTCCATGGTGGGAAATCGGAATCTAAGCAATTACCAACTCGAATGTTAATTTCGACACTTAAACACATATGCACGTGTATGTTAAGATAAGAGTCTCACAAGTCACACATGTGGGCCACAAGCATGAGCATGGCATACGTATGACGTTCTGAATAAGCATAAGCATGGCATGGTCCGTATCCGCCAAGAACGGCATGTCTCATTACTGTGTGATCTGAATAAGTGCATAAGGCATGGTCCGTATCCGCCAAGAACGGCATGTCTCATTACTGTATGATCTGAATAAGTGCATAAGCATAAGCAGAAGCATCTCACAAGCACGTGGTCTCGTAAGCATAAGTACCTCATAAGTGTATGGTTTTCTAAGTCTAAGATTCTCACAAGTACACGAGTCAAGGTGATGATATGATGTATATGCGCACACGTTCTTCCGCACTCTGATTATGTTATTATGCTATTGGATATGTTTTTGACCAAGTGCAGGTATATCATTATTGTTGGTTGGATTTTATATACACTGAGTACCTTTGTACTCAGCCGGACTTTGTCTTGGCAGGTTTAGGGCAGGAGTACACGGTGGAGCCGTGGGTTGAGGAAACATACATTGAGGAAGGAGGTGAAGGTGAGCCTGCCGAGGAGGGAGCCGGAGACTTGGGCGGCTACACCTCTTAGTTTACATTTCTTTTAATTGAGAGAGTTTTGTATTTGACTTTTAGAGGATGTTGCTCAGTAGACTTCTTGTTAGTTGTGTATCAGACTTGTTGGTTCATTGTGAGTTGTATATATAGACCTTAGACTTGTGCAGGTTGGATTGGCTTTATATATCGGAATTTTATTACTCGCATTTTTGGAGACTCGTGTAGTAGCCTTATATGCATGGTTTTAAACAGGTTAAGTGAATGTGGCGATTCCAAAGTCCTATTTTAGCCTTAGTAGGATTTGGGGTCGTTACAGATACACTCTTTTGACCAAGAAACCATTAGGAGAGAGCTTGCAAAGATGATAATAATGCATGAATACCCTCTTTCTATGGTGGATCATACTGGGTGTAGGAGATTTGCAACCACAATTCAACCTTTATTTAAAATGGTTTCCCGAAACACAATCAAAAGTGATATCATGAGGATTTATGATTTTGAGAGGGCGAAGACAATGAAGCTGATAGAGAAAAATAAAAGTAGAATAGCTATCACAACCGATATGTAGACTACTAGTAATCAAAAGAGAGGTTTCATGACTATCACAACACACTTCATTGATGATTCTTGGATATTGCAAAGTTACATTTTGAGGTTTATTCTTTTCCCTAACTTATTATTTGTTATTCAATTCATTATGTTTATGCTTTATCTATTCCAATTGTTTATAATTGTTTATTATGCTTTGTTATAGGTTTGTTTATGTACCATGTCCACACACAAAAGAAGTTCTTTGTGATGTATTGGTAGATAGTTTTTTAGATTAGAATATTGAAAGAAAACTATCTATAGTCACCGTTGATAATTGTTCTACTAATGATGCAATGATTGAAATTCTTCTAAACAAGTTAGATGGTGGTTCACTCTTATTGAGTGAGATTTTGTTTCACATGCGTTGTTGTGCACATATTTTAAATTTGATTGTGAATGATGAGTTGGATGTAATTAGGGAAAGTATTGAGAAAATTCGTGATTGTGTCATTTTGGATGGCAACACCAAAAAGGGAGGAAAAATTTGAAGAAGTGGTCCGCCAATTGCACATTTCAAGTACTAAGAAATTGGGACTTGATTGTGCAATTAGGTGGAACTCTACATTTTTGATGCTTCAAACCACCTTAGTTTATAAAGATGTTTTCTCTCGTTTGAAGCAACGTGAAACCCGATATAGTAAACATTTGCCAAGTGAGGAAGATTGAGAGTTTGCAAAAGAAATTTGTTGAAGGTTGAAATTATTTTATAATGTCACTGAAATGTTCTCTGGGACTAAATATTCCACTACGAATCTATATTTTCCAAAAACTTGTGAGATTAGAATGACGTTATCTCAATGACTCACAAGTTCAAATGAGGTGGTAAGAACAATGACTTCAAATATGTTGAGTAAATATGACAAGTATTGGTTGGTGATTCATGGTATCATGGGAGTTGCTGCTGTGTTGGATCCAAGATATAAATGACTTTGATAGACTACTATTTTCCTAAACTTTATGGAAGTGAGTCTTTGGGTGAAATTGAAAGGCTACAACAACTTTGTTATGATTTGCTTAATGAGTACCAACATAGACTTAGTTTGGAGAAAGGTGTTGGTGGTGAATCTTCACTAGGTTCATCTTCTTGTCACTTGGAGCATATTGATTCTAGTGATCAAGATATCCTTTCTGAATATGATCTGTTTGTTAGTAGGATAAGAACAACTAGAAATTTGAATGTAAAATCAGAGTTAAATCATTATTTGGAGAAGGATGTCTTGTATAGATCCTTGGACTTTGATATACTTGCATGGTGGAAATCAAATGGACTCAAGTATCCAACCTTACAAGCAATTGCTAGGGATATTTTAGCTATTCTTGTATCCACTATTGCTTCAGAGTCTGCTTTTAGCACTAGTGGTAGGTTGGTCAGTCCACATTGCAGTAGACTTCATCCAAAGACCTTGGAGGCGTTGATGTGTTCTCAGAATTGGTTGTGGGCTGCTAAGATGCCAATTAATAAAAAATATTAACATTTTTAGTTTTTTCCCCTTCTTTGTAGGTAATTCTAATATTTGTTTGTGTGTTTGTTTTGTTTTGTTTTAGATAATACGACGACAACAGCACATGGTTATACCATAATATATGATGATATGGATATAGATGAGTCATTTATTGAGGTGGTAAGTGACATCTTTGATTATATCTATGACATCTTTCCATTGTTTATTTTTTTTGTTATATATATATGGTGTCCATGTTTGTGCAATATTGCTTCTCGTTGTAGTAACTGTAGAGCCCCAGAACTTTTGTTATGCATTGGAACTCATGCCAAGGCATTTTGCCTTCGTAATCTTTTTCCTTTCTATGAAATGAGAAATTTTGAACAACTTAAGTGTTAAAAGGTAGTGTTCCCAAGTCGGATGTGTCGAAAAACCCGAGTTACTGAAACCATTGGAGGATCAGTCAACTTCAGGGGCAATTTAGTCAATAAATAATGTAGAAATTGGAAATTTTGAAATGTCAGGAATGTTCCTTTTTGAAAGATGAATCCAACGTAAGTTGAATCGTCAAAATCGGACAAACGAGTTGAAAGTTATGGCCAAATTACAAAAGTGTGGAAAAATTGGAGAAAACAACAAAATCTGGAGGGTGCGATCGATCGCAAGTCAGGTGCGATCAATCGCATGCAGGCGAAATGGGTCCCAAACTCTCGGGGTCATATGCGATAGATGGATCCCCAGGTGCGATCGATCGCATGCAGGAGGAAATCAGACCAGAAATGTTCGGGTTCATGTGCGATAGATCGCATCCAGGTTCGATCGATCGCAAGGACCTGCAATTGATCGCAGATAAGTGTGCGATCAATCGCATGCGGTAGCAGATTCCGGATTTGAGGGTCTTAAATCCTTTTCTTGTTAGGGATCCTCATTTTGGGGCATTTCTAACCTAGAGGAGAGAAAAGGGGAGAAAGGGGAAGAGAGGATTTTGGGGAAATCCTTCAAAGAAGGCTTGGATTGGAGGTTAAGGGAAGCTCATCTTGAAGATTTTCAAGCAAAGGACCTTCCTCAAGCAACTAGAATTCCTTAAACTCAAAGAAGGATTCTTCCTCAAGTTGGAACTACACACCAAGGGTGTTATCCAACCCCAAATCAAGGTTGGTACCCTACACTACCCTCCTAGTTCATATTCTTATTTTTTCTATGTTTTCCCTAAATGTTAAACGAGATAATAAGAATAGATGAATGGGTGGAGATGTGTGGATGAGTAAGGGTGATTGGATGCCATTGTGTATGTGTTGTGATGAACAAAATGGGAAGGGCATTGTACCAATAATGAACACACATGTATGTATGAGCTTAACCCACCTAGAAATACAAGATTTAGGTATAAGCATAATACACATACCAAGTGTTTGATGAAATGCCACAATGAAGAAGGTGATGATTTGTTCATAGTAAATGCATGTGTGAATTCCTTTAAATTTTTAGAATAGCTTGTTAATAGTTTCAATGCTCATTTATTTAATTGAATGAATTGTCAATTGCAAATGCTTCCTATGCCAATGTCATCCTTAATTGTGCACGAATCCACGAGCACGGCATGTAGTCCACGAGTAGGACCTTCAAGCATTAAACACCGGGTGTTGTTTTCAAGGTTTTATCTCCGATTTACAAACACCACGACAAGGCCAAACACAAGGGTTGGTAATAGAGGTAGGACATATCTTAAGATATGTTTTGCCTCGCTTTTGACACGAACAAGAAACCGCCATGCAAGAACACTCCATGCATGCATGTTCCATTTAATGCATTCGTTAAAGAGGGGTCTCCACTCCCTCACAAGTTGCTTTTCATTTAGGAAGAGGAGCCTGCCCTCCCTCATAAGTAGCAAGATCATGTTTATTTTCCAAGCAAGCAAGCATGACACAAGCATGACACGCATGACAAGCATGACAAACATGACACGCATGATACAAGCATGACACAATACGACAAGACAAGACACATGACAAAACAAGTTTTTAAACACGAAAAGAGTATTTCAAATCAAGTCAAGCACGTGATGTTTTTACGAGATTTCCGACCTTGATGTGATGAAAGCTTGAATTATAAACTGTTTCTTTCCTATTATGATATGAATTGCTTCCTGTTTTATGTTATTATTATTATGTTATAGCTGTTGGTTAGTGTTTGGTACCCGCTGAGTATTCCATGCTCAGCCGTACTTCTTATGTCGGCAGGTGATAGCTGAGCGGCTGCTCCTTTTGACGTCTGTGCTCCTGGCCCATGGGTGGAGGAGGAGTATGTTGAGGAACCTGTGGAGGAGCCTCATGTAGATGGTTATTAGGTGGTAGATTCTAAGTGAAGGATTGTGGGTGAGTGTGAGACTGATTATCATGTATTTTGGCGGGGCCTGTCCGCACCTTCTTTGTTTTGATTTCCTTTTTGTATCAAACTGGGATCATGTATATATACAAAGAGGTTTTGTTAGACTTCCGCTGTACCACGTTAGAGTATGCTTCCACTATTCTAGTCCTCTATTGTATATGCTTAGTATCTTTTGCAGGATGGTTTGCCAAGCATGTCATGTAAGTCATGACAAGTCGTCCAAGATTCACTCTAACTCCTAGGATGGGTTTTGGGTCGCGACAGTAACCATGGGTATATACGACACAAACATGGTGTCCAAGAAGTATCAGTATATATATTATCAGTATCAATATCCTGTTAATATTGGACAACCTTCATGGAGGATGTTCCTTTAAAGTTTTACGAGTATTTTGGTTGACTAAACATACATGTGTAGTCAAACACAAATCTAGATCCCTGCATGCAATTATGATATAATTGGAATAAATATTGCTCAAAATCCGGAGGCAAAAATCTGTCCAAAAGAAGTTGCTTCATTCTGTGCCAGGTCCTCACAAGTGTCTTCCCTTGTCGTTGTCTATTTTTATGCAACTGATCCCACCAAACTGCAGCCCCACCTTTTAATCTGAAGGTGACAAGCTTCACCATCTTTGCTTCTGGGACCTTCATCATCTCAAAGAGTCGCTCCACCTCTGAAATCCAATCAAGGAAGTCTTCTATATACAAATTTCCATTAAAGTTAGGAATATCTGCTTTCAACCGGTAATCATCATACTCCCTTTATCGTCTCACCGGTTGATGTGCACCATACTCCTCATCTCCTTCATGTTCAGACTCATCCTCGCTATCAGGTTGGCGACGAGGAGGGCGTCCCCAAACATTTCTGTTAACAGGTTGGTCTCAGGTAACTCCTTCGGCGCGTTCCCTGTTAACTGGTTGGCTGCTGTTAGCGTTGTGACCCATCCCGACAAGCAGTTCACGAATTTCAGTCATCTGTTGTCATTGCTCCTCCAATGCTGCCCACAAGGTCTTTACCCCACAATCACCATCAATGGGGTTTCTGTCTCCTGCTTCATTGTTTGCCATCAATCCAGGCGAATCCTCGCTCTGATACCAATTGATGCGGCGTGAAACAAAGATCGGTTAAGATCAATGTCTATAACCTTAAAACTGGAATCCACCAGAGAGGAAAAGCTCTTTAACATAGATAATATTAATGTCAACTGAAAGTTGATCCTTCAATAAGTTTGATACAACCCTATTTATAACTCTAATCAAAACCCTAAACAACTTAAATAGGAAGTTACGAAAAAGGACAAAACAATAAAAGAAAATCAAGTTTAACGAAAATCAGGGATTCTGCTAGGTAACCTTTTGGTTTTCTGAAGCTCTAATTGCTCTATGAGACCTTTTGTCAATTGTCCTACATCAATTGCCCTCCATTTTCTTCAAATTGGTGTCATGTGGCACACCCTCCAACCAATTGCTTCACTATATGTGTCACCTTATTCCCCCTCCTCTTTGTCTTACCAAGAAACCCTCTATCTCCTCTCCCCAAATAACCCCCTCATTAACTCTCTTTCTATCTCTCAAGTAATCCCCTATTTAATACTAAGTTAAGTGAATCTGCAGCATTCATCCCCTACTTATAACTTAATTAGTTTCTTAATACTAAGTTAAGTGAATCCGTTGCATTAGTCTCTCCCTTTCCCATTTATTCTCTCTCTATCTACCCCATTTATACACTTCTACAAGTGGGACCCACCTCTATTTTCTCTTCCACCTTCTCAACGGAGTGTCTTCTCCACTTCTGGGCCATGCATCTTTCCAACACAAATGTCTTCTCCACTTCTCTCATGCATCTTTCTAACGCATCTTTTACATCTCGGAAGTCGAAGGGTCTTCACCTCCTCTCATATGAATCAACCTCTTATATGGTTAGTCAGTCCTAATCTCTCTCATTTTCTCTTTCTGTTTCTCCTCTTTCATAGTTGCAAGTCTGCGACCCCTCTGATTTCATTTCCAGTTCATGGCTGAGCATCAAGATTTACTTACAATGGTTGTCACGTCTTATTATAGCCGAAGTTGACTCACTCAAGACTATTGTAAACTAAAGTTAACCTACTCAAGACTTATTGTAAGCATCTGATAGGATCTTCAAACCAAATCCCATCGATCTTACCAGCTAAGTTACGACACATGGATTCCACAACTTCAATTTTTGCTTTCTCTGACCTGAGCACCTCCATCGGTTGCGTTACTTCTTGAAGATCTCTGTGGGATTATGTACTTAATAAATATATATACAATTATGTACATAGTTAATTGAATAATAAGTATATACAATTATGTACTTAATATATTTATCAGATGTTAAATATGATTTTTAAATAAAAATGAAATGTTATTATAATTAAATTACTATAATTTATATATTTAATTATTATTTATGTTAAATGGTTAGGCGAGCAGATTCAGGTTGACTGGTCTCTTGTTGATTTTGGTTCACTTTTGTCCTTTTCAACCCATTTATAAAATGAGTTAAGACGAAAGATATTATTTTCACCCTACTTGCCTTACTTGACTACAAAATTCATAACCAGGAAAATAGCATTTTAGTTTAAAAATACCAAGTTTTGTAATGTTTTCGTGTTTGGAAGAGACAAAATGAGTTTTTTTTTTTTCTTACAAGGCATCATTTGCTTAATTAGGTGGTGAGACCTTTGCTTGCCATATCATTGCAGGGAAGCTTCTCACCCTAAGACTTGATCCCAAGACCACCCTCATGAGGGGCACAGCTTCCCTGATATAACATTGCATTACGGATAAATTTTCTTGCAAGCTAGTTTTGCAAAACAAGATACTTGTGGAATGGGTTAAATTAAGCACCTATCTTGTTAAATTATGTTTTTATTTTCATAATAATCTATTACTAATTGGTTAGTTTAACTAGCAGATGTTGTCGATGTTAATTAGGCCAACTCAATGAGTGACGTCGACCAATAGTTATCCGACTTTTGTGGGTGACTTTTTTTTTTCTCTTTTTAGGGAGTGGATTTTGAAATGATCACTTTTCTTTTATTGGTACATGTCACACGATTAGGCTACAACCCTAATTAGTAGTTAGTATATGTTATAGTTAGCAAGTGAGCATATCAACCACTACTATCAATTCAAGGGACTAATTCCAAGGGACTCGATCTCTGGTCATCTCGATGTGAGGGATACAACTCTTTCATATGAATGCAGGCCTGGTTTTTTGAAATGACTCAATACTTGTAATTTAAGGGTTCAAAAAGTTCATTGGTCAAACATTGGCTAAGGGATGCTATACAATCTTGAGTCACCTTCTTTTAAAAAGTAAGAGCATTCATATTTTTCTGTTTTCTACTCACTTCCCCCTCCATCTCCGGGGCATTTTGCTAGGTCTTTGCTAGCAGGACTGTACTGTCCGTGGACATCCTAGGGTTAACCGACACCTTATCTTAAAATAATTTTTAATTAGCTTCAAGCAAACTATTTTATATGATATATTTAATTTATGTCATGTAAAAGCTAGGGTTTCAGCATTCTATATGGAGCATAAAAAATTATGTTGCATAATCGGTTCCCAAAGTAAGCCTTACTACGTGAAGTGAAGGTGGAATTCGTTAAGATTGCTAATGTGGTTCGATGAGAGAACCAACCTGGCCAACCTAGGTTAGTTACTGACCTTCTCTTCTATAAGAATATGGATTTAAAACTATTGCTCCAAATGAGAAACCTGTATTCATCCTCTCTGCCAGGTCGTCTCCTCCTCCTCCTCCTTATTCTTATTTTTCTTACTACGTGTGTAGGTTACGCTTCGCAATAATCAATCCCAGTGGGGATTATGGAAATTAACGTAACAGCGTAACTAGTGCTTCCATAACCGGTTTCAGAGGGCAAGCGGCAAACCTAACGCTATTAGGACAACATCGGCGTAAGTGATTATTTTATAAACAATCGTTATATTAATCCAAACCGACTCTAAATTTTTTTTTCTTTTTTAGCATGACAAATATGACTAGGCCGTAACCTCGATTAAGTGTTAGTATCTGTTCATTAGTTAGAGAGTTGGAGAACATAGCATTTAAAGCTTAACAAATGATGACCATATCAACCATCACACCATAAGAGCTTTAGCCGATCAGACCACAAGTCCACAACTCATGGAAAGGATGCCAAGACTACTCAGATGGGAGATACACTGTGACACTGCCACTGTCACAAGTAGGCAGAGAGAAGATTGCCTAGTCTTTAACTCAGTCTCTCACCCTTTAACTATGGTTAAAATTTTAACCCTCCTGATTAATTTTATTTCATTTTTAGGAATGCTAGCCCTACTCTCAACCCTCCACACTCTCTCAAAAAAAGGAAAGTTGAGAGTGAGAGTAGGAAAGGTATGAGAGTACGGCTAGAGTCTAGACTCTTCTTTATTTTTTTTCTTCTAAAAAGTAAAAACCAACGTTAGATTCTTTAACCTTAACCTTAGGGGTTAGTTAATATTAACTACATAGCAGAGTTGGAAAGGCTGGACCAGAGTATTATTCTCTGGCCCCAGCCAGAGGAAATCCCAATCCAGCAGGCTGGCCGCTGGCGTACCCTGAAAAGGTATTATATATTCATACAAATCGCACTTCCGCTCTTGAACTAAACGAAAACCATAGAAGAGAACTCTGTTTGTTTGATCCCTCAAAATCTCGAGGAAGAGGATAAAGAAAAGGATGTCTCAGTTCTGGAAACCAGGCTCCGAGAAGCCTCGCCTTCTCGACGACGAAGAAGGTGGAGTTCTCTTCTACTCCTCCTCTCACTCCACCTCCTCCTCCCGGTATTTCTCTTCATTTCCACTTCTCTGCTTTTTTCCCTTTCTCTTTCTCTTCATATGAGCCTCCATTGAGAATTCTCGGCCTCGCAGATTCGGCTACTCGAGCATCGAGAACCAGAGGCAGAGACTCCCTGTCTTCAAGTACCGTACTGCCATTCTCTATCTGGTTGAGACTCACGGGACCTCCATTATCGTCGGAGAGACCGGTAGTGGAAAAACCACCCAGATTCCTCAGGTTCTATTAAAATATTTTTTTTTGTTAAAAATTGACTTTTTATGCATTTTTAGATCAACAATGTTCGAATTTCGTGATACCCATTTACCCATTTGGTTTCCAGTATGAATATGATTATTGGGTGTTGTGTAATTTCATGTATTGCAGCTAATTATTCGTTGTATTCTTTTGTATTAGATGAATTTGTAATGAAATGAACTCAAATGTTTCTTCTTCTCCTTCATTTGATTATGTTTCAGTACCTCAAGGAAGCGGGCTGGGCTGAGGGAGGGCGGGTAATTGCTTGCACCCAACCGAGACGACTGGCTGTTCAGGTGTTTTTCTCTTTCTATTTACTGCATCCAAATTATAAATGCTTCGAATACTTATTGTATCTCCAACTCTATTCTTGTTATGGTTTTCTTATGGCTACTATTGCCAGTTTATTTTGTTCATGGTACCTCAAGGTTATATGGTACCTCTAAGGTACACTAGACTATTAGAGAAGGCTGAAACCTGCAGCAAAATAGGCTCCACAACTGGAACCTGTGTGGGAGTGCTTCAACTCCCACAACAATCTTCAAAAAGTTCTGAGAATGGGGGTTACAACTAGGGCTTCCCATTGTTGAAATGTTGCTTTTGCTGAAAAGACAAGATTGCCCTTTCTAGAAATGACCCACTCTACTATGGACTAAGGGGTACATTTTTCCTAACATAGAGAAACCACAATATAGAAATAAATAAACTAAAATAGGTTTATCTTTCTAATAGAGATTCATCCAAATATTAGAGACTGGATTAAGTGGAATGAGGGCAAGAAAGTGCCTAGCCGCCAACCTTCGACCCATCGAGCGTGCTCCGGCTTGAACAAGGCAATGCCCTTGCATCATCCTCCCAGTCCACAAAAAAGCTTGACCCCGTCAAGGTAGGATTAGTAGATACACGGTGTAAGGCTGGATCAATAGACTGCACCTCCCTCTCGGTAATCCAAGACTGTCCGATGCGGCACTTCCTTTTTACTGAACTAGATACCTATGATAAACTATTCCATAGTGGCGGGTGGCTGCCACTGATATCCAAATGTGTTACATCTCTTCACGTGGCTTGGACGAAATTTGTTGGCGAGTTTGCTGCCCTATCAAAGTTCATCTTGCCGAACATAAAGGTATAGGTCAGCAATATTGAAGATCAGTGAAATAGCAACACCTTCATGTAGCTCCACATGATATACATTATCATTGATCTTTCTTAACACCCTGCAAGGTCCACTTTTTGTGTTTTGACTTGTTATAAGTGCCAGTTGGGAATCTTTCTTTGTGAATGAAAACCATCACAAGATCCTCCTCTTGAAAATGTTAATGATGCCCGTGGATATTAGCTTCCCCTGCATACTTGGCATTGTTGGCTTCGATGTTTCTTTTGGTTTTCTCGTTTACCTCTGCTATACAAGGCTAAGACATCATCACTGGCACACCCTTGCAAAGGTAGAGATGCCAAGTCCAAAATGTGAGTGGGTGTCCGCCTACACAATCTCAAATGGAGACTTTCCAATGGTTTTGTTTGTGGATTGGTTCTAAGCAAACTCTGTCTACGGAATGATAGCGTTCAACTGAGAGGGACGGTCACCAACTAGGCTACGCAAGAGGTTCCCGAGACTCCAGCTAATGACCTCTGTTTGGCTGTCATTTTGTGGGTGGTGATATACACTAGAGATCCGAAGCTTCATTCCCATTTTCTTCCTTAGGGTTTTCCAAAATAGCACATGAATTTTGTCTCTATATGAGGTGATGGTTTTGGGTACTCTATGTAGTCGCGCCACCTCCCAAAAATATAGAGTCGCCACATGAGTGGCATCCATCGCCTTCCTGTAGGTAATAAAGTGAGCCATTTTGGAAAATCCGTCCATTACCACAAAATAGAGTCCATACCTTTCTGGATATGTGGTAAGCCCAACACCAAATCCATGTTGACATCAACCTAAGGAGCATTGGGTATTGGTAAATGGTAAAAGAGTGTAAAGGCTCGTCTTTTCCTTCTGTCCTCTTGCGACTAACAAGTATGACACCTCTCAACATACTTTCCCATGTCCTTGTCCATTCGTGGCCAAAAGTACTTTGTTGTAACTAAACTAGGGTTTTGTTGCAACCAAAATGACTGCTAGGTTCACCTACATGCAGCTCGTTAATCACTTGCTATAGGGACCTGCTCAGAAGACATATTGGCTCCCTCGGAAAATATAACTATCATGTATAAGAAACTCGTGATCATGATCCTGGTGTAAGATAGCCTTTGCCAAATATCACCAAAGTAAGGGTTGCCACTGTATTAGTCACGCACGGATTCGAATCCTATAACCATGACTACCATTGTGCTCAACAATCTAACTCTACAGCTTAAGGCATTTGTATTCAGACTTCTGTGCCTACCTTGTGTCGGAGTAGAAATGTGAACTCCTAAAGATACTCCACCCATTTTGCATGCCAGGGATTGAGTTTCTTCTGAGATTTCAAATACTTTAAAGGTTTGTGGTATGAAAATAATATAAATTCTCTTTACATTAAATAATGTCTTTATGTCGCAAGACCTGCACAACTGCATAAAGTTCCACATCGTATGTGGAATTCCTCAGTTGTCATTAAGTTTTTTGCTATAAAATGCCACTGGTCTTTCAACCAAGGTTCAAAATATCGACATCGGGTGTCATATCGGTAAGTCTAAAACAGTATACGTATCGGACTCTATGTAGATGTATATGGTGGAAAAAAAATCAGAAAACACTAAAAAATGCTTGGATATGTATGGAAAAACTTTGATACATTGCATAAAACTTCTTGTAATACAAATATAAGCTAAAAACAAAATAAATGAAGGTCTCCTATGTTTATAACCATACAAATGAGAATTAAGAAATTTATAAGTTAAAAAGGCGTGCGTGCTGATAAACATGTATGAAAATACAAACTAGTCACTTAGCTAAGTATAGGAAATACAATTTAGATATTAAAATCTTACATTCAATCATGCTGAATTGTTACACTATTAGTTGATTTTTTGACCCTGTAGATGAAATTATTTTTTAAGACTAAAATATAAGGCTTTTTTGCTAAATTGTTGGGTTTTGGTAATGTTTTGATATAGTAGAATATATGAAATTTTAATATTTGAGAAATACCTTACTATTTTGAAGTTAAAATTTTGACCTAATCCCTGAAAGGAGCTAAAAAGATAATTTTGTTTTTGAACTAGAAAGTTGACTTTTTATTCTTAAGGAATTTGGACCAGGATAATTTTTGTTGAGTTCAAATGGGAGACAACGTTATTTACATATAAATATCTTAAGTAATTGAAAATAAATTAATTTAAAACTATCTACTTAAATAATATTGTAAATAAGTTGTGTGTATCGGGTTTATGTTGTGGATCTTAGTGTAAATAGGAGAGAGAAAAAAATTGAAAAATCTCCCGTATTGACCCGATACGCCCAATATAGGTTGATATGGGGTTTTTTTTTTTTCCAGCATACCAGTGTACTAGTTAGCTCAAATAGGATACGTATCGGCTAGCCATGCTTCCACCTAGGCTAAGTACAACCCAACACCCACGCCAGATGCATCATACTCTACATTGAGTACACTATTAAAGTCGGGAAGTGCCAAAACTGGTGGTTCCGCCATTTTTGTCTTTATGGCTTGGAAGCTTTTTTCTATTGTAGACATCCAATCAAACTTGCTCTTCTTCATGCAATCTGTCAAAGGCGCAATGATCCTGTTAAAATTTCAAATGAACCGCCTTTAAAAGGTGGCTAAGCTGTTGAACTGTTGAAGCTACAAACCTCTGTGAGGTTGCAACCTGCAGGGTTTGTGCCACTCAACAATTGCCTTGACCTTTTTCGAATCAGCCACAACACTTGCTGAAGAGATAATAAATACCAAGAATGTCACATTATCAGTCAAGAATGTGCATTTCGTAAGGTTAACATAAAGTTTCTCCATCAATAACACTATAAATAATGACTGTAGGTGTAGCAGATGCTCCTCATATGTCCCAAAAATGAGTATGTCGTCGAAATACACGATAATGAAATTTCCAAGGAAATGGAAAAACTTGATTCATGAATCCCATGAATGTGCTGGAAAGCCCGAATGGCATTACAAGGCACTTATACAAACCCTCACGTGTCTTGAAGGCTGTCATCCATTCATCACTTGGCCGAATTGCGCAAGGGCTCATACTTTCTCCAATCAGGTCTTTGCAACTCTTCGTGTTCTTTGAGGCTCATGCGGCGATTGGATAAGCTGGCACCTGGTATCAAATCAATAGCATGTTGGATGGTACGGGGTGGTGTCAATTCATCAAGTAACTCACTTGCCACAATGTCAAGAAACTCTTATAAAATCGGCTGATTAGCGGGTGGTGATTGGGGAACTGTGGAAGAGCATTTCTCCCTCACGTGTAATCAACACATAGACACTTGTGTCTTGACTACCTCGAAGGAAAGCATGCCTGGATAGTAAATTCTCGTCCGTTTCGCCGCCGAAGCTTGACTTATCACTCTCTCACCATGGTTTCAACACAGTTCACTCACCATCTTTATGGAATGCATATGTGTTCTTACGACTGTCATCAATGGTCCTTTAGTCATATTGCCACGACCTAACGAGTAAGATGTGACAAGCATCCATGTTAGTTACATCACACCACACACTCTCATTGTATTTCTAGCCAATGGTAAATTGCAACAAACACCATGTGGTCACAGGTACCTCACCACCCATTTTAAGCCACTAAATTTTATAAGGCCGCAGGTGTTGTTCTTCTTTCATTTTCAACTTATTCACCATTTCTCAAGAAACAATGTTCTCGTTACTACCCCTATCAATGATGGTCACTCAAATGTACACCGCATTTTGAAAATATTACTTCCGGGCCACTTGCTATCATCCACCACAATCTTCGGCGTAGTCAGGATTGATTTGCGTACTATTAGGCTCATGCCAATCTCATCTTCCTTCAAATCACCACCACGACGAGCCTCCTCATTAATCTTGGGATCTTTCAACTCATCATCCTCATCATTATTCTTAGTCAAATGAACCCATTGCTTTTAGGGCATTCACTTGATTGATGACCGAGCTTGCCTCATCTAAAACATTTAAAATTTTCAATTTTATTTTTCCTAACACCTTCATTAGGTGCACTCCCCCACTAGGTGGGTTCAACTGGCGTGTCGATCTAGAACCCTCGCCAGTATTGGCCCGGTTCTCACCAAACTTCTGCCTTGAACTTGAAGCCTGCTCTATTAATCTGATATTACCCTGCTGAGAAAAATCCTCTGCTCGCAGTGTGTATCTGTATGCATCATCAATCTTCTAGATATTTCTTAGAGACAACTTTTCCTGATTAACCAACTGCAAACCAGCAATATATAGACCAACCCCCTGATCCTCAGTTTCTTGTATGTTTGCTCATGATGAATGCAAGTGAAAAAACCCCGTGTACTCTTGAATAGTACTGTTCAGCTTCCTCATGTTAAGACATTTCTGGTAGATCTGTAGATGTCCTTAGCGTAATTAGCAGGCAAGAATTTTTACCTTAGGTTACTTTTCATCTTTTACCCATGGTTCAAAATATTGGTATGTATTGTGCGTTCCGGCTCGATATGTACCAGGATTTGCACTATTCAATACACTAGTACAGGGAATTAAAAGAGTCTAAGGTATTGCAGGGTATCCGTGAGTATCAGTGGGTATCAAACCCACAGTACCGATACCTTACAAGTTACAATACATTTTTTTGAGTACCAACCAATACTGCTACAGTTTTGTTCGGTACGCATAAAACTGTGAGAGATCTTCATTTGGGTGTTTCAAAACACCCTAGAACCCATTTTTTTCAAGAATTTTCTCATTTAATAAATTTCTAAACCTAAAACATTAATTCCGTTGTCGATTTTAGGTTCAAAAATGAAGATCGTAGCGTTTGATTTCGGATTGAAAGGGTTTCCCTAATTTTTGGCGTTATGCAAAATTTTCTAATTATTTTCATTTTAGTTGTTTAAATTTATGAAAATAGGTTCTAATCAACCTAAAATGCGTAGATCTATTGATCTCATGTGAAATCTATAAATTAAAACTTTTTTTTGAGAAATCGACGATTTTCTTATACTTTTAAAAAAAAAAATCCAAAATCTAGAAATCTTCAATATTTCGAAAAACACCTTCAATATAGGGTTCAAAAAATGAAATGGGTTAATTCACATCAACTTGAAATTAGTAGCTTACTATTTCTTTATGATGCTATTGAAGTCATTGTGTAAAATGCATACAGATTTCGGTCTATTTCAGCCGACATGTGTCGATTTCAATGGGTCCCGAAAGAAATGGACATATAGTTATAAAATTACATGATTTTGGGAAGCACTTTTGACTAAAAAGGTCTTCAAAGAGGAATTTCTTTCATCAGAAGTACTAGCGTTGCCGTCCTCCGACATGACCATGATACATTAGATGGAAGTTTTTAGAAGTTCTGAAAACCTTAGGCACTATACAAAGGAACAATGTCAGAAACAAATCAGTTTAATTAACATTTCCCTAAATGAGAAATCCTTTTCCACAATTGATCATTTGCATGAAATAATTGCGCTATTGCATTCTATTTTGTATGAGTGTGTCATTTTCTCTCTCTCTCTCTCTCTCTCACACACACACACACACACACACACACACACACACACACACACGCGCGTATATTTGTGTTTTGTTGAGAAGTATTATTTATCCTATTATGCTGCTGCTTTCAAAATAGTGTAATTCAGTTTGGCATCTATTGAGAGTTCATGATAAGACCTTTTAAACTAATTCTTGGTTATATTTATTCACAGACAGTTGCTTCAAGGGTGGCTGAAGAGATGTCTGTCAAGCTTGGCGAGGAAGTTGGGTACACAATTCGTTTTGAAGATCTTACGAATCCAGTGGGACATCTTTTTTATTTAGTTTTCAAGTATTCTTTCTATATTTACCATTTCATAAGGTCATCAATACATGTAAATGCTGCATGGGCATATGATTGGATAAGTTATTTTCTGTAGAAATTGGCTTGATGTGAGGGTTGCTTTTCATTCATTATGTTTGTAGTGGCATGTCATGGGTACTAACAGTTTACTTTTTTGGAAGCACAGGGTGTAACCATGATCAAATTTCTCACTGATGGGGTGTTACTTAGGGAAATGATGGATGATCCTCTTTTGACCAAGTATAGGTACTAGTTATGAATCTGGATACTAGTAATGTGCATATTCTTGTTTGTAGGAAGTTCTTATTTTTAAAGTATGTCTTCCATCTACCAATCCAAAAAAAAAGTATGTCTTCCATCTTTTTCCCTTTTAGGGTCTGTTCTTTTGGTGAGACTTATAAAGCTTGGTACTTTGCACTTTTGTCATGGTAGTTGTTAGGAAATTTGAGTCACTTTGACAAGGTTTCTAAGTTCTAACAAAATTAATTCTTTCCATCATGGGATTTTAAGTCTTATCATTTTTTGTGAGATTTGAAATCATTCATTTTGCTCTATTTGAAGTCTTATGGGTATTACAACCCATAATTGCTTGGAACAATCAATCCACACTCTATGATATTCAAGCTCCCTTTGGACTGTCATAATTCATGATCATGCAAGTAAATACAAGACAGAAAATAGCTGAAAAGTAAATACCATTTTCACTTTTTTAGCTCCATCCATTATTTGAGATCTTTTTGCTGAAAGTATGAAGTATGAGACTGACTAAAAGCCATCTAAATGCATAAAATACCCAAAATACAGCATGCACAAGCAGAAATCCCGAACTACCATGTTTTGTGTTACATCCAAATGGCCCCTAATGGATTTACTTAATTTCACTTCTAGGGTGTTCACCCCATTAAAAATGATCCACATCATTAAAGAAGGGAATGCAACCAAGGTTGGTAGAACTTAACCTGGAATTGCCTAATTTTATTTGGAATTGCCTAATTTTATTGAGAAAGAAGCCTGAAAATGCCATTCTTTGCCATAAAAAGTTCAGGAAACATTAAAGAAAAAAAACTGAAAATTCTATTCTATCAAAGCCCAGTGTTTTGACTTGATCTAGAATTCGGACAACGTACATCACATGGATTGTGTTCTTAGCTGCCCACACTCCAACATCAAGCTGCCTCTGAATAGAAACTCTCTAATTACTTCATGAAGTACTTAGAAAATTAGGATTACTTATTGCACAGGTGATGTCCTCTGCCACTTGGTTTAATGTTTTGGAAAACTTTTTGATTCTTATTACTCAAGCTTGTGAACTACTTTACCTGGAAGGAATGTCTTAACTAATTTCTTCTATTCATTAATTTGGAGAGATTCCATTGGATAATGTTTTTGTTGTTGTGTGCACCTGTCAGTGTAATAATGGTAGATGAGGCGCATGAAAGGTCCATTTCGACAGACATCTTATTGGGTCTTTTAAAAAAGGTATTATGCCAAACAACTATGACTTGTTTATGATAATCGTCCTTATTGTTGATTCTATCTTTATCTTCGAGCTAATTTACTAGAATTACAGATCCAAAGGCGTAGACCTGAGTTGCGTCTGATTATCTCATCAGCCACAATTGAAGCGAAGTCGATGTCTGCTTTTTTCCACACCAGGTTTTATTTCTCATTGTCTGATTGAAGTTGGATTTGATCCTTTTTTCCTGGTTTAGTTGGTATTTGCATCCTGCTGTATTTATTTTACTTTTTCCCAATTAAAATTTGTTTTACCTTACTAGAATTTTGGGTGTTTGATTCAGATCAAATCACAATTCTAGCAAGATAACGTTTAGAAGTTGTTCTTAGCAGTCAACACAATTCAATTTTGCAATTTGTAGCACTCCTGAATCCATACAATAAGTTGGATACAAGAGGGTGAGAAAAAATAATTATAAACTTGTTAAAGCCGGGGAGAGATACTAGAGACCTAAACCTTGTTAGTTGCATTAAGAGCGACAACCTCACACTTTTGGTGAACGGGGAATATATTAAGGAAATGGGGAGAGGATATTTTCTAGGTTTCTAAATGAAGAATGCCATGGAGGGCCTCAGACTGGGTGGAGACGGTAACTCCTTGGAGACTATAGAACATTATTACTTTCTTAGAGATATTGATGTCTTTCTTTATAGAACATCTCAAAGCCATTTCTGAGGCACTGTAAGAAAGACAAAGCTGTCTTGCGATAGAGACTTGACGAATAGCCAATGCACAAGATCCAATATTTTTTTTGCAGCTTACCCTTCCTGGTGGTCTAGGGTCATTGGTTTGCTTTCCATCAGCGAGGGGTGTCATCAGGCCCGAGCTCTAGTTGGCCTTATTAATAATCGGGCCGGGCTCAGGCCAAGGCTGCTTAATGCTTCGAGGCAAAC
Source organism: Tetracentron sinense (assembly GCA_015143295.1). Classification (NCBI taxonomy): domain Eukaryota; kingdom Viridiplantae; phylum Streptophyta; class Magnoliopsida; order Trochodendrales; family Trochodendraceae; genus Tetracentron; species Tetracentron sinense. The sequence goes on along the minus strand of CM026567.1, from coordinate 28,462,552 downwards.
ATGGCTGTTTTTGAGATGTTTTTAATAAACAGGCTTTTTCGGTCCAGGCCAGCCTGTTTAGAAGCATACCATAACGGGCCTGGGTGGTGGGCCTAAAACTCTAAGCCCTAATCTGCACAACTATTTAATCAGACCGGGCCGTGGGCCAGCCCAGCCCAGCCCAGCCCAGCCCATTGACACCCCTACTGTCAGCCATCCTGACCGCCCATTACCTTTGAAAGCCTTAAAAATGTATAGGTTGGTCAGTCTAGGATGACTAATTGGTTTAAATAATAATTTAAAGACAGAAAATGCCAAACACATGGAGAAGTACTACTTGTACCTATATTCAAGAAGAATGTCTAAAAGTTGTACCAACTAGCGCAGGATCAAACTTATGAGTCATGCATAAAATTAAAGGTGTGAGATGGAACAAAGATTAAGTCAAGTAGCCGACCCAAATTTTTTAAAAATCATTTTGGATCCATCCATCTCAGGGAGGTCTACCATTGAGGCTATCTTCTTACGTGGGCAACTGATGAAGAAGTTTAGAGAGAAGAGGGAAAATCTCCATATGGTCTTTATGGACTTAGAAAAAGCATATGACAGTTCCTTGACAATTGACCTAGTGGAAATTAGGGAAGAAGGGACTTCCGAGTAAATACTTTGATATCATTATGAAAATGTAAGAGGGAGGGGTAACTACTGTGAGAGCAATTGGTGGTAAGACAAATGAGTTTCCTGTGACAAAAAGGTTCACATCAGGGGTCAAGTATATGTCATTTTACATTGCTAATGGATGAACTAAAGATTCATATTTAAAGGAGGTTCCTTGGTAAATGTTATATACAGAAGACGTGGTATTGGTTAATGGGACTAAATTGGTAAATGCAAAACTTGAACTATGGATAGAGAACTTGGAATTTAATGGTTTTAAAAGCTGGACCAAGACAAAAGAACACCATGTTAGTTGGAATGCAAATAGAGGTGATAGTTAAGTTTGATGTCTCAGAGATATAATGTGAAGTGGGGAGTTTTGGTTCAGGGCTCAGTCATAAAGCTGGAGAGATAGAGGCGAATATCCAGCCAGGATAACTGAGATCTTCCGATCTGCGTGCACAGGAGCAACTCAAACAAAGAAGAGTGTTGTCTGATGTGAATGTAGGCCCCGTCCGCCCATCTACTGCTAGGTTCAGTTATTTGTATTCTTTGGAAAATGCTGCCCACATTACCATTCAATATTTCTTGGCCCACTATCAGCCAAACCACCTGGCATCTAGGTCCAATGTGAGTAGGATCACTTAGCCATGCTTCATAATTGGAAAAACAGACACCGTGGAAATACATGCCACTCAGCCAAAGAAAGATGATGGAGAGTTGACTGAAATGGGCACAAATGCTTGAGCTTGAGAAGCTTTTGGACCATTGGGCCCGTAAAACTCACTAGGATAAGCAGTATTAGATAATAAGAAACGCAAGCTTGTCAAGCATTCCTCAAACTGATGGGATTGTTTCATACAATACATTTTGAATGAAATTAGGTTAACTTAAAGATTGTGATCTTATTTTGCCTAATACTTTATTTCAACTTGGTGAATATGTTCATTGTTCAACCAATAAATATTTCTTCTCTTTCTTATGTTCCCCACAAGAGAGAAGTGAGTTGTGGTTGGTGAATGTCGGTTGATGGTCAATGTTCAAATGCTCTCAAACCTTTTTCGCTTAAATCTTCCTAAAATCAGTTTGCCTGTTGTGATCTGTTTATTGTCAATAAATGTACAAGACATTCTGTTGCTGAAATATCTCTCTATTCATCTCCTTCAAACCACCTAATTATTAGCCACCCTATTATCTTTTTTATTATTTTTCTCAATTTTTTAAGTTTACCCTGCAAATGGAGCAGATGAAGGTAAAAGTTGAAGACGATTATGAAAGGAGGAACAAAAACGCTTGGTTCAATGAGATAATCTACTTGTGTTAGAAAGTGAAAATTTTCCGAACAGAAGTCTGCAGTAATAATGTTCACATCTATTTGGTGGTCTCCTCAAGTAATTATCCAGCCAAGGAAGCAAAATACCAAAATGAAATAATGTGAGAAAACGAAAATGGTGCAATCAAGGTTACAGTTATGAAAGGAGAAAGGAGAGGAAATGAAGGAATTCAGTGAACAAAGGACAAGACCATGGTTTTGACTTTCTGTTGATTTCTCAATATATCGGCTGATAATATCATCATCTCGCAAGGTAGGGATATATCCCACATGAGCAATTGTCTTTTTATGATATGTCGCTATATATTGGGATATATCCATGGAAATAAAGCCGAAACCGATACGAAACAGGCCATACATATAGGTATCAGTAGTCCCCTATACGATATTTATACTGATACGAAACGAGCGATACATCTCATTTATTAGTTATTTATGTTTTAATCATTGTGTAAATGTGTTTGCTACTTTGTGTTTGAGTCGCTTCCCATGACTTTATATTTGGTTCCTATTACTCTTTGAATTTTTGAAATTTAATTTTATTTTTTTTCTTAAAAAAGAAAAAATTATATGTATCAACTGAAACTGATACCGATACGTATAGGTTTTGGTTGAGACCGATACATCCCTTGAAATCGTATTATTAATCCTTGGATATATCGTAGGTAAAATAAATACTGGGCGATATATTGATGTTTTCCTTATAGAAATATACAATATGTCGGTTGAAATCATACTGACAAAGTCGGGATTCGGGAATAATTCGACAGGGGTCAAGTTCGGAAAATTCTGGAAAAAATCAGAAAAATAAAATAAAATAATAAATATAAAATATACCGAATAATTTGATTAAAAATAATACAAAATAAGTGGGTTTTTTGCCAAATTTGAGAAAATAATTCGGGAATAATTCAGATAATTCGGCAATAATTCGAAAATCCAATAATTCGGCAACCCAAAAATGCGTGAATAATTCTTTTTATGCGTCCCAATTAATATATCTATCATTATCTAAAAGGATTATTATTCATTATATTACTTTTACCAACATTCAGTCGAGATTTCAAGATTCTGGTCGAAATTCGGTTTTGGCTTAGGTTGAAACCTTGTCTAAAGTCAATATTTAAATCCTTGGAGGTAGGAGGTCCTAAAATAACTATTCCGTATTAAAATGTTGTATAGCATTTGCTTTTCTTGTTACCATGTGACATTAGACAAGATCGTTTTTATTTGTAATTTTTAAAACATGCACATTCTTTTCTCTCTGTTTCATTTCTTGAATTGTGTGCTGGGTGAAATGAAAAGACTAATTGTTTTTCTTCAAATGACCGTGTCCAGGTCTGTGCATGCTTTCATATATATATATATATATCTGGGCTATAGTTTCATTCTCAAGTTAGACTAACTAAAAAAAGCTGACTATTTTCACAAGGATTCCAATTCTCAATGTCGATTCTTTTTGTTATTTATATAAATCAGCAAAAAGCGTCAAGGGCAAGCAGGCGAGGAGCTTGGACCTAGAACTGACCCTGCCATTCTATCGGTTGAAGTATGTTGGTATTTGTAATTTTCACTTTGTTTCTTTTCTTTACCTTCTTCTGAAGGGAAACTTATTATTTTTTTTTGTAATGGTCATCATCTTTGTTATATTATTACAAATTTATCTTGGACTTCAACAAAAATGAATTTTTGCAACTTATCTTTCTTTAACTGTCAGGGTAGAGGGTTTAATGTACAAATTCATTATCTTGAAGAACCTGTCTCTGACTATCTGCGAGCTGCTGTTTCAACTGTTTTATCTATCCATGATCAGGTAACTCCAAAGATATGATAAGTCGATACTCTTTTAACCATATTGACCTCATCTTAAGGTGATGAGCCCTTACAAAGATCTCTTAAAATAGTATTTGGAGATAAGCCATGGATGCTTGACACCATTGAAAGCACCTCATGGGTTTCATAAGTTTTCTAGATCCTTAACTTTTTCGTTTAGCAATATCTGCATTGCCGAATGGAATAGTCTCATATATATATATATATATATTATTTTGTTTCACTTGTTTGTGATTGTTGGATGCAACTTATTCCATTGTGATGTCTTGTAAACTCTAATAACCAACACTCTTGCTGTGACTGGAGGAAAGCTTCAGGGAATTTACATCTTGAAGATAGTTTTCTAATGTAAGAATGCTCTTGAGTGTAAGTAAAGCTGAATGTGGTGAACACCTCCCCCCATCCAAATAAAAAAAAGGAAAGAAAAAGAAAAGAAAGTAAAAAGAGCTTCCACTTTTGAGGATGAGGGCACTTTTCCATGGGAATCTGCCTCATCTCTGCAGCCAAACAAGCATCTCTGGATATAGAGAAGACTGTGTGATGTCAATGGAGGCATTGTAGTTTTAGGATATTTTGGCTAGTGTAGTCAAAATGTCGCCTAGGCAACGCCTAGGCCACTGCCTTGCCTAGCCAACGCCTAGGGGTGGCCTTGCCTAGCCAGGACTCCTATCGTCTAATTCATGATCTAGGTAGGCACTCATTAATTCTTATGTAATATTATATAGTGTAAACAAAATAAATAAATTTTGGTCGCCTAGGCATCATCTAAGCAACGCCTAGGCATCCTCTCGCCTAGGGAACCCCCTATCACCTAGGCATCGCCTAGACGCTTTGACTACACTGATTTTGGCTCACTTTAGTGGTCAATTGTTTGTCGTAGAAGCTGAAGAGGAGGGGGGCACGAACTTCAATATTGATGCCTGCTAAGGTCGATTTGTGGATCATTCAAGGAACAATTTGTTGTGCCTTTGTTATATACATTACATATGTGGAGGTATTTGATGGTGAAGAGCTTCATGTTTTGAGACTTTATAACTGTCATAAAACCATTGGCAAAATTTATCTCCAAATGATAGAGACGAGAGGAGGTTTCATGTCATTAATTTTTTGTTACCTGAATATCTCCAATACGCTGATAAAAAAGCCTCCAAATGATCCCAATTCTAAGTAATTTTATGTCGAAACTTTTTGTTACCACAATATCACACATATTCCTTCAACAGAATCTACCCGACATCAAAATACATGAAGGTGATTGATGCTTCTGTATGTGATGTTGTGGTGGCAAAAAGTGATGGCCATGAAATACTAAGTTTTGATAATAATAGACAGAGAAATTATAATATAATTTTAGAATAAATAAAAATAAGAATTGCTTCCTAGGAATTGAATTGGCAGAATCTTGTCATAGAAAACATGCTTTAGACAAATGAGACTCTGATAAACCTGCTATGCTTGGAAACAGGCTTTCAGATTTCTACATTGAACATATTAATTTATTGATGAAGGATAGAGCAATCTATCATTCTATTGAAAGTCCAAGGTGTGAGGAAAGGCGTTATACTTGCCTAAAGCTTGTGGCATAGGCCTCATAAGCACACCTTCTAAAAATAAATAAATAAAACAGGATAAATTAAAAAAAATAAACGTAAAAAATTCTGAAAAATGTTGACAATTTACATTTCAAACTTCAATTAATTATTTTTAGTTAGAAGTGCGTATCCGTACGTCCGTACGTCCATACTTAGATAACGAAGCTCCTGAGGGGAGCCCAATATTGAAAATAACATATTAAATTAATAATTATTGAATACAAAAAATTAAAAAAAGAAAAATAAGTGTTTTGAAACAAAACCCTACAGAGAGAACGAAGAACGATATCTATGTACATAGGAAGGCAGTGAAGTAGAGGAGTCTTTTACTTGATTGGTGTTTTTTTAAAATTTTATTTTTTAAATTGATCATATTGTATTTTTTATATTAGACTGGGTCAATTCAACTGACCCGATGGTTCTACCAGTTTGGACCAACCCGCCCCTTTGATCGGGTTAGTGTCCGGTCTGGTTTTTAAAACATTGCTTAATTCACAGAAATGAGAAACAGATATACAACTTTTTGGGCTATCAAATGGTTTTTATGGATAGCCTTGTACACTTCTCTTTTTTGTTCATGGGACTTCTCCTGTACGTTATAAATGAATTAAACTTATCAAAAACAAAATCTTTTAAGGATTATTTCCCGATTTATTTTGAGGTGGAGGACGACTCTTCTATTGTCACTGGATGCACGAGAGGTGAAAAGGTTAGGCCTTGTTTTGTGGCCCACAATTTTGACAATGTTAGAGAATTAATTAGAGGTTGGACTATTTTTTCTTTTGTTTATTAATGAATGCAAACCAGTATGCAAATTTCTTCACTAAAAATGGTTTACCTAGAGATCATTTGTATGTAGAGAATCCTGTTCCTGAATAGTGTACATTCTCTTACTTTTTATTACAACAAATTCTTATTATCTTTCAGTGATAAAAAATGTTCAAATCTATATATGACGAATGTGGTACAACCGTCCTACTTTTAATGAGATATCCTTATCAAAATCCCTAGATGGGAAATTTACATAGATTCCCTTGTAATCAACACTTGATAATGGTGACTCATGGAAGTTACACGAGGTTTAAATTTTGAAAACATCTCGTAAGTGTCAGGATTTGTTTTGCTTTTGAGTAATTTTGGAATTTTTGACTAGTCAAAATTTGACCAATTTTTGCTAGGTTATTATACATTTGCATTATTTTCTTTGAATTTCTGAAAATTTTGGATCCTTTTGGCCAGGCTGAAACCATTGCAAAAATCGAGATTTAGAACTTTGTAATTTTCTAACGAAAATGAAATGACAAGCTACCCCCTGTACTACTAATTTGTAATTATTCAAATTTATAACATGCTCAATAGGTATAATCTGGTAGACTCTAGTTCATTTCTTAGCTTCTTAAGTGTTATATAATGCTCTTTACGCATGAAATTATTCTCTGTTCATTGAGTCTACATGGTTGCTTTTAAAATTGTTTAGTCATTACTATTGTCATTTTAATATGTTGATTCCATAAAATTGCTAATTGATCTACACATTCTCTATTAGTGTCGATCCCCCCCCCCCCCACATCAATTATCAATGTCCTTTTACCTTCCTAGAATCAGCACAGGATGGTCATTTTTCATTCACTATCAATTTTTTGTTGCCCAGGAGCCTATGGGTGATGTCCTGGTATTCCTGACAGGTCAAGATGATATTGATGCTGCTGTCCAATTACTTACAGAAGAAGCTCAAAATAATGGTTTAGATTCTTCTGCACCTTTGCATATGCATTTGTTATTCTAACTTATTTTAATCATATACATGTTTTTCAGCTGAAATATCTACAGAGTAATATATGTTTTTGATTGATTTTCCAGTTTTGGAATTCAATGTTGCATTGATTCTTTGTTCTATAAAATTTTCACTTCTTCTTTCTGGCTCAGGGCTTTCTTGACTCCGTATTCGCTATATTTTGATTAATAATTACATATGTTTTTTTTTTTCATTTGAGTCTACTCAAGTATTTTGTTACCTTTATAAACGATATTTCACGAATGACTTGGTTGTATTTATTGAAAGATCGTTCTAAAGTCATATTGGTCTTTCAAACTTTCATATAAAAATAGAGACTTATGTCTGGTGTAAACTTATGTCCTTCGTTATGATAATCCGATGGAATTGATGTCTTCTTCTTTTCAGTTATATCTTAAACAACATCTTATCTGAATCAAACTTCATGTGCTCACACACCTCAACAAAATTGCGTTGATGAGAGAGTAAACAGACACTTTCTTGAGGTTACTCGTGCACTTTAAAGTCAAAAATGCGCGTTCCCATGCGTTTTGGGAGTGATGTTATCCTTACGGCATTCTACTAGATATCAGATGCCTCCGTCCCTTTTGGATGGAAAAACCCTGTTTTCGGTTTTATTTCCTAAGACTCCAATTTTTTGCTTCAACGCCTCGAGTATTTGGTTGTAATTTTTCTGTCCATGTCTTAAGACTGGGAGTCTTTGGTTGTATTTGTTCCTTTCATGTCACAAGATTGGGAAGTAATAATCTTGATACTTAGTCTATCAATTGTGTTTTCCTTGGATACTCTTCCACCCAACGAGGGTATCATTATTACCATCCTATTCTACATAAATATTTTGTCTCTGTAGATCTAATATTTTTCGAGCTTGCATCCTGTTGAATAAGGATTTATGGGCTTTATTCCTATGGGCCTTGTCTTTATGTTATCTCTTATATACTGCATTGTGGTTCTACTATTACTAGCTCTTATATACTAATAGTAGACCATTAGTGGAATATAAATAATAAAGTATGTGAGAGAGATCATTAATCTCTCTCACTATTTTCCCCTCAATCTAATCTCCTTCTTCTTCCTCTCTCTCTCAAACCCTACACTCTCAAACCCTAACTAAACCAACTTGGTATTAGAGCCAAAGGGAATACCCAGGGAGTACAGCTCAGTAGGAAAAACTCATAGGATTGATGATGTCAGCATGACGTCATGCTGACTTTAGCCGTACGAACTGTCAGAACCGTACGGATTGCCAGAATTGTATCAAAATTTTTGCGTCATAATTTTTTTATCGTTCCATGTAATAGATCGTAATTTCCTGAGAATTGTGGTTATTTTTTGAGAATTTTCTGAGATCCAGAGATGTACTTTTTCCGAGTTTTCGTTAAAATTTTTTGAAAAAATCAGATATGGTTTTTTGGATTGTGCGATTGATTTAGGAGTTTTTTGGGGTCTCAAACCTATTGTGTTTGATCCATATGATAAATATTGACGGATTGAAACAAGTTTCGTGAAGATCGGAGAAGTATTGAATGTCCGGCGAAAGTTTTTTACCCCCATAATTGCCTTTTTTTTAAAATACTGTTAGAGCCTTTTTTGTTACATTAAAATTGGTATATGGCTGATGGGGGCTATTCCATGGATTTCTATTATCCTGAACACTGTTAGATTGTTGTCGGGTTGCTGTTTTTGGTGTTTTTGACTATTCTACTTATTGTGTAGGTACTTTTGGGTGTTTTTTGGGTTGTGGAGCCCTAGCTTGTTGCTGTTTTTTGAAGATTAGTACTCTCTTTGGGTTGATTTGTATAAAACAACCTTGTTACATTCATGATGGATGAATTTGAGGTTAGCTAATCCTGTAGTGTCCCTGTACAGGGTGGAGGGAGTATTGGGGTTAGTGTTAGTGATGCACCAAACCTCTAGATTACTACAGTGAAGTTAGATAAGACAAATTTTCTTGCTTGGTCTCAATTTGCGATGTTGTCTGTTAAAGGTAAGGAAAATATGTAATACTTAAAAGGTATTATCTCCACTCCCAAGTCTACAGATCCAGCCTATATGGTATACCAAGCATAGTTACCAAGTACGGGTACGGGTATAATATGACAATGATCCGTTTGGGAAGTACAAGTGTTATACGGCAAAAACACGACAAAAGTATGAGAAAATTAAAAATACAATTAACAATTATTAATAAATAAAAAAATCATAATATTAACTAATAAAAATCATTTAATACAGGATATGTGTTAAACACGATAAAAGTACGGCAAAAATATGCGTATTGTACACGTTTAATACGTAATTCGTGTATTAAATGAGTATTATACGACGATACCGGTATAACATGTAACACGACAAAAGTACGGAGTTTTAAACGGTGACCCCCCCTAAAAGTATTATACGAGTATTAGACGGGTATAATACGGGTGTTTGGTAACTATGATACAAAGTGGGAGGCTGAGAATGCAGTTGTAATGTCATGGCTTCTCTACTTTATGCAGCCAGACATCAATAGTGCCTACCGGTTTCTTCCTTCCGCAAAAGCGATATGGGATGCCATGACACAGACCTATTATGAGATAGGGGGTATAACCCGTGTTTATGAATTGCGTTAGTGTATCTCATAACTCAAGCAGGGGGATATATCTATTCCAACCTACTACTTTACTCTTCTCCATCTCTGGGAAGAGTTAGATCACTATCAGACCTTTCAGGCTAAGTGCTCTGAGGATGCGGCTGCTTATACAAAATTGGTTTAACAGAATCGGATGTTTGAGCTACTTGCGGGGTTGAATATGAACTATAAATAAGTCAGGGTTGAAATACTTGACAAAGACCCGGTCCCATGCCCTAATGGGGTCTATGCATACTTACACTGTGAAGAGCATCGTCGGAGTTTTATGCTCCCTCCTCCCATTATTGATAGATCTGCACTAGCCTTCTCATTCCAGCGGGGAGGCAGGAGTGGTGGTCGTGGCAGAGATGGTCGTTTTGGATCTTCTGGACTTTTTAGTTTCTATTGATGATCGGGACAAACTTAAATGTAACAATTGTAGGCTCACACGTCATACAAAAAATACTTGTTAGGATCTACATGGTCGTCCACCCCCATAGGGTCCCGGTGGTGGACGAGGAGATAGGGACAGAAGATCTGGAGGGGATTTGAGTACAAACTCTATTACATCCACAACCCCAGTATCTACTACTGTACCTCTATCTGATAGCCCTCACCTGTCTCGAGATGAGATCAATGCCTTCTGCCATTTTATGTCCCAGTTGGAGATACCGAGTATCGCCAGTGCTACCTTAGTCCCTTCCTTAGGTACAGCCTCGGCTCTCAGTGCATATGTTTCCAATCATAGTCGCTCCTGGATCATTGATTCAGGAGCATCTGATCATATGACTAGTATGTCTTATTTTTTTCATCTTCATTGATTCTGGTAGACACAAGTTTAAAGTTGTGGATGATACTTTATCATCCATTGCAGGTAAGGGGAGTGTTGTCGTGTTGATGTTACACCCTCGATGTCTATTTCCTCTGTTCTTCATGTTCCCAAGTTCACCTTGAATCTTTTATCCGTTAGCCATATTACCAAATCATTGAATTATAGCGTCACTTTCTTTCCTTCTAATTGTGTGTTTCAGGACTTGGAAACGAAGAGGACAATTGGTACGGGCCATGACTCATGAGGAGTGAGGACTGTATCTACTCGACCCTTTGCTTCGCAGTGCTTCATCAGTCCAGTAGATACCCCATGGTGTTCAGAATATTAGTAATACGAAGGAGTTATACCGGTGGCATAGACGTCTTGGCCACCCCTCCATTTCCCTTCTTAAGTGTTTATTTCCGCATTTATCTCATTCTACTACTTTCTTCTTTTTAGTGTGAAATTTGCGAATTTGCAAAACATTGTCGAACTTCATATCCGTATAGTGGTAATAAATATAATTCACAATTTTCTCATGCATTCTGATGTGTGGGGACCATCTCTGTTACTTTATCGTGTGGTTTAAAGTATTTTGTTACTTTTGTAGATGATTTTTCTCGTACTACATACGTGTATATGTTGAAATCTATGGGTGAAGTTGACATTGTTTTTCCTTATTTTCATACAATGATTTCTACTTAGTTTAACGTCTTAATTAAAGTCCTTAGTTCAGATAATTGGGGGGGGGGGGGGGGGGGGAATATGTATGCTAGTTTGGCTACATTTTTTAATTCTAATGGTATTATTCATCAGACTTCTTGTGCTGACACACCTCAACAAAATGGTGTGGTTGAATGGAAAAACAGATATCTGTTGGAATTCACTCGCTCGCTTATGCTTGCTATGAATGTGCTTAAACTTTTTTGGTCTGACACTGTTTTGACTGTTGCTTTCTTAATCTATCGGATGCCTTCCCGGATTTTGGAGTTCTAATCTCCTGTTTCCCTGTTGTCCTCTTCCACTCCTTTGTTTCCAGTTGTCCCACAAATTCTTGGATGTATTTTTTTTTTGATAGGTAAATGATCCATCCCATATATAAAAGAAGTACAAAAGAGTTCACACGACAACTGAACTCAAAACAAGAAAAGAAAAACTAAACAGACAAACAAAGCCATAATCAAAGCAAAGATAAGACTGAATACTCAGCTCCAACTAGACCGAGTACCCCTGTCCTCCCTAGCAAATAACCAAGATGAGAGAAGACGCATGACCCTTACGCAAATCTGATCTAGATGGAGAGATGAGAGCTCAAAAATTCTATGATTCCTTTCCTTCCAAATGGACCAGAGAATAACCCCCGGAATAATACTCTGGGCTACCTCCAAATTACCTTCAACCTTAACAAAAGCCCAACTGGATAAGAATCCCCGTAAGGTACGAGGAAAAACCCAACATACACCCAACCACGATAGGAATCTCCCCCATATCCCAAAAGCGAAAGGGTAATGAAAAAGTAGGTGATCGACTGATTCTTTATCTTTAAGGCACATAAGACATCTATTGGCCATATTCCAACCTCTATTTTTCAAGTGATCACATGTAAGTATTTTATTCAATGCTGCCGACCAAAGAAAAAAGGATACTTTGGATGGGATATTATGATTCCAGACTTGTTTATGCGGGAAGGGAACCCCTTGGACCACTCTGGAGACCTCATATAGAGATCTCACTGAAAACTGACCCTTGTCACTAGCTCAAATTCTGACATCTCTAAGATGAAGATGAATTATAATAAAATGAAGCTGCTCCAGCAAGCTAGATACACTTTCTAGTTCCCAATCTTAAAGATTTCGTTAAAACTTCAGACTCCAAGATATATTATTATCCACTTTCTCAAAGCAAGACTCCATTGATGCTTTCCTATTTGACGCTATTGCCCACAAGTTGCTGAATTCTTCCTTGAGTGTTATTTGGCCGCACCATCTATCCGACCAAAATTTGACCTCTCTGCCTGAACCAACTCGAAACGAGATGTGTCTTGAAAAATCTGGCCAACTTTTCATGATACCTTTCCATAGACCGCACCCGTGGGATCCACAGATTGGTTTGGGGCTCCACCTCGAAGACTCTCCGTACTTATGAAATATCGCTTTTCTCCACAAGGACTCCCTTTCTGTCCCAAACCTCCATAGCCATTTGCCAAGGAGAGCTTTGTTACACTCAACTAGAGGGCACACTCCTAACCCCCCCTTCCTCAAAAGGGTAATAGATAGATCTCCAATCCACTAGGTGATATTTTCTAGCACCATCTCTATCATTCCACAGGAAATTACGTTGTAATCTTTCCAAAATATGAGCCATTGAAGTTGGGATGATAAAAAGCGAAAGAAAATATATTGGTAAACTATTAAGACAACTTTTGAGGAGGGTCATTTTACCCCATTTGGATAACTTCATGGAACTCCACCCAGACAACCTCCTGAAAACGCTCTATCATCGGATCCCAGATCGCCTTATTTTTGAATCTTGCCCCTAGAGGAAGACCCAAATATGTTGCCGGTAATGCTCCTAGCTGACATCTCAAAATAGCAGCTGCAGACAAATTCGACATCTCACCAATCCCATACATTGTGCTCTTTTCTAGATTAACTCGTAAGCCAGACACTGCCTCAAAACATCTCAGAAGACTTCTGAGAAATGCTATTTGTGACCTCGTAGGTTGGCACAAGATTAAAGTGTCGTCTGCAAATTGAAGATGAGATATAGAGAAGCCAGTCTGTCCTAGCTCGAATCCCTTTAGAGCTACACCTTCCATTCTACTCATCATTTTGCCAAGGAGAGCTTTGAAGATTTGTCTACCTCTAACAAAAGCACTCTGAGATGATGATATGATATGAGGAAGAACCACCTTGAGTCTAGAGGTGAGAACTTTAGCCAGAATTTTGTAAACACTACTCACTAAACTTATGGGTCTAAAATCCTTGATGTCATGGGCTTCTCCTTTCTTGGGAATCAACACAAGGAAAGTGTTGTTAAGAGCCTTGTCAAAAGATCCAATAGAATGGAGCTCGTTAAATAGTGATACTAAATCATGACTCACTAAGTCCTAACAAGATTTGAAGAAAGCCAAGGAAAACCGGCTCGGAGCCTCATCTCCGTCAAGATCCTTAACTGCCTCCCAGATCTCGTCCCTCTCAAATGCCTTCTCGAGCATGCCCTGGAGATCTTCCGGAACCCTCTCGAAGTCCAGCCCATCAACAAATGGTCTAACCCATTCTGTTTCAGTATATAAATCTTTATAGAATGATACTGCAGCTCTCCTGACCTCCTCTTCCGATTCCTTCCAATTCTCATTAACCTTTAGGCGGGAAATGAAATTTATTCTCTTGTGATTATTAGCAATTCTATGAAAAAATTGGGTGTTTTTGTCTCCTTCTTTGAGCCATTTAACCCTCGATTTCTGCCTCCAACTAATTTCTTCTAACCTTAAGAGATATTCAAGCTTCATTGAGTTTTTCAAACCCCTGTCCACATCTGAGATCTGCCCCAATTCTTCCTTGACATCGATCTCTTGAACCTTGGATAACAACTTCTTTTTGTTCTCAGCCAGGCACCCAAAGACCTCCTTGTTCCAGCATTTAAGTCTCTGTTTAAGAGCCTTCAGTTTCAACCCAAGTATGGTGCTGGGAGACCCCCTAATAATAGGTATTGCTCACACTTCTTCCACCACCCTCTTGAAATCTGGATGAGCTAACCACATGTTTTCAAACTTGAATGGTTTAGGCCCTCCTTTGATTCTGCTTAACTCTAGAAGAATTGGAGTGTGATCTGAAGTAGTCCGAGTAAGACTGGACAATAAAACATTAGGGAAATGAGACTCCCATAAGTCACATAATAAGAATCTGCCCAACTTACTTTAAACCACCCTATCTTGAAAGTTGGACCATGTATATCGGGCTCCCTTGAGAGGACAATCAATCAAATGATGAGAAGATGTGAAGGCATTGAATTTCCTCATCCGACTTATATACGGCAACCTCTTGACTTATCATGAGAATTTCGTAGGCAGTTAAAATCTCCACCAAGGCACCAAGATTTTCCCCATCTGCTGCCAATATCATTAAGCTCTTGCCAAAAATCTTCTGCCTCCTGAGGATTTGAAGGACCGTAAATTCCTGAGAAAACCCAATCAAAGCCATCTCCTATAAATCGGCACAAGATCGATAGGGAATAAGCTCCCGCTTCTAACTCTAAGACCTCTATAACTGTCGGATCCCATATCACCAGAATACCACTAGAGAAGCCAAAAGATGGAATCATCTTCCATTTAGAGTATCGACTATCCCAACAATCCGACACTATATTATCCGACATCACTTGGATTTTGGTCTCCTCAATGCATACGATTGCTGGACGATGGGATTTCACCATTTCCTTGATTGCTAGTCTCTTATCCAACCTACCCAAACCCCTTACATTCCAAGACATAATTTTGTTAGACATTGGGAAACTCTATGGTGCCCACACTTTTACTGGTTCTATTCTTTGTAGTCCCTGATTCCCCTCCTTCATAGTTAAC
Organism: Tetracentron sinense; assembly: GCA_015143295.1. Taxonomy (NCBI): domain Eukaryota; kingdom Viridiplantae; phylum Streptophyta; class Magnoliopsida; order Trochodendrales; family Trochodendraceae; genus Tetracentron; species Tetracentron sinense. The sequence goes on along the minus strand of CM026567.1, from coordinate 28,447,359 downwards.
ATTCCATATCAGTTTCTTGAGTTCATTCCTCGCCCTCTTACTAACACAAGAAGCTATCACCTGTTGATCCCTTCTCTCCTCTTCTACTCTGATGCTTTCCAACCTCTTGAAGAGGTCTCACTGTAGCCTCCTGGTCAGGGTAAGACAAGCTTAGAATCTTCTCTACTGCTTCAATATTCTCTAAAATCCATTCGGTTGTATTTAATTGGACCTTCTCTAGATTGGGCTCAAAACTTCTGCCCTCCACAACATGGCCACTGACTGAGGGTTCCACTGACATTTTAGAGGGACTATGTACATCCAGAGACAGATTGATGTATTTTCTTTGTGCATATTGCTCGTTTTACTCGCACAAAGCTTGATCGTAAGGCTTTTCGATGTATCTTTCTTGGGTATGTTCCTTATAAGAAGGGTTATAAATATTATCATCCTCCTTCTCTTCAGTCCTTCGTATACATGGATGTCACCTTTTCTTAGTATACTCCGTATTTTTCTGCCAATGAAACATCTCTTCAAGGGGTGAGCATCAATGAAGAGATATCTCCTTCTCTTCCTATTCCTATTCCTATTTTATCCTCTAATAGTGATTGTAGATAGGGGGAGTGTGAACCTGTGGTCAAAGAATTGCAGGTATACAAGAGAAGGCAGAAAGAACTTCATTAGCTCCACCAAGAGACCTCTTCTGATCCAGGTAACATTATTGTTCATTCTAGTCCTGTCATTATTGTGTCTGAAATTCTTATTACCCTTAGGAAAGGCACAAGAACATGTACTCAACATCTTATCTCTAATGATGTATCTTACCATGCATTGTCTTCTTCGTATCGCTCGTTTGCCTTGACTTTGTCTTCTGTGTCTGTCTCTCGCAGTTTAGCAGATGTACTGTCTCAACCAGAATGGAAACAGGCTATGGAAGAAGAGATGTATGCACTCGAAAAAAATAGTACTTGGGATATAGTCAACCTACTAAGAGGGAAGATGCCGGTTTGATATAGGTGGGTGCTTACAGTAATACACCGCTCGGATGGATTAGTTGAGAGATACAAAGCTCGCTTGGTTGCAGAGGGGTATACTCAGACGTACAACATAAACTATCAGGAGACATTTGCTCCAGTTGCAAAAATAACCTCAGTGAGAGTCCTTTCTCTTGCAGTCAATCAGAATTGACCCTTATTTCAGCTTGATGTGAAGAATGTATTTTTTTACGGTGATTTAGAGGAAGAGGTGTATATGGTACCTCCTTGTGGGTTCAAATGCCCCTTTGATGAAGGGAAGATGTGTAAGCTAAAGAAGACTCTTTATGGACTGAAGCAGTCCCCCAGAGCATGGTTTGAGCGTTTTCGTAATGCTATGGTGAAGAATGATTACAGACAAAGTCAAGCAGATCACACATTGTTTCTCAAGAGGTTGTGCCAGAAAGTGACTGTCTTGATTGTTTATGTGGATGACATTGTTGTAATAGGTGATGATTTGGATAAGATAGAATCTTTGAAGGGCAAGTTAACAAAGGAATTTGAGATCAAAGATCTGGGTCTTCTAAAGTATTTCCTTGGAATTGAAGTTGCCAGATCTAAGAAGGGCATACTTGCCTCTCAGCACAAGTATGTATTTGACCTATTGGAGGAGACAGGCATGATGAGTTGTAAGCTATGTGATACACCTATAGACCCTAATCATAAACTCAATGAAGCTAGTGGGGAACATCTGCCAGATGCTAGAAGGTACCAAAGACTTGTTGGCAGACTTATTTATCCATCTCTTACCAAGCCTGACATTGCTTATGCTGTCAGTGTAGTTAGCCAATTAATGCATTCACCAACTACTGGCCACGTGGAGGCAGTGAATCGGATCCTCCACTATTTAAAGTCATTTCCTGGGAAAGTTTTATTGTATACCTGTAATAGGAACTTAAGGGTTGAAGCCTACACTGACACAGATTGGGTTGGCTCAGTTTCTGATAGATGCTGTACTTTCGGGTATTGTATCATGGTTAGAGGTAACCTTGTCACATGGAGAAGTAAGAAGCATAATGTAGTTGCTAGATCTAGTGCAGAGGCAAAGTTTAGAGACATGGCACACGGTGTGTGTACTGCTTTGGCTCCGATTACTCCTGAGTGAGATTGGGCTTCCTATTGAAGGCCCCATGAGCATAGTAACAGTTCGGGTTCGGGAATTATTCAGCGTGTTTTAAGTTCGGAAAAATTCGACAAGTTCGGGATAAGTTAATTAATAATTATAAAAAAAAATAGAAACATGATACCAACTAATCCTTTTAAATACATAAATAGCTAAACTACATAATAACTACTAGATAATCAACAATAAAGTTCATAACATCATTTTAATTGGAAAATTTCAAACTTCAAAAGCTCTAATATCGAATTCATATTCATTCATCAAGACATTTCAACAAAAAGTATTACAATAAAATCACTCTCAACTCTCAAGACAACATAAGCATTATATTAGCATTCATAAGCAAATTATGCAATTACATATACATAAAAATATATGAAGTAATGTCATTACATTATATAAGCATTCTAATTTCAGGAGAAATTATTTAGGGATAGGTAATGATATGTTTATCGAGTGATATGTTTATCATAGAATATGTTATTTTTGAAGAACTTAATCCAAGGGCATTCTTGAGGAGATCATGCCCTTTAATAAGCACACTATCAGGAAATTCTTGTCCTGATAAGCAGGCTTGTGTTTGAGACCCATCTCATCCAAATAATCACTAATCATGTTTGCGTAACAAAAAGTTGGAAAAAAATCTAAGAAATTCTGATTTTATTTGCTTGTATAGAAGGATGTTAACAAATTCTATCATTTTTATCTTGTTTTACATGGGAGAAGTACCGTAGACCATCTGACCTAGCTTATGAACAAGTCTTGGGAAAAAAAAAACCGCAGCTCTTGCAGCCACAAGCAGTCCCTATTGCGGTCACATCTCAAACATCCTCATTGAGAAAACGACGAAACTTACCGGAATAGGGACTGGTTGTTGCCGGAGGTAAGAATTCCTCTAGTTTATCAATAGAGAGAGAAGAGAGGAGAAGGTTGGAAGGAGAGGGAATAGAGTAATTTACCAGAGAAATTTCGCCGAAGAGTCTCGCCGGAGTGTCTTGCCGGAGCACTGTGAGCTGAGAGAGGAGAGGTGGGGTCTGGAGATTGGATGTGGAGCCAAGAGAGGTGTGGTGGGGTTTGTTCTGTTCGTACCCTAACCCCTCTCTCTCCCTAATATATGTATAGTGTTAAAAAAAAAAACCTAACCCGAATCGTTCGCGAACTAACGTTTAACTCGGAGGTTCGCGAATAGTCCGTGAATAGTTCTCGAACAGCCCGATTATTAGCGAGACGTTGAAAAATCCGCCGAATTGTTCATAAACCCCTCCCAAACGAATTATTTGCGAATAGTTCACGAATTTTGTCACAATACTCATGAGCTTATATTGTGATAATAAAGCCGCTATTAGTATTGCTCATAATCCAGTGCAACATGATAGATATAAGCATATTGAGGTAGATCGTCATTTCATTAAGAAGAAGTTGAAGAGGAGTATATTTGCACCCCATTTGTGAAGTTAGAAGATCAACTAGATGTTGTGTTGACTAAGGGTCTTGGTGGTACTCAATTCCAAAATATTGTTGACAAGTTGGGCATGAGTGATATCTACGCACCAACTTGGGGGGGAGTGTTGAATAAGGCTTTATGGCTTTATTCCTATGAGTTTGTCTTTATGTTATCTCTTATATATACTGATTGTGGGTCTACTATTAGTAGCTCTTATAGACTAATAGTAGATCATTAGTGGAATATAAATACTAAAGTGGGTGAGAGAGATCATTAATCTCTCACTATTTTTCCCTAGACTTAATCTCCTCTTCTTCTTCTCCCTCTCAAACCCTACATGCTCAAACCCTAACTAAACCAACTCATCCTTCTTTTCTAGATGATAGTGTGTTGTTGCATCCAAATGACCACCCTCCTACTCTGCTTATTTACGTTCCACCACCATCATCAACAACACCACTGAAATTATACGTTCAAAGAAAAACATGTGATGAAGAGGTTCATGTGCCTCCATCCGATCCACCATCATCTTCTTCGCCTGAAGATCCAAGTCTTCATTTTTTTTCCAAATCTTCCAATTGCATTACGCGAAGGCAAATGCTTGTGCACTGCTCATTCTGTTTCACAAAATGTGATTTTCTTTTGTCTGTGACCAACTTTTCATCAGTTTTCTGTCTTTGTTGTCTACTTTTGTTCTACAATCTTTTCAACATGTTTTTTCTCATTCTGATGAAAAAAAGGCTTTGGCAGTGGAATTGGTTACATTTCATTCAAAAAACACTTGGGAATTGGAATTGGTTTCATTTTATTAGAGTAACACATGGCAGCTAACTGATCTTCCTTCTGGAAAGCATGTTTTTGGGCATCGATGGATCTATATTGTTAAATATCTCCTCGATGCATCTTTGAATTGTCTCAAATCCCGTTTTCTTAGGGGTAAATAAGAGTTTCATTAAAGAGATCTAAAAAAGTACAAGAATTCAGAAAGAGTGAACTAGAAGAGTTTGTTGAGATATGATTAATTATGTAGGTCTGGTACACTAGATCTCTCATTAAGGATATATTTGTAATAGGCATGTTAAAGTTATTATAATATAAAAGGATTAGAGATTAGAGAGAAATCTCTCTAATCACGTTTTTTTCCCCAATACGTCTTCTTCATCTCTCTCTCTTTCATAGGTTTCATCTTCAAGTTGGTATCAGAGCAGGAAGAAAAACATGCATTTTTCCCCTTTTTTTATGGAGTTTTCATGAATAATGTTCATGAACAGTGTTTCGTGAATAGTGTTTCATAAACAACTCTCGTAAGCTATTCTTCATGGCCATGGCAGATGGGCATGCCGCATGATACCTTGGCATTAATCGAATTTTATGGTGAGTTTTTTGGAATTTTTTGGCACCCGTAATTGTGTTCTTTAGAATTTTTTTGAGAAATTCAAAAATAGGGCAAATTTAGTTCAACTGATTGGTGCAAAGCTTTTGGGTGTTTTTGAAACACCAAGATAATTAAATTTGGGTCGAAATTTCTCTCTCTAAAATGGAAGTGATCTCAATCGTTTTGGAACATATTTTAAGTTTTTTTGAACACTTTAGTGTCCACGACTTTACGTGGGAATATCCTGAGTATGTCCGTAGGCCATCTTTTGCTTATGATTTCATTCATATTGCTTTGTTTGGAATAAATAACGGCTGACTGCCATAATGGAGTGTAACTTTGGTATTTTCTAGTGTAACAAAAGTTTTCTCCTTAGAATTTGAGGTGTTTTGTGGCCGTTTACTCTGTGGTTGGGGCTATTTTGTGCAAAACAGATTCTTTCCCTTTTGCTATTCATTTGTTTGGAATACAAAGGTACCAATAATGGCCAACGATGGTTTGTCAGAAGGGGTATCTAATGCGACATCAAAGGTTCCAAGCAATCCGATCATTACACCCGTCACTAGTAGCTATGGTGATAATCCTGGTGTGCTAATCACAACCATTAAGTTGGATGACACCAACTTGCTTGAGTGATCTCAGTCCGCTAAGATGTATATTGGCGGAAGAGGGAATTTAGGGTACTTGACCGGCCGTGTGAAAGAACCGGCTACTGAGGCCGAGACATATTACAAGTGGGAGCAAAAGAACCTTATAGTTATATCATGGCTGCTGAATTCCATGCAACCATCGGTTAGTAGAAGTTTCTTGTTTCTTTGGACATCGAAAGAGATCTGAGATAAGACGATTCAAACCTATTCCCAACGACAGAACATTGTTTGGGTGTACCGGTTAAGGCAAGAGATCACTATTCTTCGTCAGGGGGAGAAGAGTCTATCTACCTACTACTCCACTCTTCAAGGTCTTTGGGAAGTTGGACTACTCTCAGGTTATCTAGTGGGACACTGATAAAGACAGAGATCGGCACAGTAAATAAGTGGAAAAAAACATAATTTTTGACTTCTTGGCGAGTTTGAATCCGGACTTTAAAGTCACCCGAGTTCAGAATTTATGGAAGGATGAGCTTTCTTCCTTGGACCAAGTTTATTCACTAGTGCAAGGTGAGGATTGCAGGAAAAAGATGATAATACCTACTCCAACTAACGATCATCTCACCCTTGCCACATCTTCTAATGCTCCACGGGGTGGAAAATACCCTCCTCGGAAGATTAGACCTCTTAATGGCAAAGATTAGTTAAAGTGTGAGCATTGTGGGAAGACTAGACACACCCGAGAAACTTTCTGGGATCTTATTGGCCGGCCCTCCAAGTTTTCTCGTTTCGGACAACAAATGGGCACCCCTAGAGGCAATATTGCAACCTTCATGCCTCCTAACTTGGGTAACCCAATCGCATCGGCATCTCCCACCGGACCATCTGCCTTCGAGAGCTTATCTAATGCAGATATTGACCGTCTCCGCCGCCTCTTGAGTCCGATGAATGGTTCTTCTGCCTCCACTTCCTTTGCTTAGTCAGGTACTCTTATATCTGCTAATTTCGTTTCTCATTCCTAGTTCAGCCCGATCTGGATTATTGATTCAGGTGTGTCAGATCATAGACTGGCCTATCCACTGTGTTTTCTTCATATGGTCTCTTGTCTGGAAGAGATAAAATCAAAGTTGCTAATGGATCCCTTTCCACCATCTCTGGAAAGGGTGACATTAAACTGACTGATGCCCTATCTCTGCCATCTATTCTTCATGTTCCTAATTTATCCTCAACTTTATTATCAATTAGCAGTTTGACCAAAAGTCTTAACTGTTGTATGACCTTTTTTTCTACTTATTGTGTGTTTCAAGATTTGGTGATGAGGAAAACGATTGAGAATGGTCGTGAGACAGATGACCTCTACCTCCTGGACGCGGCTGACTCTCTTTCAACATTACAAATTAGTAGTAGTCCTAATAGTAGCAATAATGAGGCCTAACTCAGATTGTGGCACAATCGCCTAGGTCATTTGTCTTTTAAATCCTTAAAGTTCGTCTTTCCGGACCTGTTTAAATTTGTTCCTGGTCATAGTCTGCAGTGTGAAGTGTGTGAACTCTCAACACATTGCATATCTACTTTCTCTTCAAGTATGAATACGAGTGTGTTTCCTTTTCAACTGATTCATTCTGATGTCTAGGGTCCTGCCCTACTTTGTCTGTGCATGGTTATCAATATTTTATTTCTTTTGTGGATGATTTCTCCCGTCATACCTGGATTTACTTGATGAAGTCCCGTGCTGAAGTCCCGGACCTCATCAAGAAGTTTCACATGATGGTTTTGACTCAATTTGAGAAGCAGATTAAAATTTTCCGCTCCGATAATGCGAATGAATACCTTGAGGGTGATTTAAGGTAATATTTGACAAAGCACGGTATGATCCATCAAAGCACATGCTCTTGTACCCCTCAACAAAACTGGGTGGCCGAGTGTAAAAACCGTCATCTTTGAAAGTGGCTAGAAGCTTACTGACCGGAATGAATGTTCCGGAGAAGTTTTTGGCCGAAGCAGTGCACACCTCTGTATATCATGTCATCTTGGGTCCTGCAGTTGAAGTCCCCTTATCAACTACTTTGTCCAGACCAGCCTCTGTTTACTGTTCCCCTTGTGTCTTTGGTTGTGTCTGCTTCATTCATATTTTGGGTCCTAATCGAACCAAATTGGATCCAAAATCCATTCGCGGTGTCTTCTTGGGGTGTTCCTCTACACAAAAGGGATATCGGTGTTTTGATCCTGTGTTTGGGAAATGGTTCGTTACCATGGCCGTCTCCTTTTTTGAGAGTATCCCATTTTTTCCTCATTCTTCTACCTTTCTTCAGGGGGAGCATAGTGAATTGTTGGAAGAGAGTCTCCCTTTAGTTCCATTTCCGACGTTTCCGATGTTGGACCTTGATGTTATTCATTATGTTATTCCTATTGAGACTACTACTAAGAAAAACCTACAGGTTTATACCAGACGCGAAAAGGAGGGGACCACTGTGTTACGACCATCTCTCAACTCTGACTACTTCGAACCAGGTAACATTGCTTCACTGCCCTCTGTGATTCTTGTTTCTGCTCCTGATATTGATAATGATACTGCTCCCATTGCCATACCCAAGGGGAAGCGCTAGTGTACGATTCATCCTATCTCTAATTTTGTCTCGTATGCATCTCTGTCACCTTCCTATTTGACTTTCTTGCCCTCTGTTTCTTTTGTGTCTTTACCTTCCAGGTTTCAGGAGGCTGTCTCTGATCCTAAGTGGCGCAATGCGATGATGGAAGAATTGAGAGCTCTGGTCAAGAATGGTACATAGGTAATAGTTGAGTTACCCAAGGGAAAGAGAACTATAGGCTACAAATGGGTGTTCATAGTGAAACATAAGGCATGAGCCCCTTGAGAGGTACAAGGCAAGATTGGTAGCTAAGGGGTATACTCAGACATACGGGATAGACTATCATGAACTCAATACGAGTTTTCTTGTCTTTAGTTGCGAACCACTCGTGGCCCTCACATTAACTGATGTGAAAAATGCATTCCTTCATGGAGATCTACGAGAAGAAGTGTATATGTCTCCTCCTCCGGGATTCAAACTTCCTAATAATGAAGAAAGAGTTTGCAGGTTGAAGAAATCTATCTATGGCTTGAAACAGTCCCCCTGAGCTTGGTTTGAAAGGTTCAGTCAAGCCGTGAAGAGGATGTGTTAGTGTTACTCACAGAGCCATGCTGATCATACTCTCTTTGTCAGGAGAAAATGATAGTTAATTATAGCTTTGATTGTCTATGTTGACGATATTGTGGTGACTGGAAATGACTCCTTAGAGATCCAACACCTGAAGAAATTCCTAGCAAGGGAATTTGAGATCAAGGATTTGGGTAGCTTGAAGTACTTTATGGGTATTGAGGTAGCCCGATCAAAGAAGGGCATCTTCATATTGTAGCGGAAGTATACCTTAGACTTACTCAAGGATACTGGGAAATTGGGTTCTCGGCCAGCAGACACTCCTATTGAACAGAATCATAAGTTGAGCTCCAGTGAAGGCCCATTACTGGAAGATAAAGAGATGTACCAAAGACTGGTAAGTCGTCGTATTTATCTTTCTCTCACTAGACCTGACATCGCATATGCAGTTAGTGTAGTCAGTTAATGCATGCATGAACCTTGGATCATTCACTATGAGACAGTAGAGAGAATTTTGAGGTATTTGAAGGCTACTCCAGGGAAGGGCCTTCTATATGCTAACCATGGTCATATTCGACTGGAAGCCTATACTGATGTTGATTGGGTTGGAAGTATAGATGATAGGAGGTCTATCACAGGATATTGTACTTTCCTTGGTGGTAATCTCATCACTTGGAAAAGCAAGAAGCAGAGTGTGGTAGCTAAGTCAAGTGCTGAATCCGAATATAGGGCAATAAGTCAAGGGCAATGGCTCATGGGGTAGCATAATTATTATGGCTGAAGATTTTACTACAAAATCTGGGAATGGAGGTGGATGTTCCTATGAAGTTGTTCTGTGCTAACAAGGCAGTCATAAATATTGCCCAGAACCCCATTCAACATGATCGGACTAAGCATATTGAAATTGACAGACACTTTATCAGAGAACAAGTTGCTTCAGGAAACCTTTGCTTGCTGTTTGTTACAACGGGAAATCAACTAGCTGATATACTCACAAAAGGGATTACTAAAGCTAGCTTAGAAGGTATTCTTAACAAGCTAGGCATGTTGAATATCTATGCTCAGCTTGAGGGGGAGTGTTGAGATATGATTAATTATGTAGATGTGATACACTGGATCTCTCATTAAGGGTATATTTGTAATAGGCATATTAGGGTTATTATAATATAAAAGGATTAAAGATTAGAGAGAAATCTCTCTGATCACGTTTTTTCTCCAACACGTCTTCTTCCTCTCTCTCTCTCTCTTTCTCCATCTTCTCTTCTAGGTTTGATTTTCTAGTGAGTTAAATAAAGATTTCAAGTGATAGAGAAAATAGACTATAGCTATAGACACCACAAACTAAAACGGAGGCATCAACCTTTAGGCGGGGAACTCTAGCAAAAGGTTCACAGTACTATAGAGTTGATTATTCTAAGACATTGTCCCTTGTTGCCAAATTGAATTCTATTCTGGTTATTATCTTTCTTCATGTCAATATGTAGTCAACTTGACATGAAGATTTCTTTTTTTGTGTGGAGAGTAATAGGAAGTTTTGATGGAGCAACCACCTGGTTTGTTTCTTAGGGAAGTCCTTGAAGGTGTGTAGATTAAAGAAGGAGATAAATGGTCTGAAACAATTGCTACATTCATGGTTTGACGAGTTCAACAATGTATTTGTGTGATTGGTAGTGATGGCAATGTGATAGAGGATTTAAAATAGCATCTGAAGGAACATTTTTACACAAAAGACTCTTGACAAGTTAGATATTTCTTGGCATTGAGGTGGGGAGATCCAAGGTAGACATCAATATGTCCCCGCGAAAGTCTGGTTGATATTTTGAATGAAACAGGGTTGTTAGGAGCTACACCCATTGAAACTCCCATTGATCCTAATCTTTGAATGGTTGTTGACTAAGAGTTGATTGAGGATCTAGGTAGATATCACAAACTTATGGTAATCTCATTTACCTGACCATTACTCAACCGGATATAGCCTATGCAGTGAGTGTAGTTAGCCAGTTCATGCAGTTTCCTAGCCATGGACTCAAAATAGTTCCAGCTTTTAATAATCATCTTAGGGTGAAAGGTTATTCATACACTAACTGGTCTGCAGGGTCTCCATCTGGAGGTCCACTACTGGTTACCGTATATTTGGAGGAAGTAGCCCGGTAATGTGCAGAGTGTTGTTGCCAGGTTAGTCTAGAATCAGAATATTAAGAAATGGATCTTACTGCATTTGAGCTTGTTTGGTTGAGGACTGTTATGCTGGAGATGGGGTTTAAGGTGCACGGGCCCATGAAGTTGTATCGGACAATCAAGAAGCATCTCACATTGCAAACAACCGGGTATCTCACAAGAGGACTATACATATTGAAGTGTACTGTTGTATTATTCGAGACAAGGTTACCATAAATTTGATTTCCTCATCCTATGTCAAGTTCGTGAATCAGATTGTAGATAAGTTCACTAAGGAACTTGGGTGTAATTAGACAGGATTTATTCCAAGCTGGGAATTGATGTTATTATGCTCCAATTTCTGGGGAGTGTAAATAACTCAGCGTTGGTATTGTATTTATTGGTTATGTATGTGTCGGTGAAGGGATGTGAGTTTACTTATTTTCTCTTTTCCATCTCTCATGAGATCTCCTTTTCTTTTACTTTCCATCTCTCTCACTTCTTTACATTAATGAAATCTTGATAACAGTATATATGAAACACTGTACAAATGATTCTACCATCATTTATGAAAAGATAAATTTAAAAGATACAAGGAATGCTGCAATTGAGATTTACCTTCTTGCTCGCATACATATTGAAAAACAAATGACGTCCAATCATCAATTAATGTTCGGGATTTTCAATTCCTCAATTCCAATAAATAGTCACAAAGAAGCTATGGAAAACTACATTGTAGGCTAGTGGCTTCGAATCCCTACAATATCTCCTTAGTGTGAAATAGAGACTTGAAAGGGTATCAAAACCAACTACGTTAAGCATAATAAATGAAATGCAAGTTTAAACATATAAAGAAAAGAAGGATTTTTTTTAAAGTTTCAGTTTTGTAGCTAAAACTTGTGTTATTATTATTGTGTGATGTGTACTCATCCGATATAAAGCGAGCCTATGAGGTGTGCACATCGGGGATTTGAGCTTCAAGGTTGCTCGTTGAGTTATTTTCGTTGAGCATTTCCTCGAGATATACTTCTCACATGCCTTTTAAAATACTGGTTGTCGCAACAGATGGTTTTGTCTTTATCTCGTCTGCATTACACTTTTCTGCTCTCTGGTATTAATCTGCAATTCATCATCTATAATAATACCTCTCCTGATAGTTTTATGTGCTTGTCCTGTATCTCATAGTGGTAGCTTATCTCAAAGAAGACACGACTTTGTGAAAGAATATTTTCTTAGCTATCATAATTGTTTTTTTGTTTTTTTTAATTTTTTCTTTCCAGTATAGTCAAGGCGTCTAGGCGATTGGTCCTAGCTAGGTGAGGCGTTGCCTAGGCGACGCCCAGGCAATGCCTTGGCGATAAAAATAATTAAATTATATATATATATATATACACATAAAAATTCAAACCTCTTAGGGTTGATAATAATGTAGGCAAATTAACATTTAATGTTATAAAGCTTGAATGTAAGTCTTTTTCTGCTATAATGTTAATTAACTTTTTGACCATGTAAATAATAAAATTTTTGATGACTAAAATATAAGACTTCTTTTACCGGACTTTTGGGTTTTAGTAATATTTTGTTATAATAGAATTTATGAAATTTAAAATTTTGAGAAACACAGTAGCATTTGCAAGTTGAAATTTTGAAAAATGTGCTAAAAAGCAGATTTTGTTTATAAATTGAAAAGTTGACTTTTTATTCTTCAGAAATTTGGATTTAGGATAATTTTTATTGAATTCAAACGGGGAGTATAACCTTATTACATATAAATATCTTAATTTAAACAATTTGCTTAAATGATATTTATATGTAAATAAGTTGTAAAACTATAAAACAAGATAACTGTTAAAGGGTCCAGGTGACTTCAGCCTGCCTAGAGAGGTGCCTAGGCGGTTGCAGTCCAAAACCATCTAGGCGATGCCCAGGCGACGCCTTGACTACACTGTTTCTTTCCTTACATTTGTTTATGTTCATTGAGGATAAAAGCTCATTTGTAATTTTCAAGTTTTCCCAAGTGTTTAGTTGAGTTTTAAGTGGCAATATAGACAGCCATGCAAAAAGAAGTGGTTTTGAATATAAGATTATAAGCTACTAATCAATTAAGTATTGGAGGAATCTTCTTATTTGTCAGTGCTTATTATGTCAATAGTCTATCAAGAGCAATATTGTCTGAAAATTGATATTTAATACAAAACCATTAAATAATGGTTCTGTATTCGGAACCATGTGGTATCAATGTAGCTTTTCTTTTGAGGTATTGTCCTATCACCTATGTAGTTGTTGAGTGTCGACATCTATTTGAAATTATATTTTTTTATTTTAAGTATTGGGATGTGTTAAATACATTTGAGTTCTGATTAGAGGACCCCAAGGTCTTCTTCCAAGCTGACCACACCAATCAAATTTCAACACATTGGGAAAGAGAAATACAGTTTAAATAAAATAACAGTTTCATTGCCACGTGTCAATTTGCAATTGGGTGGTCAGTTTGGAAGAGGACCTTGTGGTCCGTTTTCCATTTTCCCATACTTTTATGTATGTTGCATTCATGAATGGAAAACTATTCATCGTTGCAAGCACATCTTTCCTCCATTCCAAATGCATCTCTTATATCCTTTATTTATTTTTTATAAATATTTTTTGATTCGTAAGTGTGTAGTTATGTTTGCTCTAGCATTTTCTGAACTTTCAATGGAAAATTCGATGTTTTACCTAATTTTTCTGAACTTTTTGAAATTTGCAAACTATCAATGGAAAAAATCCCAAATTTTTGGTGTCAAATTTCGATAATTCAGCTAAATGTTTTTTCCCTGACTTGTAGAATTTCCCACAAAATAAAATTTTAAAACCTTGTGCCCAACTATAAAGATAAAGAGTCCACCTAATGCCACTAAGCTTTGCAAGGAAATCTTTCCATGCTTTAAAAATTCCTGCAGTTCCTTTCTTTGAATACACCCACATAGTGTGAAAAGAAAATCCTCCAAAGGGAATCTTTCCCCTTTCGACACTAATAATTTTTCACTTGAGATAAAACGGTTGTCAGATTCGAAGTCATATGTTAACTCCTCTATCTTTTTGTGCTTCGGTTCTTCCTTTCTTTTTCTTCATCTTCTTCGACTTCCACCAACATAAACAAGCAAGTAATCATAAGGAGGCTCCTTTCTACTACCATGCATGCTTATTCAAATCACAGTTACTTGTAAAAGACATTAACATGATTTATTTTGTCTGATATGATTTTGTTGGTTTGCAAGATGCACCACAATCATGATGTTGCAGGCTTTGTTTACTTTCCTACCAAAAAAAGGGAAATAAGACATGGACATGATGTTGTGATTAGGTTTTAATTATAAGAAACCATGCACAATAGCCATGGGTTTGATAAGACATCTTATAAACATGCACATAAAAAGGCCTTAAAACTCAGAAAACCATTTGAACAAACTATACAAGCTTCAAATGTAAGTTGTTTTTCTGGAAAGGCACAATCTATTTTTTTTAAAAAAAATCTAGTATATCGTTGAGTTAATTTCTCATCAATTAGGACACAAATTGTTAATTAAATCTCAGAATCTTTACTTTATTAAATGTCTCTGAATTCACTCAACATCCTTGGAAGCATTCTCATAATTAAGTAGCTGCTTTGGGTTTGCTTTGAGATCTGTCTACTGTGGCATTAGGAAAAAACATAGTCCAAGGGTGGCTCCTTGTTCCATGCTAATTTCATTTAAAAATTTCAGGAAAGCATGTTTTTTTTTGGGTGGTAATGGAGGGTGTCCCAACCCTGACAAGGAAGGACTAGTCCCTTCTTTTGCACGCAATCACCCACAAACCACGTGCATCGGGTAAGCCCTGGAGGAGTTGAACTCATGACCTTGGGGATCTCTCCCAAGACCCGAACCAACTGAGCTACCCGTGCGCGTTAAGCATGCTTGTTTTACATCGTACATACCCCAAATCCTTCTTGGTTTTGTCAGAGAATCTTGTATAATCAAAGTATTCATTTTCAGGGTTGGTTGTTCTGCCTTTGTACTCGGGGCTTTCACGTGCGGATCAGGTCAGTGATATCTCATGTGGTTCTGGGCATAGCAAATCACAGGCTGTAAAGGTCTAGTTGGTGTTATCCACACCTCAATACTCAGCCCTTCTGCTCTCTTTGTAGGACATTGTGTTTTCTCCCACTCCTAGAGGAAAGAGGAAAGTTATAATATCAACTAATATTGCGGAGACATCATTGACTTTGGAGGTAGCATCTTTGCATTTTGGAGCAATCTTTCTAAAATATGATTAGTAACAGCTGCAACCATGTGGTACATTATCCTCTCTTGCATTTCCTCAAAACCATGCAGGGCATTGTCTATGTTGTGGACAGTGGGTTTTCGAAACAGCGGTTCTACAATCCGGTATCTTCACTCTCTCCTTTAGTGCGTATTTTTATGTAGTGGATTGGTTAGTTTCCGTGCTCGTATAATATCAATGGTTCCATCATGCCATTTAAATTTGTGCTTCTTATATTTTATCATGCCTCTTTAATGCCTTATTATTCATTATTCGGGGCCCTTATTAACACCACTAATAAATAAGCAAGTACTCATATACATCCCTGACATTTTTTATAGGAAATGTACAAACATCTCTAATATCAATTGGTAATTCATAATATCTATTCTTTGTGGGTGAGTGATTACAACTTGTTGGTCAACTTGTGGACAGCAAGTTCTTGAATGATTATGAAGTATGAACTAAAAGAAATTTGCAAACATATCAATACTATCATGATTACATTTTCTCCAGTATTTGTTATAAGCATACATATGTTTTTTTTTTTTTTTTTTTGAGGCCGCATAGCCTGTTTAGACACATTAGGATTGATTTCTGTTATGAAGTGACATTTTTTTTCATCGATTGTAGCTGAGTTGATGGAACAAACTAGGTCCACCTGTTTCCCTCTCCATGTGGAAACTTTCAACCATGGAGACCTTCACCACGTGGAAAATGGAGATCCCTTTTTATTGTTTCTCTTACTTAAAGCAATTTAAAAAATTCAACGGCTGCCACGTGATTACATGGTAGGGTATGGGTCTCACGTGGATGGAGATACTGTCCACATGGCCTGTCCATAGGTCCCTTGTCAGATGGACAGTCTGGATTGGCCACACCAGCTGTTCACGTGCTCGTATGTCTCACAATTTGAAACTAAGTCTATTGTGTCCTAATAGAAAACCTTATCTTTTTATTTCTTCTGTTTTCCAAAACAGTTTTTTTCTTCCTGTCATTAAGTTGTAATTTGTATTATGCCTTAGGTCTCATTTTTTGTCCCTTTATGATCGATTTTTTTCTTAGAAATGACAAAATTTATTTTCGAATTCAACTGATCTTCTCCTGTATAACTTGTTTTATATAAAGATTTCAGATATTGAAAACTTGGTCGTGGCACCAATATCGAAGGCATCTGCAAGACAAAGGGCTGGTAGAGCTGGAAGAGTACGACCAGGGAAGTGTTTTAGGTATCTAACATTCAATAGATTGCTATTTCACATGAAAAATTCTTTTTATTTCCTTTTAAGTTGCCTGAAGTGATTATTTATGTTTTCTGTACTGGAGTATAATTGGTTAATTAATTGTTCTAGAGCTTGAACTTGACACTATTATATTTTTATCTTGTGATTTTTTTCTCCCAAACACCATTATGCTACCATGACTTGTTTGAAATTTGAACCCTGAAGTATCTTAATGCAAAAGAGTTCTTGTGCCGCTTAAGATTAAGAGCTCCATCAAGTTACCTCTACCATTGAGGAGTTCCACTTGATTTTGTACTTGGCAATAAAAGTGGGTTAAAAAAATGAAGTGCATAAGCTTGAGTTTATAATGGGCTTCTAATTGAGGAACATCCTATTCAGATTATATTCGGCAATATCTAACATAAGATTACAATGATTTTAGTTTGAAATGCTGTCTAACATAATGTTAGTTATAGGTCTGATTCTTGAATTTGTAGCACTCTAGCAATCTTCCAGCATGCTATCATTTTTTTTTTTCAATCTAGACTGGAGAAGCTTCAGAGGGACTTCTTATGTAGTGGCAAGGAGGATAGGAGAAATTACCATTTGGTGGATTGGAAGGTCTGTAGCCCTAGGTCCCCAGGAGATGGGGGGAGTGGGCCTTTAGACAGTTGAAAACCATTAATATTGCATTCATGGGTATAAGGCTTTGGAGATATGGGGTCGATAGTAATCGCTCATGGATATCCGTAAATATAGATAAATATGGTAACAAGGAAGGCGATTGGGATCTTGCTTCTGCATCTTCTACAACATATGGTATGAACCTTAGAGAGATATTTACAATGTCTTGGAGTTCCGGAAAGGAATTGGCTAGAGAGTTGGTAATGGATATAGGTGACATTTGATTATGGAAGGATCCCTTGTGGATAGTGTTGTGATGTTACTTCTTTGGCTACTGAGTTTACCAATTTGTATGTTATGAAAGTTGAGAAGGGAGCACGAGTAAGCATGTCTCAAAATATCGGTATCGAATGGCGTATCGATCAGGCAAAGTTAAGATACGCGTGGATACACAAGAAAAAATTAAGATACGCTAAGAAACGCTTGGATACATAAGGAAAAACTTGGATACATTGCTTAAAACTTCTTTTAGTGCAAAGATAGAATACAAAACAAACTAAATGAAGCTCTACCATTACATTTATAACCATACATATGAAAGTTAAGAATTATAAATGTTAAAAAAATCTTCAATATCTGCATATCCTCCCTTGTCTTCCTGAATATGAGTCCTCTGTCATTATCAATTCATTGAACTCGTCATCATTATCATTACCTTCATTAGTCTTAGTCTCACTCTCACTCAGTTCAGCCCCACCTAGTACCAGCGTCGGTGCTATGCCCAGCTCTACTATGTCCTGTCCTCTCAACCTAGTTCACCTGATCTTGGCTCATTCAACCATTCACTCGTCAGATTGTCCTATAAGATTCTATCTTAGTTGCTCGCTGCTTATCTACCTCTTTTTCATTCAGGTGTGTCCATGGAAATAAAAATCACCGAAACAGATGATACGTATAGGTTTCGATAGCCCCATATATGATATTTATACTGATACGAAACGGGCGATACGTATCGTTTATTAGTTATTTATGTTTTCATTCACTGTATAATTATAATGGTGTTTGTTATTTTGTCTTCGAATAACTTCCCATGACTTTATATTTGGTAAATTTAGTTTCAATAACTCATTTGATTTTTAAAAAAAATTTAATTTAATTTTTTCTTTAAAAATAAGAAATTATATGTATCGTCTAAAACCTAAACTGATACCAAAACCGAGATGTATAGGTTTCAGTAAGGACTGATACATCTCCCGAAACCGTATTTTTAATCCTTAGGTGTGCCCTCATTGCCTAGCGACTCTCTCGAGGGCACTTAGGGCAAAGGTGAACGTTTTTATAACCACTCGACAAATATTGTTTGAATTGCGTAATCCCACTACCTTGAGACTCAAACCCACAACATCCGCATCTCTTCCTTGGTCTACTACCATCAATACGGTTTGCATATTGCCACCCTTCATTTTTTATGTGCTCTACACTCGTTTTTGGTGCCATCTCAAACTTCCTTAGAAAGAAATAAGGATCTTTAATATATAACATTTCATAGTTGCTAATTAAATTAATTACAATTTTTTTTAACATTATATAACTATCAAAAGAAGCAAAAAATTTAATTTTTTTAAATAAAAAGTTTAAAATAATTTCTTGCAGGATACATACCATTTCCGAGTACATAATTAAGTTGTATTCACTTGTTTTAATACAATATACATATGTAGGAAAAGTTTTAAAAGAATATTTTTAGTTTTTAATAAATAATTAAATAAATTTTTATTTAAAATTTGTTTTAGTGTATAGATTTTGTAGATCATCCATGGACTAACCCATTATTCAAGGTATTTTTTTTTAAAAGTGATGTTTATAGGAAGTTCGAATTTTTCAAAAAATTGAGAAATATCATCGATTTCTCCTAAAAATGGTTTTTAATCCATGGATTTTACATGAAATCAATAGATTTACTTATTTTGGGTTGATTACAACCTATTTGCATTAATTTGAACAACTAAAATATAAAAAACATGAAAATTTAGCATACCTTTGAAATAATGGAAAAATCTTTTTACTATGAAATCAAATGCCTAGATCTTTGTTTTTTAGTGTAAAATTGTTAGTTTTTGTTTTAGGCCTAGAAATCTATCATTGAAGGTCAAATAGGCTCATGAGGGGTTCTAGGGGTGTTTTCGATCACCCAAAATAAACTCCTATTCAGGTTTTATAGTTTTTCAACAGTCTAGACCAATACTCTTGCATATCATAATAGTATCGGTCGTCTCGATCGCTACTGTTACGATATGCAACAGCATCTGTTAATATGCTGGAATTTTTAAAAAAGTATATAGTATCGACCTATATTGAGTGTGTATCGACGTATCGAATTGATACAGTTGATAAATCTCAATACACGCTCGATATAGGGAAGATATATAGGGAAGAAAAGGGAGTCTGCATTCAGTTGTATTGGTATTACTAAATACTGATACATATTGAACCGAGACTGTCGATACGTATTGACATTTTAAACCATGCGAGTAGGGGATTTCTAACATAGAGGGGAGGGTGAGCTAGATGAAGACATTCAAGAGGAATATCAACAACTAGGACATGGATTTTTTTGCTACCTTCTTGTGTATCTTAGATCAAGAAAAGGTGATTGAAGGAATCCCAACTCTCGCTTTTGGATTTGGAACAGAAGTTTAAGATTTGGTGTGAGATCCTTTTGAGAGGGCCTATTCATAGAGGTCAAAATTTATGTTGGCTGCTTTGTTTGGAAAATATTGGTTCCTTCAAAGGTATCCTTCTTCATGTGGACAACCTCTCTTAACAAAATCTTGACTGTGGACCACTATATACGCAGAAATTGGAATACCCCAAATATGTGCTTCATCTCCTTCTGCATTCCGAACTGGCCCTGGAGAAGTGGTACTCTTCATCTACCAATTTGGAATTCATCAGGTTATGTCAAGGTCTTTTATGAACTTATTATTGGGTGGCCTCAAAACACTTTTACATCGTTCGTGGTGATCTATGGAAGATAGTTCCATTTGCGGTCGGGGTATTTGGAAGCAAAGGAACAAGAACATATTCAACCAATTTATGACGACACAAGTGGTGGTAGTCTGGTAGATCAGGCCACTTGGATTCTTTTCTCACGGTTCTCTATTCTCAAGGACTTAAAAGAAATTGGGAGTTCTATTTATCCCTGCTAGATTGCTCTTTTGGTTTATCCCAGTTGGGGTGTACGAGAGGGTTGTGTTTGTGCATTGGCCTTGTGGCCTGGGCTGGGTGTGTGTATGGGTATAGTGTGTGTGTGTCTTATTTGGGTGTGATAAAAAAAAGTTAGGGTGTACATTTTTCCTTTGGTGGTGCTGCGGTCTTCTTGGGTGCAGTGCAACCTTCTGTATGGTATATAATAGTGAAAAAGAAGTATTGATTGGTCATCCTCTAACCCATTCCATGATATGGTCAGTTGCATTACCCAATTTCCACCTCAATTTCCATAGACCATTCTCCTCAGCTTTCACCCATTGAATAGCTTTTGGCGAGTCACCTTCTACCTCCAACAAACGTGAGAAACAATCTTAGAAAATTTGCAGCCCTCAATTGAGAACTTTGCTTGTCATGTCATTCAAATCCACTTCACCGGTCCTTCAATATTCTTTATTCCTTCAGAAAGGTAGGTATCTGTGAAGTGTTTAGAGTTTGGTCTGGATATTCTGAAGGTATCAGCTTTGCCTTCATCTGCCAATGGTAGTGGGGAAAGGGTCTTTGTTGTGGTTAAGCTCATGCTAGAACCTCTGCAGTAGATATCAACTATATTTGCTGCAACCAGCCGTATCATATAAGACTTGTTGGTACTTGCGTGATGTGCTTTGCTTGTTCCGTTCTGTTAGTTGTGTCGTCCTGAGTAATGAGCTTCTAAAACTTATGAAGCTGCTGATGCTGGGTGACATATTTGATACCAAAACCGATATAGGAATACTAATAGGAGAATTAAAGAACTCTAGCAAACAGGTAATTCTTACTGAAGAGGGTTGGTGCATCACATTAAACAAAAATGAAGTTTCACATTTTGCACAAACATAGCATCTACCATGCTTATTGAGCATCATACCCATTCTTTATAAAATGACTCCCGGATGAATAAGAATCACTCTTCTGAAAAGGAAATTCAAATTCTATCCCATTCTCATATTAAGAGAGTCCATGGGGGTATATATAGATATATATAACTTCCCTTAGTATCTTGCACTCCACCTTAAAGAATGACTTAATAAAATAACCTACCTTCCAAAAATTAAATAGCACCTAAAGTTCCTTTTCACTCTTTGCATTGGAAATTTGGAAGAAAGGCTTCCCTAAACCTAAATGATTTTATGATAGAACTTAGTATAAGTAAAATGGTTTCTGGAAATTGAAGAACTTCTAGCAAAAGGAAATAAGACCCTTAACAGAAACGAAACTTCTTTTTGAAAGTAGTACCATTCCTAAAGTATGGGTTGTTGCTTATAAGTTATAAGGTATAACCCCTTTACACTATTTAATCTTGGGGAGAATGGGTGCAAATCTCCCTTTTAAGAGAGAGTCGGTTTCATAGAGCACCAACCCAACAACATCCTAGAGAGTGCTAAGACCTTCTACAAAAAAAGATCAGAATTAACCGCACAGACCAACTTCAAAATGTTGACCAAATGAATCACTTCTTGAAAACTATAAGAAATATATCCCATGAAACTAGGTGGAGATTCATGGTTGCTAGCATCTTCTATCCCATATCTTCATGATTGAAGGAAATCCTTTAAAAAATATCATGAAGTAGACAATAACTATTGAGTCTAGACTCTAGACCAACGTTCCCACCTAGTAATCTTCTCAAGTAACTCTATATGTTTTTTGATTTTTTATTGAACATTTGGACGTTACTCAAAGAAAATTTTCATTTTATGCATGCTACTTAATTTTTCATTCTAATATTTTTCTGTTGCATGGGTTTGCTATTTTGGAGGTGTTTGCATGATAATTTCCCTACTGGTTACTTCTTTCTAATGCTGTCCCATTTATATCTTGAAAGTATCTTCAAAACTTATCAACATTTCATGTCTTTAAACACACATATCACTCTTCTGCATAACAATTTTTTTTAATAGAGTTGCATTTTGGACTTCGTTGGTGAACCACAACCAGGCTGTATACAGAGGAGTATTTTGTCAATGAAATGTCCGCTGAAGGGATCCCGGAGATGCAGAGATCAAACCTTGTTTCATCTGTGATTCAAGTATGCGGTTTTATTGCAATGACTGAATTCAAATAAATAGTCCAGTCATTACTTACTGCTTCAATATTATGGCATTCGTCTAGTGTTTTATTTTCCTTGTATGGTACTTAAGATGGAAATGTTGGTGGGAATGGTATGCATTTATCTTTTATGCTTAGTAATTGTGTCATTTATAGGGATTGATGTAGTACATTTCAAATTCTTTTATAGGTATGTTTTTTTGTTTTAGTAATAAATTATTTCCTTTTTTTGAAGGGCAAAAGATAATCTTCAAAACATGAAGAGTATAGTGTCAGTAATTTGTTAATGCTTTTTGTAGCCTTCATTAAATAGTTTTTTATAGAATGAAGAATATAGTTTTCTATTGTTCGAATTAAGTAGCTCTCAACCAATGTTGCAAATCTCGCTCTTGGGTTTTTATCGGTTGTAGTTTTTCTTGGGAGATTTTTAAATCTGATTTTTTTTGGGTATTTCTTGCCTAAATCTCGGCAATGATAAAAAAATTATATCAATATTACAGAAAATAGTAATTAATATCATCAAGTCATAAATTTATTAAACCAACAACATTGTGTATTTTTCACGATACTTTTAAAATATCGGCTAAATCTCGCGATATTTACGGGATAAAAAGAGAAAAGTATACTTCTCATGAGATTTTTAAAATATTACGATAAAAAAGGAGTTCTAAATTTTAGTTGTTATTCTTGGGTTTTCTTGAGAGAAATTTGGTATTCAACTAACTTGCTAATTTTGGCAATTAATAAGAAGAATGCCTCTGAAGGAGGCAAATAGTAAGTTGTTTTATAAGTTAGGGACAATGAATGAAATGTCGACAATATATGTCGATATTGCACCACCCCAACATATTTGCATGGGGTATTATAAATTTTACACTATATCACACAATATTAACGATATATCATCGATATCGTGTAATATCATGCGATATTTTTGGGAATATTCGTTTTTAAGCTACAAAACAGAGCCAACATATGTTTACATCTTATTTACATTGAATATCATTTAAGTAAATTTTTTTAGGTTCCACCCCCATTTGAATTCAATAAAAATGATCTTAGATCTAAATTACTAAAGAATAAAAAGTCAACTTTTTCAGTTCAAGAACTCGATATGCTTTTTAGTGCCTTTTAGGGATTATGTCAAAATTTCGTCTTTTAAATGCAAAAGTATTTCTCAAATTTTAAAATTTCATAAATTTTACCATATCAGAACATAATTAAAACCATGGTTCAAAAAATTGACAATACTGGTGATATTTCGTTGATATTTATCGATATCACTGGTCGGCGTCACATCTACATGTTTAAAAAATATCTACCATATCAAAACATTACTAAAACCCAGAAGTTCAGTGAAAAAAGTCTCATATTTTAGTCTTCAAAAATATTTTCATTCACAGGGTCAAAAAGTCAATTAACAGTTCAACAGAAAAAGACTTTACATTCAAGATTTAAAAAAAAATATTAAATATATTATGGGTACGCTCAATTTAAAATACTCCCAAATTTAAATTTCAAAAAAAATCATATGAATATATTTTTGAGTATGAGCCGTATGAATGAGTATGAGGGTACAACCTTATCTGGCAGTGTCAGTGACAATTGTGCCCTCAAGAACATAGCTATGCACAACCATATGGGTATAAAGGTGTACAACCTCATTTGCCAGTAGTAGTCGAGCCTTTGCATAACTCCTTTTGGTTTTGATTGTAGTTTTTGGGATAGGTTGAATTATTATTATGTATGTTTTTTATTGTTATTAATCTTATGAATTATAAATTTACGATTGATTGAGAAATGAATGAAACATTTTATGTAAGTTAGTTATGATTTAAGAAAATGAATCAATCATACATTGTGTCAACGCACATCTTTGCTCCCTTCCCATTGCATCTCTTATGTATATTGTTGTTTTTATAAATATTTTTATTCTCAAAGGTATATTAACACTTCCTGAAGTTCCACTGCAAAATTCCATGTTTTGCCCCATTTTTTTGCCATTTTTTCCCCAAAAATCACCAATAAACAATATCTTGTGATATATCTCCGATATATCTTTTTTTTGCAGCTCGACATGTCGAGCAGTATCGACATTTAGAACCTTGCTGTCATCTAGCATTGCTAGGACATTTTGATTACACTGAGGAAATGGTGGTGTAATCCTTTTTGTACCCAGGGATTTAACTTCCCTAATTCTGTTATAAAATTTTCATTTTGCTTTATAAACTAAATAGGATTATATATTTTGTTAGAAATATTTCTATAAGGTTTTTGAGTAGTTTTGAGTTAGCAACGACTGGCAGAGAATATATTGTTTGTGGTTACAATCTTCTCATCCTATGAGTTGCTGCTGATCAAGAAAAAAAAAGGGAAATAAGCAAATCAATTTATGAGATTTATAAATTTCTATTGGAATGATTATCTTCGGTTGTTTAGTATATAACAAACTTATTGTTGTGTTCTGTTTTTACAGTTGAAGGCCTTAGGTATAGATAATATCTTAGGCTTTGATTGGCCAGCATCTCCAGCACCAGAGGCAATGGTCAGAGCACTTGAAATTCTTTATTCACTAGGAATTCTTGATGATGATGCCAAGCTTACTTCACCTACTGGATTTCAAGTTGCTGAGATTCCATTAGTATGTTGCTGTTCTGCTGCCTTTCTCTTCATATATTTATTTATTGAAATGCATTTGATTTTCATATTGCTACTTTTTTATTTCATATCCACTTTGAATCACTAGTGGTGTGCAGTTGGGTAAGTTACCATACATAATTAAAATCAAGTAAATATGTTAGTACACTGCCTTGGTTTCTAGATGGGCCTAATTTTACAACATCTATTACATTAGTTACTTTGTCTTCTTCCTTGATCAAGAAAAAAATTTATTTTGGGGGTGAGACTCCTCTGTCTTATCTCCTTTAGCGTCATCTTCCAGATTTCTTTAGAATTTACTATGGTTGAATTCATTTTTTCCCTCTTCTAACACTCCATAGTTTCTCTTACGCAGTTGTGAGTTTGGTAGGTGTTTTATTTGTGCATATATTACGTATTTTGTCATATTTCTCACAATTATTGTCATATTCTATATATACAATTGGTGTTACCCCAATGTGGGTATCTCTTTAGCAGCTTTATGAGAGCCACCATTCTGCATTAGAGGGAGGTATTGCTAGCTTATATTTGTCTGCTTGGAGAAACGCATATATCTTTTTCAAGCCAGAGGCGCTCTAGTGTTTACATCACTTATCAATGGTTTATCAGTTAATGATTGATAAATTTGTTCCATATAAATTGCTGGGCTAATTATTGATCCAAAGTTCTTTCAGTATTTGGGTTTTTTCTTTGTTTATTGATATTCTCAATCAGGCTGGAATTTTTTCTTCTTCAAAGAGGTTGGATTATTATGCTTTTAGTAGTCAAGGTCTTGGCTAAACCAAAATTTGAACTTCTGTATTAGTACCACAGTAATGGTGGCTTCTGTTGTCCTTGCTTTATACACCCATTTTTCTTTTGAATTGATAAATATCTTTTGACTAAATTTAAAAAAAATCAAAAGAGATTAATTAGGTTGATTTAATGGCAAGTATTCCCTACTTGATTATAGTGTTGCAAATGTGTTGCTGTAAATTAATCTGGTCATCCAGATATGTATTGTTTTTCAATAAATGCCAAGTATTCTAGATGAAAGATCTGTTTCTAGGGGCTATTTTTGTGCCCTTGTGACTTTAGTGGACCTTGTCATGAGTATGAGCTAGATTGGAATGTGTATGGCTTCTAGCCTTTCATAAATTGCTTATCATACAAAAAAATTATTGTTTTATTATTTAATACCTCGAAATTTTTGTAGGATCCAATGAATTCGAAAATGATCTTATCGGCAAACCTACTTGGGTGTTCTGAGGAGATTATTACTATTGCAGCAACTCTCTCCATCCAGGTGAACATTCTTCTGGCTTTACCATAGTTTAATTCATTATTCTTCTGGCCTGACATGTCAAATCATTAAAAGTATCATCCTTGCCCTAGTGGAAGTTAACATTTCAAATTCCTTTTTGCAGTCGATTTGGATCTATGTTAGAGGAGCACAAAAGGAGTTGGATGAAGCTAAGCTGAGATTCGCTGCTGCTGAGGTTCTTGATCTCCAATCCCAATCAATGTGCATAACTACACAAATTTATAGATGGGATTTAATCATTTAACTGTTTGTCCTGTGTTTCAAAGTCCTGTTCTTGGTGACACTATCACAATTTAGATATTTCCCACAGTAGATTTTTTCCTCAATCTTATACAACTTGAATCCATTATATCTGGAGTCAAACCACATGAATAAGAATGTAATCTTTCAGGGCATCAATGTTAAGTTGTTAACTAGTGCTAGATGCATTTGAAGGGAAACTGCAGTGCAGAATTACCAAGAAATCTAGGGCAACGCTCTGTATCAATTCCCTTGCATACAAATACCGAGGACTGGTACAAAACGTTTCTGAAACGTGTTTCAATATAAGAAAGAAACTCGTTTCTTTGTAAAAAGGAATTTGTTTCTTCTAAGAAAGAAACTTGTAATTTATTATAAGGAAGTCAGTTTATTAAAAGAAACTTATTTTATGGTTATAAAATTAAAACCTCTATTTTGGGGTAATAAAATGAAAAACCTTATTTTAGGGCTATAAACTTAAATCCCTTGTTGTAGAGTTATAAAATTGAAACACTCCGACTCTCTCTTTCTCTGTCTTTAAATTTCGTGTCATGGAGCTCCAAACTTTCTATTTATATTGTTTTTGCCACCATGTCATCGATTGTTAACTTAAAGTTCAATAGCATGAATATAATAATTGCCTAAAATGTATATATCATAAATACACACAACCGAAGCAGCAAAGTTGTACCTATATCAAACTCATTTTATATCTCTGTCATACCATGATTGTACCAAAGGTTATCAAATCGCATAATCTTTTCGGACCGATATGATTCAGATCATAAATCGTAGGGGGAATTAATCCGATTATTAAAAATTGCAGAAAGTAAAAAATACAAATAATGGAATAATCAATAATAAAAAAGTTTTCATTCATATATATTAGTAAAACCAAGTAATATCTTTATTTCCCACCATTTTCAACCCAAACAATAAAACCTCAATCACCAATAGAAAAAAATTAAAAATGTAGGGACTTTTTGACTGATTTGCTTGATACTTTTGCTCTTTCTTCAATGTAGTATTACTCTGCAAAAGATGGAATCAAATTTCATTGGGTATTGAAGTGGCAAACTTGCAATCTCCACTCCTTGGTTTTTGGTTGAAAGAAACTCCAAAAACCTCAAATTTCCTCAAATCTCTCACCAAACCATTGTTCAAAAACCCGAAAACTCGAAAGTTAGCCAAGTCGAGTAACTCGAAAAAAACTTGACTTGCTATATATATATATATATATCAATTAAGCAATTACCAATTTCTTGGCATTTTATCCATGATTAAACTACAAATAACTTGAAAATTTGGGTTAAAACTTAAAAGAACCCAAAGTAGGCAGGTTTTGCCGCCCCAAAAAAATTTGATGCAAAAACAGTGTGACGTTCACGTTTAGGTTTTAAAAAAATAAAAATGGTAGAAATATCATTTTGTGACTCGATTGAGTTTGGTGAGTCAAAAAACTCGAATCATCCAAGTCACCCAAGTAACTCACCGAATAGTGTCTCCTTCGAGTTTTGAGGTGACTCGACTCGAAATTCAATCGAGTCGAGTAACTCAGCCGAGTTTTGAGTCGACTTGCCGAGTTTTCGAACTTTGCACCAAACTATTAAAAAAATCCTAAGGAAGTTATAAAATAACCTAAGAGACCTTTTGAAAGCAATAGGAGACCAAAAAAAAAGGATTTTTGAGGTTTCGAATCGTAACAAACTAACAATACCGCTACAATTTGAACCTTATTTGAGTTGTATGAATTGTACGATTCATATGATTCATAGATTGGAATCATATGGGAGGTGCAATTTGTTGAGAAAATGATTTAGATCACAATTTAAATAAGAATCCCTTCGATTCGATTTGAATTGTGAATCGTAGGATTGCGATTACCTTGATTGTACCTATGCTGCATAAATTTCGTACTTGTCCTGCCAATATTGTAACACCCCAAAATCCCATGTTGGCCTAAATATGACTCTGGACCTGTGACACTGCATTCCATATATTTTTTCTTATAACATGTAAGGCAAACTAATTATGAGTTAAATTTTTTCTTCTATATTAAACCAAATAGAACTCCAATCTAACAATATAAATCAATTGTTGACCAACTAACAAATAATAATCCGATCACCCATATGATCTCAATACTGAATTTAAAACCTAACAAAATCTTTAATTTTATCTTATTACATTCCTCTCAACTGAATTAAAACAATTAACTAAAAACTCGATACTACAGATAGTAGTCCGGATTGATTTCTTCCTTGAGATAATCACCTTCTTGCTCTTCTCTTGGTACTCCTCTTCTATCAAAGGTCCCGGAGAACAAATGTCGAACCCTCCTGAAACTACTGACATAAAAAGTACGACTGAGCAAACAAAAGCTTAGTGCACACAAGGTCTAGCTAACAATATCATAACTTATAATCATTGTCATGCTTTATCATAAATAAACATATCTTACAGTTCATGTGCGGAAACATGTAAACATAATATAATCCATTACATGTAAGACTCATGACTTGTATAGACATGTAAGACTTGCACATAATTATGAAAGTTTATGGAAGCATGTGTATCAATGCACAATGCCTGTAACATGAAAGTTCCCTGATGCCTGTAACATGAAAGTTTCCCAATGTCTATAATATGAAAGTTCTTGTACATGGACTTGTACTTGAGCTTGAACTTGTGAGATATGTGCTTATAATACTTATCATGCGGTGCGCCATGTGCTTGAGTGTCATGGTCAACTTCTATCTAGGTTATCCCTTCGATTCCAACATCAAAACATAGAATTCTACCAAAGCCACCCATATAACTAAGGTTAATGAATTCCAGGCTTTGAGATCATCCTCTAAGTATTTACCTATCTAAAATTGAACTAATCCATATACATGCATAATTAGGCATAATTTATATGAAATTCATACAAGAATAGTTTATGTAAATAGAATAAAATCACAGTTAACATCAGAGAATTCCATATGTAATCATCATTCAACAATAGTCTCTCTTATATGATCCCATTCATGTGCAACCCCTAAAAATATCACTTCGTCAAGATTAATAAATATGTGTATGAGAGTTCCTAAAACAATTATAATATCATGCTCAAACCTCAATATAATCTCTAATCCAACATCACAAAATCAATAGCATATCAAATCCCGTATAATTTATTCCATTCATGATCATTAATACAAAATCCTCTTGAAATCATACAAAACCTTCATCAACATAACTTATAAGCATGAAATCATCATTCTCAGATCTTAAAATCATAATAGCATATATATAATTAGGTTAAAACAGTGTGTGGTACCTAATCATTCATTCCCTTTCAATTCTCAACATCAATTCCTCTTTAAATCATATATCCCATACCTTTAACATACTCATTCAAACCATGATAACACATGAAAACATATCAAGATCATAAAAGTACTTATCTTATAACAATTATTAGCTTAGAAATTGTGTGATACCTTCCTTGATCGCTTCCCTACGATCAAATCGCTTTAGAACTGCTAAAAACACTATTCACCCTATTTACAGTTTTGCCATTGAACTTTGAATAATTCTATAGAGCTCAATTCTTATCGGATTAACTTGAAATTTGAACCATAGCTACTTTAGGTCATATAGAATCTACCATAAAATTTTCATAAATTTGGGATGACGTAAAATGATCAAAATACCCCTTTTATGAAAGAGGCAATTTCGCCTATTTTGATCATTTTATTTGCTTTAAACCTTAACCATTGATCATGCAATACTTATAACTATTTTAAAACTTTACATAGACATATTTAGACATAGTTAATCATCAATTAAACATTCTTGAGCATCAATTAACATTAATTGAAATGTTTTAAGTAAAATTTTCATATTTTCATTCAATGCACACTAGTTTCAAGAAAAACAAGTTTTTGGTCTCTACAAATATCCTACCTACGTAACTATTTCAATTTATGTCATGCCAATATCTTACCTATTCCATACCTATGTTGTACCAATATAAAACGTATCCATTACTTTTTTCACTGCATCGTACATTCATACTAGTACCCTATACCAACTCTTGGCAACTATGCTACAGAGATCCAGGGCATGCTCTTCTAGACTGATAATCAAGTATCTAGTTTATCACTTGGGTAAATCCTGTCAATAAACAATAAAAATTATTGAAACAATATTATGTATTAGCTTTCAATAATAAGGATATTCTTTAAGGCATGAACTCTTTACTCTGATTTCAAAATGGTGCACATGTTTGCCACACTTGTATGGATACATAAAAGAAGTTAAGACTTAGGGAAGGAAATTCTCTATACACGAAAAATCTCCATTTACACCACTTATAACTTAAGTATATATTAGCTTCAATTAAAGTATGAGTTGAAATGGTAGTCCACCCCGTAGTTACTTAATTTGTTAGGTGCTCCACCGAATGGCGAAATGTTTCGGTACAAACCAGTTCACAAGTCAGTGAAGCTCCTGGCAGATTAGGTAATAATGAGGTGAACTATTTTTTCCACTCATACTTAAGAGAAGCTGCAAAAAAGGGAATCTTTAGGTCCAACTTACAAAGGTTTGAAATAGGATGATGTAACTTCTGGGGGTTGGTGTGGCCAAAACAGAAATATACTCATTTTTAGGTGAAAAATCAATGTTAAATAAAAGAAGAGTTCTTTTGATTAATTAGTCAATATATTTAGCATTACATTAGAAACATAACATATTGATACTACACTAACAACCTTATAATGCAAGTTATTTACATTAACCTGACCGGAACCAATTTAATATACATTTTATTTATGGTAATATGAACTAAACCAATTTAAAAACATAAGTTAGTGAACCAAGGGTGAACTACATAACCTCCCCACAATGAACTCTTCCAATAACAATGAATTCCAAACTCGAACCCCAAACCAGCAAACTGTTAAACTTTGTAACTCTGGCCTACATTCTGATTAGTTCTCTAAGATGATGAAATCTCCATAATATCTCCTTTCTCTTCTGCCAGTACCTTTAACTTCATAAGGCCCCAGAATTTTGTGATCAAATACCTGAAGCCTTGAAAGATAGCCTCAGTGTATGCAATGCCTATAGGTCCGGAAAAAGCTTTGTGAATCTTGTCATGATCATTTCTATACACCCTCAATTTCTTCCGACCCTGAGATTTCAAAAGTGCTTTCATAAAAATTCAGATTTAACCACTTCCTTTCCAGTCTCCTCTAAATCAGTACCATGTCCGTTGTGTGGTCATTATTAAGAATAATCCCTCAATTACTTTAGAAGTCCTATATTTCCGAATTCCAAAATTCCTTTAGAACAAGCACACAATCTGCCATCAACATCAGCCTCTAGTTGAGTTGCAAGTAGTTGGATGGAGCACGAGGAGAGATTCCTCAAAGCACTTTCCCCTGGGACCAGAAAGGCCACTTGATCAACTCGCAAAAGTCCAACATGGCCACTATGAACGCCCAACCAGAATAGTAACATATAAGGGAAACTCACAACCTATCCAGAGTCCAGCCTCCACACAGTGAATTATAAGGTGATTGGCATTTTCCTCTTGCTCTATATACGTTACACAACAAAAAAATCCATTTCCACCTTGCGCATAATATGATCATTTCATAATTTCAGGTTCCTGATCCCTATTCTTTCCTGGTATAAATGTACTCGACATTCTTAAATATGAATTTCCCCTTTTAACTAGCTGTTCATGATAGCCTACAAGGACTTTGACTGCAGTTTCCTTTAGATAACTGGTTGATGCCAACTCATAGAGTACCTGATTCAATCCCAAAAATTGTCTTTCCGTAGAGTGTGCATCGGTAATAACGGTGATTGAAAATTTTAAATTAAAAACTATAAGCATCCAAAAACTTAAATGTCATTAATTCTGAGTTGTACTTGTTTAAAATTCATTATAGTTTGTTTTTTATTGTTATTTGCTAGCATGCTCACCTTCTTATAACTTATTATTGTTGTTAAATCTCATATATATTGTTATAGATGTAGTTATAGGACTTATTTTGTATATCTTTAGCTTGTCTTTGCATTAAAAGAAGTTTTAGTAAGGCATCCAAGTGTTTCCTTGCTTATCCATGTGCTTCTTAGCGTATCTGAATTTATCTTGAGGTTTCCATGCGTATCCATGACATTAGGGGTGGCAATGGGTCATGTTGGGTTGTTATTGGGTCAAGTCAGATTTGGGTTGAATAGAAATACCATCAATCCTAATAACCTCGTTTATAATTGGCCTGAAAAGGCAAACCTGAACTCAACCCCAACAAGGGACCTCTCAACCCGAACCCACCTGCCTAACCAATATCAAATAAATAAATAACAATTAGATGTCTAAAGTAATTAATTTTACGTTATGAAAATATAAAGTATAAATTTTAATATGAGAAATGATCTCCCCAAATGATTCTGGAGAGTTACAAGCATAACTGAAAGTGTATATCATTCATTAATAAGTGGATGTTGACCAACATTAACTAAGCAAACTCAGTAGTGGAGTGCACCTGAACCAACAATTACATAACTCCCTAATCACACAAAAATTACATAATTCTCTAATCACCCTTTTCGAGTCATTTGTTCCATAAGATCATTCGCCATTTTAGTATCTAATAAATATTTTTAAGTATACAATTTTTTAGCAAATTAACTAGGTATTAAGACCCATCGGGTCCGAGAGCCAAACCCAACCCAATAATAAACGGGTTGAGAAACGAAACCCAAACCCAATCTGTGGGCCCAAAACTCCAATCCAAACTCCTGCAAAGGCAGGCTGGTTGGGTCAGAAATTGATACCTTACATGAAACTTATTTTAGTTTCAATTAAACAATATGCCCACCGATACCGATACTTTGAACCATACTTGCGATCAACTTTACTAAGATCCTAATCATAGTTACCAAATCCGCATATTATACGCGTATAATACTTTTAGAGGGGGTCGCTGTTTAAACAATGTGCTTTTTCCGTATTATGTATTATATATGTTTTACCGTATAATATGCATATAATACGCGGATTCTATATTAAACGTGTATAATACACGTATTTTTGTTGTATTAAACTTATATTCCATATTAAATGATTGTGAATAGTTAGTATCATGATTCCTGTTTATTTATAATTTTTTTTAATTTTCCCGTATTTTTGCTGTATAGCACCTGTACTTCCCGAACGGATCAGTACTGCATTATAACCATACCCGTACTTGGTAACTATGGCCCTAATAACTAAGTGAGACACTTCAAAACAAAATTGCTTTTGTACAACTAACTAGAAATAATATCTCTTAAGAACCCTACAAAAAGTAAAAATAAGTTGGGAACACCTTTGAGCCTTTACTGGGCCATACAAACACCTTATTCTCTCTTTCTCTAATTTTGGCTTTCATCTTTTGGTTCTTTTACTGGTATACGGTCTTCTCAATCACTGCATAAGCCATATTTGGCTAGATAGTTTGTTTGGTGGCATATTGTCGTGGGCGTTGTGGCTCCATTGAACATCTCCATGTTCATGCACCCGCACGGGTAGCTCAATTGGTTCGGGTTTGGGAGAGATCCCCAAGGTCTCGAGTTCAACTTCTCCTGAGCATGCTCGATGCACATGGTTTTGCGGGTGATTTCCTGCATCCAAAGGGACTAGTCCTTCCTTGTCAGGATTGGGAGTTGGGACACCCTCCGTTAACAAAAAAGAAAGATCCGTCCCAATGTTTTCTTTGCTAAAAAGTGGGCCTGGATTGTGTACCATCATCCCATTTTTTGGGTGCAGTGGCATGGAAGTGCTAGTAATGATTATGTTTTTCTTTTTTCAACTTCTTCTGTTCTCAGGAAAGTAATAAAGGTTGCGATTTTGTTGGTTTTCTAAATTTTGTTAAGTGACATTAGTATTTTCAATATAAAATTCTGTTAACTGGCTCATTGTGGAACCATTTATATCTAGATATGTGGAAGTTGAAAAATCTCTACCTTGCCACTAAATTCTTTAAAGAACAGTTTAGAATTTCTTGTCATCCTTCTCTCTCT
The DNA here is from genome assembly GCA_015143295.1 of Tetracentron sinense. Classification (NCBI taxonomy): domain Eukaryota; kingdom Viridiplantae; phylum Streptophyta; class Magnoliopsida; order Trochodendrales; family Trochodendraceae; genus Tetracentron; species Tetracentron sinense. The sequence continues at coordinate 28,412,814 of CM026567.1, read as the reverse complement.
CTCTCGCACGCGCGCGTGCTCTCTCGTTTGATTTTTCAATAGTTTTTCATTATAACCCATATCCACGATACTGTGCAGGGTGATCACGTGACCTACCTGAATGTATATAAAGGATTCCTTCAGTCTGGTAAATCTTCACAGTGGTGTCATAAGAACTTCGTAAATTACCATGCGATGGTGGGTATCTATGTTTCTAGCTTCAAACAATTTACTTTTGGAGTCTATTTTTTGCACGAATTCTGTGCATGGATCTGTTTTCTGTAGTTCTACTCCCCTGTGGATCTTATATTCCAAAGCTTTAATCATACCATTGGTGTTAATTATGGCCACATAATTTTTATTTTGCAGAAGAAGGTTATTGAAATTAGAGAACAGCTCAGAAGGATAGCACAACGGCTAGGGGTAGTCTTAAAATCCTGTGAAAGAGATATGCAGGTAACATTGTTTGATATAAAAATAAAAAAGATTTAACACATTTTACTATCAATCAAATCTACTGAAAATGGATATGAATCCTTTCTATTGGTTCCTCATTTTGACAGTAAGCTTGACATTTTGTTTTATGCACATTGGGAAGTTGATGAACTGGGAGGGTCCTCAAATGCTTCACTTTTAGTTAAATAGACACTTTTGTTGAATAGAGTCTACTTAAAAATTAAAATCAACTGAGAATCCATTTTCTTAAGTGATCATTTCACATTAGGCATTTTATGGGATGAAAATTTTTCGCACATTAGTCTTCTAGACTATCTTTATTTCTTCTCTGTTTTCTTTTTTATCCCTATGATTGACACTTTCTTTTTTTCTTCTCTTTTATTTGTTTTATCTTTTGCTAAGTAATGGAAATTATCGAAATGAAAAACAAGGGGTGAACCCCATAGACAAAAGGTTTCTGAGCAAAGCACAAGCTAATTGGGTAATCGCTTTTTAGCCACTACATGCTGGAGGAGGAAGAGGAAGAGGAGGAGGAGGATTTGATCCGTCTCCTTGGATTTTTTGATCACCAGTTCAGTGGACCATATTTTCAAATATCCTGCTATTTCTCTCCTTTCTTAGGCTCCGCTTTTTAGCCACTACATGCTGGAGGAGGAAGAGGAAGAGGAGGAGGAGGATTTGATCCCTCTCCTTGGATTTTTCGATCACCAGTTCAGTGGACCATATTTTCAAATATCCTGCTATTTCTCTCCTTTCTTAGGCTCCAAAAAACCACAAAAGCTTCTGTTTTACATAAAATCAATGGAACCGAAAAGTAATTAACAAACATGCCATTCACATATTTAGATGGTCTTCCTCCTATTAATAGATGTTCAACTTTTGGAATCTTATCAAATGAGGTCACCTAAAGGAAGAAAATTACCTTTGATGGTATAGGAGAGCCTGCAAATATTGTTCGGGGGTAAGAAGAGGCTTTGGTCACATTTTGTAATGAAGGGGTTGGTGCAGTTGGCTAGCGTCCCGGGTATGCTCCCTGTAGTCGTTTGTTCAACTCACACTCCTCGGCTTACCCGGTGTCCATAGGGAAAATTCCAAGTCGATGGGTTTTGGGACACCCTCTGTTACCCAAAAAAAAAGCCAACTAACTAACCGGAAACATTCCTCTAAAGTCCCACTTCTGTAAACTATTTTCTCTTGCAAGTCCGCAAGTAAATTGTCTCTGTAGTAGCAAGGAAATTTGCTAGAGAGCCAATTTACAATTATTATCTATCTCGTCTCCTAACGAGCAAGGAGATTTGCTAGAGAATCTACTTACTACTATTATCTTCCCTCTTATATTTTTTAATCCAAGCTACCCGTTCCTCTCCTTCCATAGCAAAATTTCTACTACGACTCTTCTTTGCTCAACAGCGTAAAGATCCTGGACGTATAACAAATAGCGGGTCCCCACAACATGAAACCTCCTAAAACCTGACTCTATTGTCGCTTCCTGTTTTAAGCTGAATTCCCTTATTGAAATTTTTTATACTTGGACGACACACTCATTCCAACCCCCTCTTCCCTTATGTGGGATGGATACTGGTTATTAGCCACCGATGGTGAGGATATTCTCCATCAAGCTCTTGGAGCTACAACTGCAAGTCATAGGCCGGTAACACTTGAACATGATTATCTGTTTGTTTGAAGCTCATCAAGTTCGATTGCATAGGTTATGTAGCAGCTGTTATGGACAAGAGAGGAACTCGACACACAGTACAAAGTGTCATAAACAAGTCTAAGAAGAAGAGGTAAAAGAATAAGTTATAATAGGCACTAGAAGAAGCTATATTGGGCTGTGTTGTGGACCGTTATGTCTTTCCAGCAACTTGGGATATTAGTTGGGTCTGTTTGAATTCCTTAGAACAGGTAAAATAGTTTTGGCCTTTTGGGTAGTACCGGTTGGTTTAATGGTTATGTCTAAAAAAAGTATTAGTTCTTTCCAAATAGGGTTGGGAGGTGTTATTTCACTTGGGTTGAAATTCATTTGGTTGAGTCTCAAGCATTCAGCTGGTCTAGTCCAATTCTTTTTTAGACCAGGGATCTTATTGTCCTATTAAATAGGCTTTAAGTGTTTATGTTTTCCTATTTTTGTAGCAATAGAATTTGGTAATTTGATTTCCAAGAGATTTTTTTAGCCTATATATATATGTAGGGTGATTATCAAGCAACAAGAAAACATTTTTTGATATATTTTAGAAATATTGGCCACTGTCGTGGTTTCCTTTCCTTGTAAACCCAACTGTTCTAGTTTAAGATTCAATGAAGCTTTTCCATCAATGCCTTATCAATTAAAAAAATGAAAAGAGAAAAAAAGAAAAGAAAAGTCCTCATTGCAAATACTTGGGATCGCCGGATCGGCAACACTAATCATGTTCCATCAATTCACTCGACTAAAGGCTATAACTTCCGTTAAAGCATGTGTCACAAATCTTTTTGCACTATCTTTATCCTAGTCATTTTTAGCATTTTCTTTGCCCTTTTAGAGTCTTCAACTTGCACCAATTCACTCTTCACTAGAGATGCTAGTGGTCTTCACTTAATGTGTCCAAACTATCTCAGTCGACTCTAACTTAGACCAAAGGAAGTATGCAAAGTCCATACCCCGAATTGAAGAACTTGGTCAAAGGCCATTTATTGTGCCGTAAGGTCTGTTTCTCACTTACTTTCAGTTGGGTTTTCACTCATCCATTTCAACATCTTTATCTCTTTTTTTTTTTTTTGGGTTAAGAACATCCTTATCTCAGCTACACTAATACTATTAATATTTTGCTTCTTAGTAACCCAATGTTCGGCTCCATAAATCAAAGATGGTGTTATCCCTGCATTCTAAAATTTTCCTTTTTGTTTGATCAGCATGCATGAGTCACATGGCACTCTAGAAGGACTTCTCCACTTTAGCCACCATTCTCAAATTTACAACATCCTCAATTTATTCATCCTTACGAATAATTGAGTCAAAATACAGGACTGGTCACTTTGGGTATCTCCTAGTCATATATCTTAGCTACCACCTCCACCCTATTCGTGTTTATACTAAAGTTACATTTCATATATTCTTTGTTCGCCCGACTTATTTTAAAACCTCCACAATTCTAATTTTGCATTTTCCCCCTATGTAGTTCCATCAATTAATATCACGCCATTTGCAAATGACATACATCAAGGACCTCGTCTTCAGTATGGACCATCAATTCATACATAACCAATGTAAAAATATACAGACTCAATAGTCGACCCTTGATGTGACCCTATTGTCACAATGAACACGTTTGTCTGACCACCAATTGTTCTCACAGTAGTAATTGCTCCCTCGTACTTGTGGTTAATCATTAATGATATGAATCTATTTTCTCAGAACTTCTATCTTCCCTAACATGCATGAGGTTAATTCTTTAGGGACTCTATTGTATGCTTTCTTTTAGTAAATAATTACCATGGAGATCTTTCTTCTTTGCCCTAAACTTATTTATAACTTTCTAGTTCTAGTTTTGATTACTATTCTAAGTTTAGTTTTAGTTTCATCCTTAGTTTTTGTTGGCTTTTATTTCTTTGAATCTACACTTTCTCGCCATAAATCTACTCTGACACAGGACTCTTTTACTGAAGATATTTCATTTTGTTAGAGACAAAAATCTTCTCTAGCAGCTGTGAACCAACCATTGGAAGATGATGGTAAGTTCAACAGCCCATAAATGGACTATGAGATCATCATGACATCTCTTCTTGCTCCAGTCCGCAGTTTTGAGTACCTCTACCCTTTTAGTCCTCAATCAAGAGGCTTGCATGTCGCAGCTCTGGTCCACCAATTAGCACATTTCAGAAAGATCAGTATGGAAGCTATATGTACGTGGTTATGCACATTAGGCGACACATGCTAGCACATTTCTGCTGCTCCGTTCATCATAATGCAGTGGATGGCTTCCAGCTAAATCTAAGATATCTATAAGAAAAGCAGCTAATCTTCTTTAGCTATTTTCTTGTTTCCAATGCATGCTCTTTTATATAAATATAAATAATAGAAATAACATTTTGGAATCTTAGATTATCTTGTTTGGATACATAACTCTTTGCTGGATGTTATGATGACTGCCTAACTAACTGTCACCCCTTTCAGGTATTAAGGAAGGCAATTACTGCTGGTTTTTTTGCTAATGCGTGTCGTTTGGAAGTAAGTAGCAACTTATCACATTTTTGAGTGCTTGGTACTATTTTTTTTTTTTTGAGAAACTTGTGCTTGCTATGTACTTGCCTCAGTCTTGTATATGTCACAAAGTAGGTGTAAATCCTACTATCATCTTGTACACAGTTTGGACTTTCTTCTGCCAAGTATAATTTCCTCAGTTTTATTTCCTATGAATCCTCATTTTGTAGTAGGAATTTTCCTAGTTATAGACGATGCTTTTTTCGATATAATCTCATAAGGTTGTCTTTAAGTATAGGCTTAGCCTGTATAGGGAAAAAAAGGTAGGGGGGTCTTCCTGTTCAGATAGATGAACTGGGCCCATTCGAAGATAATTTTGACTGGTGATATCTATCTATCTTTGTGTACACGGTTTGGTCTTTCTACTTAGTATGATTTTCAACAGTTCTATTTCCTACAAACTCTCATTTGTAGTTTGCATTTTCTAGTTAAACATTATGCATTTAGACTATATGATTATGATTTCATAAGGTTTTCTTTAAGCATAGGACAAACAAGGTAGGGGGTCCTATACTCCTATTCAGATAGATGAACTGAGCCATTCAAAGCTAAGTTTGCAGCTGCCTTAGCTTCCCTGGATGCATCCTCGTCCCTCCAGTCCACTGACCTAATACTTAGCAGTTTCTAGTAGTCATGGATGGCATACTAATGTTCCGTGGCAGAGGGAGGTGGGAACTACTTTGGATGCCAACTTTACGGCATTTTGCTTGCAGTTTTCTTCATGCCTTACCACTGGCAATGTTCAGTCCTTTAGTGTGTGTTTTTGAACAAATTTTAGGAGGTAACTCTTAGGTGTTATTTATTCATTTATTTTGCCTTTTCGGGAGTTACTCATGTTGGGTTTCTTCTGACGAAGTGCTCCCGGACCTTAAGGGAGGTGGCTATGTAATTCACACGGCACTGGCTCTCCCTAAAATCATGGTTAGCCAATCTTCAATTTCATATGGTTTCCATGTAATTCACTTTCATACAACTTAGTCTTTGTTACCAAATACCCCCAACTAGGTTGAGGAAAAGAAATTGCCTTTTTGGCAATCAGACACGTCCTTAGAGTCTCCTTCAAATGATGTATGGAATGCTGAGTGGCATGTCCTAAGTGCCTAAAATTCTGACACAAGAATGATTTTGCTTCCAATTGTTCTTGAGGAGGTGGTTACTAACTCCCCACCATTATGTCTTAAAATACTACCCATGATATCCTCCTATCGGTTGTTCTTCAGTCTTCACCGCATCATTGATGCAGATCTTAAACAAGTGTGCCTCCTGGATCCAATATGGTTGGGAGTTGCAGTTGTCCACCTCATCATATTAGATGATATGCCTTCAAGCACTTCCAAGGACTAACTATGAAAGAATATGGATTTGGGAAGATGATTAGAGTGGCATTTGAATTTGTAGTGAGTTATGTTTCTAAAGTATTAGTGGTGAATCAGTATTTTGAAAGGAATGGCATACGAAAGCCGACCCTGTTATTTTAAACCATGAGTAGATGTTGTAGGTATTTGGATTCGTTTTTCTATAATGTAATTTTTCATGACCTCTGTGTTTATTAAAATCAAAGATTTTCCACATGCATCGATGACCAAACATCATTTGTTTTGCAATATGTATATTGATAATATGAACAAAAAGGTACATCTAAATTATAGCGTTTACATGTCTGTTACGAGTGTGGAGGTTAAAAGGACCACCATTGTACTAACCTAACTCCTAACCTACTAACCTTAAATAAATGATGAGTGATGACATGTACCCAAAAATAAATTTAGTGTTTACCTGTCTCTTGAATTTAATTTGTATATGAAGGTTTAATGATCAATGTAATGTTTCTTCAATATATATACACACATTTTTGTCGTTTTCCTCATCTCTAATTAATTTTTATTTAAAAAATGGGGGACCATGAGGCATAAGCATTTTGAGAATACTTGACTGCTTGCTTCTTTTGTTTTGTAAAATCTTTCCTACACTCAAGAAATCCGTTGGACAGGCGGATTCACATGGGATGGCATGTTGCACCCTTCCGGGGGTGTGGATTCTGAAACTGCTGTGACAACTGAGTCAAGTCAAACAGTGCGGAAACGATGTGGACGAAGTTAGAGTCGGCAAACTGAATCAACACCAAGTTTTAATTTGAAAGAACTTTATCTTGCACGCTTATGCCTCATGCATGATGCATCTAGAGGTTGTAACACCACCTTTGACCTCATGCCTTCCCATTTTAAAGCACCCACTAAAAACTTATCCTTGGGCATTGGTGGTGGGGGGCTCTATTCTTCACTTTGAGAGAGAGTTTGGTAGATCGGAACTGCAGCTGCTAACATTTTGACTATTTTCCTTTATCGTACTGCCAAAGTAAAGTAGAATACTCAATTGAAGTAGGTGGCTGTAATTTTGTTTCCCTTTTTGTATGTTGTCCATTTTCAAATCTACCCAGCAACCCATAACCCCGTTTTCCTTATAGATTTACCATATTGTACTTAAATGATCCTTATTGTAAATAAACTCCCAAGAGATAATCCACCCATCAAACCTATCTGTAAAAAGTGTGAATTCTTTAGTACATCTAGGGAACTGTTATATAACTCATAAACATACATGAGGGATAATCCAATGTTACTTCATTAGTTGGTGCAACTTCTCTTCCTCATCATGATTTGCAGGATTGAGTTCATAAGATATGTTAGATTTGGTCAGTCGTGTACCATTTCCTGCAAAACTTACTTCTATTTATTTTTGCATGTAAAATCATGTTTCTGTGTTGGCAATGAGAGACACTTCAATGACTGATATCTAATAGTTTCCTATTGTTTACCTCTTTGAGGAACTTTTATAGTCAACTACATGATAAAAGCTACAGTAGCATCAATTCCCATTGTTTCCATATGAAACAAATCTGTCTAGGTAATTTACTGATAAATATGTGTGGTTTATCTTTTCAAAAGGCATTCAGTCAGGGTGGGATGTACAAGACCATTAGGAGTTCTCAAGAAGTTTATATCCATCCATCATCTGTGTTATTCAGGTTAGTATTGAGGACTTGAACATATATATATATATATATATATATATATATATATATTTTACCCTCTGCGAAATTTATATTTGTACTGGTGAGTCTTTGATGATGAATTTCAAGGCATCTTGGAGGTGATATGTTGCAAATTATAATGAGATATACAATATGTAGACTTCTATTTTTCCATTTTTTAAATGAACACCTGAAGAGAGTGAGGGGCTAGGAGGGACCCATACCTGCTTATTAGATGATAACAAAAGTAAGAGAGGAGAGGATATGGAACCTGGCCCTTCAAGAAACCAATGCAAAAACATCGTGAAAACAGTTTAACGAATCGTTGAATTCTAATCTGCGGAAGACCAAGACGGTCCAAGATGATAGCAGCCTCTGGAACCTCATTAGTAATTCTAATATGGGTCAAGCCTTCAGTGTTGCAAGCTTGATTAGCCAATCAATCTGCCACTGTATTTACTTCCCTGAACAAATTAATGCTGAATGGAACAGTTAAGCTTCTTCATCAAATCAGAAATCTGAATGCCCTAATTCCATGTGGACCATGTGGTTTTGGACCTAAGTGTCCAGAGAGCAGAACGAGAGTGTGCGCCAAATATAAATATTAATGTGGGTCCAAATTGCCTCTAGAGTGCCTGCACATATATAATGCTTGAAGGCTCCTGAAAATTAACTTATTTGTACAAATATGCCCTATTCACTTGCTGAATTATAAAAGCAAGAGGAAAAGACAATTGATATGTCAAATTGATAATTCAACAGGTCACTCACAAAAAAATGGTATAATTGTGTGTGTGGATCTTGAATAATTGGTATAAAGAAATGATATTGATGATGATGTCATAATATATATTCAACTTTTGTATATATCTCCATATTTAATCTAATTTCAGACAAATATCTCCCAGACACTTGAATGGTGATCTTTTTTCTTTTTTTTTTTAAATAAAAAATTTCTTAAAGTTGTATTTTTCTGTCATTAAGAAGTAGCATGAATATTTTCAAATTGGGTACTTCACCTAGCGGGGCGAGGTTAGGTTCATCATCATTCATGTCCTTTAACCTTACTGGTAATTTTGAAATAAACTTTGAAGCCAGTATATTTTATATGTAGGAAATTGTTAACATACAGTTATAAAGTCTTTGCTGGAGTTGTACTACTTCAGAAGGATCTAAACTTGCTGTAAAGCTCAGATGCTTAATTTTATTTGTAATAATTTATTTCATATTAGAAATATACAGCGATCCATTCATCCATCTAATGCTATCATACTGTCTTCTTCTTTGTTTCTTTTATCAAGCCAATTTCTTGAAATATCTCTTTTCTTGCAGAGTTAATCCAAAGTGGGTTATATTTCATTCTCTTGTCTCGACTGATAAGCACTATATGCGTAATGTCATCTCTATCGATCCTTCTTGGCTAATAGAGGCTGCCCCGCACTTTTATCAACACCAGGGACCCAATCCTGTTGCTTACTGACTGCATCATCTGAAGCCCCTTTTTTTTTCTTTCCCAATGGAGCAGAGGGAGGGAGTGAAATCAGTATGGCCATGAAAAACTCCTATTACATATATCAGCCGAAATCCTGAGAACTGAGATTTAAACAGATACTATCACCTGTAGTTTATCTTACATGAAGGGTAATTTTCAACTTCAACTATCGAACATAATACTTGGTGGTAAGCATCAGGTTGATCGACACTGCAGAAAGCTATAAGAAGTTGGCTGAAGCAGATACTCAGGTTTATGGAGGAAATGTAGCTGATCTTTCAGGATTTTTAGTCGTTTTTTGGGGAAAAAATATATGTATTCAGTTATGCTGTTTACAATATACTTTGTACACCTTTTGATTTTCTAGTTAATTTCGGCATTTATGACGACTGTATGATTTACAAGAGGCTTTCATTTTTTTATGTTCATTAGTGCAGTGTTCTTGACCAGTGCAAAATTTCAGAGATGCTTCTTTCTTTAGCACAACACATTTGACCAGAATGTGTAAAATTTCAGAAAATTGTAAAATACCATTATCATCTCTTTGTTGAGCACACAATGGTTCATGCATTCCTGACCTTTAACTGTAATTAGGTGTACCAATGGGCCAGGTTTGGGCCTTCTGTTTCCCACTAGTCCTGAATAATAAAAGGGTTGGACCGGGCCAGCCCATCTAAGAAAGAAGAAAGAGAAATGTGATTTTTTTTCGGGACTTTGCTACTGAGACCCCTTTAGGGCCAAGACCACCAAGACCGTGCTCTAAGAGCACGGGATTCAGGTGGGGCCCATTTCACATAGGCCCCACCTGAAATCCTGTACTCTTAGAGCACGGTCTCGGTGGTCTCAGCCCTAAAGGGGTCTCAGTAGCATTTCCCTTTTCTTTTTTTTTTTCAGGTTTTAATAACTGAGCCAAGCCCAATTAGAAGCCTAGTCTAACGGGTCACTGTGCCTAAGCCTCTAAGGAGTTCTAGACTGGGGGTCAGCCCGGCCCATTGATACACCTAATGGTAAATTCCATGTGCAACAGATCATGCTTGGTGCCTTCAAGCACTGTCATGTTTGATAAAATGTGATATTGGATTTGGCTGTTAGGTTTGCAGAAATTAGTTCGAAGCAACCCTTAACCCGATTAGTAATCCCATTGTTAAAGATGTTACCCATGGATCCAACATGCTTAACCAGACTAATCTCATTTAGGTGGCTCGGGTCAAAACAGGTTTGAAAAATATATATTCATAATTATTGGTATTAACTTGTTAGTACTTCAAACCAATAATGCAAGGCTACGAATGATGATAACTGTTTCTAACAAAGAAATATTATGTGTGCATGACTGCTTTTGCTTGATTAGATATCTATAAAAACAGATTGACAAAAATAATACTATTTATTTATAACAGTGTTGTACACAAATATGATATATGTTATGTATATGCATAAGTCTAATTATATTATATATTAATATATAAGGATTGGGTGGGGCCGGGCCTCAAGAACTTAAGCCCTACCCAGCCTATGTAAAATGGGGCCTAAATTTTCAAACCCGGCCTTGGCCCTGAGGGCTAGATCAAGGGTCCGATAGTGGTTTTTTTTTTTGGGCTAAGCAACCAGACCGTGGGCGGAATTGATAGGGGTGTATTCGAGCCGAGCTTGGCCAAGTTTGAGCTTGGCTTGAACATGCTTGAGCTCAAATTGAGCTTGGCTTGAGCTTGATTCGAGCTTGAACATTTAGGCTTGATATTGGCTTGAACAAGCTTATGGAATTGGCTCAGGCATGATTCATGGAAATATTTTGTTTACTTTTACATAAATTTAAATTATAATATAAGAAACTCTAGAAAATTAATACATTCATATTTAAAAAAAAAGATTTGGGACTCGGAAAGAGTAAGGAGTTAGATCAACGTTTCTGCTTTTAACATCTTTTTTTTGTAATTATTATATCTTATACTTATTTTTATAAATTACAAATTATTATAATCTTTAATAAAATACTTTGAGGTGAAAGAAAAAAAAAATACAATCTGTAATAAAGAAAGTTTAAAATATTAGTTTGTATTAATATACTCTCTAATCCTAATTGTTTATCACTAAGCACTAAGGGCCAAGATTTAAGTTGGCTTGTTTTGTATTTTCTAATGCACATCAGCTCTAAGCTCTAATAAATTGAGATAAACGGTTACAATTTGGGAGAATTATATTGCATAAAATGATTAGACATTTGAGTAGAAAGATTATATTGCATAAAATGATTAGACATCAGAATCGTTATATTGTATAAAATGATGATAAAAATCTATCCAAGAATCGACATTATAACGACTCTAATCTAGAAAGATTAGACATCGTTATATTGTCTAAAATGATGATAAAAAATCTATCTAAAAATTGGCATTATAACGACTCTAATCTAGAAAGATTAGACATCGTTATATTTTGCATAAAATGGTGATAAAAATCTATATAAAAATCGGCATTATAACGACTCTAATCTAAAAAGATTAAACATCGTTATATTGTCTAAAATAATGATAAAAATCTATCTAAAAATCGGCATTATAACGACTCTAATCTAGAAAGATTAGACATCGTTATATTGCATAAAATGATGATAAAAAGGAAAATAAAATGATTTTTTGGAAACAAACATGTGTCTAACAATGAATGGAATACCTCTCTTTTCCTTACTATTCACAAAGAGCCCCAATTCGGCGAAACGCGTCGTAGGGGGTCCTTAATGAACATTTTAAGGAGAAGAGGAGCACTTCATTACAATGCTCGAGCAATAATGAGAACGAAAATGTGGGTTTATGGATATCTCTATATCTCATATCTCACAAGGAGCCCCAATTCAGCGAAACGCGTCTTAGGGGGTCCTTAATGAGCATTAGAGCAAACAGGGGGGAGAATTTTAACGACTTGGCCCATACATCATTTTTTTTTTTAAAAGGAAATAAAAAAAAAAGGGTTCTAAAAAAAAGACCTAAGGGTTCCTACCCCTCTTTCTTCCATTTGAAGCCCCCTAATCGGCGAAACGCGTCATAGGAGGGTCCAAACTACTTGAAAAAAAGGGGGGATAGGTCTTAAAGATTACCTAAGGCTCACATCATAAAAAAATAAAAAAAGAGAGGGTAAAGAAGAGAAGTAGTACAAAGGAAATGAGATGAGGTAGGGTGTTGGCCTACCTATATGGGTTGGAGACCCACTTGAAATTAAATCTTCAAGCTTTTCCCAAATGCTCCAAGCTCTTCTTCTTTCTCCTCTCCAAGGCTTTCTTCTTCTAACTCTCTTGGGACTTAGGGAATTTTGGGGCAAAGGGACAAGGATAAAAAAAAAAAAAAAAAAAATTTCAAGACTTAAAATGCCTTGCAAAGCATGGCTTTCTTAGTCTCTTTTTTGCAGAGTTTTGGCTAGCAAGAGTGGTGTCAAATGGGGTAGAGGGGTGAGGTATTTATAGGGGAGAGGTTGAGGGGAAAAACTCATCCATTTCCAATGTGGGACTAAACACTTTTAGGGACATAAAAGTCATTTTTTTTAATTGTTTGGACGAAATCTCTGGGAAGTCAAAAATATTGAGGGTATTTTGGTCCAAAATGAGTTAATATACCATAAGAGTTGATGGACAAAAAAATTGAGTATTAGTCTGGTCGTTTTTATAAAAAACGACAGGGTTATTTTAGCCTAAAATGGTCCAGTCGTTTTTGGTAAAAACGACAAAAAAAACCCCTTTTGTAACAGAAAAGATTCCCTCGCACATGGGTTGTTACGGGTCAAGCTCGGGTCGTTTTTGATATAAACGACAAATGAAATAAAAGCATAAAAAATTGTGTCGTTTTTAACAAAAACGACTTTGATTTTATAGCAAAACAAAAAGGGTCGTTTATGTAATAAATGACCATGCTTTTTAAACTACAAAAGCTTGGTCATTTTTGACATAAACGACCAAAGCAAAATCCCATTTTTTTCTCTTTTCTTTCTTTCTTTTTGACTTTTACCTTTTTGCTTTTTTTTGCCTTTTGCCTTTTTGGGGGTCCCACATGAAATGAGGTGAGGGTAGGCTATGGGGTATGCTAAGGTGTGACAAGAGTGCTTGGGAAAGCCTTGGAGAAGTGGAGTTAAAGAAGAAGAAAAACTCCTGGGTAAAACAGGGTGTCTACAGAGTTAAAAAAAAATTAACCCGAATTAATGGGAGTTGAATGATCGGCAATGTGAGAGCGAGGAGGAACAATCCAACAATCCTCCACTAGTCAAGCCCTTTTGGAGTAATTGAGTGAGTTTACCCTTATGACACATTAACGGTAATCTTAAGTCTCACTATGTGTGTTTAAGTGTTCATGTTGCCATCATGAGTCCATTTTGAAGGAAGAAAATGAAAAATGTGTCTCTATCCAATATTCTCAATAAGAGAATGCTACAAGCATGCATAACAAAGTCTATCAAACAAAGAGTGACTTCAACAAATGAGTCGGGCTTCACCCATTCGGTGAGAGTTTTTTGGAAGCATACAAATGGAGCTAGGCTCCTAAATTCATATTTGTAAGGGTTCTCAGAAAACAAAATTGCTACCAAACACATTGTATCACAACCCACTAAAGATCGGCACTACACAACACTTGATGTTTCCAACACCTCAATTAAATTTAGTTATTTGTTTTTGCAAGTTTTGATGGACGAACCAACAACATGAGGAGTGCTAGCCCGAGAAGCATATTGTGAGAGGACGCATTGAAAGGATTTGCAGGATCACCACACCTTTTACCTTGGTGAGTATTTCTATTTATAATGTATTGTTCTTTTGTACAATCTGTACAATCTAATTACACAGCTATAGGATCTACAATAAAGGGAAATAGGATCTACAGTAAAAAGAAATAATTAAAACAGATTTGTGTGTCATCTCCTACAATCAAGGAGGATCCCGTGGGTCAATAGAGAAGGATTTACAGGATTTCTCAATAAGCATAGTCACTTCCTCGGCTAATGAGGGGATTATTGCTCTTTTTGTTATGTGAAAACGATAAATAAGAGCCGCGGAGCCCAAGAACATAATGCTCTTTCTCATTCTTTCGGAGTGATAACCCGAGACGCATATTGTGCGAATATTCACTTCCTTGGCCGACCAGGGGATTATTGCTCTTTTGTTATTTGAAAACAATGAAAAAAAAAAAAAGGCGGTGGAGTCCAAGAACATAATATTCTTTCTCATTCTTTCTTAATTATTTGGTGTGGGCAACATGAAACATATTGTGAAATTCTGGTCTATCGAAAACCGTATCTTTCAGTTAAAGCATGTGTTTACCCCTTTTTTCACAAAGTATCTAATCCCAACGTGCCATGTAGTTCAGTGCACACCAACCAAAGGCGTTGGTTGTGTGCACTGTGGACCAACTTGGTAGGCTGCAATGGTGAATGTGGCACCTTCGGAATGGTGCTGGTGATCTCCTCAGCACCAATCGGATAAGATCCAAGTCTGTTTTTTTTGTCCTTTCATATCCTCAGTTTTTATTTTGGGAAAATTTGCTTGAAAACACTCGATAGTACGAGCAAGGCCGCACGTTTGAAAATCAAACAGCCACGATGGGCATTTTCTTTTGAGATCAATTCAAAGTCAACTGTGATTGAATTCAATCACCTATGTGGCTCAACTTGGTTGGAGGAGATCAAAATAACGGGAAAATTCAAATTCAAATTTTTGGATCTCCTCCAACTATGTTGAGCCACATAGGTGATTGAATTCAATTGCAATAGGCAAACTCTTTTCTTTTAATGGTAGACCCCACTTAAGTGTTTGACCCTTTGGATTTTTGATCTTGTGGCCTTTACACTCAATAGTAGTAGGTACTGTCGACAGTTTTAAATCACTTCCTTCCTTTGATTTTTTTATTTTTTTATTTTGTCACACCTTACAACTCACTAGTGCCACCGTAGGTTTGTTCAAAGGAACCAAATCCTCTTAAGTAATAACCGGATTATGGGGAATCTGGTTATGCCCCTTTGGTCGCCATGAGTCCCTTTGACACTTCTTAACTGTGGTTAAGATTCATTCATCCTTAGGGTTCACCCAATTATTCTTGATTTTTAGAAAAACATACAAAATCTTTTTAACCTATGAGTTAGTGAATTTTAACCAAAGTTTTAAAAAAAAATTCCTATATTTTTTCTAGAAACCAAGGATAGGTGGGTGAACTCTAGGGATAGATGAATCTTAATCACAATTAAGGGGTGTCAAAAGAGACACATGACAACCTCAAGGGCGTAATCAGACTCCAACTGTAGTTAAGATTCACCCACTGTGGTTAAGATTCACTAACTCTTAGGGTTAATTTTTGTTTCATATTTTTTCTAAAACTAAGGATAAATGGGTGAACCCTAGGTGTGGGTGAATATTAATCACAGTTAAGGAATGTTAAAAGGGACACATGGTGACCTCAGTGGTGTATTCGAACTCCTCGCTCTCTTGGTAAAATGCTTTAAAAGAAGAACGTCTCCCCAAGGCCCCGCCCACCCCCTTTCTTTACTGTGCCCAAAATGTCTCTAAAGCTTTTTGATTTTCAAAATGTCCATACATCATATTTCTATAACCAACGTGTCCCCCCCAAATTTTTTCATCCAAAATGTCCCTTAAGTTTCTACACCCAAAATATTTCTTAATTTTTTTTTCAAAATGCCCTCCCTAGGGTTCCTCTTCCCAGTCTCTTCCTCCTTCCCCCCCCCCCCCCCCCCCCCCCCCCCCCCCCCCCCCCGCCACAGTATATATAATGAGGATGGACATGTTCAAGACATTGATTGAAGTTTTATTAACTCTAAAACTACAATTTCCTTAATTCAAATGTTGGTTGAATTTTTGTTAATTTCAAAATTTCTCTTACATATAAAGGTTGAATTTTAGTTAATTCCAAGATAGCCCTTACACATAATCTAATGAGGTTGGGCGTGTTAAAAACGTTGATTGAAATTTTATTAATTCCAAAACTACCATTTTTTTGGTTCAAAGGTTGATTGAATTTTAGTTAATTTCAAAACTACCCTTACACATATGAGTTCAAAACATTGACTAAATTTTACTTAATTTCAAAACTACCATTTACATTTAGCTTTTATTAATTAGAGGACTTTTTCACAAAAAATATAGGGGACTTAAAAAGTTGATTGAAATTTAATATAATCCTAAAACCACCCTTGATAAATATATAAAACAATATTTTCATAATCGGAACAACTGTCGAACTAGTCGGGTTTGAAAAATATTATTAAAAATATATTTTTTATTTTATTAGCCAGAATGTTCCTGAAGTTTTTTTATTCTCAAAATGCCCTTAAGTAAGGTTTCTATACCTAAAATACCCTTAAATTTTTTCTTGTAGTCAAAATGTCTTGAAAACTTGTTAGTTCCTAAAATGTCCTAAGTCAACTTTTTATACCGAAAATGCCCATCACAAATTGTTTAATCCAAAATTCTCATCAAGTTTGCCCATATTTCATTTTCTTTATTTATAAAATATTTATCAAGTTTTTCTATGCCTAAAATGCCCTCAAAGCTTTTGGGCTCTCAAAATGTCCATACGTCTTGTTTCTATATCTAATGTGTCCCTCACAATTTTTTTATCCTAAAATGTCCCTCAAGTTTTATACTTAAAATATTTTTTAATATGGATTGAATCTTTACTAATATAATAAGGATGAGCATGTTCAAAACGTTGATTGGAGTTTTATTAATTCCAAAACTACCATTTTCTTAGTTCAAAGGTTAATAACTTTTAGTTAATTCCAAAACTAACCATATACATATGGGTTAAATTTTAGTTAATTTCAAAGCTACCCCTACACATGGATTTAAAATGTTAATTGGAGTTTTATTAATTCAAAAACTACATTTTCATTGGTTCAAAGGTCGATTGAATTTTAGTTAATTCTAAAATTGCCCTTACACATATGGATTAAATTTTAATTAATTCTAAAACTACCCCTACACATATGGGTTGAACTTTAGTTAATCTCAAAACTGCCCTTATATATGGGTTTAAAACGTTGGCTAAATTTCACTTAATTCCAAAACTATCATTTACTTTGAGTTTATATTAATATAGAGACCTTTTTTCACAAAAAAAAATATAGGGAACTTAAAAACTTGATTAAAATTTAATAAAATCTTAAAATTGTCCTTTATTAAATTAATAAAACAATATTTTCATAACCGGACCGATCGTCGAACTGGCTAGGTGACCAATTCCCAGTTCGACTGGTCCAGTTGGATCATGTCCTTTACTATATATATATTATTATTTTATTTTTACTTTTTTTCTAACCAGAATGTCCCGAAAGTTTTTTTTATTCTCAAAATGCTCTTAAGTTAGGTTTCTATACCTAAAATGTTCTCAAAATTTTCATAGTCAAAATGTCTTGAATATGTTTTAGTTTCAAAAATGTCCCTAAGTCAAATTTCTATATCCAAAATGCCCCTTACAAGTTTTCTCATATTTCATTTTCTTTATATCTATAATATCCCTCAATTTTTTCTATACACAAAAAGCACTCAATTTTCTATACCCAAAATACCCTAAAGCCTTTGAGTTTTCAAAATGTCACTGTGTCATGTTTCTATACTCAATGTATTCCTTACAATTTTTTTACATAATATGTTTCTCAAGTTTCTATACCTAAAATATTCTTTAATTTTGTTTTTTCAAAATGCCCCTTTCTAGGGTCCCTCTTTCCTGTCTCTCTCCTTCCCCTCTCTCACGTGCATTGCAAGTATGGCTCACTAGTCAAAATAAAGTAGAAAGGTTACGCCTCGCTAAATTCAATAACTAAGATTGAAAGAACCCTAAGATTTCACTTTTGATGTTTGGAAACATAGATCCAAACACTAACAAAAAGACTCAAATAAAAGTAGGTTAGGACTATCATAAAAGAGGCAAATGTCGGTCCTCATTAGTCCACACCCCACATTTTGTAATACTCACCAACTGTGGTTAAGATAACTCACCCTAAGGTTATGTAATCCAACCTTGGTTTAAAAAAACTTTAATTTAGTAAAAATTATTTAGGGGTTTTTTTTTTTTTTACTAAATTAATTTTGTCCCGGTGGTAGTGTATCTCCCATTGGGGAGTGGAGACTCGTGTTCAAGTCTTTGGCGTGGCTGTTGACGCCCACCATGAGTGCTAACCCTGCTGATCCCCTAACCCCTGACATAGTTAGATAAATGATTAGAACATACCAAAAAAAATAAAATTAATTAGGGTTAAAGGGATGTTAGTGGACCGCGTGGTCAGCTAATCACTGCTCATAAAATAACCAAGAAAGAGTCGCTCAAAATGATCTCTCAATTATTAAACCAAAAGTAAAGAGATGAGTACCAAAATTCTACCAATAAAATCGACATGAAGGGGTGAAATGAAGAGAGAACATGAGACAACTAACATAGGAAAGATTAGGGGCCTAAAGTATCCTCTCTCACTTTTTTTCTTTTTTACAACAAAGAGGTATCCAACCTTTGGCCAGAATGTTCCTCTCCGGCCCCATTTCAAACACCCACACCATGATGGAGCAGATAGAAGGAAAACCGAGATCTCTGCTTAATGAGGCGTGGTGTTCGATCAACTGACCCAGTAGGTAGGTGTCATCCTCCCTAACTTAGTAACTTAATAATAAGAAAGGGTAAAAGATAAAGGAGAAGATGAGCTAGAAATGAGTGTGAAGATTCATGGAAACCACATCTAATCTCCTTTATTTATTTTTATCTAAAGAGAAATGCTTTTAAAAACATGTCGGTAATAGATCTTCTTCTATCCACTCAGAATTATGCCTATTTTGAAGATGTTTTGAAGATGTCGGCAATGGATCTTCTTCTTCCATCCGATTGCCTCCGCTAAGAATTTTGCCTATTTTTGAAGATGTCGGTAACTATTATAGTTAGGGGCGGAGCCACATGGGGCCTAAGGGGGCTAAACCCCTTGCCTCCGGCCCCCCACTAAGAATTATGCCTATTTTGAAGATGTCGGTAACTATTATAGTTAGGGCCTAGAGTTGACAACGACCTGAGCCAGCTCGGCTTGGCTCGGCTCAACTCGAAATAAACCGAGCTTGAGCTTTTACTTTGGGTTCGTTGAGCCGAGCCAAGCCAAGCCTTAAAAGTGAGCTCGAAAAATAAATGAGTCGAGCCTAAACAATAGGTGGCTCAGCTCGGTTCGATTAAATTTATACTAATACCCTTTAAAAGTTAAATTTATATTATATATTTAGTTATGCATTAACATAATTATTTATGTTTAAGTTTTAACTCAAGCTTTCACGTGAGTTACATGACATCCCAAAGAAAAAAATGTCGTTTTAATTTTTTTAATTAAATTTAGTGTTCATCAATGTATTTAAAAAAAAAAAAAAATTATCGAGCCGATCCGAGCCGAGCTCAAGCTCAACGATTTGTGGACGAGCCGAGCTGAGCGTGAGCCTCTGTAAAATTCCAACGAGCTGAGCCAAGCCTGAGCATCTGTAAAATTCCAACAAGTCGAGCCCGAGCCCGAGCAGTGCCCAGCTCGGCTCATTGACACCCCTAGTTAGGGGCCCAGGGGGCTAAGCTCTCGGGCGACTTTTGGGATTTTTTTTTCCAATGATAGCAAGGAGCTAGTTTAGGGAGCAGGGGGGCTCTGCCCTTGAACTTTTGAAAAAAGAAAAACTAAATTTGTACTATATTATTTAATTTTAAAGGGCATAAAGATGGTCAAGGGATAGTTGCCCCTCTAAACTTTTGGAAGAAAAAAAAATCAGTTTTATACTATATTATTTAATTTAAGAGAGCATAAGTGCATAACTAGGGGGGATGAAGCATATGCCCCCTAACATAAAAAAATGTACCCATGATTTTGACTTCTCCACACACTATATGACACATGGCGATAAGGTGTTGAGATCAAGGGGGAGAGATATCAAGTGAGGAGAAGTCAAAATCATGGGGAGAAAATGAAATGACTTCTCCCTTTTTAACGTCACATGTCCCCTATTCTATGGTTGTCCGAGAGGGTTTTTCTGGCTTCGCCAGAGACAATCCGAGGCCTTCTTCGGCCCACCACTATTAAATTTGACCCAAGAAAGAGGAGGAGACCGGGACTTTCAGCTGAAAAAAAAGAGGATAGCCTAACTTGTCTGCTTACTAAGAGTAAAAAGGTATTATGGGACCCCTTAGAGAAGTCTAAAATTCCTAACTTTCTAGATACTCCCGAAGAAGTATTTTTCTTCCGTGGGAAGTCTAACCAAACGCACGCAACAATGTTGAGCAGCCCACTTTTTACCTTTCTTGCTAAAGGCCTCCCTACCCACGAGGCCCACCAATCACCAAAACAACTTAGACTAATCCTCGGCTGACCGAATTTAATGTGTTCAACCAAGTGCACGGAACATGCGGACATTCAAGAAGCATGGGCTTGACTGACTCCTCATCACAGCCCCATTAGAAAGACCTAACAAATGAGCACTTCCAGTACATTATATGGTTGCTTGAAAATTAAAGTATATGCCCATGATGTAATAAAGTATCCTAATTCTAGAAAGTCTTCATATATTTTTCTTGTCCTGAACAGGTAATTAGGTACGCATGGATCTGTTAAACACGCATGACGCGCGCAACACTAAATATTCTAATGTATTTTCATCCTTTGTCAATTAGGATATCTTTGTTTTTTCTTAATTTTTAAATTCTGTATTTTGGATTGAGATCCACTACAAGCTCTTCATTCCTTTCCTTTAAAAAAAAATGCTATCCATACTCTCTTTCGATAATAATACCTAGTTTTTTTGTTTCGAACGAACACAAGATCATTTGTTTTATCATTAAACAAATTTTAGGAATTTTCATAAAAATATTTTTTAATGATTTGTTATTAAATCATATTACTCCTATATTACATAATATTAAAAACAAAATTATATTATGTAATCTGTTTTAATAATTAAATTACTTAAGAATTTTATTCTAATTAAATTACATAGAATTTAATAAGTATGAATCACACCATTAAAGAATAATTGGTAGATCCTATTATTGAATATTGTAAATCTTAAAACTATGACATATTTTAAATTAATGATTATAATTTTTTTATTCTCATCAAACTACTTAAAATTGAATTAAAAACGATCTTATCCACCATGAGAACATGTTGATACATTCCATTACTAATCTTAAATTTCTACTCAACTGTAATTATTTTAATATAAAATTAATTAAATATTACTTAAGTGATATTTTTTTTAAATCTCTATTAATTGAGCTGTAAATAATAATACTTTTAAATTTAATCTAATTATATGTTTATTAATGCAAAATTAAAACTTTGCTCATGAACCTTTGCTTATTTATCAAAATGGTGATATAATAAAAA
Organism: Tetracentron sinense; assembly: GCA_015143295.1. Lineage (NCBI taxonomy): Eukaryota > Viridiplantae > Streptophyta > Magnoliopsida > Trochodendrales > Trochodendraceae > Tetracentron > Tetracentron sinense. The sequence continues at coordinate 28,391,238 of CM026567.1, read as the reverse complement.
AGAAAGGGGAATGTTTAAGTTACCCCGCATTTGACTATGTAATCAAATGTGTGTTCCTCATTGGTCAAGGCTCCTCTTTTTAACATACATTAACTGTGGTTAAGATTCACTCACTCATAGGGTTAAGCAATTTAACCTTATTTTTTAAAATATAAAAAACATTCGACTACATAGTCAAATGCGTGATGAGCTAATTCCGTATTCAATCCCCCTTTTTTTAAAAATTCGGTAGCAGCGATCCTTTTAGGATCGAATCATAGCCAATTGCGATTGAACTCGGAAAGAGTTTAATTGCATCCACAAGTTAGCACGTGTCCCTGTTAACTAATATTAATTGTGGTTAAGATTCACTAAGCCTTAGGGTTCAACATTCTAACCTTGGCTTTAGAAAAAAAATAGTTCTAAAGCTTAAAAATTATTAGCTAGACTTAAAAATAATTTTTTAAAAAAAAATAAATGTTAGATTATCATGTTAATGAATCTTAATCACAATTAATAAGAGTTAAAAGAGATACGTGTTAGACATGTGGATGTGATTGAAATCCGTGAGTTCAATCGCAATGGCCTCTGATTCGATGTCCATCCCTTTTAATAGGGCCATTCAATTGACTTTCTTTTATCTCTTTATAAATCTTTTTATGTTTCCCTTACCTTTTTGGACTTTTCGAAGGCGTTTTGAAATCGTTAATATCCTTTTACAGATGTCACGTGGGTGGCGCACTGAACACCACGTTCGTTCTACAACTGCCAGCTCAGGAAAGCAGGTAGCCTGCTCCCTCTGACTTCTCCTTCTATAATTTTTTTTTTTGAGCCAAATCATCTCCGTCAAATCCGGTTATCACCCTAGAGGTCATCACGTGTCTCCTTTGACACTCCTTAACCGTGGGGAAAGTCTACCCACCCCTAGGGTTGAGCCACTTATTTTTGGTTTTTTTTTTTTAATATTAATTATTATTTTTAATTAAAAAACTGTTTTTAAAGTTTCTTTAATATTAAAAACTGTTTTTTAATTAAAAAAAAGAATTATTATTTTTGAAAAAATCAAAAATAGTTGGATAAACCCTAGGGGTGGATGAACCTTACCCATGGTTAAGGGGTGTCAAAGGAGACATGTCGTGACCTGTAGGCATGATAACCGGATTTGCCAAATCCGGTTATCATTGTAGAGTTTTTTATATTATTTGTCACAGAACTTACCAAATTCAACCATTTATTTATATTTGAGTCCCTCCTGTCCGGCATAAGGCTATGAGCCAAGGGAACGCCCCTGGCTTTAAAAGGGAAATGGAAAATGGATCCTGCGTCCTCTTCCAAACGTAAAAAGATTAGCTCGAACGGGTATCCACAAAACATTGGGCAGCTGGCGATTAATCTAGGGGATAAAGTCATTTCATTTTCTCCCATGATTTTGATTTCTCCCCATTTGATATCTTTCCCCTTTAAAATGCCACCTGCCTAATGGTTTGTGGATGCCGGAGCGTCCAGCTCGGCAGCCACCCGAACTAATCTTTTTCCCTTCCAAACGGACCACCTACTTGTAAATTAACACAAGCAGTGAAAATGTTATTTTATTTTTAACTATTCTCTTTCTCTTTAAATTTGATTAGCTTGGAAGAAGACTTTGGGGAGCTTTTCAAAACTCATTTTAAAATGACCCCTATTTAAAAAATATATATTTTTAAAACTAACAAACTAAGAGCATCTCCGATGGTGAATGCGGCCAATTCTAAATTTAGCACAGCTACAATGTTAAAATATCATATTTGACACAGGCTGTTTCAATGATCTATGCCAAATTGACTGTGCAAATTCTATGTTTTTCACAATCGCAACCCCTAAGATCGTCACATGTCTCTTTTGACACCCCTTAACTATGGTTAAGATTCACACACCTCTAGATTCCCATCCCTAAAAATATGTTCTAAATATTTGATGAAATTGTGTGAGTTTACCCACACAACGTGTCAACAACAATAAGAGACATTCAGGAAAAAGCTACAGGAATGCAATGCAGATAACTTATAATACTAGAGAATAATATGTAGCGTGAATTATGTACTTTTAATCTGCATTGTCTTGTTATAATTATATATGTACTACTAACATTGGAATTAATAGGGATTCTTGTCCTTACTTCGTATTTAATGATGTTGCTTTCATAATTAATTTATTCACATTTTTGCATATAATTATATTGTATTGGAAACAACATCGTGATAGGAAATTATTCTAAATATTTGTGCATGTGATATGGGTTTTATGAAAATATATGTCGTTAGAGAAAAAGATGAGATTTTATAATAAATAGTTGTTTTCAAACACTTGTTTTCTTTGTTATGCTATTTTTATATTTGTAATTATTATTTCAAAGTAAAATTTTATAATAAACAATTTTGCTTATGTACAACAACAATAATTATTTACACAATCATTTTTCTATAGAGAATCAATTTTGTCCCTAGCTTGAATAAAATAGAATTATTTTCAACAACTTTAGACAACTGATTTTTGTATAATCAACTTTTATCAAGATTGATTCTAGCCAAGAGAATTCAAACAAAATGACGCTTGACATTTAAAATCCTATTTGGATCACCATCTATAAGTAATTAAAGAAACAAGTCTCATTTTACTTGGGTGATCTAGCTACCATATTGATATACGCATTCTGTCAAGAGAATTTGCTCTCTCTCCTTGATCACTAACCCAAGTGTCTGACTGATAGGGCTATCAAAGGATAGGGTCGGGATAGGGGTCAGCCCTACCACGCCTTTACTTATAAGGGCAAGACCCTAACCCATTTAAGGAGCGAAACCCCAATCTCTATAATTTGATTAGGGGGTGATAAGAGAGGTAAATGCTCAGTCTCAATAGTTCTCAGGGGCCCACAGCTAGACACCACAACAGAGCTGGGCAACCCTTTGAAGATCTCCCTCTTGCCCAAGCAGCATGTCGGGTAGACCATTTAGAGATTGAGCTTGGATTGACTAGGCTCTAACCCTACCCTCAAGGTCGGGGCAGGGCCACATGCTAGGAAAGAAAAACAAGAATTTTTTCGTATTCAAGATGACAAGTTTTTTTTTTTCTTACATCAACTGTTATCCCAACAAATTATTCAATTGAAATTATTTAAAATAAAATAAATATCAAAGTAAAGTTAAATAATTATAATAAAAAAGTTAGATAAAACAAAACCTATTTTGGCAACAAACTAAGACTGTAATCAAAGTGTTAGGGATAATTACCATGTTAGGGAATCAGCCAATTAGGGACTTAAGGTTAGACTTTTAAGGGATTAGGATTACGATTTGAGAAATAGACAACGGAAGTGCATTCGGCTACCTAGCCAAATGCGGCATTTCATTCGTCCATGTCCTTCTTTTAACACCCACTAACTGTTGTTAAGATTCACTCACCCTAGGGTTCATCTATCTAACCTTGATTTTTTTATAAAAACAATAATATAACAAATATTAACCTTAAATTAGTTAAGCTTAACCACAATTAAAAAGAGTGTTAAAAGGGACACATGGATCAACTTTCAACTATCTAGCTGGATTTGCGGTCCACTAATCACCACTCTTAAGATTTTAAGGGATTGAAGTTAAGGTAGGGCTGTCAAAGAACAGGATCATCTTTAACCCTGCTCTTATTTATTAGAGCAAGACCTATCAAAGGCCTGGATTAACTAAGCCTTAATTCTGCCCTCAAAGCAGGCCGATCATGTTACTCTTATTAAAGGTATTTTTAATAGACCTATTAATCGAGCAATGATTAGCTGCAAGAGGAATGTAAAAGAATGATGGCAAAAGTAGCAAAACTTTATCCTTAACTTATATTTTGGATGCCACATCAACATTTCTAAAAGGGCAAAAGATTACCTCTGCTGACTGCCGGAGCTAAGCGCTCGGGCATCCACAAACCATTAAACACCTGACGTTTTTAAAGGGGAAAGAAATCAAATGGGGAGAAGTCAAAATCAAGGGGAGACAATGAAATGACTTCTCACCTAAAATCTCTCCAACTGCCCAATGGTTTGTTGATGCCCGAGCGCTTAGCTCGGGCAGCCACCAGAGGTAACCTTTTGCCGTCGAAAAGAAGTCTTAGAATAAAAATCTAGGGCAGCCCCTCTGATGAGTACACCTATCTCAACGAAATGAGGAGCTTAAAAAAGTCGGCTAAAGAAGTATAAATTTTGGGGTTTAACATTGATGTGAGAACACTATTAGTGATTTATGATTAGGATTATGGTTCGAGTTTAAGTCTCTAGGATTAAGGTTAGAGTTTTCAACTCTAAGATTAGGGTTAGGTTCATGTTCCTCCCAATAGGATTTTAGAAATAATAGAGTGGCAGGTGTGATTGCATTGTATGTACCATAATGACAAGCAATAGGATTTTAGAAATAATAGAGTGGCAGGTGTGATTGCATTGTATGTACCATAATGACAAGCAAACAAAGCATATAGCGACATACACCGGTCGGAAGTTGTTTTTTCTGTTTTTGCTTCAGGGTCGGAAGTTGTTTGTTGGCACCACATAAATGTCTCCTTAGGTCAAGAATCCCGGTCACAACCTACCCTACCGACTTTTTAATTTAATACCTTGGCGAACGTGATGATCACAATTAGAGATAATATTTGGGTTAAAAATTAATTTAATAATAATTGACATTACGACCAGTATACACCCCGCCTCTTGCATGAGTGGTAGGAGTGTGGCCTTCCATGGAGGAGGTCTAGGGATCTAATGCACCCGGGTATGAGTTGCAAGAGCTCCATTGCCTAAGCTAACTTCTGACTGTCTGACTCTACTAATGTAGGGGAATGATATCTCAAAAAAAAAAAAAAAACATTACTACCAGTTACCATTTAATCTTCAATTTGGTAGTAATACATTATGACCAGCATATACTGTAGGAGTAGGACAAAAAAGAGTACTTGCGTATCATTTAGCCATAATCTATATTTATATATAATAGTAAAATTGCATGTGTCCTGCACGTTTAAGTTTTTCATTATTAAAATATAATTTTAAAAAATATATAATTTTTAATATATTTTTATTAGATGTCACGTTATTCTTTTTATATTAAATAATTTTTTAAAATATAATATTATATTTTATATAAATATAATTAAGTAATTAAATTTAATATTTCTTATACTAATTGAAATTTGATATTAGAGAAGATTATTTACTTATCCCATTTGTAAATGTATTAGAAGCAAGGAATTATGAGTAATAATCTTTTATTAATAAAGGGTGAGGTTACTCGCACCCCACTAATTGATAACTACACCCCACAAGTTAATTTTTTTTTTGATCAAACACTCAACATAATGATAGAAATAACCCTATGTTCATCTTCTTCCCTTTTACTGTCTTTGACAAAAGACTCATAACATCCCTCGTGCAATCCTTCTCTTTCTTCTTTGATTGGTTCCTCAAATAGACGGTGAAGACGAAGGTATAGGAGCCTACTAATCAATTCCAATAATCAATTTGTTGGAAATCTGATTTTCATATTCTTATTTTCCTTAATAATTTGAAACCTTAACTCCAAAAGGAGTTGCCCAATAAATTGAAACTCTTATTCCATTGCCGAACCTGAGTTCCCTTTTGAAGTTCATCTCTATGGAATAATAAACCAATAGACTCAAACCTACATACCTTTAAAAATCAAATCAAAGTCTTACGCATCCATCACGAAATCATATATCAATAATGAATGTGGCTCATGCTTCCTGCAAAATCCTAGTTGACATCGATGAAGTTGGTCTTAATTAGGAAGAAAAAAAATAAGGAAGAAGAGAATATATTTCAAGGGTTAGAGAAAGGGATCCCAGAGTCATTGCTGCATAAAGAGGGTACCTAAGTTTTGGTAGGAGAAGTTAGAAAGAGGAAGAAGGTAGGGACAATTTTGACTTTTTTTTTTTGTTTTCTTACAATTTTAGGAATTTCTTTTAATTATGGGGTGTAGTTAACAAATCGTGGGGTGCGGTTAACACCACCCTTAATAAAAAATAACAATATTAGAATTAAATATTTTGATATTATAATTATTTACCATGGTTATCATGGTTGTCTTCCCTAAAATATGGTAGAGTACGAATCCAACTCTCCTTTTCAAGAGATTCTCTTCCTATAAAAATATAATTCTTCCCTAAAATATGATAGAGTCCTAAACCAACTCTCTTTTAAGATTCTTCCTTATATGGTAGAGTCCTAAACCAATTTCTTTTTAATAATGGATCCCACATAAGATTAAACAGTGACTTAATTAAAGTTTAGTTATATTATAAGTTATAAATTAAATAAATAAAATTAAATTGTATTTACGTCCAAGTAAAGTTTTGCATATTCCTTATACTTTTATTTGTTGAGATAGATATATATAAAATAGAGGAGTGATTAGCGGACCGTGGGTCCGTTTTCTATCTTACCCCGTGTCTTCGTGCCCTTTTAATACATTTTTAACCGTGGTTAAACTTTAAATAAATTAAACTTAAACCTTTTGTTTTAGAAAAATCAAAGTTGGATTGTTTAATCTTAAGGGTGAGTGAATCTTAAACACAGTTGATGAGTAAAAAATTGAGCGTGGACCGCGAATACGATAAGCATTTTCCAATAAAATAACTACTACTGAGCCTTTCTTAAGTAGGGGTGTAGGACCCGTCGCGCTTCCTTGTGTACAACGTGGGTACCATATTTTTGGCACGAAAGTGCTATCAATTGTCGCCTAAAAACTTTTGGGATGGGATTTGTTTTCCTTGCCCGACAAGAACCGTACAACGGCCTTTTAACTTAATTTTAATTTGGAGTCAAATCTTCTACGGTTATAACCGGATTGGCAAATCCGATTATCACCCCTAGAGGTTGCCACGTGTCTCTTTTGACACCCCTTTACCGTAGGTAAGGTTCACCCATCTTTAGGGTTCATCCACTCATATATATATATTTTAAAAAAAAAAATTAAAAAACTGTTTTTAGAGTTTTTTTAATATTAAAAACAGTTTTTAAATTTTAAAACAAGAATTAATATTTATAAAAAAAAAAAAACCAAAAATGGGTGGGTAAACCCTATGGATGGGTGAACCTTACCCATGGTTAAGGGGTGTCAAAGGAGACATGTGGCGACCTCTAGGGGTGACAACTGGATTTGCTAAATCCGGTGATAACCGGAGATGAATTGGCTCCTTTTAATTTTGGTTAAAAAGTTTAATTCTTAGCATTAACTTTTTTTTCTTATAAAAATCGAAGGGTAAATCATAGATGGAATGGGGTTGATTTGGGACATGTGATAAAAAGGGGGGAAAATATCAAATAGAGAGAAGTCAAAAAACCAGGGGGAAAATGAAATAATTTCTCCCTTTTTTATCGCCACATGCCGGACTAAAACCATCACCGGATGGTTTTGGTCTGGCCATCGCGAGATCAAATCCCATCCCATCATTGATGGGTGATCTTAGGGGTGAGTTAATCTTGAGTCTCACTAACTCCGGTTTTCTGTCGGAGTGAAATAGAGAAAAGGAGGTCCGAGATGCGCTCATCGTGGCAACCGAGGAGGTGATTATTTTCCGTGGCTAAAAGCCAACATTAAAACTGGGTTAAACGGTGAACATTTATCGACCATACAAAAGTCCCGGAAATGAATCCTGGTCACCGGGGCCATCCATACAAGAATTGTCACACGGCAACTGCTCAACAACCTCTTAGCATGCATCTCATACATTTTGTGGGTTAGTGTGTACACACATCCTTAGATCACCTGCCCAACTGAACATGCATGATGTAAACTCAACTATTAATTGTGGTTAAGTTTACTCACCCCTAAGGTTAAAAACCTAACCTTAGTTTTTGGAAAAAATTAACCTTAGTTATAATGATTCATTTGGTTAATTTTTTTAAAGATATTTTTCTAAGAACAAAGGTTAAATCATGTAATAAATTTTAACCACAGTTAATGAAGGAGTGCCAGAGAGCACACGGCGAACTAGGAAACATGCTATAACATCCTTGGTAAAACATCATTCCACGCGTCAGCTGCATTGGCTTGCCTCGCCTACACTGCACACGGACGCATCGCGGAGTCCTCGCGATGTAGGTAAAACACGGCAAAAACGCGGTATGAAAAGCGAAATAAACTTTTCAATGGAGACTGATTTGTTATTATTGACCAATGGTGGTAGAAATTAGAAAATAAATTTTGGCTCCAACCATCTCAAGAGTCTGTGATAGAGAGATATGGTGAGGAAAATAGAATATCCCGTTTTCTCGCTCTTCTTCGTCCTCCTTGTGCTCACCGGAGCCGGCCAAAGTCGAGTCATTACAGAAGAATATTCCTCCGATCCGGTTTCCGATGGAGTCCATTATCACCGGCAGGAGGGACATACATTTCTCCGATTGGTTTCATCGGAGACCTGTGAGCAGACGTACGGATTCTTGCCCTGCACTTCCACCGTCCTCGGAAACCTCTTTCTCATCCTTGTTTATGGATATTTGATGTTCCTTGCTGCTACGTATCTCTCTAATGGAAGTGAGCTTCTGCTTGAGATTCTCGGCCCTGGTATCATCGGCGGTCTCTTCCTTCCCATTCTCGGCGCTCTTCCTGATGCTATGCTCATCCTTGGTAACATCATCTCAATCCCTAAAAAGAATAAAATCTTTTTTATTATGCGTTGATTGATAGATCTGAATAGTTGAGTTTTGAAGGTGTTTTGAGGTAGTTGATTATTGGGTTGCGTGTTTCGTTTGTTTGATTGCGGTTATTTATAGATCATTGTTTTGGTTCGATTCCAAAGGATCGAAATTCGTTATGTTTTCAATTGTAAATAAATAATCAGTTCTTAGAAATTTCGATTATGTTACATTATTTTGGTTCACCAACTTCGGTTTTTTTGTACAGCAATCAGAGCTTGGCAATGCCTATAGGCGGAGCCAGGATCTCTTTAGGGGGCGTAGGCCCTGAATTTTTTTTTTTTTGAGGGCCAAGTTGATGGGCCATGTGTCTGTTTGTGTCCGTTTGTCTGTTTGTGTCAGTTTCTATAGAATATATTTTTTCTCAAAAGTTTAGGCGGGATATAGCCCCGTAGTAAAAAAAAGTTTCCAAAAATTTCAGGGGGGCTTCAGCCACCTGGCCCCATGTGGCTCCGCCCCTGCCTATATATTTCATTTCTCTAGCATAAAGCAGACTTTTTTGTTGTAATGTAGGCTTTTGGGCCGATAATATATATATTGTTTTTTCAACCAATTGCTCTGTTTATCCTGAATCAGTGTTCATACTTTTACTTTTCTCTTCCTTTTAATCGACAAAGCTTTCCTTGTTTCCGTTAATCTGTCAGTAGATAATGGGATCCATTCATTAAGGACAACTTGTTGTGCCATTCCATCAGTTCAGATTCATCAACAACATGCTGCCTGCAAAAGTCCTTGTATGGTCTTAAGCATGTGCCCCATGCTTGGTTCATCATGGTTTGCTCCATCACCTTGAGTGCCGGATTCAGACAAACTTGCAATTACAGTTAGATGTTCTTCGGCAGATCTGCTCAAGACATCACTATTTTACTGGTCTATTGCAAAATAATTTCTACTTTACATAATCTTACTGCAAATTTACAAATTTAATACAGTTCTAAAGTAATTGTAATGCTAAAAGCTTAAAATTAATCCTAATTTCAAAACTTAGAATCTTCCTCTTCTTCTCGAATAAGACCTCGATATGGGTTCAACAGAATTAAAAAAAAGACATCTATGTCCTAGAGTGACTCGGTCGAGTCTTTCAAGTCGAGTAACTCGGCCCGACTCAACTGAGTCACTCGAGTTACTCGGGCAAAAGGGAGCTATCGAGTTTTTTGGGCGAGTCGACCTGAAACTTTATCGAGTCGAGTTGGCCGAGTTTTGAATTGACTCGCCGAGTTTTTGAACTATGGTTTGCGGTACTATAGACCTATGAATCCTTGCTTTTCTCTCATCCCTCGATGTCCCAGTAGCAACACTTGACGGTTGAGTACTATCATTATGCCTCCTGACAACCATATGCTCTTTTATGGAGTTTTTGACATGATGTGAAATGTTCAGGCTGTCAATCACATCCCGATAACCCCTTGCTAGGTGCTCCTTTAGGCCAGTTACCTCATTACTCTTTTAACCATAGTGACAAAGTCGGGGTTAAGTTTGGAAAAATTTTGGGAAATATTCGGAAACAATTTAGGAAAAAAATAATCATTATAAAAAGATATCTAATAATTTGATTAGATAATATACAAAGTAAGCAGTTTACTTTGTCGAACTAAATGAATTATTATGAAATTCGTGAAAATTTTGGGAATAATTTGCAAAATCCACAAATAATTAGGCAAATCTAAAATTCGCGAATAATTCGGCATACTTAAAACTCAAGAATAATTTACAAATTTTTCAAAAATTCGAAAATTTTGTTCTACGCTTGTAACGTGGCATAGTGATTACGTAAAGATTAACCATGAACAAGAGCTCCGGTTGACAAGGTAACCGGAGAACCTAAAATATGCCTTATGGCAGGAGTAGTTTGGGAATTTCAAATGTAAAAGAAATGTATTTTTGTCAACAAAGTTCAAGGCATATTTTGGGTTTTTTGCTCCAGTTATCCCTTTAACCAGAACTCCTATTCATATTTAATTTCAATTACATGTAACATTTTTCTTGTTACTCAGGTATGGCACCCCATGTTGCCACTTGACGTCAGGTCTTCTCCATCCTGACAAGTACACACATATAACTGCAAAATGAAACAAGAACAGAGTTAACAGATTACATGCTAATATGCCTATGAATGATTGCTAGTAGCCTTTTATGCATCATAATATATTTTAATTAATCTGATTTGTAAATACGATATATCTTTAATCATTATAAAATATTTAAAGGTCATGCACTTTGCAAGATATGCAACATCTGATAAATTTGATTTAAAAAAACTAAATTTTAATCATAATTATTATTATATTAACAATCAAGGTTAATAAAGTTAAATAAATTTTGGAAAATAAATCAATTTTTTAATAATTACGTATTTAATGGTTTTGTATTAAATATTAAATTTAAGATTATCGATCTTAATATATAAGTATTATTCAAATATATACTATGATTTAAAAATATATTAATTAAAAAATATTAAAGGCACAAATTTTTTGGCTAATTGATAGATTGACTAGAAATACATACATACTAAAATGCACACATACATACATACATACTAAAATACATTAATATGGACAACCAATTACCATATTATAATATAAATATAAATCAATTTTTTTAGTTCACAAATATGAGAAAATAGGTGTAACGGTAGAAAAGTCAAAATTTTCCGGTCAATCGATGCCGAAAACATTGAACATACTATAATTTTACATTAAATGAACTAAAAGTTACCTTGTTTAAGTTAATTCGTCGAAGTTGAAACACAAAAGCTAGGATTCGGATGTGAGAAGAAGAGCTAAACTCTAAATCTGCTCTTCTACTTGTATTAATATGATACCAATTACAGAAACACTCTTATTAACAAAGGAATAAAAGGAGTCTTGTACAAGTGAGGACATAATTTAAATGCTCTCACACTACGATTTAACACTAATAACAATATTCTCAACACACCTTAAGTTGGTGTGAATATATCTTGCATGCCCAGCTTGTCTGTTATGATGTGAAATTGAGAACTTCCTACTCCCTTGGTCAAGATATCCACAAGTCGATCCACTGTCCTCACAAAGGGAGTACAGATTAGTCCCAGCCTAAGTTTCTCTTTGATGCTCAGGTGTTTGTTGACCTCAATGTGCTTGGTTCGGTTATGTTGAATAGGGTTATGGACGATGCTAATGGATGCCTTGTTGCCACAATACAACCTCATTAATCTCTGTGGAGAGAGGCCAAGCTCTCTCATTGGTCTAGCAACAACTACTTGCTTTTTTTCTTCCTCTAGGAGACAAGGTTGCCATCCACAAAGGTAAAGTACCCGGATATAGATCTTTTGTCAAACACCTACTTTGCCCAATCATAGTTACCACACGGGTTTTTGGTAACTATGTGCCTAATCAGCATCTATATATGCCTCAATACTCATGTGACCATGAGAGGCAAACAAGAGCCCCTTACCAGGAGAATACTTTAAGTACCTAAGAATTCTATAGATTATACGCAGCCTCCAAGTTAGAAGTCTTGGGTAGGGATGACAACGGGTCGGGTTAATTGGGTAACCCGCCCTGCCCCTATTGGGATGGGTTTGGGGAGCTCTTAAATGGGATAGAAGCGGGTTTGGGAATGAAGGGTTGAACTCGTCTCGAGTTCAGGCCGGGAATGGAATTAAGCTGCCTGCCCCGTTCCGTCCCGTCCCACCGCACCCCACCATAGTGAGAAAGTCGGGGTTCAGGAATAATTAGGCAGGGATCAAGTTCGGAAAATTCGGGAAAAATTCGGAAAATAAATAAAAGGTAAATTTATAATTATAAAAATATACGGAACAATTTGATTAAAATATATACAAAAAAAAGGTAATTTTTTTGAATAATTTGGGGATAATTCATAAAAAAAACACGGATAATTCGCAAAAAACGCGAATAATTCCGAAAAACGCGGTTTTTTTAAAAATTCGCGATTTAAACGCTGAATGGTTTGGCAACTCCAAAATTCGCGAATAAAACGTGCCCCACCCCCACCCCCACCCCATTTATAATGTGAAATTACTATTTTACCCATAAATTAATCCTAAAATTACCTTAATATATTACTTATAATATGAAATATCGAACCGCCCCGCCCTAACCCGATCTAACTAGTGCTTAATGGGACGGGGACAGGGTTAAGAAGGGTTTTGATAAACGGGGATGAGGTCGCCCCCCGCCCTAACTCAGGTTTGGGATGGGAACAGAGTAGGAGTCTTCCTGTTAGGGGCCGGGGTGGGGTTGGGGGTGTCCCTGCCCAAACCTGCTCCATTGCCATCCCTAGTCCTGGGTGCATGTATAGTCTAACTAATCACACTCACCGCATAAGCAATGTCTGGACGAGTGAGAGAGAGGTAGATAAGTTTGCCTACAGCCTGCCAGTCTCTGGTATCTTCCTGTATCAGTCAATGAGTTCTCACTACTGTCCCCCAATCTATGGTTTTGCTCAATAAGAGTAGCAATGGATTTGCATCGCATCATCATTGTTTTTTTCAATAGATTTAGAACATGCTTTCTCTGAGATATGAAGATACCCTTCTTGGATCTAGCAACTTTAATTCCTAGAAATTATTTTAGTTCTCCCAAATCCTTAGTCTCAAACTCCTCTGCTAGGTGATGCTTTAGCCATTTCAGTTCTTCCTGGTCATTGCCTGTCATAATAATGTTATTATCATAGATTATGAGGGCAAAGACTTTGCCTCGACTATGTTTGATGAATAAAGTGTGATCAGTTTGATTTTGCCTATACCCATACTTAATCATAGCTCTTTGGAATATGTCAAACCATGCTCTTGGGAATTGCTTTATCCCATACAAAGCTTTCTTTAACTTGCACACATTTCCTTTAGCCGTAGGAGACTTGAACATCGGAGGCTTCCTCTTGTACACTTCTTCCTCCAGCTCACCATGGAGAAAAATATTTTTTACGAGTTTTTGTAGGGTCTACCCACAGTTATCAGGTACGGGTATGCGTATAATACGACAATGATCCGTTTGGGAAGTACGGGTGTTATACGACAAAAGTACGAGAAAATTAAAAAATAAGTAAAAATTATAAATAAATAAAAATTATGATATTAACTAATAACAATCTTTTTATACGGAATATGCTTTTAAAATAGTAAAAGTATGACAAAAATATGCGTATTGTACATGTTTAATATGTAATTTGCGTATTATATGGTGACATGCGTATAATACGTAACACGGCAAAAGTACAGAGTTTTAAACGGCGACCCCTTAAAAGTATTATATACAGGTACTATATGGGTATAATACGGGTGTTTGGTAACTATGGGTCTACCCTTGATTTTGTAGCAAGAGAGTTGTGGAATCGAATTGAGTTCATCTTCACAATAGGAGCAAAAGTCTCATGGTAGTCAACACCATATGTCTAAGTGTAGCTTTTTGAAACAAGCCTTACCTTGTACCTTTCTACAGATCTATTAGACTGATGTTTCACAATGAATACCTACTTACATCGCACTGACTCTTTTCCTTTTAGCAAGTCAACATGATCCCATGTATCATTCTTTTTGAGGGCCTACATCTCCCCACACATTGCTTGCCTCCATCTAGGATCAGATAAGGCCTTAGGGACATTGCGTGGCACAAAAACAGAAGACAAAGACGAGACAAAGGCGTGATATGATGGACAAAGTCTTATGAACTGTGACGCCAGAAGGAGATTGTTTATTCGGTTGGCTGGTTTGGTTTTAAAAGACCCCCTTTTGACCTTTGGTTGTGCTCTGATACCAAGTTGAAACACAAAACCTATTACAATCTATGCCTCGTCTTCTACTTGCCTTTATATGAGACAAATTACAGAAATACCCTTTCTAACATAGGGATAAAAGGAATCTAGTACAAGTGAGGACATAAATGCTCTCACACTACAAGGTAACACTAATAACAATATTCTCAACAGTTGAAAATTTGACCTATTTATGACACCAATTCAATTTCCCATGATACTTTTGCGAATTTTTCGGTAATTCATGAAATGTTGCAAATTATTACGAAAAATTGTCAAAATAATACTACCCAACATTGATATTTCTCTGACCAGTGAACTAATGATAATTCACACGAATTTTCAAACCTTGATGAATGGAGAAGTTAAAGTGGCATCGGTGCAATTAATTTGAATATGATTAATGATAACAAGAAGGTTTAGGAAAGATGGCTGGGGGAAAGTTGAAGTACATGGGTGTGAATGATTTAAAATGACCAAGCTGCCATTAATCAAGTAATAATTAAATACAACATTTATTCCTCTTATTTATAATGCCATTTTTTAAAAATATTGAGCCCTTACAGGCATAGGCATATGACTCATCATTGCTTAAGCCCCAGTTATATTTAGCTTTAGGAAATAACCACTTCTGCAATTTGACTATGTGGCATTGGTGTTGAATTTATTCCTCCTCTTATCTGTAGTGCCATTTTTTATTCTAGGCCTTTGCGTGGCCTATGTATATGACTCATCATTGCTCATGTCACTTCAAAGACTAAAGAAGCCCCATTCACATTTAGCTTTAGGAAATTACAACTTCTGCAATTTGATATTGTGACATTTATTGATGTCTTGCAGTGATTGATGCCCTGTAAGATTTGTTCTTTCATTAGGACAATTGTTTTCTTGCGAGCCTTTAATGACCAATTAATGTTTTGATTTTGTTCAACTAAATGTTTCCATCAATAAAGACTTATTTTTCCCATAATTATCTAAGAAAATTTCATATCTTTTCAACAGTCTGTAGATTTTTTTTATGTTTTATGTATTTTTTTGCTTCTAATATACTCCCTTGTGGTCTTATAGTATCTGGACTTTCTGGAAGTAAAGAAATTGCTCAAAGTCAGGTATTGGTTGGAATGGGCTTGCTAGCTGGGTCAACTGTCATGCTTCTGACATTACTCTGGGGATCCTGTGTTGTTGTTGGAAAATGTGATATTGAGAATTCTATTGCAATAGATTTACGAGATACGAAAGGATTAAGCTTAAATGGTATGCCCCTCAACTCATTTTTTTTCCTGTATCGGTAATCCCATCTACTCTTATTTACTTGAGCATACTGTTATTACTTAAGCCGAAATATTCTTACAGTAGCTAAACATTGATATCATAAGTTTCTCTCTCTCTCTTTCTCTCTCTCTATATATATATACACACACACACACACACACACACACACATATATATATATATATGTATGTATATATATATATGCATATATATATATATATGTGTGTGTATTTATTCAAATAACATATAAACATAAGGTTGACTCTTTAGCACAGGAGACTGTAATGGAACAGAATGATTAGTTGAGCATATGTTTAGGTTTTGCCCACACCCATTGACGGAATTGTTACTTTTACCTTATCTCCATGCCTAGGCCGCTTGGTGGCATAGTACAGACAGATTTTTTTTTTTTTTGAAAAAAGTACACACAGAATTTTAAGATCACTGAAAGGAAAACTATAAAGTTTAAACTAACTAATTAACTGAAAGAAATGATATGGCTTAAAAGTTAAACCTAACTAATGGTATTTACTAAATCCAGCCAGAATTTCAGGGATTTTAAAATGAAAATGAAATATTATCTGTTATTTCCCTATTCTAATTAAGTGAAGTTTATCAGTTTAATTTTTAAATATTGAATTAAAAGAAAATATCAAAGGCAAATAAAATATTCAAATACTAACTTAAATCGATAAAAGTATAAAACTAAATCAACCATATTATGCTTACCTATGTACTAAATTCCAGGTTGCTTTTATGAAAAAAGAAAAAATAAAGAAAGGAGATAGGATCATCAAAGACAAGAAAAAAAAATTATATGCAACTTTAATCATACAATAAATGAGAGAAACTCCTGGCAAATGAATTCACAACCTTATGTTGTTAGTTGTTACCTTAACCATAAAATAAAAAATTGCATGTGTTGATTGCTCAGTTGGATCTAATTTATCTATGAGTAGGCAAGAGGAGAAATCCTCTAAGAGTTCTTAGAGCCAGTGTTACCTAGGCACGTGGTACGTGTGCCAAGTGTCTAGGTGTCTAGAGGTGTTCGGCACGGCAAGCTCTAAAAATCTCAATACGGCAGTACTGACATACAAATTTTTTAAAATGATTATATATATAATATATATAATATATATAATATATATATTATAACTCAAAATTTTGAAACAATAATAGAAAGAGGGGGGATCACATGTCCCCAATTTAAAAAAAAATTATATACCTAAGTTATAAAAAATATTCATATAGAGAGTGAAAATGAGCAACAAGAGAGAAAAAAGAGAAGAGAGGCCGTTGCTCTCCTAATAAAATTCCTCTATGTTTCTAAAAAAACAACACAACTTGACAAAAAGTTCATATCAATTGTATTTTTATAATGGCACGACATATTTGAAGGACCACGTGCCTAACTATAATGTTGACGTCACCATGACATGGTATAGGCATGTACCAAGAAGTGTCGTGTCGTGCCATGGAGTGTCGTGTCGTGTCCAAGTGTCGGCACGGCAAAATTTGGAAAAATTGAAGTGCCTAGGTAACACTACTTAGAGCCTATTCTCATAAGAGGGTTTTATTTTCCCTAAATTTTACAAGAGTAAAGGCTTTCAAACATTTTAGACGAACATTATTTCCTCTAATTTTGGGCATGCGCCTAGCTAGTTTTCTTGCCTAGGCGTGTGTCTGGTTGTGAAGGCGTGCGTCTTAATAACCAGCCTAGGCACACGTGGGTGCCCTTTTGCGTAGCGTTAAGATAATGTCCAGTCGCCTAGGAAGTTGCCTAATTGCCTTTAACAACTCTAGGCTGGAATTGATTTTGCAGAAAATGATGCCTGAAACGTGAACCACTTATGCAATTTCTTATTTTAGCTGAACAACTGCATAATCCACAAGTTCCCCATCTTTGCAGGGTCTGGTGTTAGTACTGATATCTGGACTACCTATGCTGCAAGGATTATGGCAGTATCTGTGATCCCATTTATCATTGTCCAACTGCCACAAGTTCTCCATACAACTTCTGGAAGACGCTTAGCGGTCTTGATTTCACTTATTGTCTCCATTGCATTATTGATATCTTACTGCCTTTATCAGGTATAATAGTTCTGTTCGATAAATTCAGCAACTAGTTCCTTTTTTTCTGTTGTCATATGCACTGCAAACATGCACACATAAAGCTTCATAGAATGTTACAGGAATATATTCTGATCTATTAACACGCAACAAAACTTAAAAATGCAAATGCAGTTTTTGAACTTTTTTATGTAAATGCTGATGAATAAAAAAAGAAAGTTTTGTTCTTCCTTCCTCATCAATTTTATGTGTATAGTGTATACTACAACAACATATAGGTTTATGCAAATTTTATTATTTCTTAATATTGTATCACCTGTAACCGTCGTTCTTATTTATTGAATTGTTGGGCTATAATCTTTTCTTCTGCCCTTCAATTGTGTCCTTTACTACTTATCGGAAAGAAAATTTGTGTCCTTCAATACAAATATGCTCACCAGATCAAAAACTAACTTTGAATAGAAGAAATGTTGGAAAAGAGGTTCATTTTGAGTGTGACTGTGTGAATTGTGGCATGCCAAAATATCTTAAGATTTCCTTCCAAACTATGTGGTAGAAGTTGCTAAGAAATTGGATACCACAATCATGTGGCAGTTTGCCAGCCGAAAATTTGCTGCAATTTCATCACCGTGTACACTATGAGCCATATTATTGGTTAATTAACTACTTGCAAAAAATATGAGTAGAATGGAAGTGGTTAACTCAATGGTATTTTAATATTTTAGTTGGTAAATTTAGGCCCTAGCCACTCTTTACTTTGGTAAGGCAGTTGACCTGTTATTCCCATCATTGATGTGATTATGGATTAATCCATATTTTTAGAATTGCACTTTTGCTTCTGAATTATTTATCAACACTTTGTCGAATAAAAATGCTAGAGCATCCAATTTATAGGTGAATGTTTCTCCTGAAGAGTCAATGTCCATATCAGTTTAAGACTCAAGACAAAGTTTGTGCTGATGTAAATCACCAAGTTTTTCTGTTTAAAGTTGAAGACCTTTGGTTTGTCTGATATAAAATCAAGTCCTGGAAATATATTATGGTGATAAAATAAATGGAAGAAAAAATGTTATAAAACAAAAGCAAAGAGAAAAAGAATTGTTTTGGTACAGCATGGTCAGCAGCAAGTATGGGGAGTGAACCTTGGTTTTGGATTGCGATTGATTCACAAATTCTGATGGAATTGGAGTTTGGAGGGGGACTAGCACACACAGTGTTCTTGTTGGCAGTGAGATATAGGTTAGGGGATTGGAGACCTGGGAGGATGATTGGCTTAGAGACTCTTGCCTTAGAGTGGTTTTTCCCATAGTTACCAGAGTGAGAAGCGAAAATGAGAAGCAAAGCGAAAGCAAGAAGCGGGAAGCGAGGCTCAAAAAGACCTTAGGAAAGGGGAAGCGAGAAATGAGATGTAGGCTCATCACTTGAAACCATTTTATTTTCATTTTAAAACAAAATAAAACATGACTCTATTTTGCGTTAAAAAAATGAAATTATAGAAAAAAGGATTCTATTGTGATTTGGGGAAGGTGTTAGGCACCCTAATCACCTATCTAAGGACTATAATCTATGCTTTCAATATTCCTAATGTGGGCTGGAAATTGTCACCAAGGCTTGGAGAGATTTTTCCTGATTTTTAGAATCAAGGAAAGAGGCTGAGGGAAAATTGGGCTAAAGGAAGAAAAAGACTAAATTTTTTAAAGAACTATGTGTGCCTCGAAAGAATGCATGGCTTCTTTAATCTTGAAAGCAGAGAATTGGGCTGGTTGAAGGCGTGTGGAATGGGTAGGGAGGTTTGGTATTTACAGGATGAGAATGAGAGGAGACATCTTCCCACTTTCAATGTAGGACTAAAGTTATTTAGGGGCATTTTAGCCACTTAAATTATTAGCCTTCTGTTTATTCATTGCTCTTTCGCCTAGTAGATTTGGTCCCATCTTGTCCATCCCTCGATTATAATTCCCTTTTTCGACAAAACATTAAGGAGTTGGTTGATGGGTGGCACAGGGTGCAGGAAAGTTCTTCTGTTGCTTTTTGTTGGTTAGTTTAGCCAAAAAGAAAGCCGCAATTCTAGAGAGAGTACCGATTTCCTTGAAGAGATCAAATTTCAGATTTATCTGTTTGTGGTTCCATGTCTTAAGTATGTCTGGGTTCGAGTTTGTTTGGAGGACTATCATTGAGTGTAGTAAACATGAAAAGAGTTTTTCTTATCAGAAAGATGAAAAAACCAGTAACAAATAGCTTATATAATATTTGAAAGTTTTAATCAAAATATGATTTAGTTAAGAGTTTTAATGGTATTTTGGTAAGAATTTTTTTTTGGAACAGTAGGACTAGGTACTTATAGGTAGTATATGTGTGGGTGCAGCGTGTTTGCATATTAAAGATCACATACAATGTTAACTTAGCCTCAAATATGGGTTGCAGGTGAACAATTTATTTATACTTTCCAGATTGGCATGGTTCTAAGAGGTAGTTTATATAAATCTATGCAGTTGTGAAATTTGTTAGCACCGTATTTG
Organism: Tetracentron sinense; assembly: GCA_015143295.1. Taxonomy (NCBI): domain Eukaryota; kingdom Viridiplantae; phylum Streptophyta; class Magnoliopsida; order Trochodendrales; family Trochodendraceae; genus Tetracentron; species Tetracentron sinense. The sequence continues at coordinate 28,370,922 of CM026567.1, read as the reverse complement.
GATAATGCTGTGGTAGGAGTGGAAGTGTTGAATATTTCAAAACTCAAAAGGATATTTTCGTAATATATGTGTTAGTAATGGGTTTTTCTTTTTGGTATGTCTTAAACAAAACCTATTTCTAATACTTATAGTAGGTCTATCTAGTCCTACATTGGATGGGTAAAGTAAATGTCCTCTTTTGAACTTATAAAGCTACATAATAAGTGTAAAAGAGTAATAGATAGGATTTGATAGTGTGTGAAGCAGTTCATCGCGCTGCATCACACACTTGTTCCCATGTCTTTGGTTTTGGTGAATGACAATGTGATAGTGACTATTTTTTGCATGGGCATTAAGTTGACCATTAAATTGACAATCCTTTGACCGTTACCAAACTAAACAATAATCACAAATTTCAGATTAGAAAACCCCTTGACCATTACCCAAGTCACAAATTTTAAAAAAATAAACAAACTTTTGGCCACCCATCTAATGGTCACCTTTGTAAGAGCTCCCCTATGAATAAAGCGTGATTGTTTAGAAGAGGCAAGAACCTCTTCTGATTAGAAATGCTAAGGTCTATAAATTCTATGGGTGTGTGGATTTAGAAACACAACTAGAAAATCATCTCAACATATTACCCACAAAAGAGAATAGAAAAGTGCTCTCTACAAAACAATAAAAGAGCAAAAGATAATTTCTTCATTATAATTTTCATTTATAATTTCAACAATTTCTCTAGAGTTTGGAGTTGATCTTGCACATCATTGTAGGACATAGATCAACAACAGCGATTTGCTTGGCTTCATTGTATCTAGGAGACGGCTCACCACATGCCCAATTGCAGACCGGTAGTAAGGAAGAATTACTTCTTAAGGAAAGTGAATTTTTAGCGCGACTTGAAGCATCATCTTGGCTTTCCTCCTCTACTTGTCTTCTCTACCACAACAAAAGATACATCGTCGTCCAATAACTTACGAAGTTATTTTCACAAGAATGGCACAGTATTCGCTTCAAGTGATCAGCCAAGATTTCATCAAGTTAGATCGGTTTAACGGAAGCAACTTTAAGAGATGGAAACAAAAATTTCTTCTCACCACCCTTGGCGTTGAGTACATGTTAACTGCTAACAACTCCAAAGCCCTTACTCCTTCTGAGATTGAGCTGCTTGCTGTTGAAAAGAATAAAAGAAAATGGGAAAAAGACAGCTATTTGTGCAAAGGACATATCTTTAACGTATATTTAGATCCACATTTCAAAGTTTACCATTTGATGGAAATCGCGAAAGAGGTATGTGATGCACTACAATCTAAATATAAAGCTAATGATGTCAGAACCATGAAGATCCTAGTTAGCCGATTTTTTGGATTTTGAGATGACTGACAATAGGCCAATTCTAGATCAACTCCATGATATACAACATTTTGCCAGTTACCTTGAACAATAAGGAACTTAAATGGATAAGTCGTTCTGGGTGGGTTCAATTATTGACAAATTACATCAATCTTGGAATGATCATCGAAAAAGCCTAAAGCACCGAAAGGATGAAATGTGATTCTTTGCAAGTCACCCTAAGGCTCACTTGGTGAAAGGCAAATCTGAACATCCTAAAGGCAAAAGGGAAACCTTAAAGAAATTCAAGAAGAAAGGCCAACATGACAAGACATGTTTTCATTACAAGAAACTCGGTCATTTCAAATGGCAATGTCGAAATTTAGAGGATAAAATATCAAGAACCCCTGAAGTGAATGTGATCAAAGAAAAGATAATGTTAATTTTTGAAGTTAACACAATGAGTGAAGCTAGAAATTGGTAGATCGATACTGGAGCCACCAGGCATGTCACTAATGACAGGAGCATCTTGAAAGCCTATGAACAAGGCAAAGAACTTTTTTATAAAAAATTCTCAAACCGCTAAGATAGGAGGGAAAGAGAAGGTTGTTATCAAATTAACCTCCAGGAAATATCTCTCTTTTTGATGTATTTTATGTACCAAAAATCTGCAAAAATATTGTATCAGCCAGTTTACTAAGCAAACATGACTTTAGAAAGTTCTCTGAATCTGACGAAATTACAATTATAAAGAATGGTACATTTGGCGAGAAGGTATATGTAGCTAGTGGGATGTTCAATATCAATATTGATAATGAAAATGTGTATTATCTTAACTCTTTTACTTTATTGCACGATAGACTAAGTCTTGTAAACTTTAGAAGTATGGAATCAATGATGAAACTAGAACTAATACCTATGTGTTATATAGATTATAGATAATACTTCTAAGTGGGCCACTTCTTATCCTGTTGGGTTGCGGTTCAGTTGGAAGCTTTGCTGTTTGTTGTTTGGGCCCTTTTTCTAGGGGTAATAGGATGGTCGATCTGGAGGGAGAGGAACAAGCGGGTATTTGATGATGTGGCTTTTCTTTGGAGTAGGTTCATAGACGATGCTGCCTACTAATGATTGCATGTGGCTCTATTAAGAGTGATTTTGACGACTGGGTGTGCAATTTCTGTTGTGAGGCCGATCTTTTTAGGATTATTGAGATGTTGTTTAGTTCCTTAGATCAATCTTTTCTCATTTTTTGGTTCATTCCCTTAACCATGTTTATTTTCTTGCTTTGTATGGCCTTGTGGCCTCTTCTTCTATTTTTCTATATATATGATTCTCTTGCCAATAAAAAAATACTTCTAAGTATAATGTTTGTGTGCAAACTAAGATAACTAAGAAACCTCTTAAAAAGATAAAAGTTCCAAGCTTTTACAATTAATTCATTTTGATATACGTGACATAAATGAAAACCTAACTAGAGGAGGTAAAAGATACTTCATAAAATTTATTGATGAATTTTTTAAAGAACCTATGTATATTTATTAAGAAATAAAGATAAAGCCCTAGATAAATGTAATTTATATAAATTAAAGTTGAAAATTAATTAGAGGTTAAGGTAAAGTCACTTAGGTTAGATAGAGGAGGTGAATACCTCTCTAATGCCTTTTCAAATTTCTGTAAAGATGAAGGAATTTTACATTATACTACACCTCCTTGTACTCCTCAAAAAATGGAGTTGCAAAAAGGAAAAACCAAACCCTAGTTAAAATGGTAAATCCATGTTTACTAATTTAGGCTTAAGTTATGGTTGGTGGGGGGAGAAGCCCCACTTATAGTCATTCGTATTCCAAATAGAATACCTCATAAGAAAACTAAAGTAACTCCTTATGAACTTTTGAAGAATGAGAAGCCTAATCTGAAATATTTTATAGTGTGAGGGTGTAGAGTCCTTATTAGATTGCCAGACCCTCAAAAACCTAAACTAGGTAAGAGGGCTAATGAATGTATATTTTTAGAATATGCACAATATAGCAAAACACATAGATTTTTAGTTGTTGATTTTAATGGTCCTATAGAGAAGAACACCATATTAAAATCACATGGATGCAGACAAAAGGGAGGTATCAATTTTTTGACACTTACGCACTTTGCCTAGAATGACCACTATAAGGACCCTAATTGCATTGGCCTCTATATACCGTTTCGAAGTACACCAAATAGATTTTATAATGACATTTCTAAATGGAGAATAGATTAAGAAATTTACATGGAACAACCTGAAGGATTTGTAATGCTGGACAAGAGAATCAGGTGTGTAAATTAATCAAATCATTATATGGCTTAAAACAAACCCCTAAACAATTGCATGAAAAATTTGGTAAAGTAGTATTATCAAATGGATTTAAAGTACATGAATCAGTTAAACATGTCTATAGTAATGTAATGAAAATAAAGGAGTAATTATATGCCTTTATGTTGATGATTTACTTATCTTTGGTACTACATGGATAGTGTTACCAAAGCTAAAGATTTTTTATCTAGTAACTTCAATATGAAAGACTTGGGTTATGTTGATTTAATTTTAGGTATTAAAAATTTAAAATAATTAGAAAATTAGAAAGTATAGTATTAACACAATCACATTATATAGAAAAAATCATAGGAAGTTTAACCATCTTGAGAATCCAAGTGTATCCACTCCTTTTGACTCTAGCGTAAAATTGTGTCATAATCAAGGAAGAACAGTAGCACAATTGGAATATGTAAAGTAATAGGTAGTTTGATGTATATAATGCACATATGCCTTAGGAAGATTGAGCAGGAACTATGATGCTAGGTTTGCGTTATGATGGGTATCCCATTGTATTGGAAGAGTACAACGATGCTAGCTTGATAACAAATTTAGAAGAATCCAAGTCCATGGGTGGATGGATATTCACTCTTGGAGGTGCTGCTATTCCATAAGTTCCAAGAAGCAGACATGCATAACTCAGTCTACTATGGAGTCAGATTTTATAGCATTAACAGCTGGAGGTAAAGGAGGGTGGCTGAGAAACCTCTTGGTAGAAATAACAATGTGGCATAAGTCAATATCACCAATTTATTTGCATTGTGATATTCAAGCTACACTATCTAGGGCATATAACAAAGTATACAATTGGAAATCCAGACATTGTTTTGAGGCATAGATCAACGACAGAAATTTGCTGGGCTTCATTGTATCCTAGAGATGGTTCACCACAAATCTGATTGCAAACCGGTAGTGGGGAGAATAATCTCTTTAAGGAAAACGGATTTTCAGTGCGCCTTGGAAGTATAACCTTGACTTTCCTTCTCTATTTGTCTTCTCTATCGCAATTAAAGGTACGTTGCTGTCCAACAGGAACTTTGTTGATGGAATCCAACATCACCAAGACAATCTTTACTTCTATATGCTTTTTCTTTTAATAATACGGATTAGTGAACAAGTATATGACTCCTAATGCTAGTGAGTGGGAACTGTTTAAGATTAAAGTAAAACAGGATGGTGAATGACGTATTGGCATGTTCCTTCGTATTTTGTTAGAAGTCACATTTCTTTACCTTAATGGGTTTCTTTACTTTTAGTAATTGGGTTTACCTTAATATCATATAGCAAGTTTGAATTGTGCTCTTTGCTAGTTCAACTCCTTTCTGTATTGATGTTGCCTTCTTTTCTTTAAAATATTGCTGTAGGTCTTTCAGCCTTGGATTCAGAAGAGAAGATTAGCATACGTGAAGCATAAGCATGTAATATCAGGAATTCTGAAACATTTAAAAAAGCATTCCCTAGGAAGGCTCCTCACAGAAGATGGTGAACCTGATACAAATGTTATACGAAAGTTAGTCTTTGTTATATTGTCTGCTACTTTTGTTATTAGATACTCTATCCTATTTGATTACTCTTTCCTCGGTATAATGACAGGTTATTTACGACGATCGATCTGAATTCAGATGGGTCTCTCTCGGATTCAGAGTTAAGAGCACTAATCATAGGAATCCAGTTTGATCAGATGGATTTGGATAAGGATGATGCTGTGGAGAAAGTAATAAAAGATTTTGATACATCTAATGATTCTCTTATTGATGTGGAAGAGTTTGTCAAGGGGATCTCCAAATGGCTTAATGAGGCTAAGCGTTCTGCCGTTTCTGGTCATAATCCAGGTCCTCACACAATAAAGTTTATAAATGACTTTCATCTGGTAAGTTTTCTTATGAAATGCCTTTCTCCAATCCCGAGCACTAGCATAGTGTTATGACATCTTCTAAATGCATATGCAGCAAACAAAGAAAGAACATTATCTGCTGGGCGACCAGAGTGATGAGGTCGTGGAGGGTGTTGAAAATCCCAAGTGGACTTCCTATAAAGCAGTACTAATGTTACTCCTGGGAACTGCTATTGCAGCTGCATTTGCAGATCCCCTTGTAGATGCTGTTGACAACTTCTCCAGTGCTACAAGTATACCTTCTTTTTTCATTTCATTTATTGTGCTTCCTTTGGCTACCAACTCCAGTGAGGCAGTGTCAGCACTAATTTTTGCCAGCCGGAAGAAGCAGAGAACTGCTTCTTTAACATTTTCTGAGGTTTGTTTCTTCCTTTCATGTCAGATGTAAAGCTGATGACAATTGACACCTATAACTATGATGACTACTTGCAGTGTTGTTTCAAAGAGATGCAACTGTCTATGTCGTCATTAGGATGTGTTCTGCTAAAGTTATAGATATTCAACTGCAGGCTACTAGACTTTAAACTTTTGATTGAGAACTATTCATTTATGAAAAGGTAATTATGTTATGGTTAATACATTCCTCAAATGGTTTAATAATCTATCATCTCATCAACTTGTCCCGTTGCATAGATAAATACAACTATTAGATTTAAGGTTATCAATCACTATATTGGATCTTATGGTGCAAAGTTCCTGAACTGAATCTGCGATATGTGAACCTGCAAAGAGCTAGATCCCAAGCCTACTTGCTATCTGTTGCAAAATTATTTGTGTTATTTCTACTTAACATGTGCTATTTGGACTGTCACTGCAAACCTGGCACCTCTAACTGGTTTTGTGCTGATTTTTCTGCCCTGGCTGGTTTATAACAGAAAGTTTGTGTTAGCCATTTCTTGAAAAATTGCTGTTTTGAAACTGTAAAGAGTAAACCTACCTGATTACAATAGGCATGTGAAGGAACAGGAAAACATATTTTCTTTTGTAACCATTACTTGCTATCGTCCTAGATATTCCAGGTCAAGACTTGAAGAAAGTTAACATAATCACAGAGATCTGTGAAAGCATTGACAATGTAAAATAATCCAAGATGTTGAAGACAAAAACACAGAGCATTATTACTTATTACTATTAATCTGTATGCATAACAATGATTATGGAAGCTGTAAACTGTAAGGAGGTGGCTTATCTCTGTGAGTTGTTTGCTGCAGATTTATGGGGCGGTGACCATGAACAACATCCTTTGCCTCTCCGTTTTCTTAGCCCTTGTTTATGTCAGAAACTTGACATGGGACTTTTCGGCTGAAGTGCTGGTCATTCTCATCGTTTGCATTGTGATGGGTATTTTTGCCAGTTTTCGAATCACCTTCCCTCTTTGGACATGTTCAGTGGCGTTTGCTCTCTATCCGTTCTCCCTGGTGCTGGTTTATGTTCTTGACTATGTTTTTGGGTGGTCATAGGTGCACAAAGAGAAGCAAATGGATGCAGGTATCTAACTCTACTGAGTATTGTGGTGCTATATATGGCTAATCTAAGGCATCACCCCTCTTTAAAAAAAAAAATCTTTTTTCATCGATGCTTAATGCTTTCTTTCTCTCTTTTTAAGGAAATTTCATGTATGCTTCTTTTTTCGAGTGCGGTTGTTCAGATCATGTACCCGAACCAGTGACTTAATGTTGTGGTCCTCGGAGATATTTCTATATGATATTATCATTCTTCAGAACATAGAAACTCAGAATATTTTGCCTTCATGGTCAAGGTCCATTCAAGTGTTGTTCTAAAAGCTTAAACCACTAATGCTTCAGGTCTTTATAAGGTTTTAGATTCTGGATTCTGGCAACGACAGTCACGTTTAGACTCATTTCATTACCGGTGGTACTGATATGGATTCTGGGGTTACTGTCAAAGCAACTAGGCTGGACTGGGAATGGGGCCAAGAAATTTGAATTAGCACACTTGATTGATGATTCCTTTGTCAAATTCACAAGTCAGTGGGACTGCTACTTTTTTGTGTTTTTTTTTCCTGGCATGTGGTTTAGCTGGATCAGGTCCCACCATTCTGGTTGACTGACACAATTTGAAAGTGAAGGGGAATGTTTAGGGAGTGCCATAAGAGATGAGAGTTTTTCCTTCGGGCCCACTGACCTTAAGTGGGATCTTTCAGCGGGAAATCCTAACCATCCAAAATTATGATCAAGATGATTTCTGAAATAAGATGGAATGACTGTCGAATTTCGTGTTGGGTCATGATTAACCTGTCAAAAAAAAAAAATCTTTAACAAGGATTAGGGCCTAGTCAATCCAGGCTCTGCCATTTGACAGCCCTATCATAATTCTAACATCTTAAAATCCTAATCACATTCCCTTGAAACTCTAACCCTAAGCCCCTGATTGGCTGATTTCTTAACCCTAACACTGATTATCCCTAACATTTTGATATCGTCTTAGTTTATTGCCAAGATAGATTCTATTTTATCTAGTTTTATTATTATACTTGTTTTTCTCTAATTTTATAATTATTTTATGTACTTTCAATTGAATTATGTGTTAGGTTGGCATTTGTTGTAGAAAAAAAAATCTCATTTATCTCGAATGAGAAAAAATTTCTCACAATTTTTTTTCTAGTCCCTTGGCCCTTGCCCTATCATGGCATTTGAGAGTAGGTTTAGCGCATAGTCAATCCAGGTCCTTGAAGGGCTAGGGCAGGGTTAGGTCTGACCCCTTCCCTTGTCGAGTTTGTTTTTACAGTAAGTACACATCCCATCTCGACTCAACTATCTGATCACTATTCAATCAGTGGCCAATGCTCCAATGGAGCATCCTATCATGAAAAATTGCCTTGATCGACATCAGAGGATTGTGATTCTTTCATCCCAAGATAAGACTTAATGATGTCCAGATTATTACCTTCAATTTATACTTGAATCCACTTTCTAAATACTGCCTGTTAAATACCAAGTGTAATGGCTATGCCCTGATCTTTATGTGTACCATTTCCTTTCCGACCTAAATGGTCTTGGGAAATTGCTGCCCCATCAAAATTGATCTTGGTTCTGAGATTTGAATTAGGGAATAGGAGTGTCAATGGGCTGGGCTGGGCTGGGCTTGGGCTTGCATTTTTGTGATTTAATAGTCTCAGCCAAAGCCATGCCCATTTACAAAGATTTTTGTGGCCTGAATTGGGTCTTCTAATACTCTACTTGGGAATGGGAGGGGTAGGAGTGATAAAATGGCGGCGCTCTCCGTTGCAATTGGCACACAACACCAGCAAATAGGGGGCTGGTCCTGGTTGGAGAAATGGGTCTTCAATGCTTCCCTTCACATTCAATCAAGATTCAAGACACACCCATATTCTGAAACTAACATCAGTGGAACAATATTTGTTTTTTGAAAAATGGGTCTTTGTTTGTGTAAACGTACTGGAAAAAGGAGCAAATTGAGTTCAAATGCAGAAGGCTTCTTAGATTTCAAAGAAGTGAAAGATGGCGATGTAATTGCAGGAGAATCCAATGTGAGGAAATTGTCATTGAGAACTCTGTTTTTCTTTGATGCCTTCAATTGGGTTCAGCTCAGACATGCCTCCCCTCACCTTGGCATGAAAGTCATTTTCTTCTCAGAAAATGCCTGGGGTGTAGCCCAGTGGCCAAAGGACGAACCGTAAATCCGGAGGTCTCGAGGGCGATTCCTAGGCTCCCCTCAATATCAATTGTATGGGGTGGGGGTCTTCCCCTCTGCAGGACGTGGGACTAGTCTATCTTGGCAGGATAGCCACGTTATGAAAAAACAAAACAACCACCACAAACACAAAATAAGAGAACAAATCAAAACTAAGCCCTCCTGAAACTTGTAGTTTGGGGTGATTCAAAACAATAGTATTTTGGTGTTTTCCTATAGTCTCACATCGGATTCTTATAAATAAAAACTTCTCCGTGGAGTCGGTAGAAGGCTTGGGCCTATGAGGGACATTGCAATTTGTTACAAATACCCCCATATGTCCCTTGTGACTAGGACTTTGCTACTGAGACTGCAAAAGGGCTGAGACCACCGATACCGTGCATCCATGCACGGGTTTTCAGGTGGGGCCCACGTTCACATGGTAGGCCCCACCTGAAATCCTGTGCACGGATGCATGGTCGTAGTGGTCTCGGCCCTTCCACGGTCTCAAAAGCATTTCCCTTGTGACTATTCTATGATACAACCTACTACACACTACGCCGAACCAAGCTGATTTAGGTCTTATGATTAAATAAATATTATTTTTTTAGTAAAATTTAATTTTGGTTTAATTAATTAAAATATCGATTAATTTTTAATCCGTTTTATAACCGTTTGAGAGGAGCTTAGTTGGGCCTTCAGTTACGATTTGGGTGCCACTTGAGGGTACACTAATGCGTGACTTGTGTGGGCCTTAGGGATTCCCAGCGTGTGTTTTTCTTCTATAAATATTTAACGAATCGTCTTAAAGAGAGCAACTTAGTCTGCACCTTGCAATACCTGTTCTTTACTTGTTGCATGTGTTGGAGTTACGCATCAAGTTTCTTTGTCTCGGTTTCAGAATTTTGGATAAGCGTTCACAGGTATTTTATTGATTCGGAACAACTTTAAAAGGAAGATGATTTGCTCGATCTGCAGAAGAGAAGGACATGATCTCTTCATGCCAAGAATTTGTACAACATTCTAACCAAATTCACAATCAGAAACAACACTATCTTACAAAAACATTTTCAACTAAATTTCTATCAAAATCACTGATAGTGAAGGGGCTCAAAACAAGAAGAAATCAACCCAATTTCTCCAAATCGTTATAACCATGAAACTATATGTTGATACAGAGGGCGAACAAAACCAGAATCACAGGAGGCAATTCACACATACGCTCTCTTAGGGATGGTCACGAGCTGTCCGAGCTCGGCTTGGCTCGGTTCATCAAACAAAGTTTGAACACAAATTGTAAGTTTGTTTAGTAAACGACAAATTGTAAGTTTGTTTAGTAAACGAGCCGAGCTCAGGTCCACTCACTTTTTTTTTTGGATCTGATTGAAAAAATGGAGAAGTAGGAAGATTTTGGCCAATCATAACGAGGTATCTAAAATATGTATGTCCAAGTACAATCAATGGAATTTACCGCCCCATCTACTACAATGCTAGGATGGTAGACAACAGGTCCTCCAAGTATGATTCAAGAGGTCTGTCCAGGTTTTTGAGGATATTTCCTCGATATTGCACCTACTCCCTTCGGTGAGAGTAGCGTTCATTTACCGTTAGACGAACATTGAAGCTCATATTCTAGCTCAATAAGCAGTGCATCGATCTTGCTCCTCGGAGCATTTGCTGGTTTCAAACTGGTTCCTAGAGGGAAATCAGAGTATCCTCTTTAATCCTGGGATTCGGGAGGTAGTAGAGGGACACAACTTTACCTGCCCCTCCTAGTCAGTTTTTTTTTTTTTAGCTTTGGTTTTGTTGTTATTGGATTTTCATCTACCAAAAAAAAAGGCTGGAAGCGGCTAGATCTCTTAATGAGAATGGTGAGCATTGGCCCTGTGAATTTTGTCGAATGTCACCTCTAGGGTGCGTTCAGTTGGCGAGAAAGTGGGTGAAAAAAAAGGAAAAAAAAAAGAAAACTTAAATTTTCTCGTAAAATAATAAATAAAAGATAAATGAAATTTTTAGGAGAAAGTTTGTCACATTTAAGAAAGTGCAAGAAATTGAAAATGTGTTTCTTGCAAATCAAACGCAAGAAAAAACACTTTTCTTTTTCAGTTCCCTCACTTTCTTGTCAAACGAACACACCCCTAGGGACGTCGCTCTGGGTACCTGCAATGGACATAAGCCCGCCTCAATTTAAAGCTGTTTGTTAAAAAATGAAGGGATATTTAATCCCACATCGATAGATAAGGAACAATATACGTCATTTTAAACTCCACGTTTTGGTGGGGTCTGCTTGGGCGATATATATTGACTTGCCCAGCCCGAGTTTGTGAGTTGAGCCATGTAGCCCTAGCGGAAGGCTTGTGGACCACATGGCTCCTAGGCTGGTTTCACAGAGCCGTGAATACTTTCCATTATGACAGTGGGAGGGATAACAACTTTCCACTCATGACAGTGGGAGGTATAACAAGTTGGTGCACCTCTGACCCAATAGAACAACCACCCTTTATTTATTTATTCTCCCAAAGATGGATCTTTTTTCTCTCTCCCTAAAAAAAGAGAGTTCCAATTGAATGGTCGTGATTGGTTCATAGATGGTATGTTTACACTCAATAGAGTGCAATGATAGATCAGACACTATATATATATATATATATAATCTAAATATTTTAATTAAATTGTTATTTTTAAAAATTAATCATATTTAATTAAGCTTGAGCTCGGCTTGATTTCCTGATTTGTAAACGAACCGAACCGAGCCGAACAACAAGTTGACATGAACAAACTAGAGCTTCAAAGTGTCTTTTGCAGGGGAAGGATCGCGTACGGAAGAACCTAGTATATTTTTTATCAAAGACGCTCGGAAATAAGGAGGAACTGAAGCGGACCCACCACAAGTTGACACCGTTTGTGGGAATTATTACTAAGATACCCAACAACAAAAGAGGATAAGAAGGGATTGTCATGGCCCTCCGAAGAAGACATTAGGAGTGATGTCAGGACCCACGAGTCAGGAGACGAAGAATCTAACAGCTGCGGGGCAAACCAGTTGGAGGTGTTGATGATAGATATGGAGCAACAACATGAGCAATAACAAATGGAAATGGTTCAACAGTGCGAAGCCATGCAGAAGAATCAGGTAGCCTAAAACCGCATACTAGAAGAGAATCAACGAATTCAAAAAATTCTAAACCAAGTAGAACGACTAGCGACAAATCGAGAGGTCCCGCAAGAATCCGTGGGAGGTTTAGAACTGTCAGTAGCACACACGCACATACTGGAGCGTTAGAGCAAAACACACGAGGTACGAGGACATAAGTAGGCACAAAGCCCGTTGGTGGGGCTCGGCTCGGCCCGGTTCAGCCCGAGATCGGCCCGAAATTTTGGACTCGAACAAGCCAAGCCAAGCCTAAAAAAAGCCCGAAAGCCAATTCAAGTCAAGCTCAAGCCCACCCTTGTGCGGTTCGGCCCGGCTCAAAGCCCGACTCGATTGAGGTTCGGCTCGGCTCGAAAATTATTTAAAATATCTATATATATATATATATATATATATATAGTATTTATATATATCATTAATTTTATTTTTTTTAAAAAAAGGATTCTAGCCGAGCTCGAGCCAAGCCAAGCCCGGTTTGAGCTTGAATCAATTCGGGCCGAGCCGGGCTTCAAGCCAAATTTTTTTTCGGGCCGAGCTTCGGGCCGCACAATCGAACCTGTTTTCGGACCGAGCCGGGCTTCGGGCCTCGATCAAGCTACTTCAAGCCGAGCCGGGCTTGGCCAAGCCTGGTCAAGCCCGGCCCGAATACAGCCCTAGACATAAGCAAGCGTCAAATAGAGTCCCAGAACCCCAGCCGAAGGTCAGGGTTATGATAGTCGAGGACATGAGAGTCACGATAAGAGCAGAGTGTGATGCCCTACTCACATAGCCAAGGGGAGGGAAAACAGAAGAGACTAATCGTTTAGCGTTGAGAGACGTGCGAGGCTCACCATTTACTCCGGCCATCCTATCAACCGATCCGCTGAAGCATTTTGTTCAACCAAGGTTAAACCTCTAAAATGGGACAAAATACCTAGTCGAACACGTGTCACTACCACCATGACATGACGCTTTGGTGGCACAACTACTCTTTGATGTGCTGAATGTTCTTGTCCAGCCTTCAGGATGCGACACTAGCTTGGTTCCACAAGCTCCCTAGAGAAACCATAGGCAGCTCAAAAATACCTATTTACTGCATTTGTATCATGATACGTAGCTAACCAAAGGGAACCAACTGATATTGACTCCCTACTTTTCTTGAAAATGAATAACAAGCCGCCGGAAGATTTTATGCAATGGTTTCGGAGGAGGTTCAAACTATCCCGAAAGGATGACAGTCATGGCCTTTAGGGGCGCACTCCCCATAAGCTTGAAACTCTATGAGTTCTTAGTGAAGAAATGTCAAGAACGACTCGATGAATTGTTGTCCCGAGCTACAAGATATGCTCGGCTAGAAGAAGATTTGAGATCGAGAGCCAGACCAAAGGCCTTGACGGTCAGAACTGTAGAGGGGGAAGAGCATACTCCTAGAAATAGGGAGACGAAGTTTGAGGATAGGAGAGGGCGCTTTAAATGCCATGACGGGCGGGAGTCCTTAGGTGGCCCAAGTCGATTGAAAGATATGAATATAAAATTTTTCGAAACATTATTTTTAATTATTCAAACTAAATTTTAATCTAATCAAAATCATCCCAAGGGTCATCTTATGATCATTTTAAATCATAGTGTGAGAAACCATACTTGCAAAACTTTTCAAGCTTAAAGTCTCCTGTCAATTTACATAAACCTTCTTTGAATCTCCAAAGCTTTTTTCCATTGGAAGCTAATGGCCCTTCCAAACCTTTCTTTGATTTAAGAAACTTTTTTGATCAATAAAGATTCAATCTTGATGTAGAAAGAATCAATCTTGATAATTAAAAAGAACTTTTCTTGTGACCATTCCAATCCAAGCTCTATGGTCTTTTATTCTTTTTCTGAACGCAAGATCCTTTCTTAATTAAAAAAGATTGGTTTTGATTTTGTTTAAGATCCAAACAAAACTCAATAGAAGGATTTGGGAAAAGGTGATTTGAACAATTCTTGATCATCTTCAAGATCAAAAACAACCAAAGAAACATCCCCTCTTATTTCTGAAATTACACTGTCCTCTCCTATCAGACTCATCATATTAAATCCGTTAACTAATGATACTCTTTTCCAATTTCACCTTTATTAGTTGAGGAAACACATGTATTTACCACTCAATTTGAAAGCTCAAAAAAAAAAAACATAAACGTCCCAAGCCGCCACATGTCCCTTTTAACACTCACCAATTATGATTAAGATTTATTCACCCTTAGGGTTTATCCATCTAACCTTAATTTTTAGAGAAAAAAATAACCTTAGGTTGATTATGCTTAACCACAATTAAAAGAGGCTCTGAAAGCTGCCATTAACACCCACTAATTGTGGTTAAGATTCACTCACCCCTAGGATTCATCAATCTAACCTTGGTTTTAAATTAAAAAAAAAACATTAATCTTAGGTTAGATATGTTTAACCCTAGTTAAAGGATCTCTATAAGCCATCACTTATCCCTTTTAACATCCACTAACTATGGTTAAGATTCACTCACCCATAAAGTTCATCCATCTAACCTTGATTTTTAGATAGAAAAAAAAAAATTCGGGTTGATTATACTTAACCACAATTAAAAGGAGCTCTACAAGCTGCCACGTGTCTCCTTTAACACTCACTAACTGTGGTTAAGATTCACTCACCCCTAGGATTCATTCATCTAACCTTGGTTTTAAGAAAAAAAAATCTTAGATTGATTAGGCTGAACCATAATTAAAGGGGGCTCTACAAGCCACCACATGTTCCCTTTAACACCTACTAATCGTGGTTAAGATTCACTCACCCCTAGGATTTATCCATCTAACCTTGGTTTTAAGAAAAAAATATTAACCTTAGGTTAATTATATTTAACCACAGTTAAAGGATTTCTATAAGCCATCACGTGTCCCTTTTAATACCCACTAACTATGGTTAAGATTCACTCAACCTTAGAGTTCATCTATCTAACATTGGTTTTTAGAAAATTTTTTTTTTATATATATATATACCTTAAGTTGATACTATTAACCTTGGTTACCATAATTTATTTTATTGTATTAGTTGACTTTTCCTTTAAGAATGGTAATTTAGACATTTTAAAATGTTTAGATGATAACATCATCAAATTGCATCCATGTAAGTAACAACAAACTAACGGAAGGGGTATCTTTTACATGCAACCAAATTTGAGAGGAGGGCAATGTGATTTCAAAACATAGGAGGGGAGGTTTCTAAGATTTCACCAAACTTCAGGGCAGGTGAGTGTAATTTACCCATTTTTTAAACTATCTTTCTCTTTATATATTAATAAAAAGACAATTTTGAAATTAAATTAAAATTCAATCAATCTGTTTAACTATCATTTTTTATATATATATATGAATAAAGTACCGTTTTGGATTTAATTAAAACTCAATCAACCTTTGAACTTTTAAGCATCATTGTCTTTTTACATACGAGTAAATGACAATTTTGAAATGAGCTAAAATTCCGTTTTGAACTTGACTATTCTTTTTATATCAGTAAAGAAGAAGATATGTATGAACATATATTGACGCTCTCGATCTTATCCTAAATTGAAATTTGATGATCTCGCTTCTTAACTTTGGCTCCGTTTTGGTTACTTAGGATACATACTCGTCGTGGAATGAGAATGGAGCAACGTCCGTGCCGGCTACAAGCCTAAAATAGTGTTTACACTAGCAGTCAGGCCTGTTTTTGAGAGAATACTCTCTCTTCTTAGCTTTTTGGTAAGCTTTTCCCTTGGACTCCATTTTTGCTTAGAACTAGGGTTATGGTTTCTGTTTTACTCATTCATATTTGTAAATCTCATCTACTATCAAACTCACATTTTTTTCTTAAATTTCTCAAGTAAATTCATGTTCGGAAGGGAATATGCTTGCAGCAGTTTGATAGTAGTCTGAGCAACATCCTTGTGATTGGTGTGTAGTAATACAATTTATAGTTTTTTAATTTACTTTTGGGGTACAAATGTTTTTACGAATTTAATAGTGTACGATAAGTATTTTTTACTAATGGGGTGCAGTCATCAAAAAGTGGGATACGCCTAATAGCACCCTAAATGAGCATTTGGATTAAATTTTATTAGCCAAAAATCAATTGTGATAAAATTGATTGTGTAGAAGTTAATTGTCAAATAATCACTTTTACAAATAATAGTGTTCAAAGAATAAAAAGCTGAGGAGCCATTTGACATCAATTCTGTCGATTCTCTCATTTGGAAAAAGAATTAATCCTTATAAGTTTTGATTCTTGAAATCAATTTTGTACTATGAATGCATTTGGTAACTGTCGGTCAAAATCAATTATGAATAAAGAAATAACATAATTACGTTTGGCTGAATTTTTTTATTTTTTTATTTTAGGCATTAATATTTTTATATCATCAACACATATATAAGTGTCATAAAATATCAATTTTTATATTATGTCTCATATTTCTCGTCAATTTTAATGTTTATGTCGTTCGTTTTAAGCGTGTTTCTCAGAATTGATTTTGAAAAGCGATTTTTTTTTGTTCTCTAAAAATTGTGCCTAAAGCAAGGCGATACTTAAAATCGTTTCATAAAAATGACTTACCAAATACGTTTAGACTGTTTTTGTTCCCGGGATACAAAAAATCGTTCCCGAGGAACGATGGCAAACAGCCTCGGAGTCTCTCAACTTGGTAATCCCTTAATACTATTATTTGAAAAATTGATTATTTGACAATTAATTTCTACACAATTAATTTATCACAATTGGTTTTTGGCTAATAAAATTTAATCCAAACACTACCTAAATATAATCTAATTAATCTGGAGAAATCTGTTATAAGATTTGATAACAGAAAATTTGGAATAAAGAAAGGAGGCCTCTCTCTATCAAACATGTCATCTCTGTACTCGGCTTGTTGTGGAGCCTCCATAGATGTACCAACAACTCCCTTTTACATGAGTTGCGGCGTCGCTTGAGGCTTTGATTGATATACAGGAGATTTCTGTGTGTGGAAATAAATGTTCTTTATGATTGATTTTTGTTCTCAAACAAAAAAAAAAAAAAAATTATTGATTTTTGTTCTTTAGCTCCTTTTGAGAAAAGCTAGTGGCGGGGCATGGCATGGCAATCCACATCCACCTTTTCCTTTCTCTCTTTCCCAAGCTTTTCTTCTTCTATTACCACCTTTCTTCTTCTTCTTCTCCAAAACCTGAATTACCCATTTTCCCAAAACACCTCCCAAGGCAATGTGCAGCTTCTTCTCTGGTATGTCTTCTATACCCCATCTTTGATTATGTTTACATTTTTCTTGTTTCTGTTTGTTTTCTTCTGTTTCTCTGTATAATGAATGTGCCCTTGTTCTCCATTTGTTAAATTAATCAGAAAATACAGAGATGTGGATGCTAACAATAAGAGAAACAATAGGGGTTGTGTGGGAATCTGTAGTTGCTTTTGTTGGCAATTGGTAGAATGGGCCTAGCTTATTTGATATCATGTTGCAGTTGAAGTGGGAATCATATTGTTTTTTTTTTTCTTTTAAATAAGGAAATGTGTCTGTGGTATGCAGTAGCTAGATCTATATTCCCCCAGATGGGTAATGTGTGTTTTTCCTTTTCTTTCTTTCCTTAGATTCAGTTGTACAAAAATACTCCACTTTTTTTTTCTTTGGGGGGAGGGGGAATATAGTTCCTAGAAAGATCATACAATGTACTTTGATACCATTACTACATTTGGGTGGTTGAAAATTAAGCCATGATGGTTTCATGATTCAAATAGGTTTGGTGCTCAAATAATATCTTCAATAAATGATGCATGGATTTCTCCTTGGTTATCGGCCTAGTCTGTTCCTTTAGAAGTTAGAACCTTTAAATTTGAGATTAGTTCACAATTTCAAACTTAAGTTGGGAAAACTATTTCGGACTGAATCCAAGGAGTTTCTGTGATTTCGTCTATTTAATTTGACTTCTTATTCTGTAGAGACTCTTCCATCAGCTTCACCTAGTTTGAAATTTACCAACTTTCCATGACATTGAACTAATTGGGTGATTGAAATATTCTGCTTATTAAAGTAGAAAATGAATGTATTGCAGTGTTGGAAAATGGCTGCTTATGGGTGAGGTGAGCAGTTGAGGCATGGCCCATTTGTCAGTCATGGCCTGCATGGAGAACCGTGTTGCAATGGAATGAAGCTTATGGAGTGCTAAGAATGGGCTAGCGATGACATGACCCATTACAACACATGGTCATGTTTGGACTAGGATGCCTGCTTAAGCTTTGGTACTCCTCAGTGTTTGCTTTATAAATCTGTTATGTTTGGTTGATTTGGATTGCAGCTGTGGTTATTGGAAGAACACTTTAGGGGTGCTTGAAATGACCTTTTTGTTTTAGTTTCAATCAGGAAAATATTTATTTTGGTGACTGTGGATGGTTTAAACTTTAATGTGGGGGATTTGAAATTCCAAAAGCTATCTGATATTGTTTGCGGATACCCACTGTTTTATAGGTTACACAGGATCATTCATTTGATGAAATTAGTGGGTTTGGGCTTAGCGACATCCATGAAGCAAGGATGGAAGCTCACACTTCCTTCCCTTTGTATGAATCCAAACCCTGCAAATAATTTTGATGCAGAAAATGTTGAGTTGTTACTTATAAAAAAACTGACTTCTTATTTCTATTAGTTAGTTGGTTACATAAGTAGGATTCATCAATTTCTTGAAAAACTAGATCTCTCCTCAGTAGCATTATTGCATACCAGTAATATGATGCCACAAACTCTACCTCTGTTGCCCTAGAGGTCCCAAGGTTTTACTACAGGCATTGTGGTTTTAAAGTCCTTCTTTTCTCTTATTATAATTTATAACCAGTCCTTTTCTCATAATCATATGTTTGTATTGTGTCATAGTGAAGTGAGATGGCAAACATGTGGTGCT
Organism: Tetracentron sinense; assembly: GCA_015143295.1. Classification (NCBI taxonomy): domain Eukaryota; kingdom Viridiplantae; phylum Streptophyta; class Magnoliopsida; order Trochodendrales; family Trochodendraceae; genus Tetracentron; species Tetracentron sinense. The sequence goes on along the minus strand of CM026567.1, from coordinate 28,351,660 downwards.
AGTTGTTACTTAAGTTCACATGTGATCTATACGAATGGGAACAACTTTTTTCCTGCTATGTTGATGTGAAGTAAGCATAATTTTTTTTTATGTCTACCACCTCTGTTTTTATTTATCCACATTTTTCACATGATTATCCATTTTAGCCATCAACCTTCCACTCCCACTTCTGCATCATACAATTTTGAACATCATGACATGGTTGACATGTAATTATTTGTATGTTAGCATATCGATAAATTTCTTCTCGTGATGTCTGCTTAATACCAACGATTATTGTAATCACCATGGAAATTTTTATGCCAGGTTTATGGTAAGTTGTGTACCGTCCGTCACCCTTCATCTGGATTAATAGAAATGGGATCTGGAGACTGGTTTAAGACAATAATTAGCTTAAAGAAAGTGAAGGAAGAAAGATCAAAACAAGTGAAGGTAAATAAAATGCTTTTACATTGCACATATTTACTTTAACTCAAGAGGCTATATACACTTCTTTAATAATGTAGCCTAATAAATTTTACCTTTTTAATTTGTAATGGAGAAAATGGTATTCTTTTGATGTTTTTAACTAGATGTAAAGAATAAGGTTTGAAAGGACATGATAATTTTTTTATGGATAGATCTTGCTTGAGGAAGTGGCAGTTACTTAACAACTGACATTGTGCAAGTGAGTGCTCCAGTACACATGCACATCTGCATTCTGTCGTTTGTGTGTGTGATTCAAACTGGACTTCTAACCATGAGAAGTTAAAGACTTGAAACATATTTCCTCTTTTGATTTATCGAGGAATTAAAAAAAAGAAAGAAAAAATCACCTGGTGAGGGAGGAGGTTTAGGCAATACCCTTACCTGTTTGTTAAATATAAGCGCCAATTACATCAAATAAGTGCCAATAACATCAATGAGGGGACAAGCCTTACCCCTAAACAAGCAAGTGATGAGACACTATAAAACTACTCCTTAAAATGAGTAGGTTTTATAGCCTCCCTCTTTGGTCTTCCTTGGAAAGAAGCAATTGTTGATGTGATGTCAACTGATTTATTTTTCCTCTTATATCTCTTTGAAGTCACTGGATGAGAACCGTCTTCTTCTTGGGGCACTTCAATAAGAATATCGTCATCGACTTGTTTTGGCTGACCTAATGCATTCTCATTTTGATGATTAATCAATTTAGAATTTCTCTTTCAAAACAAATCTTAGTGTAGTTCTAATGCTTGATAATAGGAGTAGCATCAATTCCTTTGCTCACTTCTTCACCCTTGTCTGATACAGAGCCAAAATTATTACGATACAATGAGACATTGCCTAGCTCATTATGTATCCAAATTTTTTTGTTGAAAACTTTTCTGTCGGACTCTTAGAATTAATCTCAAGAGTTGGGTTAAAGCCTAATGATTTAGGTGTTTGCAAATTTTTGAGAGTAATAGAAAGCTCACTCATCTAAGGATCAATATCTTCTACAACAATAGTCTTTTGTAGTGAATCTTCAAGTTGCTGAAATTGAGTACAAAGATTAGAATCTTGACAATTTTGTTGCTGAAATGATCCCCAATCTTTTACCATTTGCTGCTGCTGGGCAGGAGTAACCACTAAGTCCTCACCCCCTTTAGGAATAAGGATATTACTTTTGAGAATGCTCTCTCTAATATTCACAGGTTGCTCATCATGAACATTTTGTCGAATGGGTAGGTCAATCACTGAACACCCGTCTGCATGTTTAAACAATCGCTTGGTATTAACCCAAATCTTCTTCCCAAGCAACTGTCAACTCAATAAACTTGTATAATTCCCTAATACTTGACAAACTCCCTAAAATTATGTAACAAGGACACTCCATTTTATGAGAGTTGGGTGTGTTAGACACCGTTTCGAATTAAGGCACATGCTGACAGGTTTATTGAGACAAATCTTTATTTATTTGTGTCTCTAGTTTTCAACTATTATATCATTTACCATTTATATATTTTCACGATTATCAGTTTACTAAGTACATTTTTTTAAATATCATATATTGAATAAATTGAAAAGTTTTGTGGTTGTCTAGGGTTTGTTGAAGTTAGTATGTCTGACACTATGTATTTATGTGTAACCCAGATACATGTGTCTGTGTTTAAGTACATAGCCCAAAAGAGAAAATAGTATATCTTTGACGGCTTAGTGAATGGTGACTATATCTTGCAATCACTTAAATAAAACATTCATTTCCCTTTTCTTATAAATGACCAGCATAAAGCATATGACGACTTATGCAATAAGCTAGGCACAATAAAAGGTGAGAAAATATCTATAAACTTGCAAGATTAATAGAGAGAAAATATAGAGACCTAAATCATGTTAGATGCATTGAGGGCGATGACCATAGAATATTGATGAAGGATGGAGAGGCTAAGGAAAGATGGAGAAGATATTTTCATAAGTTACCGAATAGAGAATACATACAAAGCCTCAGACTAGGCGGAGACACCAACTCAGTGGAGATTAGAGACCATTGTTATGTTCGTAGAATTAGGATATTTGAAGTGAAATAAGCTCTTAGTAGGATGAAGATGGGAAAGATTTTGAGACTGTAATATTCTAATTAAAAAGTGAAAATGTATAGGAGAAATTGGCAAATCCTATCTTTTGATGTTATTTAATATTATTTTGAAGATTAGAAAAATGCCAGAAGCATAGATGAGAAGTATTATGGTATTTATGTACAAGAATAAAGGAGATGTCTAAAATTGTACCAAATGTTTAAATATCTGCTATATATGGGATAAATCTCCCAATATATCCCTATGTCTCCGAGTAGGGATATATTTTTTTGTGGCATTTATCTTTTTAGAATATCACATTATTTTAGTATAAAAGTTATAATATGCTGGTTGATATATGGAAATATTGACTGACATTTGAGATATCTTGGGATTTCTTCTTCTTTTTTGATTATTCATCAAATAGTCACTAAATTCGCTTGACTTTGGTTTTTCAACCGCATATAAAATCAAATTTTTGTGAGACTCGTCGAGTAAAACGCGTGGAGCAATTTTTTAGGATGAATGCAAGTAAAATTTCTATCTATTGGATGAAAATATTTTATTTTCCCCACCCCATATCCTTCCATTGGGGCGGGAGGATTGGAAATGATAGAAAGAAAGGCTCTTCCCTATTACTTTCAATTCTCATTGCCTTCTATCCCACAACCCACCCAAGGAACATACAGATAGATTGACTAAGTATAAGTGTACAAAAAGTTGTAAAGGCTAGTAATGGATGGTATTTTTGACAAAAATAAGTTTTTTTTTTCACTTAAAGTATTTATGCAACTCTATGTGGATCTAACTGGGTGCATAGTGGGTCCCTTTGTTTTTCAATTTATATTTTTATTTTCTATGATTGTCAGATGTGCGGAACAATGTATGAATGTTATATTAATACCGGTCTATGATGTATTTTCATTAATGCGTATCTTTGCTCTTTTTTTTTTTTTTTGTGAATTCTAAATGTGCAATTAATATATTTTAATATTTTTTGAAGTTTCACTTAAATATCTTAAGTTTTCCTTAAATTTTTGTAAGCTTTCTTTTGAATGGAGAAAAATACACCATTTTGATATTATCTTGGAATATATCCCATGATATATCTTATTTTTAATCTGTGATATATTCCATAATTACGACATTTAAAACCTTGGTTGTATCGATTATCTCGGAATAAAATGTATGAGTCATACTATGGAGTTATGAGAGAATGTGATGGAGCGAAGATTAGTAACTTTTTTTTTAATCTCTAACAATGATTAGAACTTATGGGAGAATGTAATGGAACAAAGATTAAGACAAGTTACCGGGATTTCAAAAATCAATTTGGATTCATGTCAGGGATAGGGGGGTCTACTATTGAGGACCTGAGGTTGTGTTTTTTATTTTGACAATTAATGGAAAAGTTTAGGGAAAAGAAGAAAGATCTTTATATGGTATTTATCGACTTAGGAAAAGCATATGATAGAGTCATTATAGAATTAATATGGTGGGTGTTGGGAAGAAAGGAGTTCCGAGAAAATACATTGATACCATTGAGGATATGTATAAGAGAGTAGTAACCATGGTTAAAAAACTTGGCGAAACCGTTACGTAACGGTTTCGGTGGCCTCCGATACCCGATAACATACCTTTACCCATTTATTCTGAAACAAATGCGTAACGTCCGAAACCGTTACGTAACGGGCGTTACGCCCGTTACGTAATAGTATCGGGCGTAGGACTCGTCCGCGATTTGTGTTTTTTAAAACAAAAAACCCAGAACAGTTAACTCGTGAAGAACAAGCTGAATCTCTGTTTCATTTAGTGCCTATATGGAGTTTGGAGTCTGGATTGGATTCTGTGTATGTTTCAACTTTCAACCCTCGACCCATCTAATTTTATTATTTCTACATTTTGAGCTTCATATTGGCTTTAGAAGTATCTTGTAATTGTTACTCATTTATTGCATGTTTTTTTTTTCTATTTATTGGATTTTTTTAAGCAAAAAAAGAAAAAAAAAATGGCCGAAACCGTTTTTATAAACCCTGGTGGTAACCTACTGTGAGAACAATTGTTGGTGAGGAAATCATGTTTCCTGTGATAATTAAGGTACATCAGGGATCGATTATGAGTCCTTGTTTTTACATTGGTATGAATGAATTGACGACTCATATTCAACAGGAGGTCCCTTAGTGTATGTTATTTGCAGATAACGTGATATTGAAGATTTTTAAGTAAATTGGACCATGACAAAATATGTGGAGGGATACCTTAGAATCTATGGGTTTTTAAAGTAAATCGGACCAGGACAAAACATATGAATACAACTGTAGTAAGAACATGGATAGGGTAGAGGCTGTAGTTAAGATAGGTGACCAAGAGATACCTAAACTAACTCTGGTTTCTCGGCTCAATTATTCATAAAGATGGAGAGATTAATGAGGATGCTTCCTATAGAATTAGAGCCAGGTGGCTAAAGTGGAGTTGTGCTTCTGGAGCGATACATAACTAATGCATTGTGATTAAACTAAAAGAAAAAGTTTGTAAGTCAATGATAAGACCGGTTATACTTTATGGAGCAGAATGTTCGGCTAGATATTAATAGAATTAGTGTCGAGATGGATGAGTGGAAAGACAAATAAAGAGAAGATCAGAATGAGCGTATTCAAGCGAATCTAAGTCTGACTCCACTAGGTGATCAAATGAAGGATAGTCAACTTAGATGGTTTGAACATGTTCAACGAAGACAACTAATGGTACTAGTGATCAGAATGAGTGAATTGGTGCAAGTTGGAGGAAAGGGGATAGGAGAATGACAAAAATTACGTGGATGAAGATAGTGAGTAAAAATTTAATAACACACAATTTAGCCCGAGTTATTACTTTTGTAGAATGGAATGACAAAATAGGATTCGTGTTGCCAACTTGATGTATATGGGATAAGGTATTGATATTATCTGGTCATATGAATGCTCTAATATTCTTATTCTATTTTAGTAAGTTAATTTAATTATATTGTCCTCCTTTCTTCTTTTAGTTCTTAAATTATCTTTAATAGTGGCTGAACTTTTTGTTACTCAAAATATTTTTGTGCATGTCATGAAACAACAGGATATTCTTTTTCTACTATATGCTCTACACCAATGTGATGTTGGAATACTCCCATAGAGTCCCTTTTCTTATCTTTGCCAGTCTCTTGTGTAAAGTGTGTTGAAGGAGAAAATTATCCGTAATGCATGATGAAAACTTAGTTGACTGAAGATAAAAAGATAAAAATAAAAAACAGTTTAACAGTCTGAACAAAACCTTGTAAATTCTTAAGACTTATTTTTTTACCATTATATAGGAATTTTAGGCTATTTCTTATTAAAGAGGTGGCCTACCACTTAAATGGTGCGAAAATGTGTGCCAAGGGCATGGCATAAATTCACGCCCTTCATTAACCAAAGCTTTTACATTGTCATACAAGTCAATAATATGTTTTATTCCTTAGTGGTAGTATTGCTTTCTAGTATGTGATGGTTATGCTTTTAATAATTTTTGCTTCATATCTCATGTTGTGGTACTGTTGATTTTTACTTGATTGTTCTAAACTTCTAATATGCTCATACTTTTGTTTGTGACAGGGATCTTCAGTCCTTAAAAAATCCAATGGGTTCAAATGGAGGCATCGCACTTGCAAAGAATCAAGTAGTTTTGCCCATGGTGCTGCTAGTGGAAATCCTGGGGTTCTTGGTATGCCAGTAGAGGATATAGCAGCCACTCGGATTCAAACTGCATTTCGGGCATTTATGGTATATTTAATTACACTTTGAACACATGAATATCAAAGTATTTGTTATCTAAGATTTCTTGTCTGTTGGGGGAGGAATCTTTCCGTGTTTCAGTTGTCAAAGATAGTTCTATTTACTTTGATTAATGATTTTCCTAGTCCTTTCTGCCATTCTTAGGGCAGTGAGTGCATGAGAGTTCAAAGCTTTTCAGTTACTACCAAAAAAACAGAAGAAAAAGCTTTTATGGTTCTTCACCTTCTTTCGACAGGTCTTTTTTGCATTAAAAAATATATAGCGCATGCTTACAGGAATTATTTGCACTTTCTAAGGGTCTTTTGGTACTTGGAATGAGACGGGAAGAGTGATCATTCTTCCTTCTTTAAAGTGTGGCGTATTTAACCTTATGAATGGCAGTTACGGGATTTTGGAGGGATTTCTATGCTCCTTCTAGAAAGTTGTTTACTAGTTTCCTCCTAGTTAATGAACAAAACTTTGAACTGATTATGAGGGGGAGTAAATGCCATTAGCTAGCAAATTGTAATAAAGAAATTGTGAACCTTAATGTTGTGTTTGGTTGCTGAGAAAATAGACTTTGTAAAAGAAAAGTGAAAGAAAATGAAGTTTTCTGTTGTTTGGTTACAAAGAAAATTTTTATGGAAAAGAAAAGGGGGAGAAAATTAGCCCATAATTTTCTTTCAAAGTGAGGATTTCATTTCCTTCTAAAAAGCTTGGATTTGGGAAGGAAACAAAGAGAAAATCTATAACTTCATGTCTTGTCTCAAAAAAATTATTTATTATCTATTTTTTTACTTTTAAAATTTAAATTTTTTTAGTATTTTATTATTATTATTTATTTATTTTGTTACCAAATTTTCTCAGCAACCAAACAAGGTGCAAAAAAATACTTTTCTTTTCTTTTCCTTTCTTTTTCTTTTCTTTTCTTTTCCATACTTTTTTTATTTTCTCGGCAACCAACCATAGCATAAAGGTTCTGATGACAAACCAGGCGGCCACCCGCTTTCCCTCCCAAATGATTGTCTCAAGCATACTTTGATGCTAGTAGAGGGACAATCTAGGGCCATAGGATTTATTGGCATTTTTGAAGGAGCATTGTTGGCGTTTTGTGAGACATTGGACAATAAAAAACTGGGCTGAGATATTAGTCAACCAATTGGTGTTTAGATTTCGGTAATTGTTTGTGAATTTTGTAGGATACCTTAACTAGTTTATTGAACCAGGGTGTTGATTTCTGTCTTTGTAGGGAAACAAACATATTAAAGTTCTCTACTCTAGTGTCTCACTTATCTACAATCTTACTAATAATGTATTATACTATAGTACATTACACAACATTATATATTTGTTGAATGGAAAATCTTTTCTCCTGTTGCAGGCGAGGAAAACTTTATGTCGTTTGAAAGGGATAGTAAGATTTCAGATCTTGACCCAAGGCCAAACTGTTAGCAAACAAGCATCAACCACTCTGAGGTACCTCCACACGTGGAGCAGGATACAGGCCCGAATTAGAGCCCGCAGACTCTGTATGGTCACAGAAGGCCGGATTAGGCGAAAGAAATTAGAGAATCAGTTAAAACTTGAGGCGAAACTTCATGAGCTAAATGTAAGACTAACTGTTGCCCACATATTTAATAACTTGCGTGACCTAAATCAGCAACAGTGTCATGCTGCCTGGCTTCTTCATGGATTTGTGTTAGCGAAAGGATGTGTTAGTCTTGCTCATCCATAATCGCAGTTTGATACTTAGATCTGTCCTGGATGACTTAATACATTTGAAATACTTTTCTTTTCCTTTGTTTCATAGGATTGGTTTAATACAGATTTCTAAAGGAAAATTTGCCTAAGAAATAGAGCCAATTTGAGCCACACAACGTAGTTCTTTTAAGATATTTTAAAAAAAAAGGATTTCCAGCAAACACAATGCAATATCTTGTGCCCCCACTTCGTTGCATTTTTATTGTCTAACATTGTCTCTGAAGTTCTAGTTCTTGCATCTGCATCTACTCTCAATTTTATATGCAGTCTCAATATTTCTCCTCGCATTGCTTTTTGTGATACTGTAGAGACCACTAACTAAACCATCACTTGGGCTTTTGAAAGGAGTAAATTATTTTCAAATGTTTCCCTGAACCATATTATGTACACTAAAGATGCAAATATTGAAAGCCTTCTTGACATCTTTATGGCTTAAATCCAGAGAATGAAACTCTAAGAAGTCTTCATCCTGAATGACCACAGCATTTTCAGTGAGACGAGATCCCTTTATCTCTTTATTAGTGAGTCTGATTGCCAATTAGGTTTGAGTTGCCAATGTGTTGCTGCAACTGTAGAACAGCAACAAAGAACCTTGATTATTGGATCTATCTCCATCTTATCCAATGTGTTGCTAGAGATCCTATATCCACTCAATTTTTGCTTGATGCTCCTCATTTATCTGCAACCGTGTTTCATTGCTATTCTCAAAAGTCCTTTTTTTCCCATCGTATTCTCTTCCTTGGTTCTAAATCAATTCCTTTGATCAACTTGTTGTATTAGAATTTATAACTGCCTTTTCCTACTGTTCCATTTAGATCCAATGGATCAGGATGACTTGGGGGTTATAGATGGGGTAAGTTGTCTAGGTTTTGTTCACAAACTCTTTATGGCTTCCTTGATCTGCTTGTTTCCTCAACTAAAGATTGCAAGATTGATAACTGGAGTCGAATCTAGAGACTTGTTTTAGATTTGTCCATCCAGAATAGAAAATCGGAGATTGTCTCACACCATCATTTCCGTGTCAATTTTACAGTCTTAAACTTCAGAGGGATACGTTTTATTCTTCATTTTGAGCTGGTATAAACATTGTAAACATTCTTCTGCCAGGATGAGGAAATTGAGTTTTGAACCCAGCCCTCCTAATTTTTTTTGTCAGTCAGAATCTCAGATATATGAGGACCATCTTTCATTTACTCTTTCATGGTGTTATTATCCCTGTAGGCTATTGTATCCTTATCCTTCTGTGGATTATTCTACTTGATACATGGGTCTGTTTTCAATAATATTGGCCAATAACTCTATAATGTTTCGAAGCTTCGCCAGTTGATTAGCACTGTTTAACAAGCAAACAAGTCTGAAAACAGTTTGACCTCTCTCTCTCTCTCTCTCTTATATATATATATATATGTTATTAACAGTTTGAATGCCTGGCAGGTGGAGTGGTGTGGTGGTTCTGAAACCATGGAGGAAATTCTTGCTAGGATTCAACAGAGGGAAGAAGCAGCAGTTAAGCGTGAGCGAGCCATGGCATATGCTTTTTCTCATCAGGTATGTCAATTACTAGTAGTATTCTCGTCATTACAGATAATTAGATGTAAGTATCACCATGGATCCTTTGTTTGCAGTGGAGGGCCAACTCTAGTCAGAACCAAGGGCAGGTTGCATATGAACTTGGCAAAGCTGACTGGGGTTGGAGCTGGATGGAGCGATGGATTGCTGCTCGCCCATGGGAAGCCAGGGTTCCTGCTCAGTCTATCACCACACAGAAAGTTCAAAATAGGCGGGTCAGCAAGGCTGGTAAAAATACAAACTCACCAGCAATGAAAAACTCAGTTTCAGTTAAACCCACTTTGCCTAACGAGAAGGGAACTAAAAGGCGAGAAGATCATCTTACCCAACTACTGACAAACCAGCTGCCCAAGAAGCAAACACCAAAGTGGTAAACTTGTCTCTGTCCAAAACTGAAGAAGCAAACACCAAATAAGAACAGCAGGTATCTTTGCAAACAAATGATATGGATTAAAAAGGGGTGTCCCTTTGATCTCGAGTCGGTCTAATTGCAGATTAGTTAGGTTATGTAGAGGGGATGTTTTGATCCTTGAAGAAATGGGGTTTACTGCAACCTCAATCTAGCCTAAATCCGATATCCAGACCGTTCTAAATTGAGTTATTTTTGGGAGAACTGATTCAGAGAACACAAGGAGGAAAAGGGGAAAAAGAAGGAAATGATTCAGAGGGAGAGAAGAAAGAACGATGAAGAAAAGTAGTGACAGAATGTTTTTCTTGATGAATCCTTTACTTTCTCTCTCTGTAAATTCTGTTTGGAAAATCTGGTTGTTTTTGGAAAATCTTCTGGGAACTCGAGGAAAGTCTCTCTATTTATAGGTGATTATCAAAATTGTAACCAACTTGTACAGCTGTCATAACCGTTTTTTGTAACTGACTTTTAGAGAGAAAAATATTGGATTCCATCAAGATAAAGACGTTTTGTCACTATACCTCCTTTAAGCTTTTATGACCAAAGCTTTCAGATATATTCTTCAAAGGTTAAAAGCGGTATTTACAATATCCATCTTTTAACAAATTGTATCTAAGCCCTCCAAACCACAACTCATCATCTCCCCCCAGAAGCAATTGGTAACTACATCGTGAAAGCGGGTCATACGCTTTCATGGTGTACTGTCCTACTGAGGTAATATATTAGTGTTCAGACAGCAACACTCCTCTAGAGTAATAATCATGATAGTAATAATAATAACGATGATAATAATCATCTAATAATCATCTCAAGTCCTATAGGGAAATCATAGGTGTTGGACGAAGACACCCTTCCCGTATCTCAGGTCCAATAGGGAAATCATAGGTGTTGGACAAAGACACCCTTCCCGTAGCTCAGGTCCAATAGGGAAATCATAGGTGTTGGACGAAGACACCCTTCCCGTCAGGCCTTAAGAGAAACTGAGGAAAAATCCATCCTCAATGCTTTCTCCCTGACTGTCAGCCCAGGAAGTAATCCATGCTTCACTGGAATAGGTAATGAGGGGAAACAGCCACATTCATTCCCACGGGGATGTACCAATCCATACCGTTCACCCCTGACAAAACAAATCTCCTTTCTGGCAGAAGTCATCAGAAAGGTATACAAGGAGGGTAAAAATCCATACCACACCCATCATCATGAGAAAGGCGTTGAAAGCCAGAGCGAGGTACTGAAGCCATATAGAATATCCGAAGGCGTTGAAGCCTAAATCAACATCAAAGGCATTAAAGCCTGAAACAACATCCAAAGGCGTTAGAGCCTGAAACAATATCCAAAGGCGTTAGAGCCTGAAAACAATATCCAAAAGCGTTAGGACTTGAATCTGTGTCAATAGCGTGAAAGACGCAATAGTTTCAACTTTCATTAGTGACATAAGGGTAAAATTGTCATTAATGAGCAAGAAATCCTTTTTATGAACTAAAGCATAAGAGCTTAAAATCATTGATCATTAATGACTAGAATCATTATTATCAGATAAACATGGAATTCTGTTAACCAATTCCCAAAAAAAATTTTAGTATGTGTAATATGCTAGAACGTCCTTTGAGACACGTGTCATTATTTTATTGAATTATGAACAACGTTCTTAAATTCAAAATTTCACAAGTCAAGCTTTTCAATAACCATCATCAACAGGTTATTTGATTTTGTTCTCATTTATTTATTCGGAGTGGTGTGAAATAATATAGTTTGCCATGCAGTGTTTAGAATAGAGGGACAGACCCATATGTGGGACTGAGTTGATTATCTTTATCTACAATGTAAATATAGAAAAAAAGTAATCTTTTTTCTTGAATTTTGATTGAGAAGTATGTCTTGAGAAACAGGAGTTCATACAGGGGTAATCTCCCGAATCGATGTTCATTGACCAAGGGTATGGTGGACTACTACATGCTCAGGTATGTCATTTTGGTTTCCTACATTTCAGGAGAGGTGTTCTACTCTTTTGAGTAAATGTCAGGTTTATATTATCTATTTGGTCCGTGATCTTGATTAACACTAATGGTATGTTTTGCGGCAACTTCAGGATAGAAGTGGGAATTTTTTAAAAAGGATGACTTCAATGGTATGTTTTCTCATGGGAAGTTTTATATGTAGGGAAGTGGCAATAATTTTAATTGTGGACCATAGTTGCAGGAAAATTAATGTATGAGGTGAGATGCTCAGGAAGTTTGCTAGACTCGACAGGAAGTTTGCTTCCATAATGTCTCATTTAGTGTTCAAATCAGGCTGTCTATGTAAGAAGTGATGGAATAAACCCGAATCTAAAGCATATGACATAGATTCTGAGCAAGTATTGTTGGAGTAAAATTTAAGGTACTTTTCTGCAAATATTTCACGAAGATAAAAGTTAAGTATGGTTGGTCATACTAATATCTATATCTCATTTCTCATTTTTTATTTCCTAAGGATTGCTTGAACCTTGCTTCTTACTTCTTGTCGCTTTGGTAACTATAATGCAAATACATACACTTTGATTTATTTGAATTGGTTACTTGTACAACCGGATAAAATAATGTTGTGTAAGGTTTGATATACTAAAGCAAATCCAAGTGTCATATTGGCGGGGCGAGAGGATGCGTCAGTGCATTTAAAGTGCCAGCATTCCTTTTACTGGGAAAGGTTGTATATCACGATTAGGGCTGCAATTATTGGTAATATCAAGGAGGGTCAAATTTAGACTGCTAATTACAAATCCAAATCTCCAAGGAAATTCCTTCACTTTTACCACTTTTTCTCCCACTTCCCCCATTGAGGCAAACCGTGAGAGTAAGGAAAACTGCTCCTGGCCGGTCATTTGAGCATCAGTTCTGGCAACTGCCACTGCAGTAGGTCACAATTAGGGCTTATGATTTCAAGCCTTGCTATTATTGACTTGCTGTTGCCTGGCAGCAGCTATCAGCCATCATCAATCGAGGGTCACGACTCCGTTTGCAACTCCTTTGTATGGTGGTAATTAACGGCCATGCGTCTTTCATTTGCATGGTGTAGACCACTAATTAGAAGCGGGCGCTTATCGTTACATCTATGAGGAGTATTAGCCCTAATTGCATCAGCCATTAATTGCTCTTAACATAAACTCTGTCACCTTGTCGCTTAGCTTATGAACAAAACTAAACATTTTACCTTACTGTAAATACACATAACCTATCTACTTTGTTATTCCATGGGATTTTCCCCAAGTAATGACAACTCTGAAGCTAAAAAGTGAAGAAGCAACATTGATTGTTTTATTATGCTTTGGTTGCCATCCACACAATTCTGGACCACTAGCCACTCTCCCTATATGGAAGAAGCGCTCTCTTTCACTTTCGCTTTCACTTTCAGCCGGTGATTGTTTTATTATTTAATAATGTCACTTCTCCAATAAAATTTTTTTTTGGGTAAAAGTGGGTATCCTCGTTCAGACTAATCTCATGTGATGCATAGGTAAACCCCTAACCCTTAGACTAATCCCATGATCTTGAGACCACCGGTTTCTTCACCGCCCAAGAAATGAAAACACAGATTTTGGATTGAGATTTTTATTGAGTGGGGGAATGGCCTAAAGTGCCACATTTTATGGTAGTGGCAACCCCGTGTATAATTGTTAGGGCAGCATTCAAGCCAAGTTGGCTTGTGAGCTAGCTCGTTTGAGCAAAGGTCAAGTTGGCATTTCAACCAAGAAATTCATATAAACTCTAATGTCTAAAGAAGTCAAGTTGAAGCCACACCCTATTCAGCTCAGCTCGGTTTGAAATTATATATATATAATAATTTTTTTTGGTAATGTTGTTTATATTTGGAGGAATGGTAAGTATATTCTTACAATCCCAGCCTCACCCTTTTTGAGATAACAAAACAGAGAACTTTGTGTCAGCCCACTTGTGAGCCCTACACTAACTACATTGTTTTGTTATCTAAAACGGGTGTTAGTAGGGATTGTGAGAGTATATGATTTTATTAAATTATATAAAATTAATCTAAAAAAACCCTAAAATCCTAATCAAGCATGAGCCAACCCAAGTTCAGCTTGACTTGAAACCAAGTTCAAGCTCAAGCCGAGCTCAAACTCAATCAAGCTTGTTAAAGTCTAGTTCAAGCTCCGTCAATATCAGCTTAACTCGGCTCGAATAAAGGTCTAATAATTGTCCATATTTGAGCTTGTTCGAGTCTTTCCTAATCACCATTCATTGTTCCTTCTGCTTCTGAACTTCTGTTAGGCCCACTTAGTGTACCTACAAAGCTTCAGGAATGTACTGTTTCTCAAGGACGGCAGTGTGAGATTCATCCCCCCTACCCCCCCTACCCAAACTCATTGTTGAACAGAGATTTGCAGTTGCAGATCAAGTGCACTGCCTCTTCAGGTTACGAACTAAAATCAGTCTTAGCAAGCTTACAAAATTATTGGGCTTTCAAATGGTGCTTCTAATTTTCTTTTTTCAAAAAAAAAAGCTTACAAAATTGTTGGGCTTTCATGGCAAATGGTGCTTCTAATTTTCTTTTTTCAAGCTTTCAAATATCCGAGAAGCTCTTCAAAATTCGATTTTTTTTTTCTCAGCTCTTGTATTGAGATTTCTAATTCCAACAAATATAGATTGAGAGGTGAAAATAGAGCAAATGACATTAAAAAAGAAGAGCCAGTCTATGGGTACTCCCAGATATTTGCTTGAATCGTATCCGTCTATGGCTAACAACTAAGATCAGAATTTGGTTCAACTTATTTTGCCTTTTCGAATGCCACATCAGCTCTAGAATCCCAAAACAAATTTTCAAGAAAAAACCGTTTTTTGAATAATTTATTCCACCGAAAATTTGGAATTTCATCCGAATTATTTTCACTTTGTCCAAATTATGAGTTTTTTGTTTTGTTTTAAAGTATATACGATATAGTTTTGAGTATAGTTTATACATCTATCTTATATACACATATTAATAGATTTATAAATTTTCAAAGTATTAATTATAAACTATAAAGTATACTTACAATAGATAGTTTATACCTTATATTAAGTACAGAATTATTATTATAATTATAAACTATAACTATATAGTTATAATTAATAAGTATAACATAAGTATAGTTATATACCATTATATAATTATTATTATATTATACACTATTATACTTTTATGTACTTAAATTATGTATAATTTATAATTAATAAGTATACTATAAGAATAATTTATAAAATATTATAAGTATAATAATTTACACTTATTATATTGTAGAAACTATATATAAATAAGTATAATTTGTATAAAACCCAAAATTAAGATTTTAAAAATAAAATTCAGAAAATTTTAAAAACTTAATGAAATTGATTGAAATTTCAATCATTCCCGGAAACACTGGTAATTATTAATTAAATTTTAATTCCATCAAAATTGGAAAAAGAAGTTGAATTATTTTGTCGAAAAATCGTGCCATCCGATGTATTTATAAGTTCGATGGATGAGTCGGAAACTGGAATTTTATCCGAAATTTCAACCATGCTCCCAGTCCCAACTGCTGCTGCTGCTCATGGACAAGGACCTCTCTCCAGCTCCCCAAAATCCCCATCTTTTTTGGTAAGGCAGGTCGAACGCGATAGAGATGTTAAGATGAGTAATTCTCTAGGGTTTAAGGAAGTTGAAGCATGAACTGTTCCATTAGAAAGTAGAGTAGCTACAAAACAATCACAATAAGAACTCTACTAATTCCAGAAGAAAAAAGACCATTTCTTTCCACTTCTAAACAAAGGAAAAGATCTCTGTTTTCTCTCATATTTGGAATGTGAAAGCAACCACTAATTCAAATCGAAATCAGTGAGACAAAGGGAATGAAAACAGCCATGAATTTTTCCTCATTTTGCTTATCTGGGTTGCCTCAGTTTGAGAGAATTCTCTATATATATGCTGTTCTTTACTTAATTGGGGAAAAGATGGGAACATAATCAGAAAGTTTTTTTTTTTTTTTTGAACTTTTGCCAATACTAACTACAAAGGAAAGGTAATGGTCATAACATCCCAGTCTAACAGTAGAAATTTGAAGCAATTCAACAAAGTTCAGCTCAGAGAGTCCACACAAACTGGAAAGCAAGAATATAAGATGAAAAACAATTGCAATTGAGCCACGGAAAGACAAACCCGCATCGACACAGATTTTTTCTTACCATGGAAGTCCATTGAATTAACCAAATGAAATCTCTTCTCCTTCTTCCTCCTTTTGAACTCTGGCTCCATTCCTCAGTAGAAGATAGAGAATTCTGAAAGATCATTGAGAGGAATAGATTATTCGCGAGAACAATGGAAAATCAGAAACAATTGAAAGAATTTGAGAAATGGGTATTAGCCTATTAGGGATAATACCTAGTGGAGTGTGAATTTCAGATTTTGTTCACTCAATGGCGAGAAGCAGAGGACGGCTTGTTAGAGACTGCGTCGTGCTCCTCTTCACCTTGAATTCGAGCTGGAATTCGAAACCCAGAAAATCCGCCTGAGGCGAATCCAATGCCGGAGATTGACGATTGATGGAATGCAGGTGTCTGATGATGATCAATGGTGGCAATTGGCCGGTCCGTCCAAGCACGAACTGAAGGTGAATTACTGGACTGAAGGGGTCCCCTCTGAGAAAACAATGGATTCAGGCCGAGAAACGGCTGCAGCGGCGGTGAATTGAAGATAAACTGGCCCATCTCCGGCTGCTGCTGCTCAGACCAGCCAGGCTCTGAGGTGGAATCAAACCCCAATGGAGTAGAGGAGCCAGAGAAAAAGACTTGTTCAGATGAAGAACTAGGATTCGAATGGTGGTGGAGAAGAACTGGGTCTTGATTTGAATGAAGCGAGAGACGAAGATCTTGTGATTGGGTATTGTTTCTGGAGAGTAACTCAAGTGGGTAGTTCTGAAAATGGATTGAAGACGAAAACGTAGCAGAAGCAGCCATGGGGAAGAAGGGTTTAATGGTGTCGGAATCTAGAAAATGAGGTAAGAAGCTTGAACTGTTACTGGGGTTGTTGCTAAATTGCTCCTGATGCTGAAAATCACACCCAGATCTCTCTATCTCAACCGAAATTGGTCTCTTACTCGACCGAATTACAGTCTCCTCTTCTGGTTCTGGTTCTGGTTCTGGTTCTGGTTCTGGTTCTGGTTCTGCAGCAGCATTTGCTGTAGTAGCTGTTGGGTGCCATGGCGGTAACACGGCGAGCTCATCGATGGCATTCTTTGCCTTGTTGATGAGCCAATCGACGGCCTTGCTGGGCCGGTCGTAGCCAAGCCGGTCTTGGACGTCGTAGAATTGAATAGCTGTATGGGCAGATAATCGAACTCTCCGGTCTCTCGCGCCTTTTGCAGTACAGACCTTGCTGTGCCGGTCTTTTCTTCCGGTTGATCGGACAATGTGGCCTCCTTCCACTTCTACTATCTCTCCTCCGGCGATCTTTAGCCCCAGTCTCGACGACGGTCGCCGGTGATTCTCTCCCATTCTCTCCCTGACTCGCGCATATTCTGTAGCACTAGGAGGAGAGAAGTAAGAACGCTTCTTGTGGGGTTGTGTTTGATTGGAATCTATGGCTTCTCTTCTTCTTCTTCTTCTGATTGATCTTTGTTTTCTAATTCTTTGTCTCCTCTCTTATTGCTGTTGTTCTTGATTTTCCTGCAACGTCCATTTCTCTGAAACTTGTCTCTCCCAAAAAGCCTTGCCATTAAACTCTGCGAATTCCATGACCCAACAACACCACAAAACCACAAATGGAAAACCCAGAAGCTAAATCAAGTCTACTACAATCTAACCCATCTATTTCTATCTCTATCTCTCTACAGTAGGAGCTTCGATGATAGGTACACACCAAAATCTGTAAGAAATAAAAGAGGAAACGGTAATAAGAACAGCTATAGCTATAGACTCTGAAATCAAAAAGGGATTTCAGAAATCCTTGATATGGATCGAATTTTTTTATTGGTATCTAAGAAAGAATGGGAGAAAGAGAGATTGAAATAAAGGAAAGAAAGAAAGGGAAATTCTTTCTTGGCCTATGAGAGGTGTTGATGCCTCTGGTGAGGGTGGCAGACTTTGGTCAGAGAGAAGATTAAGGTGGCGTTTGGATAGACTTCCCAGAGAAGAAAGTACTTCCTCAAGAGTTACTTTGCAGGAAGTAACTCCTGAGGAAGTCTGAAAAAGTTATTCGGTGGATAAAATAGTGCTTGGTTTACACCTGAAAAATAACTTTTAAAAACCCAAAAGTCAAATTTTCGTTTGGTTTGCACTTTTTTTTTTGAACTTCTAATTTTTTTTTTTATGTGGTACAACTCTTGTAGAATTTGTAATGCTCATGCTGGTAATATCCTAATTAGTACACATGGTATTCATGATTTATAGCATTTAACCTTATAAAAATCTAAAACATAAAGACATTGACGTGCAATTTTATATGAACAACATGGTTTCCACCACAACTCCTCCTTCTGATCTTCGCAAAGAGGTCCTTAATTGCCAACACCATCACCCTGGTTTCTCCATTGTACCCAAAATTGTGTCTTTCCAGCTCCTGTTGCCCCATAACAGAACACTGACCCATTCCTCCCCTCAAAACTGCTTCCACTAGCTCTGCTGTACTGCATATCATAGATACAACTATAAAATTTCTCCATAGAATCCATCAAAAAATTAGGAAGAAAAAGGGGGGCAGCAACTAGTCCTTTGGAAGAACAGAGAAGATTGGAGAAAGATAGAGAATTTGAGAATATCAGTTCAGAAAATGATGTGCCAGGTAATATTAGCAGCCATTTTACAGCAAAATTTCACCTTTTTCCGATAAGATGTAAAGACTACATAAATCAAGAAAAAGATGTAGCTGATCAGAAATTATAGAAACGAAATGGGTTCTTTTAGAACATAACCAATTAAAGGTTGAGAACCTTAAGAACTCACGTTGTGGAGTAAACTTCCTGTTGGGTAGTCGAATCGGGGAAGGAAGCATCAAAGGTGAAATGGCGTCCACAAAGCCTCTTTAGCTGAAGATAGTCATTTTCTGTTGCGAATTCAGTCAGATAAACGTCCCACCGATTAACTATCCGGCCACAACACCTGGACCCAACTTCTTTCTCTTTCTTGGCCATAGTCCTAAGCCTCAAAAAAGTAAGAATCATCATAAGATCTCTAACTATCCAAATGTTTACCTATTTTTCAGACCTGCCTGTAACTAACCAATTTCTTTTTGTAGTCATTCAAGTTTTTTCCTGTTTCCTGCTCTTGAATCAATGGCTGACAACTTATGGATATGATTTTGGCTTATGGGCCATTCAAGAGGTTGCCTGACATTTAACTGTCCATATTGATGCTTAGGCAAGCCTTATATGGTAAAGGATTTGACTTCGTCTAACCCCTTTTCGTGCCCACGACATATGCAAAAAACAAATTAAATAAAAAACTTGCAATGAGGAGGTGATTATAGAGCTCGACGAGACTCCCCATTGAGCTCTCAAAAATGCATGTTGTTTGAAAGCATTCAAAAATCAAGGAAAAATAGGGAAAAACACATGAAAGATCAAGATAGAACCCCATGAAAGAGAATATATGCAAGACAAACTCAAATCTAAAAGGATGCATGTTATTAGGGCATTCACAACAGGTCTGTCTACAACCCTGGCTAACTTTAAGGATATCCCGGCTCCATAATCTTTAAAGAAAAATTGCAGCTCTTTTGTACATAAAATTTTGTCTTGGTTTCTGAAAAAGTTTGGACTTCAAATTAGCCAACACATGAATATTACCTGGGCAAGCATCACTCTCGCATTCTTTGATTGCAAACAAAAGAAAGGCCTCTGTCAAGCCATGCTGCTAATCCTGCCATGACCTCAGCTGTAGCAATACGAAATTGTCAGCTACTGAATATGGAGTTCTAGATATTCCATATACAACAAATGGTTTCTATCTGACTAACAAAGAACTGTAAAAGTCTTACTGTTGATTTACAATGCAAATTCGGGGTCAAGCAGAATGAAAGAAAATGTAATATATCAAATAATAGATATTTAGTGTGCACTAAAAGACATGACTCAATCATGTAAAGTACTATGATCAACACATTCTTCGCCACCCCCATTTTGAAAATCAGGAAGATTTTTGTTATAAAAATGTGAAATGTGTCCAACATCCCAAGGGAAGATAAATGCTTAATCTTCAGATACTTGGGAAGGACCAAAAGGACCAAGAGATTTTTTTCAACCATCAGAAAGCATATCCCCACACCAGCATGTTGATATATAGGCCTACAAGAAAGTTAATCTCAACTAGAAGAACTAGTAGCCCAATTTCTATAGCTTAAAATCCATTTGAAAGTTAAACACCATGTCCCTTATCATTTGGGAGGATTTCCATCATGCATACTCACTTTGTGTTTGCTATTACCATCAAGCTTCGCGTTTTTTAATCAAACCACAGTAGGCATCTGAGATGATGGGAATAACTCCTATATGAGCTCATCCAGTTCTATTATTTCTATGTCACGTGGACTCCTCACCCCAACAAAGAACCCTGTAGCATAAATCAAATTCATTTTCTCAGTAGCATTCCTCAATTCCAAATCAAAAATTAAATCCCATATCTTCAACCCTGTAGCAGAATTCAATTCCCCTCACCCGGATCATCTCTGTAACAACAACTCATTAAAATTTCCAGAATAAACAAGAAAAGGATTAAAAAAAAACAACCCAACAAAAATAAATAGACATAAAACAAAATCAAAATCCATTTTTTCAAAATAGAAGATAAAATCAAAACCAACCCATATCTTCAACTGAAATCACAATAAGAACCCTCCAAAGAAACAACCAAAAAGAATTGCAAAATAAAAATTTCAAATGATTGAGATTAACGAAAATGTTAAAACAAAGAGAGCAAAAACCTACCGAAATGGTACACTAGTAGTGCGATTTGAATACCAAGAGCTTCTTAAATCAATGTAAAATCAAAGATCAACAACAACTATCGCAATTTCAGCAAAGAAACCCACAAAGACTTACTGGTGTGCTTCCTTTGGATTGCTGGCGAGATCACCTTCCTTCGGAGCTCCGGCAAGATCACCTTCCTTTGGAGTAGAGCGAATTCAAGTGGACAAATAGTGGGGCAGAGAGCAACAAGGGTTTCACGAATTAAACCCTAAAAAAAGGGATTGGGAGTTTAACAAAAAAAAAACTATCAGGGTCGGGATTTCCCGTCAACTTCGCGCTGAAGTTTAAACATAACTTCCCGCGGAAGAAGACTCTCTTGGCTTTTTGGGGAAGTAGAGAAATTGATTTCCTACTACTTCTACTTCCGCCCGAAGTCAAACGGAAAATGGCAAACCAAACGTTAAATTGTTGACTTTTGACTTCCCAAAAACTAGAAGTTGTTGGGGAAGTCTATCCAAACGACACCTAAAAGATGTTGGTGATTTCAGCAGGCAGTTCTGCTTCTCCTTCTGCTGCTACTGCTCACAAACACCAATCCATCTCTCTCTCTCTCTCTCTCATTCAGTTGGATTTTAGAAGCCAACCGTAGATTTTTACTTCTTAGTTAGAACTTAGGAGAGTTAGAACCATTGGTTAAATAGATTCCTCACCACTCTCCATTCCCTTTGAGAGTTATGGATGGCAACCGGTCGGGTTTGGGCCGGGGTGCCCAAACCAATGTTTTCAGAAGCGGACCGGGCGTGGAACCGGCTGGCCGGTTCCCAGTTCAACACGTACTTTTTGGTAAAAAACTAATTTTTTTTCTTATTTTCCCCGGTTTTGACCGATTCCCAACCGGTTATGTCCAATTCTGGCCGACTTCTTAAAGAGTTTCGGTTTTGGGAACTGGTTCCCGATTTTTTCAGTTCGACCGGCTGCTCCGATTTGATTTTGATAACACTGTCCTCAAACGCTACCCCATTTTCATCCCAAACCCGGGGGCTTCTGATTTTCAAAACACTTCTTAACCCATCTTGTCCCACCCCGTTCCGTTAAGCACCGGACGAAACACGTCGGGACTATATTTCATATTATAAGTAATATATTGAGGTATATTTAGTATTAAATTAAGAGTAAAATAGTAATTTCATAATACAAACTGGCAGGGCGGCTTAAACCTATCCCAAGCCAAACCCGACTCAGGTTTAACATTTCATTCCCAAACCTGCCTCTAACCCGTTTAAGAGCTCCTCAAACTGATCCTAATAGGTGTGGAGTGGGCGGGTTACTTGATTATCCCAGCCCGTTGAGTGACTTCTTAGATATCTTGAAGGTAATGAAGTCTACCGTTTGGCACATTTAAATTGGTTTTTTATTTTTCTTCAGATGTCATTTACCTATGTGTCAATAGGGTTACTAGTTAGCTTGGGAATTGGAGTTCTTGCGGCTCATACAGGGAGGGATTGGATCCCCGACCGACCGACCTCGCTCCCACCAGTGGCGCAAGAGGCGGGGTGTTGGCCCATTTAAATTGCGAGCATCTAACTTCTAAGCAGTGATCTAAGCAATGTCTTTGCCTTCAGTCATTGCCTTGTGGTATGATTGAGTTTACCATTAAAAAAAAAAAAAAACTTCTAAGCAATGAACAGATTCTACCATTACTATTCCGGGCTGTGGCCTAACCCTATTCATGATTTAAAAAAAAAGAATAGAATTGTAGACGATTGGCATTACCCACCCTAATCTAAGGACAAGGCCAGAGTTTCTGTCTTGAGAGAGTGCTCGCTCCTGAATCACTTTATACGGCGTCAATTCATCATTGGACAGCTAGTGATAAAAAAAAGGGGAGAATTCATTTTATATTCTCCCCGTGATTTTTGACTTCTCCCCACTTAATATCTCTCCTCTTCTTTAACGCCAGCGGCCCAATGATTTTATAGCATCTCAAGATTTTTGACACACAATGTATCCTATGACTACACGGTAGTAACATTTCAAAAGGGCGTTGAAGGCTATGTTATATCATTTTTGTAAATATTTTATGCTCAAAAGGTTGTTTTTATGAGCAATAGTATGCTCCTCAACGTCCTTGCCCCTCACAAAGTCTCTTTTAAGTGTCTTAACTCTTAAACTCTCGTTGATAAAATTTAACCTCTGATGAAATTTTTTTAATTTTTTAACCTTAAGTGTGTGTGAGTCTTAATTCTTAACTACAATTAAAAAGAGTTTAAAAAAGGACACATGGTGAGAAAAGGAGGGAAGAGACACCTACTTAACCCTGCTCTGCTCGGCTCGGCTTGAAAGGTTTTACTCTAGGCTCAAAGCTCAGCTACCAGAAATGGCTCGAAAAATCAGCTCGAAGCTCGCCCCGATTCATAAAGCTCAGCTTGAATTGATTGAAGCTCGAGCTCAGCTTCAATGCTTAAAAAAAAATAATATTTCATATTATTTATATATATAATAATGATATATAAATAATATGATTTATTTTTTTAAAATAATATTCGAGCTCGGGCCGAATCAAACCTCAATCAAGTCAGGCTTCGAGCTGAGCCGAATCAAATAGGCCTTTGCACGAGCTCGGCTTGAACATTTTTAAAGCTTGATTGCTCGGCTCGGCTCGACATGATCGAGCCTACAACTTAAGCTTGAGCTCGTCTTGATCGGCTGAGCCGAGCAATCAAACTAGCCGAGCTTGTGTACACCCCTAAGTGTAGTTGTGTGTATATCGACCATCAATATTATTATTTAAAAATAAGGGGTTTTGGATATCCGTTGCTAAATTTATCATAATTTGCAAATGCATTACTATGTATAACAGATTTAGAAATTAACTACTCATTTTCAACTAGTAAACAAAAAATCTATACCCTTACCTCCGTTAGATTTTAGTCTATAACTATTAGTAAAATGAATATTATGCCCTTTAGATATTTTATAATCTCACAAACCATCTTAAGCTGTTCTTGAAATATGGTTAGTAAATTTTTACCCTATGGTTAAGTATTTTTTTCTAAACCAAAGTTAAATGCTTTAATTTTAAGAGTTAGTGAATCTTAAACACAATTAAAAGAAGTTTAAAGAAGACATGTGTCACAATGGTCACTATATATCACAAGTAGGGGGCTGTCAATGGATTGAATCTTGATTCGGAACCAAGCCGATTAGACGGGATCCTAATCTTATTATACATTCGTCAGATCATATACCAATCCAAAATTTTGAATCCGATTATAAGCAAATCAGGTTTGGATCTAATACACCCCTAATAATCCACCTGTTGTTAAAGCGAGATTATTAAATATGTTTTAACATTCAATTGTTTGCATTTTAGATTTAAAAAAATAAAGTTACAGTTTAAATACAAAGAGGAACTCTGCTTCACGGTATTGAGCCGAGCTCCCCTTTTTACACTATCATGGTGATAATCTTATAATTTAGTGCATTGCAAAATTGCCTTAGTCTTTTTTGGTAATGACAAACATGCCACTCCCATAGTAGAAAAAGAGGAGCTCAGTTTCAACTCGGTGAAGCAGAGTTCGGCTCAAAATTAATCTCAATAAGTTAATGTATAACTTTTACTTTAGAAGTTAAAACCAATTTACAGCGAGTGATGCGTATGTGAAGAGCTTTTCAAGTTTTTCTCAATTAGAATCGCTTTCCATGAGGGGATTCTGACAAAAGCAAGGGAGTTTTGTGGGAATGTCCTGTAGAGTCGCTTTCCATTACTAGCCGACCATCGATCTTTTTTTGTTTCTCTATCTGTTCTAGAGAGAGAGTAGCTGCCACAGCTCTTTTATTTGGGGGGTACACATGCCACTCTCCTAAGTTCTAACTAGTTTAAGCAACCTCATTTATCAATATCAATGTTTTTAAAACCGGACCAGCCGTGGAAGGGCTGTGTGGCCGGTTTCCAATTTGATCGGTCAATCGGTCTATATATATATATATATATATATTTTTTTTTTCCTCTTTTCCTGATTGGTTTTATGAAATTTTACTAGTTTTTTACCCCGATTTGCAGGTTGAACTGGTCGGACCTAGCCAATTTTACTAGTTCTACCAGCTTTTAATACAGTCCGATTTTGAGAGTTTTTGAAACCGACGATCTGACAGGTTCCCATTTTACCAATTCAACCGACCGGTCCGGTCCGATTTTAATAAAGCTTCTCAATCAATCAATCTCTCTCGTTTGGTTCAAGAAACCTCATCCACCCATCTCTCTATCTTATTACATCAACGACTAACTAGATACTTAGATATAGATAACCCATTACACGCTGGAAATATGATTGGCACTTTTAATTAATTTAAACATACTTGAGTGGGTCCTACCATCTTTTGATGGAGGATGGTTGGAGCACGTGTGTGTGGGCGGGTTGGGGAAGCCCACTTGGTTTGTATGATTGGTTTTTCACGTTTACTCATGAATCTTCGGTCAACCCACGTATCGTGATATGATTGGACACCTAACAAAAGCATACAATTGTAGGAATATATATAGAGCAGAATGTAAGCTTTTGTTTTAGTTAGGTTTTGTGCTTTGTTTAATCTCAGGAATTGAGTGGCTCTAAACGTTCATGTGTTTCCTTAATAAAATATTCTTGCTGAGAAAGAACAAGATAGCTATTGGTGGGATTTCACCTCAACAAGTGACTTGGTTATCAGGGGCGGAGCTAGGAATTTTTCCTGGTGGGCAAAGTATGGGTTTCGACCATGAGTTTTGGGGGTTCGGGGTAGCCCTCAAAATTCCTCTAATTTTTTTTTGGCAATGGGTCCAATAGAGCTATTTATTTAAAAAAAATTAATTGTATTATATATATATATTTTATTTTATATATAAGAAAAATTATTCTTTTCAGCGGAATGCACGAGCCTCTACAGCTACCGTGTGTCCCTTTTTAAAACCCACCAACTTTGGTTAAGATTCACTCATCCTAAGGTTTATCTATCTAACCTTGGTTCTTAGAGATAAAAATATTAACATCAAGTTGATTAAGCTTAAGCACAGTTCAAGGAGAATCTGCTAGTTGTCATGTGTCCCTTTTAACACACATTGACTGTGGTTAAGATTCACTCACCCTTAAGGTTAATTTTGATTTTTAGAAGAAGAAAAAATATTAACCTCAAATTGATTAAATTTAATCATAGTAGTTGAAGAGAGACGGACAAAGCTTGCGTGAAAATTTGGGGGGCTACTAACTCATAATTTGTTCGTGGGGGGGCTACTATATAGGCACTATTTATTTAGATAAAGCTTCTGAGACTCCCTTAGGGCTGAGACCACTGAGACCATGCTCTAAAAGCATGGGATTTAAGGTGGGGCCTACCATGTGAAATGGGCCCCACCTAAAATCTCATGCTCTTAGAGCATGGTCTCGGTGGTCTCAGCCCTAATGCGGTCCGGTAGCAAAGTCCTATTTATTTTTAATTTTTTTTTACCTAACACCAACATTATTGGATTCAATGCCTATTGTACTCTCTTCAAATTCTACTAATTCACCTGCCATTACTGCATCAAGACCATGAATACGAGCAATTCTGTTGCCTACTTGAAGTACGGTACCGGTATTCACAATCTTTACTTCTCTATTATATTGTTCAATACGTTCACGGATAAAATCACATCTGGGAACTGGTGAAATTGTCCGAAGGAAAACGGCCCAACTGCATTAGGCTTTATGTTCCCACTAATACCTAATCGATAACGAACTTGAATGACTTTTTTAGGTCCAATTCCATCCATTTTTGCACCAAAACTGCAAATTAGTCTAGAGGGGCCGCCTGCTTTTACCGCACCACTTTTTAGTAAAGGGGAAGAATGAAGAGAGCCCAACAAGGCAAGGCTCTGTTAGAGATCTTTTTTTCTATTGCTGTGTATAGGACTCGTCACTTTTGGGAAAAGGATGGTCTGTGCTACACCAAGAAGAATAAGCTTTTCGTCCCAAGGTGGGATAACATACGTAGGGACTTGTTGAAGGAGTGTCACGACACAATTACTACTACAGGGGGCAGGACATCCCAGTCAGCACCGAAC
This sequence comes from Tetracentron sinense, assembly GCA_015143295.1. Taxonomy (NCBI): domain Eukaryota; kingdom Viridiplantae; phylum Streptophyta; class Magnoliopsida; order Trochodendrales; family Trochodendraceae; genus Tetracentron; species Tetracentron sinense. The sequence continues at coordinate 28,324,644 of CM026567.1, read as the reverse complement.
AATGGAATTGCTTGGTGCTCGATTTTATTGGCCTCAGATGAAAGAAGACGTGGAAAGTTATGTCCAAACTTGTCTTGTGTGTCAACAAGACAAAATAGAACATAAGAGGCCAGGAGGAGGAGAGTTAGATCCTTTGCCTATCCTCACCAGACCAGCTCTATTAGTTTCTTCGTAGATGGATTGGAATCTAATTCATTATTCCTTTACCCACCCTACCTATTGGTTTGTTTTTAGACGGATTAATTAGGGGACCCCCTGATCGTCTTTGGATGGATAAGGTTATCTGGGTTCCCACTCTTAAGGGATGGTCAAATAAAGAACTGGTGCTTGAATTTGAAACATGCTTTCCTTGTGGAATTCCCTTCACAAAAGAACCATAAGCATTCTCGTCCTTATCTCTTATATCAGTTGTTAAGAAAGCCGCAATTAGATTACAATCAAATAAGGAGCTTACTGACTTACTTACCAAAGCATCCGACGTCTTCAGGTCGGATCGGCATGGTTGCTACCTAAGTCTTCGATCCACCCATTAGCTGATTCATTCGCCCGGGTTCGCCCGCCTGATCAAAGTTGAAGCCCTTTTGGTATAATAAGGGGTTGACTAGTAATGACTCCTATTAGTCAAGCTTCAAAGCCCTTTACTATACGGGTTGCTGGATACGGGATCCTCGTAGTAGGCTGGACCAACATCCAACTGATAGAGGGCGGCCTTTAGAAGTAACAGGTTGGGAAACTAGCTGAGCCTTTTCTTATCTTCTTCCCGCCCTAGGAGTAGGAGTAGCACAAAAAGAGGGATTAACATTATTGACCCCATCATAAACCACTAACACCTCCCTCGTTGGGGCTCCGCGCATTGGGAAAACGCTCTAGTGACGGGAAACCGGCCACTAGGTATGAAGCTCCAATAAGGTATTAAGAAAGGCTAGGAAGCTGGCATTCTTGGGATTGCTCGTTGGCTGACTATGACGATTGGCCTCACTCGCAAGCCGCTTCCAATAATTCCAATAAGATTGTTGAAAGAAAGGGGGCGGGTGGGGCCTTGGTGAGACGTTCTTCTTTCGAAGCGTTTTGCCAAGAGAGCGAGGGCGCCCTTCTGGGGTGGGGGCGTTGCAGGAAACCGAACTGCCCCCTGTTGGGTTGGGTGGCTCGGTTAGCACCCCTCGTTGCCTCTGTACCCGAAATAGATGCACTGCGCTACCCAGTGCGTAACCCTATCTCCCCTACCTCTCTTCTGGTAGTGCCATTATCAATCGCGGGTAACCCCCGGGCTGGCCGCCCTTGACCTAATAAGAATGATTATCCTTATGACCAGACAAGGACCAGCCAAGCTCTCCTCCGCCTACTTGTCTGTAAGCGTATCTTAGAGGATTTTGCTTTCTTCTGTAATGGATTGTGAACGAGATGAAAGAGAAAGCTATCCGATTACTTTCCTTCCTCCTGACCAGTTCACTATCTATCTTTGCTGGCATGTGCTTAGGAGCTCTTCTCACAATCTCTTGGATGGTTTGACTAAGAATCGCGTGTTCAGAATCTGATGACCAGATGCTCTGAAGTGAAAGAGGAAGCACAGTACGCACTGATGAGCAGCCCAACTTAGACGACTAATGCCTTCTCCCAACGTCAAAAGGTTTTGAGATTTGGATAGAGTCTCGCTCCGTTGGGGGGGGGGGGGGAGCATGGATTCTTTATATCGAAAGAATCCATGCAGCATGCATAGAAAGTGCGCTCCCCTTTACTAGTAAGGGCCAACTGAAGGAAGAGCGCTACAGAGGCTTCTGAGAGGATGTCTTGTTTAAGCAGCAGCCAAGGCACCAAGACACGAAAAAGCGGAGACAAGACCCGTTTTTGACAAATCTAGTCTCCTCAAAAGCCCAATATAACGCATTTGGAGGGCATGCCGGTACAAAAAAGCCATCAGAATCAGACCCGTAATTTTTTTACAATAAACATGGGCTTCTGAGAGAATTCTTTAATCAACCAAAACCTGCTATAGAGTCCTTCATTTCTACCACTAGGGGCCATGATTTGGATAGATGAAACCCTAATAAGGTGGGACCAGTTGCTATCAACCCACTAAGGACTCTCCCATGAGCCCATCTACATCTGTCCCGAATTGTGAGATCGAGACTAATCTGTAAAGATCTTTTCTGCATCCAAACGTGATAACCGGATAATACACAAACAATAGGAGTGGTTCCTATCTTGTGAGTAGCTCATCATACAAATGAATTTTATGTGTGTGTTCGGCGTAACAGAGGAACTGCAACAGACAAAAAGTGGCCCTTATTTCAAAAGAATGCCCTTTTACGCTGTCCTTAGGCAAGCTCGGTTGTAAAGGGAAGGGCTCTAGGATTACAAGCCATGATCTAAAAAGTGAATAAACCCGGATACAATACTTTGTTAAGCTGTCGTAAAGTTTCGTTGTTCGTTCCGCCGTCGACCCATCTATGTTTCTATGATGGCTCAAGAGCACGCTCATTCTTCAGTCGTAGAGAGAATTTTGAATTGCTAGGTACCATTACAAGCTCAATATATACGAGTGTCATTCCATTAAATAACTATTCTAATCTTCTTCCATATTGATCTTGATAGTCGCCCCTATAAATCCCTAGAAGAGTTTGACGGCCAATCATGATCTACGTACAAAGCGTAGAATAAGTCCCTTAAGGCGATCAGTAGTCTTTCCAGAAGCACTTTCCTTAAGCAATGCCTCCACCTAATCTTTCCCTCTAGTCCAGTAAAGTCCAGCCAACCGTATTAGAGCCTCTCAGAGATGTCTATGTAGCTGGGCTGAATGCATGATGACTGAAGCCCATGTCATCAACAGATTGCCTCAAGCGAAGCTTGGTTTTCTCTCGCCATACTGTACAAGAGAGAGCCGACTGTTTCACATTTCAGAGTATTTGGTGCGTTTGCTACGTCTTTGTGCTCGATAGTAGCACAACACACGGTCAGTTAGACTTGCCTGGGAGCAAAAACAGCGCTAGAACTTCCTTAAGAAAGAGCTGCCCAGACTGCCACCTGCCTAACTAAGGGGCAAAAAGGCCTTCCTTCCTCCCTAAGTCATTCCTCTGGAATGCGTGCGAGAGGCCAGCACTGACCGAGTGGTCGTCATTGGCTCTTGCATGACCCCTTCTGACTCCATTTTCAACGAAAGCAAGCCACTTGTCTCTAACATTGGATCAGGAGTTCCAGATAGCCCCTACCTTATGCTGATTCATCTATCGTATGTCGTTCACAATCTTCATTGCCTACTCTCTGTCGTAGTCGGTCATTTCTGACGGTCATAAATATCTTTTGGGCACTAATCTCTGTCTCCTACTCGCATGGTCTTTCGACTCGTTCTGATCTTGGACGTAGTACATTGGAATCCTGAAGCACCACCATGAATGCTACCGCGCGTCTGCTTGCGGTACGGTAAGGCACTAGCCTGTTGTGCCAGCAGCCAACTCTGGCGTGTCAGCTTAGTTATTCAAGGGGTACTGAATCCATAGAAAACCAAAGTGATCACATGCTTTATGGCTCGGTAAATAACTCGCTATAGGCAGTAATTGGGAGAAGGAAGGGTAGGGTGAGTCATTCCTATCTATTCCTTGGTCGGTAATCCCTCTCGGAGTCTCAATTCCACCTTTTTCTCACTTTCGAGAGAGAAGGTATATAGCATATTTGCATTGAGATAGGACTACACCGACTGAGATACCTCACAAGGAAAGACTGGAGTCCTTTTCTCAAGTCAAGCAAGGTCTTTCATGTCAAATAGACTTTGTAGATGAGAAAAAAGACCAGCTTTCCCATTCCCACCCCCTTGTATATATAGGGCCCAGCGGCGATGGAAGTCACACCAGTGTTGATCCAGTTGTTTATTACCACAAGCGTCATGCAGTTAGGAAAAGTGATCGTGATTCCGTTCCAGATGTCCCTTATGCAGTACCTATTCATAAATAAAGTGCTATGTGAGGACTTTGAGATCCATATGTTGAATTTGTGTAGCGAAATCGGAATGAATATGCATATATTAAACGGCTTCAGATGCGGGAAGAAATTCCGAGTTGCCTCACGAGAATCAATAGGCTTCTTCAACTGACTCAACCATGTACTTCTTCAAAGACTGCTTCATCAATAGAATCACTAGAATCAACCGGCTCTACTGAAGCAAACAGAGGTTTGGAACCCATTACTAATAGGGGCGCATTAGCGCCTTGTAGTTTTTCAGCTGGGCAGGCAGAGTCGACAAATTTGGTGTTGGTTCGAATGTTAAAGAAGGATAGCTAGGAGCATATGGTGAAAGGTTGGGCTTATCAATCGCCCTCTGCCTTGTGGGCATTCCGCACCACTTACAAAACCACCATAGGTTACATGCTCTTCCTCTAGTATATTAGCCAACACAATTGTGCCCATGGAGTTTCTTTTACTCAGTCTAAGAAGAGAAGTGCATAACCGTTTGATGCTTTAGTTGTGACTGCTGATCTTCGTTGAGGGATGAGAGTTGGTTCCTCCCAGTTCCCAGCCAACAAGCAGTTAGCCTTCCTTTACAAGGAATTGAAGTGTGGATGAATTGACATCAAATAGAGGAATTCGGTTTTTATTTTCAGCAATAACATGATAAGAGCATCCCTTTCACAAAAACCTATGGATCCCTTCCCCCTCACCACTCAGTCACCCCCTAATCCGGTGTCGTGCCCCAAAATCCCACCTAACATAATATGAGACTTTGGCACGTGACTTAATCATTAACTTCCATAAGTTCCTATCATAAAGCATTTAAGACAATTCTAAAACATGAACCTAAAAATTTTTCTTTAAATAAATACTGATCAAGTCTAATGTCTGAAATAATTACTAAAACATCATAATTAATTCAAATCATCCTATATGATTCCAAATCATCCATTCAATCTAACTATAAATCTAAAATCAAGTCTATTACAATGTCTACAACTCGAAATCAAAATACTAGTAATCTAATTTTCAGTATATGGCCAGCGATCTAAATTCCATTCCCCATCAGGGTAATCACTTGCTGGCTCTTCCTCTTCCTCCTCGTACTCTTCTTCTTCCCAAGTGACCTCTTTAACGGAGTGATGTTTCCAACGAATGAGGACAAAACGAATGGTCTTCCTACGTAGAACATGCTCTTTTTTATCCAGAATTTGAACCGGTTGTTCTACCATTGTTAAATCTTCTCGAATTTCCAGAGGTTTAAATTCGATGATGTGTGAAGAATCTTAAATGTACTTCCTCAACATAGAAACATGGAAGACATTATGAACCGCCGCCATGTGAGGAGGTAGGTTAACCCTGTATGCCACTTCTCCTACTCTCCTGATAATTTCGAAAGGTCCAACATACCTTGGGCTTAACTTGCCTTTCTTACCAAACCTCATAATCCCCTTTGTAGTAGATATTTTGATGAAGACACAATCTCCAACTTGAAATTCCAAGTCTCTTCTCCGGATGTCTGCATAACTCTTCATCTACTCTGAGCAGTCTTCAATCTTTCTCTGATCAAGTTAACCCTGTCTGCGGTCCGTTCAACTAGCTCAGGACTCAGAAGTTTTCTCTCTCCTACTTCATCCCAACATAGAGGAGACCTACAATTTCTACCATACAAGGCTTCAAATGGTGTCATCTGAATACTTACTTGATAACTGTTGTTATAAGCAAATTCAACTAAGGATAAATGCTCATCCCAACTGCCTTGAAAATCAAGCATACAAGACCGAAGCATATCCTCAATAACCTGATTCACTTTTTCTGTCTAGCCATCTATTTGAGGATGAAATGCCATGCTGCAATTCAGGCGAGATCCCATGACTTGCTGAACACTCCTTCAAAATCTTGATGTGAACCTTGTGTCTATATCAGAAACTATATTAACAGGTACTCCATGAAGACGTACTACTTCCTTAATATAAAGTTCGGCTAACTTGTTAGCATTATAAGTAGTCCGATAAGGAAGAAAGTGAGCTGACTTACTAAGACGGTCTATCACTATCCAAATGGCATCAAAATTCTTGGCTGTCCTTGGCAATCCCACAATAAAATCCATGAATATATTCTCCCACTTCCATTTAGGAATGAAAAGAGGCTGCAATAGTCCTGCAGGTCTCTTATGTTCGGCCTTCACTTGTTGACAAACCAAACATTGAGATACATGAGTTGCCACATCTCTCTTCATATTCCTCCACCAATAGTGCCTCTTGAGATTTTGGTACATCTTAGTACCACCGGGATGAACTATATACTTGGATCGATGTGCTTCATCTAAAATCTCCTGTCTCAATGCTTCATTATTTGGGACACATAACCTGCCTTTAAATGTTATGACTCATTCTCCATTAATTTAGAAATCCTCCTGACCATTTTCAAAGGACTTGGCTCGATAGGCCAACAATTCTTCATCAGACCCTTGTAACTCTATGATTCTAGCTTGAACATATGATCTGACTACAATATTAGCTACCAATGGTCCAGAGGTACAAAGATTGAAACTTGTTTCGTTGTTAGACATGTCTTCTAAGAAGTTCCACCCTTTTACCCTTACGTGTGCCAATAAACCAGAGGACCTTCTACTAAGTGCATCTGCTACAACATTAGCTTTCCCCGGATGATATTTAATTGAACAATCATAATCTTTTAGGAACTCTACCCAACGGCGCTGTCCCAAGTTGAGCTCTTTCTGAGAGAATAAGTACTTAAGGCTCTTATGATCTGTAAAAATTTCAAACTCTTCTCCATACAAATAGTGCTGCCAAATCTTTAAAGCAAAAATCACTGCTGCTAGCTCTAAATCATGAGTAGGGTAGTTCTTCTCATGGTTCTTCAATTGCTGGGATGCATAGGCAATGACTTTACCATGTTGCATGAGAACACAACCTAATCCAACATGTGAAGTATCACTGTAAACCACAAATCCACCACTACCTGATGAAACACTGAGAATTGGGGCCGTAGTAAGACGCTTTTTCAATTCTAAGAAACTCTGCTCGCATTTATTATCCAATGTGAACTTGGCATTTTTCTTGGTCAGGTGAGTAAGTGGTGCTGCCAAGCTAGAGAATCCCTCTACAAATCTTCTATAATAACCTGCGAGACCTAGAAAACTCCTGATTTCTATAACACTCTTTGGCCTATCCCAATCTGCAACAGCTTTAATCTTGGCAGAGTCTATTGAAATCCCTTCTGATGATACGACATGGCCTAGAAATGCCACTTTCTCAAGCCAAAATTCGCATTTACTCAGTTTAGCATACAACTTATGCTCTCTCAAAGTCTCGAGTGTAACCCGAAGATGCTTCTCATGATCCTCCCGGGTTGGTGAGTATATAAGGATGTCGTCCACAAATACTATCACATGACAATCCAAGACTGCTTTGAATATTCTATTCATCAAGTCCATAAATGCTGCAGGAGCATTTGTTAAGCCAAAAGGCATAACCAGAAACTCAAAGTGTCCATATCTCGTTCTGAATGCTGATTTAGGGATATCTTCTGATCTAATCTTCAACTGGTGATACCCTGACCTTAGATTTATCTTAGAAAAGAATTTTGCTCCCTTTAACTGGTCAAACAGATCATCAATCCGTGACAACGGGTATTTGTTTTTTATCGTGACCTTGTTCAGTTGTCGATAGTCGATGCACATCCTCATCGACCCATCCTTCTTTTTTACAAAAAGAACTGGTGCTCCCCATGGTGACATACTTGGTCTAATGAAACCCTGTTCCAGTAATTCTTCAATTTGTACCTTCAACTCCTTTAATTTTGTTGGACCCATCCTATACGGCCCTCTAGAAATTGGTGCAGTGCCTGGAGCTAAGTCAATGACAAATTCAATCTCCCTATCTGGTGGTAACCCTGGTAACTCGTCAGGAAAAACATCCATGAACTCACAGACTACTGGAATGACAGAACCATTTTTTTCTTTTGGATTAGAAAGACTTAAGGCCGCAAATCTAGCAATGTCTTTCTTCTTCAATCCTTTAAAATGGAAGGGAGTTCCATTAACTGGCTTGAATTTCACCATTTTCTCAAAACAATCTACTTGCCCATGGTAAGCTGCAAGCCAATCGATTCCAAGAATGACATCAAAATCTTGGAAGTTTAGGATGATTAGGTCTGCCGGTAGCTCATGTTGTCCCACTAGGATGACACAAGCTCAGTATACTTGGTTGGTGACTAGTGATCTACCGATAGGAGTTGAGATGAATAACTCTTTATCTAACTGGCTCGGTTCTGAAACAAATCCCTTCGTAAAACTAGGTGTAACAAACGAGTGTGTTGATCCCGTATCAATCAATACATGTGCCAGACATTCATTAATCAGCAGGGTACCTAAGTTATTACATAACTAAGTGTCAATCTCGTGCATTATTCATATAATATCAGTAGTATATTTTTATCAACACATTATAATTATAAACATCACATTAATCATAGAAATATCACATCAAATATAAATATAATTAAAGTGTACCTTGCACCACGTCATTTGATGCCTGTGCATCTTGTTCTGATATTGCAAAGATCTTGCCTTGAGTTACCTGCCGTGGCTGTTGCTGTAGGGGTTGCTGGGTTTTAGGAGCTCAAGGAGGCATCTGCTGTGGTGTCTGCCTGGTAGGTGGCTTATTCCCCTGAGTCTGGGTCTGCTGGCTATGGTGAGGACAATCTCTAATCCGGTGTCCCATTTGTCCACAATGGAAGCATCCACCAGTGAGAGCTCGACATTCGTCTGCTGGATGTCTCTTCCCACAATGTACACACACATCAAACATAGGTGCAGAAGAAGTAGGCTGCACATACCGAGTGACCTGAGAAGTAGTAGGACGAGGCACAGTAGGTGCAAATGGAGGTGCTGGCCTCTGATAAGGAGTCGGCCTAGTTGCTGGTGGTTGGCTTGAAAACTTGGGCCTCTTATCCTGTGGTCCAAACTTGTTTGGCTGTCCCCTACTGAACTTCTCTTTCTGATTCATCTCTCTTTTCTTCAAGAGAATTCCTCTGAATTCTTTTCAGCCAACTGGGCCCTATCATTTACCTCAGCGAAAGTCTCGAGTCGAAACATTGAGACTCAGTGGCAATCATATGAGGTGCAAACCTTGAAAGTTTTGAGAACTTGGTCTCATACTCGGCCACTGTCATCGTCCCTTGCTCAACAGTGAGGAATTCTGCTTCTTTCTTTTCCCGAACAACGACTAGAAAATACTTCTTATATATAAAATACATCAAGAAATTTCCCCCATGCCTATGGTTGGCATGCTCTAGTCAAATCCTTAGTCCTGGAGGCTGCTCTCCACCAATGTTCTGCTTCATCTTCCATTACAAATGCTATCCATGTCACTCTTTCAGTATCTGTGAGAGATAGAGCTGAAAATATCTTTTCCAGCTGTAAAATCCATGCTTCCGCAACTATTGGATCTGTAGTCCCATAGAATGACGGAGGTCTCAATCTCCGGAATGCCTCAATCCCTGCATGTGTCCTGGGTGGAGGGGATGCATGTGTTTCTGCCGGTCTAGGAGCAGTTGCAGCAAGTTGTCTAGCTGCATGGAGTGCCATGGTCTGGGCAATCGATCCTAGCACTTCAGTCAAGTCAGGTTGGTCATTACCAATTGGATGTCCTTCTCCAATACCTCTTCCAGCGCTTTCCCTAGTGTTATATCCACGAGCTCTACCACCGCGCCTCATTATGATATTCCTAAGAGCAAACGGTAACAATTAGTCTAACTTGGAATTAATTCACTCTAACACTCAAACCTTAAACTAACATCACAATGAATCCTAGCCTGTTGTATCCTAAAACATAAGCCCTAGCTAACCTAACGCCTTTGCTCTGATACCAACTCTGGTATCAGACCCAGAGTAAAATAACTCTAGCTCTAACTTAGAAGACACTTAGTCCTAAGTGACCTAATGCCTTAGCTCTTATACCAACTCTTGTCGCGCCCCAAAATCCCACCTAACTTAATGTGAGACTTTGGCACGTGACTTAATCATTAACTTCAATAACTTCCTGTCATAAAGCATTTAAGGCAATTCTAAAATATGAATCTGAAAATTTTTCTTTAAATAAATACTGATCAAGTCTAATGTCTGAAATAATTACTAAAACATCATAATTAATTCAAATCATCCTATATGATTTCAAATCATCCATTCAATCTAACTATAAATCTAGAATCAAGTTTATTACAATGTCTAAAACTCGAAATCAAAATACTAGTAATCTAATTTCCAATATATGGCCAGTGATCCAAATTCCATCCCCATCAGGGTAATCACCTACTGGCTCTTCCTCTTCGTCCTCGTACTTTTCCTTTTCCCAAGGTCCTGGAGCACAGATGTCAAATCTAGAACCTGCCGACAACAACAGTCATCGGCTGAGTAACAAGTTACCCAGCGTGTATATAAAATCCTATCTAACAATATAACAATATTTAATATAAACATCAACATAACATGTAAACATATAATAATTCAGAGTGTGGAAACATAATTCAATTTCAATTATTACACATGATCACTTGTACTTATTTCTCTTGTTTATCTTACTTATTTTCTTGTTCGTGAATGTATCCAACAACATGCAAATGCAATAACTTAATATAACTCTACCCCATATATTGGGTAAAGACTAACATATACCCTACTTTCTGAGGTATCACATGGTTTACACATTATCCGGTGCATATGGCTTGTCTACACATTATCTGGTGTATACGGTTTGTCTACACATTATCCGGTGTATACGGCTTGTCTACACATTCACCGGTGTATACGGCTGGTCTTGCCCTGATCTTAAGCTTGTGGGTACTCAGTCAGTGCAAAACTCAATCTTACATTATGCTCATGTCCTTGTGTACTTGCATAATACTTATTATCTTGTTTATTCTCATGCTTATTCATATTTAATTTCGTGAATCAGTGTGAGTGTAATAATGATGATTGTTGATTATGCACTAATTTAAACATGTAGAATTTCTCATAATTAATCACTACGAAATATAGATTTATCAAGTTTTTAATAATAAAGTAAAAGACAATTTTATTTATCATGTGTCAATCTTCAATGCATAATTTTAATCAAATAAATCTCGCAGAACCCTAGTTTCATAACACATCATAATTTCACAACTCATAGTCATTCAATCAAATCCAACCATTATTCATTCCTCCATTCAATGTCATATATAATCACGAATTCATTCCATTTCCCATTGTTGATATGAATTATAAAATTTTAAGAATATCTTTAACATCATTAATATCTTTCACAATAAAATCATAATTTAGAACATTTTTTAATCATCATATATATTTTTCCATAAGAAAATCATTACTTAAAATACTCTCTAAACATCAGGTATATTTTCCATAAGAGAATTATAATTTAAAACACTATCAAATCATTACATGTAATTTTTTCCATGAGAAAATCATGATTCAAAACATTCTCTAACATTGTATATATTTTTCATGTGAGAATCATGGTTCAAAACATTCTCTAACATCATATGTATTTTTCATAAAGGATTGAAACATCCTAATCATGCTAAATCTTGATTGTTCTTGCTTTATATCTATCACTGTCATAATATTCATATCAAAATCATTATATTGATAGTAAGGAAGTTATATTTACCTTTCACGATCGCTTCCCTACGATCAAGCGCTTGCGAATGGGACGGATTTAAGCTTTTTCACCATTCTTCCTTGTAAAACCTTTGATCATTCCTCTTGGATCTCTCGGAGTCGAGGGAAGATCTCTCATCTGAGGTCCCTAAACAAGAAGAAGCTGCTCTCGTTGTGAGATCAGCAACAATAGAAAGAAGAGGAATTGGATGGCCTAAAGCAGCAGCCCTAGATAAGCCTTAAAAAAAAAGAAACAGTACCAAACACAAACAAAAGAAATTTAACGTGTTTCTATTAATGGTTCCTATGGAGCTGGAGCTACATTGCAACAAATCTTCTTTTTCTACAGCATTGCTTCTATGATCTTAGGAGCACTGGCTGCCATGAGTCCTCCACCCGGTTGTGTAAGGGGGAGGAGAACAAGGTTTGCAGACTTTGAAAGCTATTTATGGGCTCAAGTAGTGAGAAGCAACCTTCCTTAAAGAGCAACAACGGATAATACGATGCATGTTTCAGAGAATCGGTTATCCGCTAGTGCTCCCCTTGATTAGTAAGGGCCTCGCCTATACTATTAAAGGACAAGTTCTTTCAAGCCCCTTTACTAGTAAGGGTGTCATAGAGCGTATAAAGGAGATCGATCGACTTATAAGGTAGTAGGTCCTAAGCCAGCTCATGTTGCAAAGGAAAGGGTATAAGTTGTTAATTGTGAAGAGGTAGGTTGGTCAAACAAAAGAGTAAGCCAAACTACTGAAATCCACTACGAGAGATGCCGCTGCGGCGATTCTTGCCTAGATATCTTTAGCAACTCAAGTTCCCTTCTTGCTTCTTCCTATTGGCCTTCAAGACTAGTACATCGAGACCGTTCACATTCAAAGGTCTCTTCTCCAGAAGCCTGGACAAGGTGAGACAATGTTGACTCAAGTTCAAAATGATACCAAAGGCATGACAGTCAAAAGACAAACGGAGAAGGGGGTATTATCGAGTCCTTATATCGTGCGAGTTCACCAAGGCTTTCTTCTTGAAACCAAACAATCTTGATTTTAGGTTACGATGCAAGGAGCAATAGATAAAAAAAAGACAGCATATCAAAGAAGAAAAAGGAGGTTGGTTTGAACTCCCACCGCTCGTGTAGGTCAGGGTTTAGTAAGCCAAAAAGTGGTGGGGCTACTCCTAATCGTTTCCAAAGGCAGGAGAAGCAGAGGCGGGAGACAGAGGAGGAAGCAAAAGTAAATAAGGTTTCTCCAAGGCCTATTAGAGCTCTCTTCAACCTGCTCATGGCTAGATCGATTAGTTTCGGGTCAAATAGGAAGAACTAGAAGATTCCACCTTTGGAAAGCGCCTACACCTAATGGCTTAAGCCGCTGGAAAGAAGGGTTGGTTGTGGGTGGGCTTGGGGCACATTGAGCGATCAGTTAGAGCGGACCACAGAAGCTCGAAAATCACGATAGAAGCGCGGGGAGAAAGACCACACATAGTGCCTCCGTCGCTGATGCGTTAGCTGACGTTGGTGGTTCAGCGAAAGACCCAGGGGTGGGGAAAGAAGGCTACTTTCAAAATTCCTGTTGGACGGAGATTCTGGATCTCCATATTTATGAAATTCCAGAAATTTCATTCTTCCTTTTCCCATAAGAAATTCCAACATCTTCTCCCGTTCATCTTTGAGAATTCTCTCCTAGGCTTACCCTTGTTCTTCCTTTCCTTGAATGTAAGCTCTATAAGGTGGTTTCTCTTTACTGGATGTTCCTAAGGTTTATATCAAGCTAGAATGAATGATAACCCATTATATCTATCCCTATCTTTCCTTTAGTCTGTGTTTTTCATTTCCTTCATGCACTGGGAGAGGGTATAAATACACTCGACTGATAAGGAGAGGGAAAAGGACTCACTGCTATCCTCCTTAGGGTGGCCATAGAGAGGGTAAGAAGGATTTAAGATGCGAGTGAGAAGGGTTACACTATAATAGAGTCATAAGTTGTAACTACTGCTTAACCAAAAGAATCAATTGCTCCAGGTCAACTTCTCCCTGAAGCTACTGGATATCGACCTAAGAGATACTAGACCAGGTGCTACTCAATCAAGCCGATTAAGTCAGTCACGTTCATTCGACCTACTCTTAAGATAAGACTGTTCCCCTTTAGCTTCTTTAGTCAATTCTAATTGTTCACTCTTAGTTGACCATTCCGCTGAGGCTTCCTCTTTAAGTGGAAGCCCTGCGCTGCACTCTAGTGTTGAATTTCTTGATTGGCCGGCCGACAGAAAACAAACTCGGGTGGGCTCTGTGCGGTTCGTGTGTTTTTTTGTGTTGTGTTGAGAGCTTCTCATTCTCTTATAGAAGTCTGCATCCACGTCGGGGACGAGTAAAGCCCAACGAAGCAGTAGGGAGCACTGAGCAATGAGGGGGAATGAGGGCGACTCCGCCCATGGGTTGGACCACACCACAGGCGGAAGTCCTTCCACAGCAGGAGAAGGGGCAGGGCAGCGTCCTCATTGTCGGACCGGAACAAGAAATGGAAGCTAGTCGTTGGAGGGAAGACAAGGCTCATGGAGTGCGACTCCACAGAAGAGCCTGACTCTATAGGGGCGCTAGCGCGCTACAACTAGCACTTTAAGCTGAAAAATGGATGCGCGCTACTAGCGCGCAATGACTTTCTCTAATAGGCTCGCTTCGTTTAAAGTATGTCAAGCTAATGCCGAAAGTTCCCATTACTAACTGAATGGGATCTTAAACCATAGGCATGGTCTGAAATTCTGGTTCAAATTCCCCACTGAAGTCGAAATGGTAAACATATTTGGTGGCATGATTTAGCCATAATTATGAGATTTTTGAATTTTGGTTGAAATAGTTCTACTTGTTCTAAATTTTGATTGAATTCAATTTTAATGAATAGTTTCCTAAGTTTCAGGGTTTTATTAGAAAAATCTTTTCTTAGTAATAGTTCTCTAAATTTTATAATTTTAATTAGATAATTATTTTTATTATAATAGAATACTTAATAAATTGGGACACTTTGACCCCTTTAAAGTAAAATATTTTATAAACAAATACCTTCTAAAGGTAGACACATGATCACTTAGGATTTACTAAATCAAGACTGTTTTGAACTAGAATACTTAATTAATTAAGACACTTAACCTATTGAAATTAAATATTTGATCACAAAAAAAAAAGTTTTATATTCTTCTATTTTAGGAGAAAATACATTTAGACCCCTGAGGTTTGACGAAAATACATAAAGACCCCCTCAATTTTCAAAAAATACATTAGGTATCCTTACTTTTTAAAATAATGACACTTATACACCTTCTGTCAGATGACCGTCAGTCAATGGGCTGATATCATGTAATAAACTCTATAAAATTCCAAAATTATCTCTTGAATCATTTGGGGAAAATACATTTACATCCCCTGAGGTTTGACGAAAATACACATAGACCCCCTGAAGTTTGATGAAAATACACATACATAGACCCCCTGAAGTTTGATGAAAATACACATAGACCCCATCAATTTTCATAAAATACATTAAACACCCTTATTTTGCAAATCCAACAATTACAATGAATTAGAAGTATTATTGGTGACTAATGGTAAAAAATTTAGTATTCAGGTTCTCAGTTAAGTAAATTAAGTAAGGGATCTATGAAAAATAGCCTAATTACAATGAATTAAAAATTTCTTGTAATTAGGCCACTTTTCATTGTAATTGGGCCTTCTAATTCATAGTAATTAGGCAACTGTTCATCGATCCCTTACTTAATTGAGAATCTGAATCCTAGACTTTTCACCACTAGCCACTAATAATACTTCTACTTCATTGTAATTATTGGATTTGCAAAGTAAAAGTATCTAATGTATTTTTTGAAAATTGAGGGGGTTTATGTGTATTTTCGTCAAACCTCAGGGGGTCTATTTGTATTTTCATCAAACTTCTAAGGGTGTAAATGTATTTTTCCCAAAACAATACAAGGGGTAATTTTGTAATTTTATAGATCGAGTTTATTGCATGACATCATCAGTTGACTGACGATCAACTGACGAAGGGGTATAAGTGTCATTATTTTGAAAAGTAAAGGTACTTAATGTATTTTCTTAAAACTGATGGGGTCTATGTGTATTTTCGTCAAACCTCTGGGGGTGTAAATCTATTTTCCCCTCTATTTTAAATAACTAGCTAGTAACTACTAACCTATTTAAACTAGGAAACCTAAAAATTAAGATACCTAATAAATAAAAATATTTCATTTTTATAAATATAATCTTAATTTTTAATCTAAAATAATAAGTTTAATATTAATAAATTTAATAAGTTTTATTAGTTTAAATTATGATTTTTATAATAAGTTCAATAAGTTTAAAGTATTAAATTTACTAGGCTTTATTGCAAGTTTAAACTTAGTATATTCAATACTTTAGGGAAGTGAAGCTTGTCCAGTTAGTTGTGTGTGTTTACACCACTGTTCGTCTGGGATCCAATCCCAAGAGGGTGCGATGGATATATCCACCCATCCCACTAACTTGAGAAAATACTAACACTCTAACTGTGGTTGGGGGTTGCAGCCTAGTCGTATATCATTACCAAAAAAAAAATTACTTTAAAGTATTTATGAATATCTATTCATATTCAACTTATTAAATTATATATATAATTTATATTAATATACAAACATTGATATTTACTATTTATATATTAGCTATATTAATAAAATATGCTAATTATAATGACTCCAGATCCTCTATGGTTATGCTTCGCCCCATTAAGTCCAATTGCTATTATAAATACTAGCAAACACCCCGTGTGATGCACAAAAGTACAAAGAAAACATAACACATGATGAATAGCAAAATCACCAAATTGAAAATAATTTGTATCAGAACAAGAATAATAAAGAAAACATAAATCCACTTAACATTTATGTCAATGATTGTCACATAGAAAAAAAAAACCATTATCTCCAAATTCAATTACAAATAATTGTATAGAAAAAAAAACCATTATCTCCAAATTCAATTACAAATAATTGTATGCAAGTCTAAGTGACTAAATGATAATTTATAA
Source organism: Tetracentron sinense (assembly GCA_015143295.1). Classification (NCBI taxonomy): domain Eukaryota; kingdom Viridiplantae; phylum Streptophyta; class Magnoliopsida; order Trochodendrales; family Trochodendraceae; genus Tetracentron; species Tetracentron sinense. The sequence goes on along the minus strand of CM026567.1, from coordinate 28,307,961 downwards.
TATTTAAATTATAAATAGACTTCAAGAGTTGATGTTGTTCATAAGACATCTATGAGTCCCCTAACCCAACCATTCAAGTTAGGTAGCCAGAATGTGGCAACATGAGGTGGAGTAAGGTACTATGGTAGGTTGTATGTAGGAGATCAAAAATTTCTTTGTGGTATGAATTGGGGTTGTTACGTGAATAAGGAATGCTAGTTACATAGGTAACTTGTAGGGATAAGAGAGAGTCGTAACTTGTGGGGATGAAAGAGATAATATTGGTATTAGTGTAGGATAGGTTGTGGGATAAGGGAGTCTCCTTAGGAAGTGTGTCTTTTGACAACTCATAGAATGACCTAATTGAACGAGTGAGAAATAAAGAGAGAAGCCACATGACATCTCTCAAATAGAGCTTATAGATGTGATTGAAGATTGGAGAGCAAAAAGTGGGGGTTAGGTGACACTTATTTTTTTATATTATAGTATAGATAGTGTACATGTCTTATCGTACAAACTAAACAATTTTTTTTAGTTTTATATTATTTTATTCGATTTTTTTCTAAAATCCTAAAGGTTTAGCTTTAATTCCAGGTGTTATTGCTAACCATAGTAAAAAAAGACAGTGCCCACATAACATACAACCGGATGATCCCGAATGATTTATATTAAGAATAACTATATTATGTACTTATTAAGAGAAGAGTTCTTGTTGGCTTAACTTACTAGAGATTCTAGTAAACTATACAATCATGACCGTTAAATCAATCCTACTTTCAAATCCAAGAGATGAAATTAAAACCACTTATTTGGTGAAAAATCATCTTAATACATAACCAACTTCCCCCTTAAATAGGAGTTTCTCCTTTTTACTTATTCTCTCTCCAGTCACTCTCTCTCTCTCTCTCTCACACACACACACACACACGTTGCATTTTTTTAATGGCTGAATCCCAACCTAACACGTGTCTTTTTAACTGTGGTTAAGAAGATAATAACCCAAAGTTTCGTCTTTTCTCTAAGGTTCAGCCTCTTTTTCCTGAGATTTTAGAAAAAAAATTACAGTGAGAATGAGAAGAGAAATTTTTTTTCTAAATCATATTTGGCTGAATCTCAACCTAACATGTGTCGTTTTAACTGTGATTAAGAAGATATTAATCCAAAGTTTCGTCTTTCATCTAGGGTTCAATCTCGTCTCGTAGGTTTTTAGAAAAAAAAAATTACTGTGAGAATGAGAGGAGAGAGATCGAGTAGGAGAGAGAGAGAGAGAATGAGAGAGAGAACACCTCTCATATGGTTTTCTAGAATTAAGGGGTTAGTTATACAAAAATCATCTATCTTGGATGTACAGTGAAATTTAAATGAATATGTGATTTTCTAGAATTAAGGATGGTAGTTTTACAAAAACCACCTATCTTAAATGTAAAGTTCCATTTAAATGAATTTGTAATCTAACGATTAAGAGTCCACTATTTAGCAGAGTCGTCTCCTAACTGTTAAAATAGGCTATTATTAGCTGGATACTAATTCCGTAATTAGTAACTCTGTGATTAGAAGTTTCCTATACTGTAATTAGTAGTTTCCTCATTGTAATTAGTTTCCTGTATAGGTGGTTTGCCCTACACTCTTGTATTCTTATAAATATACCTCTCATAGAGAAGAATATATTATTAAGGGATTAGAACCCTAAATTTTATCTTGGTATCAAAGCCATATCGTTGCCGCCGTCCGTAGGTCCATCACGGCACCATTGTTGTTGCCAACCGGACTACCACTGTACCACATACCGCAGCTGCCCGGATCACCATACCGCCCCATTGCGTACGCTGCTGCCTAGACCATACCGCCCGTAGGACCAGCAAGCTGCTGCCACCCAGACCTGCTGCCACCCAGCCCATCATACTATTGCTGCCCGTACCATTGCTGTATTGTTGCCCATACCATAGTAACCTGCTACTTTGTCATTGAACCTTTGTTGTATTGCTTTGTCATTGCTACTGTAGTGCTTTGTCATTGCAATACATCATATCACCTATTATACCACCCATACCATACATCCATCTCATAGCCATCACTAAATCATAACCCTTGCTGTTGTCCCATATACCATAGTACCGCCCAATACCATACCACTCTTTACCCAATCGCTTACCAAATCCATGAGACAACTCCGAGGTGACATTCTTAGGAAGGATCCAGCACTGGATTTTGAAGAAACTTATGCGTATGTACGCCGGGATGCAACTCGCAAGACTACTTTGAATGGAGAATCTGATCACCCGGAATCATATGCAATGTTGGCTCGCCGATTCAAAGGACGACCCAATTGTGGGCCGGAGCGAGCACCTGGCCCACCGAACCATACTACAGACCCGAACAGGTCTTCTGGCTCCCAGAATCGCAGTTATGAGACAAGAGCTGTAAGGTCAGAACGTTTGTGTACTCATTGTTGTGAAAACAGACATACTAAGTCACGTTGCTATGAGTTAATTGGATATCCAGAATGGTGGGATCCAGCCAAGGCACCTAGCAAAAGAAATTCAAAGCCGAATCCCCGTGCTTCTATTGTTGTTGCTGAATCATCTACCATTCCGGAGGAGGCATCGGGTTTGATTGCTACTGCAGGTAACCCTGGTAAAGCTCTTAATGTTTCTGCATCTAATAATAATAGTACATGGATTATTGATTCTGGTGCTACAGATCACATGACCTTTGACATTAATCGTATTCAGTCTATGAAATCATCCAACCAACCTATAGTGTCCACAGCTAATGGTACTCTATCTCCTGTGATTGGGGAAGGTCCAGTTACATTGACTAAGGATTTAAATTTGAACTCTGTTTTAGTTGTTCCTTCCCTCAACTATAACCTATTGTCTGTTGCTCAAATAACCTGCGCTTTGCATTGTATTGTGATTTTTTGGCCTAACCTTTGTGTTTTTAAGGACATCCGGACTTGGAGGACAATTGGTTATGGTACTAGAAAGGGAAAGCTCTATCATCTTGATCTGACACCGACAAGTTCAAGTCAGTTGGCTCAAGTTTTCTCAGTTGACAGGTCGACACATCTACAGAATTCAGAAATTTGGTTGTGGCATCGGCGCTTAGGCCATGCCTCTTTTGGCTATTTAAAAAAATTGTTTCCGAAGTTGTTTTGTCAGTTGAATATTTCTGATTTCAAGTGTGATATTTGTGATCTGGCTAAGAGTCATCGTGTTTCATTTCCAATAAGTATGAATAAAAGTTCAGTACCATTTATAGTTATTCATTCTGATGTCTGGGGTCCAGCAAAGATCTCTTCTCTGAGTGGTGCTCGTTGGTTTGTTTCTTTTATTGATGATTGTACTCGTATGACTTGGGTCTGTTTAATGAAATCAAAAATGAAGTCAGCTCTCTCTTTCAGCAATTTCACAGGATAATAGCCACTCAGTATCAGTCTCATATACAGGCTATTCGCACTGATAATGGTGGAGAATTTGTTAATCAAGACTTGAAACAGTATCTGCATTTACATGGCATTGCTCATCAAACGACTTGTCCCTACTCCCCTCAACAAAATGGGGTTGCAGAGCGCAAGAACCGTCATCTTCTTGAGGTTGTTCGTGCTTCCTTGTTTGGGGCCCACATGCCCACCAGCTACTGGGGTGAAGCTGTCACTGCTGCAGCGTACCTCATTAACCGTGTACCTTCCAGTTCAATACAATTTCAGACCCCCTATCATACCTTACATGCGGCTGTACGTGCTCCTACTGTGCCGAATTTACCACCTAAAGTATTTGGGTGTGTAGCATTTGTACATCTCCACAAACCCTTGCGAAGTAAGTTGGAACCTCGAGCTCTCCGGTGTGTCTTTGTTGGTTATGTCTCGCACCAGAAAGGCTATCGGTGTTATCACCCCCTCTCTCGGAAGATATATGTCACTCTTGATGTTACCTTTCATGAGAATGAAATGTATTACTCTGCCCCCGAGTCTCCACTTCAGGAGGAGAGTAGCAATGAAGTGCAGACTCTGAATTACTCTTTGGACACCTTGGATGAAATTGGTGACAACTTTGATATAAGTGGTGAATGCCTAGAAGAGGAAATTTGTCAGGATCCGATAGAATCAGCTTCAACTGAGCAACTTCCAGACCCAGTACCGCCAGTATCTCCATTGTCACATGCGCCAACTCCCTCTGTACCATTTAACCAATTGTCCTCTGAAGCTGAAGCCAAATGCTAGCCCCAGGTGAGTTCTGAACCCCACATAAAATTGCTACCTAATCAAGTCACTAGAGGAATACCTAAAGTAACCTATGAACCTGTTCTTAGTTCTAAAGCTAAGTACCCCTTGAGTAACTTTGTATCTTACCATAGACTATCAAAGGAATGTGAATCATTTGCGAATCAATTATCTGTTGTATCTATCCCTACTACTGTGCAGGATGCTTTGGGTGATCCCAGGTGGAAGGAAGCAATGAATGAAGAAATGAAGGCTCTCCAAAAGAACTCAACGTGGGAACTTGTTGAGTTACCTGAAGGGAAGAAACCCGTTGGATGTAGGTGGGTCTACACCATTAAATATAAAGCCGATGGAACCATCGAAAGATTCAAAGCCAGACTAGTTGCCAAAGGGTACACACAAACGTACGGAATTGACTATGAAGAGACGTTCGCACCAGTGGCCAAAATTAACACAGTTCGTATTTTGTTATCTCTAGCTGTGAATCTTGATTGGCCATTACACCAGTTTGATGTGAAGAATGCATTCCTGCATGGAGATCTCAAAGAAGAAGTATATATGGAGATGCCTCCTGGATGTAATATGCAGACTAAAAAAACCAAACAGGTGTGTAGGCTGAAGAAGTCCCTGTATGGCTTGAAGCAATCCCCTATAGCGTGGTTCGGAAGATTCACGAATACTATGAAGGCATTTGGATACAGACAAAGTAACTCAGATCACACTCTCTTTTTAAAGCACAATCAAGAAAAGATCACTGCTCTTATTGTGTACGTTGATGATATGGGAGTGACTGGGAATGATCCGGAAGAGAAGAAAGCATTACAGGATCACCTTGCCCATAAGTTGGAAATGAAGGATCTTGGTCCATTGAAGTATTTTCTAGGAATTGAAGTTTCAAGGTCAAAGAAAGGTATTTTTCTTTCCCAGCGAAAATATGCCTTAGATTTGTTGAAGGAAACTGGTATGACAGCTTGTAGCCCGATTAACACTCCTATGAAAGAAAATCTGAAACTGGGTTTGCATCCGAATCAAATTCCTGCTAACAAGGAACGTTACCAAAGATTAGTAGGAAGATTGATGTATCTCATACATACTAGACCCGAATTGGCCTATGCGCTAAGTGTCGTCAATCAGTTCATGCACTCCCCTAGTGAGGAATATATGAATGCTGTAATTCGTATATTGCGCTACTTGAAGTCATCTTCTGGAAAGGGAATTATGTTTACAAAAGGAGGTAATTTGAATATTGAAGGTTACACTGATGCTGATTGGGCTGGATCAATAGATGATAGACGTTCTACGTCTGGGTATTTCACATTTGTAGGAGGAAATTTAGTTACTTGGCGAAGTAAAAAACAAGAAGTAGTAGCTAGATCCAGTGCTGAAGCTGAATACAGGGGAATGGCTAAGGGAGTATGCGAATTATTGTGGATCAGAAATGTAATGCAAGATTTACGAATTAAACCGACCGATCCAATGAGATTATATTGTGATAATAAGGCAGCATGCGATATTGCCCATAATCCAATTCAATATGATCGGACTAAACATGTTGAGGTGGATAGGCACTTTATTAAGGAGAAGTTGGAAGCAAAGCTTATTGAAATTCCTCATGTTCGATCAGAAGATCAACTTGCAGACATACTCACTAAGGCAGTGTCAAGTCAAGCGTTTCATAGCCATCTCGACAAGTTGGGCATGAGCGACATCTATGCATCAACTTGAGGGGGAGTGTTAAAATAGGCTATTATTAACTGGATACTAATTCCGTAATTAGTAACTCTGTGATTAGAAGTTTCCTATACTGTAATTAGTAGTTTCCTCATTGTAATTAGTTTCCTGTATAGGTGGTTTGCCCTACACTCTTGTATTCTTATAAATATACCTCTCATAGAGAAGAATATATTATTAAGGGATTAGAACCCTAAATTTTATCTCTAACAACTTGTTACTTTACTTATTAATTATAAACTGTATTAAAGCTTCCAAAGATACTCTGCAATGGTTATTTTTCAATTAAATCTTTCTCAGGTAGTCACTAATTAATAAGAACCGATGGAGGTAAGCTATATTTTCTATTTCTTATATTCTGCTCGATTCATAAATGAAACTGCATGGTACGTAATATTGGTTGCAGTAAAAGCCATGCAATGTAAGCTAGGGGCACCCCCACAAAAAGAAAAGAAACTAGGGGCACCCCAAGAGAGTATCCTAAAAAAAGGACTATGAAAGAGCCTGACAGAGGTCTCTTCTTTTTCATCAATGAAAAATGCGGAAATCATGGAGAGTAAGCTGTGCGTGATCCAATACGAGCAATACCTATCGAATATCAGAAACAGCTAGCAGGAGGAGGAAGACGACGCTTTTGTCTGACTTGCAAAAGTCTTATCTTTCAACAGTGCAATAACATCTCGTTAATTGCTTAAAGTTGTCCATATAAATGGCGCCAATGCTTACGACAACAGAGTTTCTTTACTTAAATTACATCTTGACAGCTATGGCTTGAAACCCTTTTTACCTCTCTCTCTCTCTCCACGGACACACAGAGTTTTAAATAAAGCTAAAATCATGTTCTTATCTGAAGTTGCGTGCATAGAGCAAGTGCCAATCTCAAGGTTGAGATCCATTGGGATTTGACACAGTACAGGCTAATTTCTTGTTTTCCTGCGTTAGACAAAAGGATCAGTTATCTTATTCCATCACAAGAGAGTACTATTTTGAACTGTGGATACTGGAGATTTTAACACATGATCATCATTGGAGATTGGATCACATTCAATTGTGATTGAACAATAGCACCCACAAGTCAACATGTACGTGTCCGTTTTAATCACTATTAACTGTGATTAAGATTCACTAACCCTTGGGGTTCAAAATTAATATAATCTTGGTTTCTTAAGGAAAAATATACTAACGCTAGTGATTAAAATTTTTTGAATTAGAGTTAAATATTTTTTTTCTTATAAAACCAAGTTATATTGTTGAACCCCAAAGGCTAGTGAATCTTAACCACATTTAATAGGGGTTAAAAGGGACACGTGTTAAACAATGAGTGAATTGACTGTGTGATCTGATCTCTCATCAATGACTATTCAAAGGGTGTTCCAACATTTGGACAATTTTGATTGAAAATTGTTATGATTGTGTCAGGATTCTGATCATCAGTTTGGATTGTGTACCAAGCTCAACTCCATGGGTCCAGCTCTATGCAGGGGCAGAGGCAGATTCTCTTGCCGGGGGCTAACAATGGGGATTCGGGTGTAGCCTCCAAAATTTTTTTGAGGGTCAAGTTCGTGGGTCATCACGCCTATTTGTATTTGTTTTAATGAGTATGCTTTTTTCTCAAAAGCTTTGGGGGGCTAGAGCTCCCGTCCCCTGGCTCTGCCCCTCTGCAAGCTATGCCCGTAATAAATTATAGGAATTTCTTTCTTTTTCTTCAAAATTTCAAGTAGGGTGTCAGCCCCTTGGTCCCATGTGGCTCTGCCCCTAACTCTACGCTGTGCTGGCTTTGGGTTGCAAGGGCCACTCTGCAGTCTGCACTGACTGGGGTTGTATTGTTCCGACCCTCTTACCCAAAACGTTTAGGAGTTACATGAATGTCAATTTCATAATTTTGCATCATTGTACAAAGATATATAATGATATTAATTATGAAGGGGAGCTCCGACTGAATAGAAAACCAGAGCATCCCAAGATATGTCTTAACTGTGACAAAAAAGATTTAGTTTGTAGAAATACTCTTTCCTTATTTTTTGTAATATTCAAACTATCATTACCATAAGACAAATTTTGGGATGCTCCCATTATCTCTTCATCCGGAGCTCCTGTTAATCATAATTATCTTATATATAATTGTGTTATGATTAGGTTTTCTTCCTCATGCACAAACAAGGAGAAAATGAGGAGCAAACAGTAATCAGTTGTAAAGGGTGTTTTGTAGCTTGGGGCTGCATGCATAACAATCCCCACAATGTCATATAAGGAAAATATGGTCATGGTGCTCAACTTAGGTAGACCCCACCATGTCAAGCTAACAAATAATTCAGTTATGAGGCCCACCCGAGCTGAACATTGCGGCCAATTATTGTTCAAAGAGAGCAGAAAGAGAATTGTAACTCAGTTTTCACAGGAAATTAGTGGAAGGATACGTAGGCAACGTAAAACTTTGTTAATCTTTATATTTTTGTTTCTATTTGTCTTTATTTTTCTACAAACACCATGAACCCAAATTTGTCCAAATATTTTGAAGGTTTCTCAATATGGTCTCCATCTGGGTTTAATGAAGAATCTTGATTAAACAGTGAGAACAATCCAAACATCCTAAATGTTGTCGTGATCACCATCGCCATGGTGGTATACAATGACACTTGAGTTCGCGTGGATACAAAACGAATCGCGGGTCCCAGTTGTTACAATGACAGTAGTTATCCAAGCAAGCTTGATGATAAGTAACTAAAGAATTTTTGAAGCACACGAAAGGGATCGATGAAGAAGACATGCCCAAAAATCAACTGGGTTAATTGGGCATTTCTACTACCTCCCACCACACACACACACACACGCAAACAAAAGTTGGAAATAATTAAGGAAGAAGACAGGGACGTGTTGTTGCTGCTCTTGTTGGGATGTAAGAGACTCCATGTTAAAGCACGCGCGCCTACATCTCTTGCTTTTTGAATATGGCAGTGCTGGTTCAAATAAGGCATGAGAGTGCCCCCACCAAAGCTAGTTCTCTATCATGCAGTGGGGGGTGGATGGAAGAATCCTATGGTTATGGGATAATGCTAGCAATACTCTGCTTGAGATTGGCCAGTGCAAAACAGTGTCCTCTTAATGGAAGAGAATAACACATGTCATCCCCTTGAAGAAAGTAAACATCAAAGAAAGTATAGTTAAGATTACCCATCGTTATATATATCCTAATTTTTAACCCTCTTAATATGAATGATGCATGCATACGTACGTGCAGGAGTGCTAGCCCTACTCTCAAGCCTTTCCTACTATCGGCCTAAGCCATCTGTTTGTCCATCCTCACTGTTAAAGTACACCATTTTTAATTGATTGCAATTCATTAACAATGAAAATGAACAGGTGTTTGGCTTAAGCGGAGAGAACGAAAGGTAATTGAGAGTAAAGCAAGCAATCATTAAATAAAGGAATTATGTTAGTGAAGGTGGGTGCTCCCTTCTGTGGGAGGTCTTGGAATTGGAATATAGAAAAAAAATAGTATTATTAATTTGACTTTTTCCTTTATAGAGCGATTAATGATTAATGTAATTTGGGCTAACACTCAAACACCTATAAAGAGACACTGAGCTATGGTCCAATCAAATCTATTTTTGACAAAAATGAAATTTATTGATTCTTGGATTCTAGAAATGATTTAATTCCTAAATTTGCTTGATAGCTTTCATGATGTTCATTTTAAAATTATTTTAAGGGTAAATTACACTCACCTCCCCTGAGGTTTGGTGTAATTTCAGAAACCTCCCCTCTTGTTTCTGAAATTACACTGACAACACAAAAACACATAAACGTCCCAAGCCGCACGTCCCTTTTAACACCCATTAACTATGATTAAGATTAATTCACCATGATGGTTTATCCATCTAACCTTAGTTGTTAGAGAAAAAATAACCTTACGTTGATTATGCTTAACCACAATTAAAGGGGGCTCTACAAGCCGCCACATGTCCCTTTTAACACCCATTAACTGTGGTTAAGACTCACTCACCCCTAAGATTCATCAATCTAACCTTGGTTTTAAAAAAAAAATATTAATCCTGAGTTAATTATGTTTAACCATGGTTAAAGGATCTCTACAAGCCGCCACTTGTCCTTTTTAACACCTACTAACTATGGTTAAGATTCACTCACACCAAAGGTTCATCCATCTAACATTGGTTCTTAGAAAGAAAGAAAAGAACTTAGGTTGATTATGCTTAACCACAATTAAAGGGGGCTCTACAAGCCACCACGTGTCCCTTTAACACCCACTAACTGTGGTTAAGATTCATTCAACCCTAGGATTCATCCATCTAACCTTGGTTTTTAGAAAAAAAAAATACATAGGTCGATTATGCTTAACCACAATTAAAGGGGGTTCTACAAGCTGCCACGTGTTCCCTTTAACACCCACTAATTGTGGTTAAGATTCACTCACCCCTAGGATTTATCCATCTAACCTTACTTTTAAGAAAAAATAAAAAATATTAACCTTAGGTTAATTATATTTAACCCCAATTAAAGTGTCTCTATAAGTCACCACGTGTCTCTTTTAATATCCACTAACTATGGTTAAGATTTACTTACCCCTAGAGTTCAAAGGGGTGGATTAGTGGTTCTTGGGCCTTTCCCCAAGTGGGAGGTCATGGGTTCCATTTCTCACTCCCCCTTTGGGCCCAGCCCCGCAAGGGTTAATCTGGACTTACCTGGTGTGGTGGGTTGCGGGCTCAAGTCACACCCTCGGGGATTAATCCTGACCGGTTGGGGACACCCCCAAGTTCCAAAAAAAAAAAAAATGTTTTTTAGAAAAAGAAATATATATTTACCTTAAGTTGATACTATTAACCTTGGTTTTGGAAATATATATTAACTTTAAGTTGATACTACTAACCTTGGTTACTAAACCCAATTATCATTTATTTTATTGTATTAGTTGACTTTGTAAAGAGTAATTTAGACATTTTTAAATATTTAAATGATGACATCATCAAAATCCATCCATAAAAGTAACAACCAACTAATGGAAGGGGGTATCTGTTACAAAAATTAAAGTTGAGGGGATGTTAGTGTAATTTCATAAACAAGAGGGGAGGTTTCTGAAATTCACAAAACCTCAGGGGAGGTGAGTGTAATTTACCCTTATTTTAAATAAGATTATCACATTTGAATGGATAACAAAAAAGTTAGGATCATTGAGACTAATGGAGGGGTGGGGGTTAAAACAGTTTTAATTTTTGAGAAAACTCTATAACTCAAAGTGAGAATAGAGAGAAAATATATTGAGTATATATATGTGTGTGTGTGTGTGTGTGACACGGTTTGAGGTTTCCATAACTCAAGGAAAACCTTCCAAGGATCCAAAATACAAGAAATGAATAATGATAATTGATCGTTGCGCAATTTAATTATTCCTTATAGTAATAATTCCATAGAATAATACTAGTAAGAGTGTCGAACCTCTAAGGATTGTGCTAGTTTCGTTGTATTTTATCAAGATTAATTCTAAACTAATGAGTAACAAGATTAATTGATTTTAACCTAATTGAACTATCAGATTTTATTTAACCTAATTACTAAGATCTTTTGGTTATATATTGGTTGAAGAAGGTTTAGGGTGTTTGAATCCACCACTAGCTTTATAAATAATCTTACTTTGATTTTAATAAGATCTCTCGAATTGCAAACATTACAGTGAGAGTGACAACACGTCATCTCTCAACTGATCAAGAAAGATATACAAGATTAAATCCTAGGCATATCATATCTTCGGTTGACACGAGTAATATACATTAAATTAGGGTAGTATCATTACTCGTTTTCCCTTAGCATAAAATTTCTTTAGATTTATTTTCTTGAACTATTAAAACCATTGCATAAAACTTATATCAAAATTCTAACGAAAATTAACATAAGTGAGTTCAATTTCAATTTCTTAATATCTAAGAAAATGATATAAATTCTATTGAAATCAAATAAATCTTGTTGTTAAAACAATCCTCTCATTATGTAATCAATGTTATACAAATAAGAAATCTAAATAAAAACAAAGAACGACACAGTTACTTGACTAGGCTTTCATCGAAACCCTAAAATGAAAGTTCGTTCATCGCGAGGGAGGAGCACGCCGTCTTCATAGACAAAAACGAAGAGCTCGTCCATTTGACTTCCTTAATCTCCAGAGCTTCTCTTCTTCAAATCCTAAAATCTCTATATTTATCTTAGTGGCCAATGACTCTCTTATTTATAAAGAAAGAATCCTTATTAATTTAGAAATCCTAATTGGGGTCATACTCTTCTTTTTCTCTCTCTAAACTCTCTTAGGGTTGAATGAGGATCAAATCCTCACTTATGTAGACAATAACAGAGTTAAAAAGTATTTAGAAGTGTTAAAAACACTATTCACGAAATACTATTCATGTAACATTATTCACCCTATTTACAGTTTTGCCACTGAACTTTGAATAATTCTATAGAGCTCAATTCTTATCGGATTGATCTGAAATTTGGAAAATATCTACTTTAGGTCATCTAAAATTTTCCCTAAAATTTTCATAAATTTTGGATAAAGTAAAATGACCAAAATACCCCTCTATTGATAGAAAGACGGTTTTGGACAATCAATTCATCAAGGTAGTTTTTTACGATTTTACTATATTTTATTATTCTTTCTTTTGATATTTTCTTTTATGAGATTCTTATGAGTTTTTGAAGCATCTAATCTTTCATTTTATCTTATTTTCCTCGTATCAACCTGAAAAGGATAAAAACAACCAAATACAGTAAAACAGTTTAAAATAAAACTCTAAGGAACTAATAAGCTTAATTTGAAATGCATAAATATGTAAAAATTAGCACCCATCAATAATTCTCTACGTCTATATGGAGGAGTTGCTTTCCATCATATTAACTCTTTCCTTTTTCATCTTTTGCAAATATCAATAGATGTGGAGAATAAGGAGATGTAGTTACTATATTGGAGAGATTGGCAACCGATTCTATGGGATTTGAGTCAATCTCAACCACACGATTAGATAGTGGTGAGTGACGAGGAGTCTTGCCCTTTTCATCCTTATCAGTGGTGATGTTTGTGATGTGGTGATTAAGGTATTTTTGGTGGTGGTGGTATGGGTAGTAGAGGTTTGAGGTGGTGGTTGTGAGAGTAAGATTTCTGCTTTTAAAAATTAATTTTTAGAATTGATAGTTTTTTTCTCTAATACTATGTTCCAAGAGCTCCACTTTTATTAAAATCAATATGCTCTAAAATGTATTCAAATGATATTTTTGATTTTCTATTATTTGAGAACTAGTGGGTGGCATGTGCGATGCACGTGACAGCGAGGGGAAGGAGTTAACCACAGTTAATAAAAGTTAAAAGGGACACGTGTTAACCCGCGGATTAAACTCACTAGTGGCACGTGCGATGCACGTGAGAGCAAGTGGCAGGAGTTAACCACAGTTAATAGGAGTTAAAAGGGACACATGTTAACCCGTGGATGTGATTGAACTCTCCTCGAGTTCAATCGCGATTGGCTGTGATTCTAAATAGATAGATGAGCAAGAGTTAGTTTGAAAATTAAAGTAAAACATTAAATCAAAGGCAAGGGGTATGTTTTGCTATAAGGGTAGTTTGAGAATTTTGGAAAAATCATCTATCGCATGCCTCTCGCATTATAATAGTAAAGATGTGTAGGCTTAAGGACATTAAAAAATATTAGCATTAAATTTACATTTAATTCTTACTACTGTTTTCTGATAATATTAGATTACCTCATTGATCGGTGGTTGGTCATCTTTTGAGCTGGAAAGAGCTTCAAGGTTTTTAACCTTTAAAAAGAAAAAAAGAGTGATACTTATTTGCGGATGAGATTGTATTGGAGACACCTCTCTTGAGTGATACTTATTTGCGGATGAGATTACATTGGAGACACCTCTCTTTTTACTCTAGTGGTAGGAGTGTATATGAGGTAGGGTGCATTCAGTTTCGAGTCCTTTGAAGTGAGGCATATGATATGCCAAACAATTTATTAACCTCATGAATACTAACTTTAAACAAATGATGCCTCCTATTAAAAATATAAAATTTTGGGGAAAGTGTAGCCATTGCCGGGACCATCATTTAATGCTAGCCCCACTTATGATCAAGAAAATATGTGAACATAAATCTAATCATGTCGGGAAATCGGGAAATTGATGGCTATGTGTTTAAACCAGAATTAGGCCGCCAAGGTGCAAGGTCCAACCCAACCAGGTAAAAAACATCGGTAGAAAGAGAGAGATACCAGACACGTGTGATCAAAGGCATAAGAAGGAGACAAGTGTGCTACGCCAGAAACCCACTAACCAACGAAGGAGGGTTGGGCTAGCTAGGTAGTGATCATAACTACAAAAGCAACTCCCACGACCAACTGCTTCTTAGAGGGGATCATCTTCTTGAAGGACACATGGCAACCGCAGAGCGGGATCCACATTGAATTTGGTGGGAACAATTCCGGAAACTACCCATGAAGTTTATAAGATAGCCAAAGTACGAAGAAAAGAAAACCCTAGATCAACCAAACACACACACCCAACCTTGCTCCACAACAACTTCCTTTACAATAGCCCAATTTATCCTCTGGGAGAGCTCATAGTCTAGTTTCCTCCTCCGGGAGAGTCCTTTACAGTTTTCGATAACCACCTCTTCTGAGAAAGTTCTCTATAGTTTTCGGTGACCACCTCCTCCGGGAGATTAACTTAGCATAGATTCCCCATTCGGGAGAGTCCCTTAGATACTTTTGTAATCGCCTCATCTTGGAGAGATCCTGGTCACTTTTGTCTTCAACAACCACTAAGGTAGAACTTTGTATTTGCCTTTATGACTCAGTTCGTTTGCATGAGTTTGTCTTTCATGATAAACTTTCAATCAAGTTTGGACGATTTCTATTTAACTAATTCTATCAATACTGCTCACTTGACACATCGCACATCATGCAATCCTCACATTATCACATTCTATTTTGTCCTGTAAATTTGGAAAACCCTTTGGTCACCGAAGGCATAATAAAACTGATCCTAGAAGGACGAACTCCCCCTCTATAAATCGTCTGATCGATTCAATCAACGGTGGCTGACCGGACTACTGAAACAAACATCCTGTCTGTCACTTTTTCCGACTTGGTGCCCGGAGTCTAAAGGTTTCTGTCTGATTGCGCCACGTAGTGTTGACATGCTGGACACAAATGTGATTGCTAGCCAACACTATGATCATTGAATCAAGTCAATGGTGGATGGACGGTAGGGGGAATGGGTGAGGAGAGGGAACTCAACCATGAAAAATGAAGAAAAAAAATCAATTTTTCCGTTTAAAATTTTAAATTCCAATGTTTCCTTTTTTTTATAAGAACCGACCCTTTCTATTCGATTCTTATTTTGTGGAGGCTAATAACCCAATGAGGTCAGTGCTTAGCGAATTCTCTTTAATTGTTTCCTTTTGTTTGTATTTTTATTTTTTATATTTTCATTTTATTATGGGAATCTATCTTCATCCAACAATCCATGGGAATTGAAGTCATCTACTTCATCTACTACTCCTTCTCCCGGAAAACTATCATTTTCATTTGTATGATGGTCCATCGATAGTTTGGAATCTAAGAATTTTAGTGAAGTGGTTGGCTCTAGAGAATTTTATACATTTGTTAATAAATATAATCGAAAAATAATAATATATTTGATTAGAAATAAATAAAACAAAAATATTGTTTCCATTGTCGGATATGCACGGTTACGGTTACGAACACCCGTCATGTGAGGGAAGGCACAATATATTAGTTCACAAAATGGTATATATATTGTATTAGATTTTGATTTATTTTGAACATATTTAAAATAAATAAACGGAGATTAATGCAAAGCTCAGTACAACACCTAAGAATAGACTGATATAAATTTCGACCTTAGAGGGGCTGGCGTCTAAACTTAATGGGTATGAGACCTGCCCGGCTGGCCCACTAGCTTAATTAGATGGTCATTTGAGGGTATGACATGACTAAAGGAATTTAACTTTTTAAAATATCAAACTTGAGATCTTCTCCGATAGTTGCTGGTAAGGAGACCACCAACAACACTTTGAAAGCGTCACGTATTCTTGTCTACGCCATTTAATGTTTTGTGCATACAAATCAAGACTTTGATTAACATGCACATGATAAATGACACTTTCAGAGTGAATGCTGACAGCCAAGATGAGGTTTATCTCAGATTGGCAGACGATGAACTCTCTTAGACTATGAACTCTGCTAAATACCATTCAAAGAAATAGTTACAGAAGTAAAAACTGTGAAATCTTAATAAATAAGAAATCAAATCCCTCTCGAGCCCTCGACCTTGTTGCATAGAAAACCTACAAACATTAAAAAAATAAAAATAAAAAAGGTCATTTTTTTTTATTAAGAGAGTGCTAAGCTGATGCCTTAAAAGTCTTATTCTTAATAAAACCGACGCCCCATTCTTAACAGAACCACAAATACTTTGAGATGAGGGACTACCTAAAGTGTGTGTCTAAGAATCAGAAATCTCTATCTAAGCCGCCATGATCTTCAACACTTGCGATACTTCTCGAATCTCATTATCAATCCACTACTTGAGCTCTCGAGCTCTTTCTTGGATGGTCCTTCCCTGCAGTAGCCTTTTGGGTATCTTCAGCGTAGGATGATAGACATTTAGACTTTTCGAAATCCTAGTGGCTTCAATTTTCTCAGTTTGACTTCTCATATTGGAGGATATATACAAGTATTGCTCTGTATATTATAACCAGCCAAGAGTTTCCATATTATCAACCATTTCAAATGATAATGATAGGTTATGCCATTTTTACTGCCTCAATTATGTTTTTATTAAACTTTCTTTTCCCGGATTCTGTTGACTCGAGCCCCTAGCGGAACTGGTTGATATGCTACTTAACCACGAGATCTAGAGTTAAGAGGGTAGGCAGTATTCATGCGTGTTGTTGCAGATCAAGGACACCATTTAAATCAAGGGAAGATAATATCCAAGGGAAATATAGACTACACTAGAACATACAGGCCCATTGGACTAATACTCTGTACAAATTAGGGGTGTAATTGACTGTCCCAATCCGATTAGATATATGGCAGATAGTGAAATAAAGTATCTGTATTCAACTTGGATTACAATATTTTTATAACGAAATTATCTGAATATTGTTTGACAAAAACCCTTATAAAAGTAATTTAAGTTGAAACAAAAGTTTAAAATTATTTTTGTATATATGAATAAAAAGGAGAAAAGGTTTAGGAAAGGAAAAAAATAAATAAAACCTAGGGTTTCATCCATTCAGAAAACTCTATTCAGACGAATCATACACTCTTTCAGTGGATCTTGACTAGGGGAGTCAATGGGCCGAGCTGGGGCCTGTTTTTTTTTTTTTGTATTTTTGAATAGACCGAGCCGGGGCCTTTTATTTATTTATTTATTTTTGAATAGGCCTGGCCGGAGCCCGATCCCTTTAAAAGAGATTTTGAGACTCAAATATTTTGGCCCACCCGTTGACACCCCTAATCTTAACTAGCGGGCTCCGGCCTTCCTGGAGCAGAAGCCCAGTTTCAAGGTTCCTAGAGTTGCATTTTGTTGGGTTGTAGACTTGTAGTTATTGCTTCAAAATTCCACCATAAATCCCCATTATTCAAGTAAACACTGATTCCAATATAGAGTTTACCTACTATACAAACACCATACATCGCCACTGCCTAAAATTTGCACCTATTGGATGTTCTTAACTTTCCGCGCTCAACGAAAAGAATGGCAGAACAGCGTGTCGCTGACTCCAAATAATTGGGACAAGGCTTCTATAAAGAAAAAGATGTTCGTAACCTTCTAACAACCATTGGGGCTGTTTTTTGTAACCTGTGACCTACTAACCGTATTCGACTTTTAAAATGTCCGGCTATGGAACAGTATAAGGTGCAATGTGGTTACAACAAGAGCTGTATACATGAATTTAGATGCTTATCCTCTCTATGCATGGTGGTGTTTGAACTTTGAACCATATGCAGTTTAGCAAATTAAGTGATTCGATCATCTGCTTGTGATGATCAACCCAGTCGGAGAAAGTTTACAAATCATGCAATGTTATAGATTTAAGAACAAATTCTGTTATTCATCATCATGCCTCCAAATGATCAATTAACTGATGCTCTTCTCCCAGTTACCAGCTAAGATGAGAGTCTCAGCTTGTATATTTTGATATCAAATGGGATATACTATCCTTGAGTCTTTTGGTTGGTTGAGATACTGTTACAGGAAATATGAACCATTTCTAAGCACCCATTTTCACATATTACGACTTTGCATATCGCAACCAGACTTCCAGTACTAGTCTCTGCAGATGCACTCATCTTGCAGCTCACCCAAGACTGAGATCCTCCTATATGTTAACTAGTCTTTCCTAGGTATGTCTCCTAACCTTTGCTAGGTTTGTTCTTCCAGTCTTTTTTTTTATAATTTTTTTAAATTAAGCTTATTTAGCTGCACTTAACGCCGTTAAGGAGATTATCTGCTTTCAAGAATTTTTGCTCATCATTTAGATGCATGTAATGAATGAAGAGTTGCATAGGAGTGGTACTTAGACAACTTAAGGCAAAGAAATGTTCACACGCATTTTAGCATATAA
This sequence comes from Tetracentron sinense, assembly GCA_015143295.1. NCBI lineage: Eukaryota > Viridiplantae > Streptophyta > Magnoliopsida > Trochodendrales > Trochodendraceae > Tetracentron > Tetracentron sinense. The sequence goes on along the minus strand of CM026567.1, from coordinate 28,289,368 downwards.
ATATATCATTCTACTATTAAAAGTACAAGGAGTAACCTAAATTTTATGTTGACAAAAATACCCTTTAATTTAATTTAATCATTCTACTAACTTAGGTTAAAAGAAGTTTAAAGAGTTTTAAATTAAGACCCCTTCATATCATGTAGAAAAAACAAAGAGGTATAGTTAGTTTATAACTCAATAGGACTCCTTCTCCTTCCTAATCACGTATCGATTCTCCTCCTTTTTTTCTCTCTCGATCTTAACGAAATAAAGGGATTAAAGCAGATTGAAATCGAGCCTTCCTGTGTTCTTAGTTTTTTATTTGTAGATTCTCGAAATTGTGGTGCATCAGCTCTAGAATACGACAGTAGATCTCTAAGAAAACTTGGGTCATCTTATCTGGGCAGCGATGAAGATGCTGATCTTAGCAGCATGCAAGATGAATCTTTCCCTAAATTTGTGCAAGAAGATGGAGAAGATGATTTGATACCGAAGAGTTTTCCTATGATTTTTTTTTCACCTGAGGTGGTTTGTACTTCTCTTCTCTTTTCAAATAAATGACAAATCCTTTGACGTAGCTTTTCCTCTCTCTTTTTTAATTATTTGTGAAGTGTAAAATTTCGGGAAAGCCACGCATCAGCAGCTGCTACAGGTACTCTGGTTTACTGGTAAAAGGTTGAAGTTGAAGGGTATGTTACCCTGACCTGTACTCTGATGCCAAAGTAAGTAGGTGGAGAAGATGATAAACAGTAAGAAGTACATAAGCAGATAAGAGAGAAATAACTGAAATTTTGTGATCATTATGCATTGGACTTCTGGGGGTATTTATAGGTTTAGCCGGATGCCCATGGATGGCCATAGATGCCCATACCACGTGCTACAAACTCATTACCAAATATGTCAGACAGATTTGGTACCTTACGTGTCACATGTGAGAGCCTACTATTAGTTAAGTCAGTTTAGTTCTGACAGCATGACGAAGTGACCAGCATTAAATGTCAAGACAGTGCTTTTCACCTATCGTTAGAACAGAATGATCGCCTCCTGACCACTTCCTCCTACGAGTCGATCTCATTGTTGATTTAAGCTCGGGTTCGTTGCATATGCGTTAAAATGAGATTCGATATGCTTATCCTGAAGACAACGGATATGTTGTGCATAAGACAATGAATACGTTGTCGAGAGTACAACGGGATCGTTGTTCACAAGACAACGGGTACGTTGTGAAATATACAATGGGAACATTATAAATTAGACAACGGATTATTCCTCTATTTTAATCACATGATCCACGCGTCACTCATCAATGATCATAACAACAAAAACCAGCTCGTTCTCCAACACTTAATCAATTTTATGAATTTTATCCTTTACAATTTGTAATGGTAACAGTGTTCATGGCTTCATGCTTCCTTTTTTTTTTTTTGTCTTCAAAAGTTTGTGATGATCAACATTCGGAGTTAATTCCATACCTAGACAGGAACCTTATATGTAGAGACCCGAATCTTTTTCATGTTTTTAGTGCATTGCATTAAGGGTATTTTTAGTCGTTATAAGTGTTAAAGTGTGTGTATTTATATCTAAGTATGGTGATGTAAACTAAGCTTAATCAACTTGTAACGGATGGATGTCATAGCACACCCTAAACTTTAGGAAGCTCTAGTTTTAGCACCGTTTACTGGAATTGTGTGATTCTTGAACCATTAGAAAGGTGTTGGAATCCTCTTCGAGATTCATGTTTAGTGTTTTTCCTCATTTGGAGTTTAAGGCAAGTCAATAGTGAGTTTTGTCTAATGGAATTGCAGATCAGTCAACTTTGGGGATATTTTAGTCTATAAATTAAGTGGAAATTAGAAATTCTAAAACGCTAGAAATGTTCATTTTCGAGAGACGAATCCAACGCAAGTTGAATCGTCAAAATCCGATGAACGAGTAAAAAGTTATGGCCAAAACAGTAAATGGAGTCAAAACCTACAGGAACCGATCGCTCGGTCAGAACCAGCAATCGATCGGTCCAAAACCGATCGATCGGTATCTATCGACTGGTCCAAAATTTTGTATGGGGAAATTTTCCAGAGAGTGTGTTTTTGACCGATCGCCCGGTCATAAACACCGATCGATCGGTAGACAACCGATCGCTCGGTCCTTCGTGTTTTTGCTGATTTTTAGTATGGGCTTTTTGGTCTTTTCGTTCTCAGACCTTGGGGCTATAAATAGGGGGTCCTACTCGAAATATTAAAATACTCCACCTAGTTCTAACCTAATTTGGCAAAAAGGGGGAGAAACCCTAGGGTTTTGAGAGAGGGTTTTCTTGGAGAAGGAGGAGATTGATAGGAGATTGCAAGAAAAGTTTGGGAAGCTTCTCCAAATCGTCTCGGGAGCGTTTTGAATCCAAGGGAAGGATTCCTAAGGTCGATATACTATCCTAATCAACTCTATTTTAAGGTTTTGTGAATGTTGATGTGCTAAGAATAGTAGAAATAGATGTTTGATGTATTTTCCCTAATTTTCTATGAAGTAAGCTAATTATTGATGGAAATGTGGATTGGATGTGGATGAGAAATATATGGAGGATGGGAAATGTATGAAGGATGCGATTAATATGTGGATGTGAATAGTGAATTGATTGTATGGATGAATTATGGTTTGATGAATGCTTGAAAATATAGAGGAGAAATGGATTCATATTATGCGTACACAAGGTGTTTGTGAAAATGCTTGAAAGGATAAATGCTATTATACTCTTATGAAATGGTGGTAAATTGATTTTGAATTGCGATATGAATTATGATAAGATATGTATATGTGAATTGTTGGTTAAGTATGTCTAATTATTTGTATGGAAATTGATAGTCGGGAAGATAAGAACTTAGAGGAACATCTCTCAAACCGGGAATTCTCTAACTATTTGGTATGGGACAGTATAGTGGAGTTTCTATGGTGGGAGATCGGAATCTAAGCAATTACCAACTCGAATGTTAATTTCGACACTTAAGCACATTTGCACGTGTATGTTAAGATAAGAGTCTCACAAGTCACAAGTGGCCCACAAGCATGAGCATGACATACGTATGACATTCTGAATAAGCATAAGCATGGCATGGTCCGTATCCGCCAAGAACGGCATGTCTCATTACTGTGTGATCTGAATAAGTGCATAAGGCATGGTCCGTATCCGCCAAGAACGGCATGTCTCATTACTGTATGATCTGAATAAGTGCACAAGCATAAGCATAAGCAACTCACAAGCACGTGGTCTCATAAGCATAAGTGACTCATAAGTGTATTGTCTTCTAAGTCTAAGATTCTCACAAGTACACGAGTTAAGGTGATGATATGATGTATATGCGCACACGTTCTTCCGCACTCTGATTATGTTATTATGCTATTGGATATGTTTCTGATTAAGTGCAGGTATATTATTATTGTTGATTGGATTTTATATACACTGAGTACCTTTGTACTCAGCCGGAATTTTGTCTTGGCAGGTATAGAGTAGGAGTACACGGTGGAGCCGTGGGTTGAGGAAACATACATTGAGGAAGGAGGTGAAGGTGAGCCTTCTGAGGAGGGAGCCGGAGACTTGGGCGGCTACACCTCTTAGTTTACATTTCTTTTCATTGAGAGAGTTTTGTATTTGACTTTTAGAGGATGTTGCTCAGTAGACTTCTTATTAGTTGTGTATCAGACTTGTTGGTTCATTGTGAGTTGTATATATAGACCTTAGACTTGTGCAGGTTGGATTGGGTTTATATATCGGAATTTTATTACTCTCATTTTTGGGAGACTCGTGTAGTAGCCTTGTATGCATGGTTTGTAAGCAGGTTTAAGTAATGTGGCGATTCCAAAGTCCTATTTTAGCCTTGTGGGATTTTGGGGTCGTTACAGAGGTGGTATCAGAGCACTAGGCATTAGGTTCCCTTGGGCTAAGTTGTCCTCTTAGTAGGAGTCATGTTATGTCACTCCGGGTCTGATACCAGAGGATATCAATCAAAGCACAAGGCATTAGAGCCCTTAAGGCTAAGGTGTTAAGTATAGGGTATAGGAAGATGTCAACCTCAGGGAAGCAACATCAAGTTTAGGATTCTAATTGTTCAGGATTGGGTTATGATTAAGTGTAGATTTAGGAATTTTATGTGAGTTTATTCCTAAATAAGTTGTTTTCTTCTTCTCAGGACTGTAAGCATGAGAAGGGGTGGAAGAAACCATAGGAATGGAGGAGGCAGTGTGACAGATGGGGATTCCCCAGATGGTGCTTCCCAAGCCAATGTGAGTCGGGCTATGGAAGCTATTGCTGTAGCCATGGAGAGGCAGGCTGAAATTATGGCTCAACAAACTGCATTGCTAGTAGCTGGTCAAGCTAGACAGGAGAGCCAGGTTGATGTTCACCCACCTCGTCATAACGGAGTGGAAGCTTTTAGGAGGATGAATCCTCCAGCCTTCTATGGTAGTACGGATCCCTCAGTTGCCGAGTTATGGATCATGCAACTAGAGAAGATTTTCACCGTGCTTGAGGCTACCGATGAGCAGAGGGTGAAATGGGCCTCCTTCGTCATGGAAGGCGAGGCTGAACATTGGTGGAGGGCCGCATCTAGGCAGAGGAATGAAGTGCGAGCGGGACAAGAGTGGACTTGGGGAGAGTTCCTCGACATCTTCTACGAGAGATACTTCCCGGTGTTTGTGAGAGATCAGAAGGAGATTGAATTCTCTACCTTAGAGCAAGGAAGGATGTCAGTGGCCGAGTATGAGGCCAAGTTTGAAGAGCTCTCTAGGTTCGCTCCTCACTTGATTGCTACAGAGAGAATGAAAGCAAAGAGGTTTGAGCGAGGTTTGAAGGATTTTATTCGGGAGAAAGTTTCGCTACTTCAGCTCGAGACTTGTAGGGAAGTGTACCAACGTGCTTTGATAGCTGAGAAGAATTCAGAAGAATTGTTGAAGAAGAGGGAGAAGTTGCAAGCAGGTAGGTTTGGTCCTCAGGACAAGAGGCCAAGGGTGTCGGGTCCTATGCCGATTGCTAGGCCTACCCTTTATCAGAGGCCGACTCAGGTAGCCCCACGAGCAGCTCAGGTGGCTCCGCCTACTACTGGCATTCAGCTGTTTGATGTATGCCGCCAGTGCGGAAAGTGGCACAGAGTAGGAGAGTGTAGGGCAATTACTGGAGGTTGTTTCCATTGTGGAGAGGTCTCACACCGGATCCGAGATTGCCCACTCCGCATTCAGCAGGGGATTCAGTCGACTCAGCCACAGGGAGTCAGGCCCCCAGGTAGGCAGTCCACACAGCAGAGGCCACTACAGGGTCTTAGACCTCAGCAGCCTCACCAGCCAGCTCAGGGTCGAGTGTTTGCTACCTCGGAGCGGGATGCACAGGCGTCCGACGACGTTGTGCAGGGTACGTTTAATTGTGCTTTAGTCAATTAAAATATTGTTCTGATGCTATGGGTGTGATATTAAATGTTATGTAGTATGATGTAAGATGCATGTATATATTCATGATTTGACAAATTAGCTTTGTGTATTAATTCAGGCTCATTGTTGATAAATGATTTCCTCGCTCATGTTTTGATCGATACTGGTTCCACTCACTCCTTCGTCACACCTAGTTTTGCACGAGAATTTCCGATGGAGCCAAGTCTGTTAGATCGTGAATTGTCTATCACTACTCCTGTCGGTAGTTCAGTCATCACTGATAAGGTCTATCGAAATTGCGACATTCAAGTAGGCCAGAGAGAGATGCCAGCTGATCTGATTGTCCTTGAGTTCCAAGACTTTGACGTCATTTTAGGCATGGATTGGCTTTCCAAATACCATGGGCATGTCGACTGTTTTGGGAAAGTGGTCAACTTTAGACCAATCAGTGAGCCCTCTTTTCGTTTCCAAGGGTTGAAGAAGAAGGACTTAGCTCGTTTCGCGGCATTGAGTCTTACTACCTCGGAAGCACCAGATTTCTCAAGTATTCCAGTTGTAGAGGAATTCATGGATGTCTTTCCTAAAGACTTACCAGGTTTGCCACCGGATAGAGAAGTAGAGTTTGCAATTGAGTTGGCTCCGGGTATGGCACCCATCTCCAAAGCTCCGTATAGGATGGCTCCAGCAGAGTTGAAAGAGCTTAAGGAGCAGATTGACGAATTGCTTGGTCTTAGATTTATCCGCCCAAGTGTATCACCTTGGGGAGCTCCAGTGTTGTTTGTGAAGAAGAAGGATGGTTCGATGAGGATGTGCATCGACTATCGGCAACTGAACAAGGTCACCATCAAGAACAAATATCCTTTATCTAGGATCGATGACTTGTTTGATCAGTTGCAAGGAGCTAAGTATTTCTCCAAGATTGATTTGAGGTCAGGCTACCATCAACTGAAGATAAAGGTGGAAGATGTGCCTAAGTCGGCTTTCAGGACCAGATATGGGCATTTTGAATTCTTAGTCATGCCGTTCGGTTTGACAAACGCCCCGGCAGCATTCATGGATCTCATGAACAGGATCTTCAAGCCGAATCTGGACCGCTTTGTGATCGTGTTTGTGGATGACATTTTAGTGTACTCCAGGACACAGAAGGAGCATGAGATGCATCTCCGGATCACCCTGAAGACACTCCGTGAGCATAAGCTATATGCTAAGCTTAGCAAGTGCGAGTTTTGGCTGGAAAAAGTAGCATTTCTAGGCCATGTGGTGTCAGAAGAGGGGATTTCAGTTGACCCTGCTAAGATAGAAGCAGTGGAAGGATGGGGAAGGCCAAAGAGTGTTACAGAGGTTCGAAGTTTCTTGGGCCTAGCTGGATATTATCGAAGATTTGTAGAAGGATTTTCCAGTTTGGCAGCTCCGCGTACTCATCTAACTCGAAAGAACGCTAGATTAGAGTGGGATGAGAAATGTGAGAAGAGTTTTCTTGAGTTGAAGAAGCGTCTCACCACCGCTCCAATCTTGACTGTTCCATCGGGTAGTGAAGATTTTGTGGTGTATAGTGATGCCTCACTCATTGGGTTAGGTTGTGTTCTTATGCAACACGGAAAGGTGATTGCCTATGCTTCTCGGCAGTTGAAAGACCACGAGAAGAACTATCCTACCCATGATTTGGAGTTAGCAGCCTTGGTTTTTGCTCTTAAGATCTGGAGACACTACTTGTACGGTGCGCAGTTTGAAGTTTTCACCGACCACAAAAGTGTAAAGTATTTATTCTCGCAGAAAGAGCTAAATTTGAGGCAGCGTCGTTGGGTGGAATTCCTCAAGGATTATGATTGTTCTATCCAGTACCACCCGGGGAAAGCGAATGTAGTGGCAGATGCGCTAAGTAGGAGACCTACTGGGTTCTTGGCACACTTGATGGTCCAAGAATGGAAGCTACTAGAAGAGGCGTCTAGCCTTGATGCAGGTTTCAGTGTTGGAGCTTCTGGAGCCTTGTTCGCTAACATTATGGTCAGGCCAACCTTATTGGACAGGATTAAAGACTTGCAGTGGAATGATGGAGAACTGCACGCTGCCATGAATAAGTCACTGAGCAGCAGGTTTGAGGATTTCTCTTGGAGAGATGGTGGAGTTTGTTTCAAGGGTAGACTTTGTGTTCCGGATGATGAGGATTTAAGAAGGGAGATTCTGGATGAAGCACACAAGTCTAAGTACACCGTGCATCCGGGAGGTACTAAGATGTACCAGAACCTTAAGAAGTATTTCTGGTGGAAAGGTATGAAGAAAGATGTGGCTACCTTTGTATCCAAGTGTTTGGTGTGTCAGCAGGTGAAGGCCGAACACAGGAGGCCGGCAGGACTTCTTCAGTCTCTTCCTATTCCCGAGTGGAAGTGGGAAAATATCTCCATGGATTTTGTTGTTGGTTTGCCAAAGACGGCCAAGAACTTTGATGCCATTTGGGTTGTGGTTGACCGATTGACTAAATCAGCTCATTTTCTTCCATATCGGACCACTTTCAACTCCAATCAATTGGCTAACCTCTATATCAAGGAGATAGTTCGTTTGCATGGAGTGCCAGTTAGCATTGTTTCTGATCGAGATCCGAGATTTACATCCAGATTCTGGAAGAGTTTTCAGCAGGCCATGGGTTCCCATTTGGATTTTAGTACGGCATTTCATCCGCAGACAGATGGGCAAACTGAAAGAGTGAACCAGATCATAGAGGACATGCTACGAGCTTGCATGTTAGACTTTCAGGGTAGTTGGGTTGATCACTTGCCGTTGGTTGAGTTTGCCTACAACAACAGCTATCAAGCTAGCATTCAGATGGCACCGTTTGAGGCACTTTATGGGAGGAGTTGTCGTTCACCTTTGTGTTGGGACGAAGTTGGTGAGAGGAAGCTTTTGGGTCCCGAGCTCGTTGGTCAAACTGTTGATAGAGTTCAGTTGATCAGGGAGAGGTTGAAAGCAGCTCAGAGTAGACAGAAGAGCTATGCCGATACTCGGAGGAGAGATCTTGAGTTCCAAGTTGGAGATTTTGTATTTGTTAAGATCTCACCTACGAAGGGGGTGATGAGGTTTGGCAAGCGAGGCAAGCTCAGTCCGAGATATGTGGGTCCTTTTGAGATCATCACCCGAGTCGGGGAAGTTGCTTATCGGGTCGCCTTGCCACCTCATATGGAAGGTGTGCATAATGTCTTTCACATCTCTATGTTGAGGAAGTACATAGCGGATCCTTCACATGTCATTCATTTGGAACCGTTGGAAATTCGGGAAGACTTGACTCTAGTGGAGCAACCGGCTCGAATTTTGGACCGGAAAGAGCAAGTTTTGCGTTCAAAGGTCATTCCTCTTGTACTCTTGCAATGGGAGCATCACTCTAGAGAAGAGGCTACTTGGGAGAGAGAAGCCGAAGTCCGCGAAAAGTACCCGCACTTGTTCACCTAAGGTGCGTAATTTCGAGGACGAAATTCTTTTAAGGGGGGGAGGATGTAGAGACCCGAATCTTTTTCATGTTTTTAGTGCATTGCATTAAGGGTATTTTTAGTCGTTATAAGTGTTAAAGTGTGTGTATTTATATCTAAGTATGGTGATGTAAACTAAGCTTAATCAACTTGTAACGGATGGATGTCATAGCACACCCTAAACTTTAGGAAGCTCTAGTTTTAGCACCGTTTACTGGAATTGTGTGATTCTTGAACCATTAGAAAGGTGTTGGAATCCTCTTCGAGATTCATGTTTAGTGTTTTTCCTCATTTTGAGTTTAAGTCAAGTCAATAGTGAGTTTTGTCTAATGGAATTGCAGATCAGTCAACTTTGGGGATATTTTAGTCTATAAATTAAGTGGAAATTGGAAATTCTAAAACGCCAGAAATGTTCATTTTCGAGAGACGAATCCAACGCAAGTTGAATCGTCAAAATCCGATGAACGAGTAAAAAGTTATGGCCAAAACAGTAAAGGGAGTCAAAACCTGCAGGAACCGATCGCTCGGTCAGAACCAGCGATCGATCGGTATTTATCGACTGGTCCAAAATTTTGTATGGGGAAATTTTCCAGAGAGTGTGTTTTTGACCGATCGCCCGGTCATAAACACCGATCGATCGGTAGACAACCGATCGCTCGGTCCTTCGTGTTTTTGCTGATTTTTAGTATGGGCTTTTTGGTCTTTTCGTTCTCAGACCTTGGGGCTATAAATAGGGGGTCCTACTCGAAATATTAAAATACTCCACCTAGTTCTAACCTAATTTGGCAAAAAGGAGGAGAAACCCTAGGGTTTTGAGAGAGGGTTTTCTTGGAGAAGGAGGAGATTGATAGGAGATTGCAAGAAAAGTTTGGGAAGCTTCTCCAAATCGTCTCGGGAGCGTTTTGAATCCAAGGGAAGGATTCCTAAGGTCGATATACTATCCTAATCAACTCTATTTTAAGGTTTTGTGAATGTTGATGTGCTAAGAATAGTAGAAATAGATGTTTGATGCATTTTCCCTAATTTTCTATGAAGTAAGCTAATTATTGATGGAAATGTGGATTGGATGTGGATGGGAAATATATGGAGGATGGGAAATGTATGAAGGATGGGATTAATATGTGGATGTGAATAGTGAATTGATTGTATGGATGAATTATGGTTTGATGAATGCTTGAAAATATAGAGGAGAAATGGATTCATATTATGCGTACACAAGGTGTTTGTGAAAATGCTTGAAAGGATAAATGCTATTATACTCTTATGAAATGGTGGTAAATTGATTTTGAATTGCGATATGAATTATGATAAGATATGTATATGTGAATTGTTGGTTAAGTATGTCTAATTATTTGTATGGAAATTGATAGTCGGGAAGATAAGAACTTAGAGGAACATCTCTCAAACCGGGAATTCTCTAACTATTTGGTATGAGACAGTATAGTGGAGTTTCTATGGTGGGAGATCGGAATCTAAGCAATTACCAACTCGAATGTTAATTTCGACACTTAAGCACATTTGCACGTGTATGTTAAGATAAGAGTCTCACAAGTCACAAGTGGCCCACAAGCATGAGCATGACATACGTATGACATTCTGAATAAGCATAAGCATGGCATGGTCCGTATCCGCCAAGAACGGCATGTCTCATTACTGTGTGATCTGAATAAGTGCATAAGGCATGGTCCGTATCCGCCAAGAACGGCATGTCTCATTACTGTATGATCTGAATAAGTGCACAAGCATAAGCAACTCACAAGCACGTGGTCTCATAAGCATAAGTGACTCATAAGTGTATTGTCTTCTAAGTCTAAGATTCTCACAAGTACACGAGTTAAGGTGATGATATGATGTATATGCGCACACGTTCTTCCGCACTCTGATTATGTTATTATGCTATTGGATATGTTTCTGACTAAGTGCAGGTATATTATTATTGTTGATTGGATTTTATATACACTGAGTACCTTTGTACTCAGCCGGACTTTTGTCTTGGCAGGTATAGAGCAGGAGTACACGGTGGAGCCGTGGGTTGAGGAAACATACATTGAGGAAGGAGGTGAAGGTGAGCCTTCTGAGGAGGGAGCCGGAGACTTGGGCGGCTACACCTCTTAGTTTACATTTCTTTTCATTGAGAGAGTTTTGTATTTGACTTTTAGAGGATGTTGCTCAATAGACTTCTTATTAGTTGTGTATCAGACTTGTTGGTTCATTGTGAGTTGTATATATAGACCTTAGACTTGTGCAGGTTGGATTGGGTTTATATATCGGAATTTTATTACTCTCATTTTTGGGAGACTCGTGTAGTAGCCTTGTATGCATGGTTTGTAAGCAGGTTTAAGTAATGTGGCGATTCCAAAGTCCTATTTTAGCCTTGTGGGATTTTGGGGTCGTTACATTATATACCAGATGAGGTTGAAGCTGGATCTATCTTTCATGGAGCACTACGAGAGACATTGCCCTCATCTTGAAAGGCGCTACTACAATTAATTGTTTGGTTCCTCCTCCGCCATCATGAATGATTTCTGGAATCATGTGTCTATTTAGGAATTTATTGGACTTGTTTCATGCATTGGTTGTTTCTCCCTTTGGCAGCATTTTATATTTCTTATTTTGGAACTTGGTTCTCTTGTATGTTATTTTCTTCTTTAAATTGTTTTGAACTGCATGAGCAATGCAATAATCTTGTTCATGGTTTGGATTGGCAGATGCTCAACTTTTCAAACAATAAGTTAAACAATGAGGGAAGGCTTCGGACGGTTGTTGATGTTGATTGTGGAGTAGCAAGTTTTGGGGCATATCTTCTTTCGTCCAATATAATTACAATGTCTTTACCACCTAATGATGTGCATCAAAATTAGATCCAATTCGCCCTAGAGAGAGGAATTCCTGCATATCTTGATATTTTAGGGATGAAGAGGCTCCCTTACCCAAGCAGATCTTTTGAACTTACTCACTCTTCTCGATGTAGGATTGATTGGCTTCAAAGGGATGGATTCTTCTTCTTGAGCTAGATATCTTCTTGAGCTAGATAGGTTGATGCACATCAAGAAAAACAAAAAGTAAAGAATCTGATTGGTATGAAGTAAGTTTTTTTATATATATTTGATGCGCATCAATGCTCTGGTTTATCTGATTTACTGTTAATTGTCTATTTATAGTGTGGAGTTTTGGAGTATATTTTCTATAATTAGACTTGGTGGGAAGCGCAACCATCTGAGACTATTTTGGGATTATATCCCCATTGTTGTATGTTGTTTATGTGTTATGTTGGAATGACATAATGATAGATCCCAGGAAATCCCATCTAATTGGATAACACAAAGAGTGGCTGAGCCGTTGGTATGCTGTTTTTTTTATTAGTAAGGACTCTTTATAAGGAAGGATTCATTCTAAGGAATCCTTGCTAATATAATTGCATATATGCATAGTTAGCAATTTTATTTTAGGTAAGTTTTGCTTCAGGTAGACTTCTTGACTCTATCTATTTAGTTATCTTCTTGGGATAAGATTCTACTACTATTATGTGGGACCCTATCTTATATATGTAATGTAATTAGCAATTTTACTTTAGGTAGACTTCTTGAGTACTCTATCTATCTAGTTATCGAATGGGAATAGATTCTACTACATTTTACATATTTTCTTCAACATACATACATAGTTATCTTCTTGAAGTCTAAGTTGCTTATGCAGACACATTAGCCAATGAAAGTAGGAGCTCGTCAAGCATAGGCTCCACCATTTATGCATCAAGGTTTTCCGCTAATGAGCTCCGTGCCTTACGGTGCAATGGTGCACGCAAGGCAAGGTTGCCAGATGGAAGGTCGCCGACAAAGTCCAATTTTACTGCTAAGATTATTAAAGAGGTAAAATCTTCCACTGGAACAAATGTTAGAACTTAGAAGTAAATGGTTATGGTTATTTATGTATATGATGTCTTAGTGTATAACAATTATTATCTGTACATAGCATAAGTTATAATTGTTCGGATTGTAAGAAGGGAAAGAAAATAATCAAAATTTTCTCTTGCATCTATGAATTTACAATAGAGTTTTGGCACCAATGTGATTTTGTGTTTGAACTTGGATTTGTTAAAACTGAGAATTCTCTATTGGAAACCACATTGCTAGGCATATGGGCCTATGAATCTACCTGTGGACATGGTGGTTCTACAATTACTAAACCCCTACAACTTCGGCAAAGACATCATATTTTTTCCAGCATGCATACTATTATGTGAGACCCATCCTCTATGTTGGTTAGTTCTTTGGTATTTCTTTGATATTTTTTTCTTTGGTTCATCTATTTTAGTTTGGATTAATATTAAATAATTTAGGATTTAAAAAAACAATAATTTGAAGGGAATTTAGTATTAATATTTTCTTTATATTAGTGTTAATCTGATTTAGATTAGTTTAAATCAATAAATTAGTTTACTATTAGTCTAATTAATGTTAGTATTAATTTATTTTTTAGATTAAATTGGATCTAGATTTAGATTTATAAAAATCAAATTTTTTTAGGTTAGAATAATTAGATTTCTTTAGCTTAAGTTAGTTTTAATCTAATTAGTTTAGCTTGGTTTGAAACTAATTAGTTTAAATTGAATTAATTTGATTGTCTCTCAATTGGTTTAGGTTAGTAACTAATATGATTTTTTCAGTTTGTTATTAATCTGTTTTTTAGGTTAATTTTAGATAATAATTAGATTAATCAGTTATTATTAAAAATTAATATGTGCAAAGCATGTGCAACTTTACTAGTATATATATATATATATTTTGATGTAGAACAAGCAGCAAAAGACTTCATGGAGTCCTTGGATCGTCAAAAGTCTAAACTGGGGAGGGCATAAATGTACTAGTAGAAATCAAGAGCCCCAGAGTCAGAAACACGCAAAAGGATCATTTCTTGGATGGAAACGTCGAGATCGTCATGATCCATGGCTTTGCCATGTTCTTTTTCACTTTTTAGCCATATTCCTTCGTTTAAGCCTCAGAAACAACATATTTGTTGTTTTTGAAAAGTTTTGTTTTAGCAATAACTATAGTTGTTGAAGTCAGAATCATGCACCATCAATTTTGCCTTGATTATAGTATTTAGTATTAGTAACTTCCGTGGTTAGTTTAATTTTGTCATTTTAGTAGTTTTCCGTGTTTTGCTATTTGTAAGGTTGTAAGCCACAGAGCAAAGACAATTTTTTTTTCAATGGAATTTTCAGTTGGGTTGAAGATGATGTTCTTCTCTCTTCATAACCCTTAACTATGGTCAAAATTTACCCACTCATAGGATTCACCTATTTATCCTTGGTTTTTAGAAAAAAAAATTAAAATTTTTTTAACCTTAGGAGTTAGTGAATTTTAACTAGGGTTTGAAAAGTTAGTTAAAGGGTCTTAATAGGGACACATGGCAACCTCAAGGGCATTACCGAGAAAAAAAATTCTCAAAATAAAAAAACTAACCAAGAAATTTTTCTTGAGAGCTACGTCCCAAACCCCCAAGTTCCATACCCTCAAATCCATTATTTTTAATGCATGTATTCCCCCCCCCCCCCCGGCCAATGAAAATTTCTTGGCTGCTTACATACAGAGTTCAGGAGAGTCTTTCTGAGAATGGCTTTTTGGCTTCACTCAAAATGGGAAGTTCAAGCTTATATGTTGTCTCGAGAAAGCTACCAGTACATGATTTAAAAAACTCAATCCGAAAAGTATATGCTTAAATTAAGCCTTTAGCGTAAAATTAAGAAAACTGAAGTTGCATCCTCTTCAAACAAGATCTGGAAACTGAAACCACCTCTGTGGCCTAATGAAATGTGAAGTTCAATCTTATTTCAAGAAAGCAATTTGCACTTTAGTTTGAGGAATAGCTGATTGTGTGAACAAGAACCCAGTAGAAACAGATTGGACTGTAGTTTTATCTTTTGATTGTCGAACTATGACAAAATAATGGCTCTGAAAGTCACATTTTGGAATTCTTCTTGAAACCCATATTCCAAATGATTCATTTCATTTTATCCTCCAAAAGTGGGATCAACCATAATTTCCAGGATATTCATTTCCTTTGTACTGATTTTCTGGTTTCTGTTTCATTTTTGAGTATCAGGACAAGATAGAAAAGGATATGTAATCACCTAAATTCATTAAGGCATTTTATCTACCTCTATCATGCCCTTTCATATTGCTAATTTACCAAACATAAGTTAAATAAACTACCATTTAGATGCAGCATCTCATCGAAACAGATCCCAATCTTACGGTACATTTTATTCTTAATTTTCTTCTAGCGAGTGTAGGTACATCCCCTAAACCGAACTTTTTCTTTGAATCATAGACAAAAAGTCTAGCTAAAAAACTTGCCAATGTGAATTTTCTGTCTATGCGTGCGAATCTGGATTAGAGATGACTTGAGAAGAGAAAATGAAAATGTCGATACCTGTGTTAGTGCATGACATCGACAGCTTCAAAAAACCCCAAAAATCCAAAAAATAAAATAAAAAAGAACACATGTTCACACACACATAATCATACGATCGGGAGATCCAACGATCACCATCACTCCACCCTTTTATGATGTGTAGAAAAGAATGCAACATATCAGATCATAGGTTACAGTCATCGTCTAGTTCAGTGGATTACTTGCATAGGATATAGCCTAGATGGGGTCATAGTTTCAACACCTTATTCAATAAACCAACCAGCAATTTTGTACACATGGACTCACATTCACCCCTCTTAAAAGGGAATTAGCTGCATTTAAAGCTGCCTGATTTGTGAACTACTCCAAATCATGGTCTCACCTATGTAAGTTCATATCCCATTAAACTAATAGTCAGCTTAGTTATGTAATGACTTATCTGGTGGGATTTGTAGAAAAAGGAAAAGGCTACTCACTACACAGCTTTTAGAAAAAGGACTGCCAATCAAATATTACAGTTAAACTATGTCATAAAAGCCTTCTTCACTGACACATCCTCAAAAAATGAGTTTATCTCTTCGTTGTTTGCTTTCTGAGGATATTATGGTAAAAAGAAATTGGTGAGTTGATAATACAACAACCGAGCCATGGAGGAACACATTTTTCTTTGGTTTCAAGCTCATTGTACAGGTGCTATAATCACAAGCATTTCCTTAGCATATATTTGAAGTTTGGATTTTTTCCGCTAATCAATTTTGGAGATGCTACACCCAAGTATTCACCTGACAATCATTGGAATGTACATTTGGGTGGAAAAATGAAGTAAATATGTTGAAGCATCCCTTCACTTCCAAGGAGGTGTAGCTCAAAAATAGGGTCCAAAGCCCACTAGGCCTCTATCCCTAAGTTCACTTCTCAACTCGCATCACTGTAATTCCAAACTCAGCCTTCACTTGATGGTTGAATCATCTTAATGATTCAAGATTGATTAATTGATGGAGTTAAACATTTGATGGAGCCTGTTAATGGTGGGTTCCAAGTCCTCTGAATGCAACCTGCATGTATTTGATCAAGCACATATACAAGTTTGATCACTTTCTAGTTCTTCTGACCATGTTGTGCAACATTCTTTTGGATTATGACCATGATATCTTTTTCCTTTTCTTGGTTTTTTTTTACTGCAAGTTTTTTTGAACTAAAGTCTGTTGGTTCGAAAGCCCACCATATTTCTTGTTATTGTGCTTCACGGGTGTTTAGCATATTCCTTTCATTGCATTAGCACTCTAAGTTGGTTAATCTATAATATTAATTTGTTTACTTGTTTATCATCTAGTGAGGTAGAGGAATTAAGAGTAGTAGAATTATGCTTCATTTATGGCTTTCTTTTTATTCTTAAGAATCGACAAAAAAATGGTTCAGAATTATATTTTGAAATAATTGTAGATGGACGAAGATAACAACCTTGATAAGACTCAAATCATCACAGGTGCCACTATTATAGTTATTACTGTGGGTGTTACAGTTACATTAGTAGTGGATAGTAGTGGATTCTATGTATAACATACCTAAGGAGCCTCGTATCAATAGAGAAAAGGAAAGAGAGGACTACATAAATAGTATAATACATGGCAGTGATTCTCATTGCATTGATCAAATACGTATAAGCCCAAACATTTTTTATAGGCTTTGTGAGGTTCTCAAGAATAAGAATTTACTACGTTCAATAATCAATGTGTCTATTGAGGAACAAATGGTGACATTTTTGCATATAATTGGTCATAACATGAGATTGATAACATAGGTCGTGCGAGAATGTTCACCGGTATTTCAACATTGTGTTATGAGCGATTAAAAAGCTACATAGAGATCTCATTAGACCACCCATATGTTGTATTTCTCCAGAAATACAACATAACCGAAGATTCTAGCCATGGTTTGAGGTAAACATTGTGTACATACCAATTCTTTTATTAATTTGTTTGTTCAATTATCTTACTTTCGGCTAATTCTTGTAAACATCAATAGGATTGTGTAGGAGCAATAGATGGAAAACATGTCCATGCATCAATTCCAATTGATTTAAAAGCTAGGTTTCATGGTAGAAAAGAGGGAACCACACATAATGTCTTAGTTGTTGTTTCATTCGATCTCAAGTTCATGTATGTGCTTGTCGGGTGGGAAGGCTCAGCACATGATTCTCGAATATTAGATAATGCATTGTCGAGACCCAGCAGACTTCGTGTCCCTATATATATAATTTTGTTATTGTATTGTATATGACGAAAGATTAATAATGAATATTAATGTTACTATTGTAAAATGTAGGTAAATATTTTCTTGGTGATGCCGGGTATGGGCTTCACAATGGATTTATCCCTCTTTATCGTGGAATTCGGTACCACTTGAAAGAGTATAGTAACCACCCAACTGAAAATTTAGCAGGAATTATTCAACCTTCGACACTCTTCTTTGCGAACTACTGTTGAACAGGTGTTTGGAGTACTAAAAAAACGTTTTCGAGTACTAGATGTTGAGCCATATTGGAGTTATAAAACCCAGTTGATATTATTTTGGCTTGTTGTGTATTACACAACCATATAATGGGTGTCGATCCAACTGATAATATCACACTTGACGTTGAACGAGAAATGTAATCAGGAACACAAGGAACACAACTGGTAAGGAGGATACAAAGAGAAGAGAGGGTAGAAAATAGAGAATGGGTTGTAAAGAGAGATGCCATAGCAAATGCTACGTACATTGACTATATGAATAGGGGAAATATGTTACGTCGATTACTTGTGATATTCTTTTAGTTTTGTTAAACTTTGATTATGTATGAAGGCAAACATATGCTAGTTGTGCTAAAAACTGAATTTTAGTTTATTATGGATCAGGGAAAAAATCAGATTTTAATATCTTGTTGGGTATGTTAAGTATAAGTTTTCTTCATCATGTTTAAGCCTTACAGAGATCATAATGCTAGTATTTAACTTCCTTTGTCCCGTACCTGTATCGTATCGCCGTACCCATGCTTCCTAGCCTACATCTTAGGTATGAGAAACTCTCATTTTGTTCCTACAATTATCTTATTTATAATATCTTTTACCTTATTTGATTTTATTTCTTATAGGAATGGAATAATCAAAAAATCAAGGTGGTGTCAAAAGAAAAGAGGTAACAAAGACACCCCTACACAAGCCAGTGTGATTGTGAGAGGAAAATCTCATTTGGACTATTGGAGATTATCTGTATCTTAAAATTTTATAATCCCACCGACCGTTACAAAGATAGACCCCTTTGCAGATAATTGTTTTTATTATTTTTTATTTTTAATGTCTAGGTAAAGGCAAAATTCAAAGTCTACCGACTCTTACAAAGAAAAGTTCCATTTCAAATGAAAAATCTCATTTTCAGTTTTTGTCCAAGATGAGACAAATTCCAAATCCAGTACCCACCCTTACAAAGAAAGGCTACGAATTTGCTTTGGTGGACGCCGAAGCGGGCATCCACACTTGATTGGACATGTCATAATCATGGGGAGAAAATGAAATGACTTGTTCCCTTTTATCGCCAGGTGTCTGATGAAGTGTGGATGCCCGAGCGCCCAACTCCTCCCCTTTTATCACCAGGTGTCCGATGAAGTGTGGATGCTCGAGCAGCCATGCCAACTCGGTCCACCAAAGCAAATCCGAAGCCACAAATAAAAAGTACACTTTTGGGAAAATCCGCTTTTGTTTAAAGATGAGACAAATAAGAACGGGCAAAAGATTAGCTCTGGTGGATGCCCGAGCCAAGCGCTTGGGCATCCACAAATGATTGGGCATCTGTAAGCGGATTTGGAATTTCTCTCCCTTTCTTAGAGAGCTGTATGTATTGTCTCTCTCTTATATAATGTGTTACAGTTGTGTGATTACAATCATGCAAAGGTTTCCTTAAATAAATAGGAAACCTTTAGAGAATAGAAAGGATAACAACATAAACAAATTGAAACAGATTTGTGTAAATATTCACACATTATACTTGCTTAATATGAGTTGATGGCACACTTCTGGTTTGGGCATGTGTATCCGTCTCTATATCCTCCCTCAAACGAGGCCGAGCTTTGAGGCCTAGTTTGGTACAAAATGAGTCAAGGGTATATTTTGTTAATGCTTTAGTGAAGAGATCTACCAACTGATTAGAGGAGGAAATGAATGTTGTGATGAGGGAACCCAACACAACCTTTTCGTGAACATAGTGATAATCCACCTCTATATGTTTCGTTCGTGCATGGAAGACTGGATTGACGATTAAGTACAGGACACTTAGATTATCACAAAAGAGGGTAGGAGGCTGATACAGTGAGATGCCAAGATCTCGGAGTATGAAAGTAATCCAGGTAAGCTCAGCTACAACGGAAGCCATGGAGCGATATTCAGCCTCAGTGCTGGACCGTGCTACTGTAGGTTGTTTCTTTGAACTCCATGAAAAAAAATTCTAGCCCAAGAAAGTGCAAAACCCCGATGTAGAACGACGAGCTAGTTGAGAACCGGCCCAATTTGCATCTAAGTAGGCATATAAATCCAATGAACCCGAAGAATGAATTGTAATTCCATGAGTTAGTGTCCTGTGTATGTACCGTAAAATTCGCTTAACAACACGAAAGTTGTCTTCGGTTGGTGCAGACATATATTGGCAAACATGATTAACACTGAAGGATATGTTTGGGTGTGTCATTGTTAGGTATTGTAAACCGCCAATGATGCTTTGATAATGAGTAGAATCCAAGAATAATGGCGAGGTGGTGTCCATAGCCTGCCTTGGCACCATGGGCGCAGAGACAGGTTTACTATGTAACATGTTGGCTCGTTCAAGCAAGTTTAAAGCATACTTGGCCTGTGAGAGATGTAAACCATCTGATAGTTGGGTCACCTTAATGCCAAGAAAATAGTGGACAAATCCAAGGTCTTTCATAGCAAATTCTTGCCCAAGTAGTGTGATGAAATGATCTAACATTTGTTGATTGTCACCTGTAACCAACATGTCATCAACATAAAGGAGTAAAATAAGTGTACCATACTGATTGCGACAAACAAACATGGATGGATCCGCTATGCTGGAGTAAAAACCAATGGTGAGAAAATAACCACTGAATCGATCAAACCAAGCACGTGGAGCCTGCCGAAGACCATAAAGCGCCTTTTTCAGTTGACATACATATTGTGGATGATTAGGATCGTCAAATCCTGGTGGTTGCTCCATGAAAGTAGGTTTTGTGAAGTGCCCATGAAGAAAGGCATTTTTGACATCAAGTTGTTGTATGTCCCAACCTTTCATAGTTGCAATGGAGATAATTGTACGAATACTCCCAAGTTTAATCACTGGAGAGAATGTTTCAGAGAAATCCAACCCTTCAATTTGATTGTAGCCCTTAGCCACGAGTCTAGCCTTAAACCGTTCCAAGGTTCCATCTGCCTTAATTTTGGTCTTATAGGCCCATTAACTTCCAACAACATTCATATCAGGAGATCGAGGCACAAGTACCCATGTTTGCTTGCGATGTAATACGTCTAATTCTTCTCTCATGGCCACGGTCCTGCCCGAATGATTGAGAGTTGATTTGAGAGATTTCGGTTCTTTGGGCGGATCAATATGAGCAACTAATGCATTGGATTGGGCTTGACAATACCTCTCTTGGACCTTGTTGCCATGGGATGTCCATCACATGGTGGTTCAGAAGCAGGGATCTCTATGTGATTAGGTTGTGGAGGTGCATGAGCATGATGGTCCATAGGATCTGGTTGGAGTGGTTGTATGGGATGAACGAGTTCTGGGCTTAGATTATCCACAATGGTGTGATCATGATCATGGGATGTGTCATGGCCAACATCATATGACAAGCTATCTTCATGGTGATCATCATGAGTACACATGATCTGACTATAATTTAATGGATTCTCAAAGGGGCAGACACTGAATCTCGAGTTCCATTAAAGGATGGTGATGATTTTGATACAGGCTCCATTCGGTCAACCCATTCTTGGAATGTGAATACCAATTGACTTTCTTGTGGTGTATGCAACAAACTGGGAGTAGCAAATGGAAATATATTTTCATCAAAATCACATGTCTAGAAGTGTAAATTCTTCTAGATGGTGGGTATAGGCATCGATATCCCTTATGCTTGGAACTGTATCCAATGAAAACACAAGGCAATGATTTGGGACCGAACTTATCTAGAGCATAATCTCTAAGATAAGGGAAACACTTGCTACCAAACACCCTCAATGAATTGAAGGCTGGATCCTTCCCAAAAAGATTCTGATCAGGAGAATGCATCTCGAGAACTATTGAAGGCAATCAGTTTATAAGAAAAACCAATGTTGAAAATGCTTCAACCCAATATTGTTTGGGAACATGTGAATGTGCCAACATTGTCAAACCGAGCTCAGTGATGTTTTTGTGCTTTCTTTCAGCTAACCCATTCTGTTCAGGTGTCTTTGGGCATGACACATGGTAGATAATACCAGATTTAGCAAGATAACGTGTAAAACCCCCATCAGAATATTCACCTCCTCCATCATATTGAAAGACCAAGATTTTGGTGTCAAATTGTGGGATACCGAGTGCATTCATCAATGAAAATAACATAATAATGATATCCATCATGAGACACAATAGGAGCTGGTCCCCATAAATCTGAATGAATAATTGATATCGGTTTATTAGAAATTCTCGAGATGAAGGAAAGGGTAAACGACACGCTTTTTCAATCTGACAACTACCACAAACATCAACATTACTCCAACTACTTACTTTAATAGAATCCCTCTTATTTAAATATCTAACCACTTTGGATTGAGGATGCCCCAACCTCCAATGCCAAACTTGTTCCGTTGCTCCTTGATTTCTGTTTGAGAAGAAAGCTTGTGGTGTGGCCTCATCATCAAGAGCATATAAATTACCTCTTCTACTTCCCTTCATCATGATTTTGTGGCTGTCCCTGTGCTTTATAACAAAACCACCATTGGAAAACTCAAAGTCACATGGATTATCATTAGTAAACTGACTTACGGACAAGAGGTTTTTCTTTAGTTCAGGCACCAAAAGAACATATTTAATAAATAACTTCTTGTGTCCTGTGTCTAAAATTGCATCACCCATGTGAGATATTTTTAGTGTGTGGCCGTTTCCAATCATCACACTTTCATGCCCATCATACTTTCGAAAGATTAAATAAGTTACCTGAATCTCCTGTCATGTGGGTGGATGCTCCTGTTTCTAGAAACCATGCATTATCCTGGTTGTCACTAATAGTCATGGCAACTAAAGCTTGTGGGATATCTTTGGCTGCAAAAGATTGGTTAAGCTTGTGCCAACATTTACGTGCAATGTGCCCCCATTTCCCACAAATCTGACATATCACAACGGGACCAGAACCAAAAAATCTGCTATTATTATTCTGATTTGGTTCTTGTTGATCTTCATGGGATTTATTGGTAGGTGGTTGGCCACCTCGATTAGTTTGGCCGAAATGAGTAAAGCCCTTGCCCCTTGAAGTGAAACCACTATCACGCCCTCTTTGAGTGTAGATCTCTCTTGTTGACTCATAAAGGCCACAGTCTGGTCATTTTGATGTTGGGTTTCATGTGCAGATAGCCATGTTTCATGGCTTTGGAGCAAGGGAATGACCTCTTTGTACGAGGGTATTGGGGTTTCATGGCTTAAGCATGGTAGTGACAAAGGGTTTATATTCAAGCCCTAGTCCATTCAACAACCAGAAAACTCTTTTTGTCTTCTATTGGCTTGCCAATAGCAGCCAAGTCATCACAAATATTTTTGAATTCTCTAATAAAATCAGAGAGAGAGGACGTACCCTTTCAAGTTAACTACAATTTTTGTTCGAGATGAAATTCACGTTCTTGCGAATTTTGTGCATATGAATAATGCAATGCTGTCCATACATCCATGGACGTTTCAAGCCCAACAACAAGACTCAGGGAATCTTCATTTAACGTCCCTGTTATCCATCCTCGCAATAGACGGTCTGCTCATCTCCATGCAATAATGTGATCACCTTCTGACCAGATGATGGTGAGCTATCCGGGGCGGTGATCGTTTCTAATGGTGTGGGTGCTTCTCCATTGATGAAACTTGTAAGATCTTGACTCTCAATCAGGCCTAACATTTGGGTTCTCCATAGTAGATAATTGCTCTGGGTCAGTTTGAGAGAAACAAAATTCCCTACATTCAACGTTGAGGGATATGGATACTTTAGGTTGGCCATGGGATAATTTCAAAAGGGAGATGATCAAAGTTGAAAACTGAAAGCTGAAAGCTGAAAGCTCTGATACCATAAGCGGATATGGAATTTCTCTCCCTTTCTTAGAGAGCTATATGCATTGTCTCTCTCTTATATAATGTGTAACAGTTGTGTGATTATAATCATGGAAAGGTTTCCTTAAGCAAATAGGAAACCTTTAGAGAATAGAAAGGATAACAACATAAAAAAAATTGAAACAAATTTGTGTAAATCTTCACACATCATACATGCTTAATACAAGCATTTCCTTAGCATATATTTGAAGTTTGGATTTTTTCCGCTAATCAATTTTGGAGATGCTACACCCAAGTATTTACCTGACAATCATTGGAATGTACATTTTGGTGGTAAAATGAAGTAAATATGTTGAAGCATCCCTTCACTTTCAAGGAGGTGTAGCTCAAAAATAGGTTCCAAAGACCACCATATTTCTAGGCTTCTACCCCTAAGTTCACTTCTCAACTCGCATCACTGTAATTCCAAACTCAGCCTTCACTTGATGGTTGAATCATCTTAATGATTCAAGATTGATTAATTGGAGTTAAACACTTGATGGAGCCTGTTAATGGTAGGTTCCAAGTCCTCTGAATGCAACCTGCATGTATTTTTGATCAAGCACATATACAAGTTTGATCACTTTCTAGTTCTTCTGACCATGTTGTGCGACATTCTTTTGGATTATGACCATGATATCTTTTTTTTTTCTTGGTATTTTTTTACTGCAAGATTTTTTGAACTCAAGTCTGTTGGTTCGAAAGCCCACCATATTTCTTGTTATTGTGCTTCACGGATGTTTATCATATTCCTTTCATTGCATTAGCACTCTAAGTTGGTTAATCTTTAATATTAATTTGTTTACTTGTTTATCATCTAGTGAGGTAGAGGAATTAGGAGTAGTAGAATTATGCTTCATTTATGGCTTTCTTTTTGTTCTTAAGAATCGACAAAAAAATGGTTCAAAATAATATATATTTTGAAATAATTGTAGATGGACGAAGATAACAACCTTGATAAGAGACTTAAATCATCACAGGTGCTGGTTTTACTGTTATTGCTGCGGGTGTTACAGTTACATTAGTAGTGGATTCTATGTATAACATACCTAAGGAGCCTCGTATCAATAAAGAAAATGAAAGAGAAGACTACATAAATAGTATAATACATGGTAGGGATTCTCATTGCATTGATCAAATACGTATGAGCCCACGTGTTTTTTATAGGCTTTGTGAGGTCCTCAAGAATAAGAATTTACTACGTCCAACGATCAATGTGTCTATTGAGGAACAAATGGTGACATTTTTTAAATATAATTGGTCATAACGCGAGATTGGGGGTTATCGGCTCACATTTTCATAGGTCGTGCGAAACCGTTCACCAGTATTTTAACATTGTGTTACGAGCGATTATAAAGCTACATAAAGATCTCATTAGACCACCCATATGTTGTATTTCTCCAGAAATACAACATAACCGAAGATACTGGCCATGGTTTGACGTACACATTGTGTACATACCAATTCTTTTATTAATTTGTTTGTTCAATTATCTTACTTTTGGCTAATTCTTGTAAACATCAATAGGATTGTGTAGGAGCAATAGATGGAAAACATGTCCATGCATCAATTCCAATTGATTTAAAATCTAGGTTTCGTGGTAGAAAAGAGGGTACCAAACATAATGTCTTAGTTGTTGTTTCATTCGATCTCAAGTTCATGTATATGCTTGCCGGGTGGGAAGGCTCAGCACATGATTCTCGTATATTGGATGATGCATTGTCGAGACCCAGCGGACTTCATGTCCCTATATATATATATAATTTTGTAATTGTATTGTATATGATGAAAGATTAATAATGAATATTAATGTTACTATTATAAAATGTAGGTATATATTTTCTTGGTGATGCCGGGTATGGGATTCGCAATGGATTTATCCCTCCTTATCGTGGAATTCGGCACCACTTGAAATAGTATAGTAATCACCCACCTGAAAATTTAGCAGGAATTATTCAACCTTCAACACTCTTCTTTGCGAACTATTGTTGAACAGGCGTTTGGAGTGCTAAAAAAACATTTTCGAGTACTAGATGCTGAGCCATATTGGAGTTATAAAACCCAATTGATATTATTCTGGCGTGTTGTGTATTACACAACCATATAATGGGTGTCGATCCAACTGATAATATCACACGTGACGTTGAACGAGAAATGCAATTAGGAACACAAGGAACACAACTCGTAAGGAGGATACAAAGAGAAGAGAGGGTAGAAAATAGAGAATGGCCTGTAAAGAGAGATGCCATAGCAAATGCTATGTACATTGACTATATGAATAAGGGAAATATGTTACGTCGATTAATTGTGATATTCTTTTAGTTTTGTTTTACTTTGATTGTGTATGAAGGCTGTCAGCACCCTATTTTTACACCCCTTAACCGTGGTTAATTAATTTAGCTATGGTCCAAACCCTAGATCAACCCTAGTCCCAAACCCTAGGTTGCCCTAGCCTAACCTTAGTAAGCCCTAGGTATACCCAAGGCCCAAGCCCATTTGACCAAACTTATACCTAGACAACTCAATCAAACCCAATTACCTAATTTTATTACCCAACCCAAGTAGTCAAGCCCAAATACCCAATCACCCAATTGCCTAAGCCAAAGCCTATTTCCATAGCCCAAGCCCAAATGTCATAGTCAAAGTCCAATAATCATAACCCATGACCCATCTACTAATAACCCATGATCCATAAGACGTAATCCACATATCCATATCCACCTATCCTATATCCTACAACCCATACCCATATAACCCATAGTTCACTCAACCCACCAACTCTCTTACACCTCTCTTACATCAACCCATACCTATATAACTCATAGTTCACTCAACCCACCAACTCTCTTACACCTCTCTTACACCTTATATCCTACAACCCATACTCATATAACTCATAGTTCACTCAACCCACTAACTCTCTTACACTCCTTACAACACTCAATCTATCAACTCACCTTACAACACTCTAGTCTTTACCCACTAGCTCCTTTTATCCCCCATGTAAAAGACACAACCCAACCTCTTAGTTTTCCTATAAATACCAATCTCTTAGCCCCTTAGATCCATCCCTCAAGACCCCTAGAAGGTTCTCACCCACTTGTATTTCTCTTGAGTTTGAAGAAGGGAGAAGAAACTAAGGTTTAGAGTTTGGAAAGAATTCTAAGATTAAAAGCTTAGAGTTCTTTGCTAACTCTCTTCCTTTGTGGATTCTAAAACCCTACCTCTTGGAGCATTGAAGGAGAATTCTTGGAGGAGTAGGCACTCCTTCTTTCAACTTCTCTTCTTTTTTATCTTTTTTTTTAATTTGGTTCTCTCTTCTTGATCTCTCATTTCTCAAGCATAGTTGGGTCTCTCTACATCAATCTAATGGTGTAGAGGGACCCCATATCAAAAACAAAGAGATGTTCCTTTTTTTCTTGTACATTTTTCTTTTTTATGTACCCACAAATGTGGATATGGGTAGGCCCATAGAGAGTGAAAGCTAAAGCTATACCTCTCTTTTTCATTTTGTTTCTTTTTTGAGATTCTAGTACTCTTTCTAGAATTTTTTGTGAAAGCTCATCCCTTCCCTAACATTCTTTAGAGCAACATTACATCATTAATAATGGTGTAAGTGAACCACCTTAAAAGGGAGATGATGAGTTTTCATTTTCTTTCATTTCTTTATTTTTCCTTCATGTTCTATGTTGAATGGGTAGGTGATTGGTTTAAGGACTTAAAATAAATGATAGTTTAAGGATTTAAAGAGGACATTCTTAAAAATGTCTCATACCAAAGACAATGATATTTGATCTATTACCAACACCAATTCAACAAAATAGGTGTTGGCAATAGACCATTTACATTCATAAGGCACATCCCTCTTTATGTCTTAAAATATAATCTTTTAGTCAAACTCTTGGATTAAATGTGACTTTAGCTAAGTTTTTCAAAACCCTATCTATATGAAAATCCAAAAAAACATGATAAAAGCTCAAAATACCAAAAACATAATAAAATCTCAAAATACCAAAAAACATTCAAATATAATCAAAATACCAAAAACATGCAAATATAACCAAAATACCAAAAACATTCAAATATCTCCAAAATCCCAAAAAAAAATATAAAAATAAAAAAAACCAAAAAGAGAGTTGTAGGACCTCTTTAGCTTTGGTTAGTTCACCTAACCATAGTTAAATCTCCTCTAACCGCGGTTAGACTTACTCCTTGTGCACTTGACCTCCCCGGTCAACTAAACCATAGCCTTCTAGGCTAGACCCTTTGACCATCCTATGCACACACACACTCCCCTCTAGCCTCGGCACGGGCTCATGTGCCAGAACTACGCTCGGTCTGATCTCACCATGTGAGTACGTAGGCAACTCAACTCGGGTTCGACCCTAGCCATCTAGCTTTCTATTTTTCTTGGATTAGCACTCACTTAAAAACTTTGGACATTTTAATTAAACTTTGAGATTATAATTGGCTTAAGTTTAGGGAGTAGGTAACCGTTATAAAACGGAGGTCTTGGGGTGCCTAATACATTCCCCAGGACTTAATCGAACCGCTTACCCTAACTCTGTAAAGACCATTTGCCTTATCCAAACAAATAAATACCCGGGACCTATCCCTAAGAATGAATAGGTGGCGACTCAAGTCAAAACATATAATTGTGAAAGTGTGTTGGAAAATCCCATGCTCACAAAGGCAAACATATGCTAGTTGTGCTAAAAACTGAATTTTAGTTTATTATGGATCAGGGAAAAACTCAGATTTTAATATGTTGTTGGGTATGTTAAGCATAAGTTTTCTTCATCATTTTTAAGTCTTACAGAGATTATAATGCTAGTATTTAACTTCCTTTGTCCCGTACCTGTATCGTATCGCAGTACCGTGCTTCCTAGCCTACATGTTAGGTATGAGAAACTCTCATTTTGTTCCTACAATTATCTTATTTATAATATCTTTTACCTTATTTGATTTTATTTCTTATAGGAATGGAATAATCAAAAAATCAAGGTGGTGTCAAAAGAAAAGAGGTAACAAAGACACCCTTACACAAGTCCAGTGTGATTGTGAGAGGTAAATCTCATCTGGACTACTGGAGATTATCAGTATCTTAAAATTTTAAAATCCCACTGACCGTTACAAAGGTAGACCCCTTTGCAGATAATTTATTTTTATTTTTATTTTATTTTTAATGTCTAGGTAAAGACAAAATTCAAAGTCCACCGACTCTTACAAAGAAACGATCCCTTTCAAATGAAAATTCTCATTTTCAATTTTTGTCCAAGATGAGACAAATTCCTAATCCACTACCCACCCTTACAAAGAAAGGCTTTGGATTTGCTCTGGTGGACGCCGGAGCGGGCATCCACACTTGATTGGACATGTCAATAAAAAGGGGAAGAGATATGAAGGAGGAGAAGTCAAAATCATGGGGAGAAAATGAAATGACTTGTTCCCTTTTATCGCCAAGTGTCTGATGAAGTGTGGATGCCCGAGCGCCCAACTCCTCCCTTTTATCACCAGGTGTCCGATGAAGTATGGATGCCCAAGCACCCATGCCAGGTTGGTCCACCAAAGCAAATCTGAAGCCACAAAAAAATGTACACTTTTGGGAAAATCCCCTTTTGTATAAAGATGAGACAAATAAGAATGGGCAAAAGATTAGCTATGGTGGATGCCCGAGCCAAGCGCTGGGGCATCCACAAATGATTGGGCACCTGACGATAATTTGGGGGAGAATTCATTTTCTCCCCATGATTTTGACTTCTCCTCATTTGATATCTCTCCCCTTTAAAATGCCACTTGTCCCATCATTTGTGGATGCCCAAGTGCTTGGCTCGGGCATCCACCGGAGCTAATCTTTTGCCATAAGAAGGGGGTGTTTTGGTTACGAATTACAAGTTCACCAGCTACTACTAGAGAGGATCCAAGTCTTTTAGAAATCATTCCCCTATTTTATTTTTATTCGGTAAAGTATATCCTACTATATTATGGGTTGACCTTAGAATCTTCTAACACTAGTGTACAAGTCTTTGTTCTAACACCGTTTCTCCACAAGTCCGAAATATGCCCTATAGGAGTAATTAGCTAAAGTACTGTTTATCCCTAGTTAGTTTGAATGATTTTTTTTAACTATAAACTCCAATGATTTCCATATGTTAGAAGAAAAAAAAAACCTTTGTATGGGATTGCTTGGTGATGCTGTTATACCTAATTAAATATTTCTTATATGTAAACAAGATTATCTTTATATAATTTTTTTTTATATTAAAGTGATTTTATGTCAATTTTTTTCTTTTGTTACCCCATTATCCTAAGAGAAAATCTTCAAACATCAAAAATTCTCCAATCGAAAGTGCACATATTTCGGTCATAACTAAATGAGAGAAATTATTACAAGCACTCATACTCGTAAAATACAAAAGGAATGAAATCCTCTACAGTTATAACTAGACTCCCGGGGAGTCCGGTTACGCCATTGAAGTCACCACATGTCCCTTTTGACACCCTTAGCTATGGTTAAGATTCACCCACTAACCACAATTAAAGAGTGTCAAAAGAGACACGTGACGACGACAGTGGCGTAACTGGACTCCCCCGAGTCCGGTTATAACCATAGAAGATTTCATTCCAATACGAAAATAAGAACCACCAGTCCTCGTATTTCCGGTCTACGTATTTTTAGAGTGATGTTCTGGGTCAGGTCCACCAGGACTCGCTCGCGTCGGCTTGTATGGGCTTCCATCTGCTTCTGCTCTCACCTTGTATACCACTTTGGCACCCTCCACCAATGCGCGCAACGATGTTGTTGGGTTCCTATGTAGAAATGGATCGAAAGGGCGGGATTCGAACCTGGGAAATGAAAGAAAGACCAAGAAAAGACACACCCAGAATCTCAAGCTAACCATTATTCTCTCTAAGTTCTCAAAACTACTTGAGTGTTTAAAGCTAGGAGGGTTTGACTTATATAGAAGTTATCTTGTTTTTTCTTATATTTAAATAAAGTAGGTGTCCATCACACTACTTTCAAAGGAGAAGAAGCCTAAGAGGCTAACACCCTCCAAATTAAAATATCCTCTCTTAATTCTCCAATAACTTTTCTTGAATCCTTGGCAAAAGGTGATCACCTAGTCATTTGTTTTGGCCTTATGTACAATTTTGTTTGAAATCTTAGGAGTGGACAAGCAATGGAGCTTTCTGCCTAGAGCTTTCCTATCTCATTCCCCACACAATCTGTCTCATATATGATACTGCCAAACTCCAAAAGTCTGTTCTTGTCTGTCTTAGTTTGTCTTAATAGCTCCCAAACAAACCCAACCCTTTTGTGTTACCATTCATGGTCTGTTGAGGGTCCTCTATTGTGAGATTTGGTGATTTTAGAATCCCATTTGGCAAATGAATATTGCAGGAGAGTGCGAAAGCGGCGGGTCAGCGACGCTGCCATGCACGCATCGTGAGTGATTCATCCTTATCATCCCCCTGAAAATTGAAGGTTGAACATTCGACACATGTGAACCGATACATTAGGTGTCCTCACGATTCAAGGAAATTACACATTATTATTGATCGTGAGTAGCGTGTATTAGTTAGCATCCTTCAGAAGTAAATGTGGGTCAACCAACTGATATTAATTGGGCAAACTTAATAGCAAAGTTTACGAATACTTGATTCTCCAATCACCTATTTTAAGTCATTTTAGAAAATCACTCCCCTTATTTTCATTTCTAATGAGTGAAGTATGGATTGACCATAGAATCTAGGTGTAAAGTCTATGCTGTACCACCTTTTCTCCATAAGTCTCAATTATGTCCTATAGGAGTTATTAAATAAAGCATTTTTTATTTTTATTTTTTTAACTATAAAATCCAATGATGCATGCCCGTCAATGAGAAGGAAAAAAAAGTCTTTGTCCGGGATTGCTTGATGAAAGTTTATATAAAAGTACTTATATGTTAATTTTCTCTTTTGCTACCCCATTATCCCTAAGAAAAGCTCGAAACATCAATAATTCTCCAATCTAAAGTGCATATATTTCACTCACAGCAATGATAGGTGATTGTTTACATGCACTCGTACTCGTGAACTATGAAATTAAGAACCGCAAGCCTTCATTATTCTGTAGATCATGGGCTTGGCAAGATGTTCCATACAAAGGATTTTTAGTGATGTTCTGGGTCAGGTCCACCAGGACTCACTCGCGTCGGCTTGTACTGACTTCCATCTACTTCTTCTCTCATCTTGAATACCACTTTGGCACTCTCCACCAACACATGGAGTGATTGGGTTGTTTGGTTCCTCCTATGTGGAAATGGATTGAGAGGGCGAGATTCAAACCGGGGAAATGAAAGAAAGACCAAGATAAGGCACACCCAGAACCTCAAGATAGCCATTCTACTTTCTAAGTTTGTAGTCAAAACTAGGAAGATTTGGTACTTTATATAGAAGCTGTCCTCTTGTTTTTTCTTATATTTAAAGAATGTGCCAATTCTAGTGGGACAACTTAGATTTGTCTTATAAGAAGAAAAAAAAAAAAAATCACCCAATGTATCTTCAAAAATAAGGTGTCCTTCACCCTACTTTTGAAGAGAAGAAACCTAAGAGGCTAAGACCCTCCAAATTAAAAAATTCACATAATATTCTCCAATCCATTTTCTTGAATCCTTGGCAAACAATGATGGCCGAGTCATATGCTTTGGCCTTATCTACACTTTACTTGAAAGCTTAGAGGGTTGGATTATATTTGGGAAATATTATGTTGTGAAAATAATAATGTAATATCTATGAGATACACAGGATCTCATAGTTATTTTTAGATTAGTATATCAAATTTAGATTGGTATGAATTCGGTTTAGAAAAATAATAATGTAATATTTATGAAATACATATAATCTAGGGGTGGTTAATGAACCATAGTGCTCGAGAACTACTCGAGCTCGGCTCGTTAAAAACTCGAGCTCGTTCTTTTATATAGTAAACAAGCCGAACTTGAACAAATTTTTTGTGCTCGTTTAGTTAATGAGCCGAGCTTGACGACACCCCTACTTAGCTCAACAAAAGCTCGGCTCGTTAAACATGAGAATGGTATGTAAAGTATGTGGTTTAACTGAGTGTGAGGGGTGCACTACAAAATTCTTCGTTTTCCACGGTGGTTAAAACCCGCCGTTACATTATAAATACCCGCCGTCTTAGTCTATCACGGCGGTGGAGTAACCCGTCGACGATTATCTTGTCGGGGAATCCTTAGCAGCGGAATTGAACGACGGTTAACGAAACCTGCCGTCTTAAGTTACTAAATGCCTGCGGTTACGAATCGTCGTTGCTCTATTTTTAATATGATTATTAAAATGGCCTTTTGCGTCGTATACTAACCGCTGTTATCCAACCACTGTTATATATTACCAATATAACGGCGGTTAGACCCCCTGTTCTTTAGAATCTATGTGACGGCGTCTACTACCGCCGTCCTTTATAAATTATGTCACGGCATCTTCTACCGCCGTTATTTATTATCAATTGGACAGCGGGTCCAACCGCCATTATCTATGACGGCGGGTCCAATCGCGTTATCTATGACGGCGGTTCTAAACCACAGTCAAATAGTTTTAATAAATTAAATTAATATTTAATATAACGGTGGTTCTAACCGCCACTACTTGTAAAAAATAAAAATAAAAATAATTTAATTCCAAAAAAATTTGGTTTTTTTTTTTCCTGTAGTATTTGTACTTGTGAACAATATAAAAATTAATAAACACGTATTGTACCTGTAAGCAATATATAATTTTAATTAAAAATAAAAAAGTTAAGTAATTAAAAAGATACCCCAAACATATAATATTAAAATTATATATACATGCTCATAAGAAATGTCATAAAAAGTACACATAGTCCCAAAGGAAAAAAAATCAAAAAGTAGTCGCCTAGCTTCCTCCTGGCGATGGTCGAAAACCCGATAGGTGTGTGCTGCCAGCTCCCTCCTACAAAAAACAATAATATACAATTTATTATTAATTTTTTCGAAATGATAAAATTTTAGATTGTAATAATTAATAAATATGCAAAGAACCAAACTCATCTCAGAATATTAATAGTTTTCGATATTACTTTGGCCTAAACCTTCCATCAAATCTAAACCGGGGGTCGGATTTCGATGCCATTTCTTCTAACGCGTGTATTTCAATATATTCTAAGTGTTGGAGTTGGTTTCGAGCGATTCCGAGGCCGTTTGCCCGATTTGGGCAGCGAGAAGGCTAAAATTAATAGTTTCTTAAGTATACTTTGGTCTAAACCTACAACCTTCCACCAAATCCAAACTGGGGGTCGGATTTCAATCCCGTTTCTATTAACGCATGTATTTCAATATATCCTAAGTGTTGGAGTTGGTTTCCAGTGATTCTGAGATCGTTTCCCTGATTTGGGCACCGAGAATGCCGAAATCCATGTTTCTCAAGTATATCCTAAGTGTTGGAGTTGGTTTCGAGCGATTCCGAGGCTGTTTACCCGTTTGCCCGATTTTAAAATATCTAAATTACCCTTTTTCAACACAAGGTCAGTTAATTCAATGAAATAAATGATTATTGGTTTCTAACCAAGGTTAATAATATCAACTTAAGGTTAATATATATTTCCAAAATCAAGTATATATATATATTTTTTTTCAAAAAACCAATGCTAGATTAGATGAACTCTAGGGGTGAGTGAATCTTGACCATAGTTAGTGGGTATTAAAAGGGACACATGGCAATTTATAGAGATCCTTTAACTGTGGTTAAACATAATTAAACTCAGGTTAACATTTTTATTTTTTTCTTAAAAGCAAGGTTAGATGGATTAATTTTAGGGATGAGTGAATCTAAAGCACAATTAAGTGGGTCTTAAAGGGGACACGTGGCGGCTTTTTGATCCCCCTATAGTTGTGGTTAACCATAATCAACCTCAGGGTTTTTTTTTTTTTTTTTCTAAAAATCAAGGTTAAATGGATAAATCATAGGGGTGAGTGAATTTTGACCACAGTTAGTGGGCGTTAAAGGGGACACGTGGTGGGTTGTAGAGATCCCTTTACTTGTGGTTAAGCATAAACAACCTAAGGTTTTTTTTTTTTCTAAAAATCAAGGTTTGATGGATGAACCCTAGGGGTGAGTGAGTTTTAACCATAGTTAGTGGGTGTTAAAAGGGACACGTGGTGGCTTATAGAGATCCTTTAACTGTGGTTAAACATAATTAACTTAAGATTAATATTTTTATTTTTATTTTCTTATAACCGAGGTTAGATTAATGAATCCTAGGGATGAGTGAATCTTAACCACAGTTAGTGGGTGTTAAAAGGGACACATGGCGGCTTGTAGAGCCCTCTTTAATTGTTGTTAAACATAACCAACCTAAGGTTATTTTTTCCCTAAAACTATGGTTAGATAGATAAACCTTAGGGGTGAGTAAATCTTAATCATAGTTAGTGGGTATTAAAAGGGACATGTGGAGGCTTGGGAGTTTATGTTTTTCTTGAGTTCAGATGGGCAATAGCGCAACAACAACTATTTCTCCTTTGTGTCTTGAGAAAATTGGGGCCTACCATTTTTGGATGTAGGGTCTACCCCTATTGAATGTGGGAGCCAATCTTGTAAGACTCAAAGAACTTTCAAACGGTAAAGATGTGTTTCCTCAATTAAGTAATAGGGGTAAAATGGGAAAATGGTAATTTTAGTTAACAGTGTTAATATTAAGAGTCTGACAGGGGAGGGTAGTGTAATTTTAAAAAGTAGAGGGGAGATTTTGGAAATTTCACCAAACTTCAGGGGAGGTGAGTGTAATTTACCCTACTTTTTATATATTGACATAGCATATGATTTATATTTCATTGGTGATGGTAAACTTTACTTTTTATTCACATTGGTGATGGTAAATTTTAGTTTATAGTTTATTAGATGCTAACTCTTATATTTCATAAATTACAGTGCTGAGTCAATGGTTGGCAAAAAGCAGCAACTCGATTGGGTTCCAGACAAAGAATCAAAAAATGAGGCTAAAGTATTTACCATCACCAATGTGATCCCCAAGAAAGAGAAGTGGTGAATGAACGACTGATTTGGAGTAATGTAATCTCTATTGTTAAGGATGTATCAACAGAAATCAAAATGGTACAAATAGAATCCCCTCAAACTTTAAAAAATGGGTGATCATGCAGTTGATTTCTCCATCTTTCATACCCCTCTTAATCTACAGACCAAGGATAATCTTCTTCCTTCATCCAAGGTAGTATACAACTTATTTTTCTTTTTCTTTGGGGGATAATTAAATATGTAGAATTGAATTTGATGGATTCTTAATTTCAGCTAATTAAAAGGGTCATAGCAAAAAAACTACTTAATGATGCCAACAAGCATTTACAGAAATCAGTAGAGAATGATTTTTTTTTTCCTTCTTTCTGTCTTTTAATAATAAATCTGCAACTGAATAATCATGAATTACTCAAAGTAGTTGACAAAACCAATCTTGAGAGTAATACATAGATTGAAATGACAAAGTAATTGTTTAGCATTTTTTTTCCTCTACAAATATACTTACTTTAGAACTAAAATTAAGTAATTAAAACTAACCTAAAATTAATTACACTAGACTAATTCACACCTTTAATAGTACTAAAAATCTAATGTCAAATAGGACCTCTTTAAAAATCCATAAATAAGCTATATGATTTCTCATAATTGATTTGGTCTTAAAAAAAAATACTTATAACAGAATTTAATTACAGAAATTAACCTAAAAATATGAAATTAAAAATCCTCTAATTTATCCAAAGATTAAGCATAAAAAAAAATTTTCATTAACAAAATTAAATTAAATACTTAAAAAATTAGGAAATTAAACTAATTACTGTAATCTAAAATAAATGGGACTTACCTACTGTTGTCGGGGAGGAGAAAGGGGTCTACAAGCTGTTGCTACCGAAATCTTGGGCATGCAACAGTTGTTGCTACCAAAATCCGAGAGTTGGATGGTGATTCGAGGGTTCTGTGAAGATCAGAGAGAGAATACCGTGGAGATTCCTTGGAGCTGCCGGAGGTAGGAGAGAGAGAGTTAAGAGAGAGAATTAAGAAAGAGAAAGCTAAACACTAAAAAACATGGTTTGCATGCACAGAGAGAGGGATTACTTGAGCGTGGAGAGGGGGGAGCAGGTGGCCGAAGGTGCCAGATGTGGCCGGAGGTGGCCGCCGAGGGAGAGCAGGTCACCGGAGATAATATCACAGCTTGCTGGTGCTGGTCGGAGGTCGTCGGAGATCGTGGAGTGGTCGGAGTTCAGGTGGTCGTCGGAGATCGTGGAGTGGCCAAAGAGCTAGAGAGCAGGAGAGCAGAGAGAAGGAGAGCAGGGAAGGAAAGAAAGAAGGGACTATCGGGGTCCTATTAAAGAAATATAACGGCAGTTTAAACATAACCGTCATCATATATAAATAAACAACGGCTGTTGTCTAATATCCGACGCCCATACTACAGTATTAACGATGGTTTTTTTTACAACCGCTATGCCACGTTTGCTGCCAATGAGGAGGCAGGAAACCAAAAGGGTTGGAGGGAAAGCTTTCAACGACGATTATTGGTAAACCTGCCGCCATATATTACATACAATGGCCGTTATTAATTAACCACCGTTAATATTGTTCCGAAAACAGTCATGGACGACGGTATTATAATACCGCTGTTGTATACAATATGCGGCAGTGGATTTTTCTAACCGCCTCCAAAAATCCGCCGCTACAGGCCATTATTTTTGTAGTGGTGGTTAAGTAATGACATGTTACTTTTTATAAGCCAAACTCACTGAAGTGCTTTAGTATTTAGTCGATGTGGGACTAAAAGTCCCTATGAAGTTGTTTTTATTTGGGATCCTTTGTGAAGTGTGTTGAGTTTGAGTGTATTCCCTCCCACAATTTAGTCCCACATAGGTAAAATTTGATTACTCCTGAAGAGAGTTGGCTATAAAAGAGAGAGAAGCGTTGCATGAGTTGGCAACTAGGGCTGAATGTGTTGGCAACCAAGCCTAAACTCCTCATCCGGATTCGAGCCGAGCTGAGTTGACTTGGCTTTTAAAAAAAAATTAATTATAAATTAAAAAAAAAATTAAATCATGTTTAATTAGGCTCGATAAAAACTCAAGCTTGACTCGTGCTCGGGCCAAGCCGAGTTCGAGCTCCATTCCTTCATTTGAAAATGAGCTGAACCGAGCTTGAACATTCCCAAAAAACTTGATACTCGATAAAAGCTCGGCTCGAGTATCACCCCTAACAAGATCTCATAGATAATTTAGTATCTCATATTTAGAGTGGTATAAATTACACATTATCCTAAGAAAGGTTTATATAAAGAATGATAGATACTGAAAAAGAAAGATATCCTCCATAGTCTAATCATAATCTCAATTAACTTAACTCATACCAATCTAAATCTGAGTTACTAGTCTAAATTATTTATGAGATCTTACGTATCTTATTGCTATTATATTATTATTTTCTTAATATAATATTTCCCTAATAACTTGCTCCTTAAAACTTTCCTATGTGGGCTTTGAAGGATCACGTCTTTCATCTTTCAGTGCCCAACACAATCTATGTCTCATGATACTACCAAACTCCAAAAATCTGTTATTTTATTAGTTTTTGTTAATAATCCCTAAAACATCCTACTGTTTGTGTTACCATTCATGGTCCTCTATTGTGAGATTTGGTGTTTTGAGAATCCCGAAATCGAATCACAGATTAATTATGGTTAAGATTCACTAACCTTTAGGGTCAGGGGCGGAACTAGGAATTTATTGTAGGGGGGCACATTTGCCTTATATATATATATCATTCTACTAATAAAAGTACAAGGAGTAACCTAAATTTTATGTAGACATAATTAACATTCACCTTACTTTATTGTTGATAAAGTAAACATTATATTAATACATAAAGAGAGAAGTTTAGGACTAATTTCTATAGTGGTTCTTAGGGATAGTATGACCATTAGAAATCTCATTAATGACATTCTATGTAAATAATGAGAAAATTAGAATTTATTAACAATATCTTATTTAAATTAGAATTCTATTTACGTATACACATGTGATGAGAAAACTCCATTCTATTTAGTCTTTAGATATACATATGTGAGTTTTGAAGGTTTGTTGTTCACAAACATCTCATAACTAGCTAGGTAATATCCATATCATATGGAGGACTCTTAAGTGAAAGTCATCTTCCTCCTATTGAAGCTTCTTCATGGTGACGATTTCTTTTAAGGGTTTCGGGAATTAAAAGCTCATCTTCTATCAAGTGCGATGATGTGTTCTCCTCGCCCCCAAAATAGAGTGCATATGCTGACCTTCTTGGGAATTTCAGTAATATATATACAGAGTCAAAGAGTTCAAGTAGGAAGGGATCGGGGAAGAAGATAAAGATGTGCTTGGTTTTAATGATTTGATAACATGGTTTGGTGAGAGCAGTCCTTTATGAGTATTTTCTTTTCTTGTGCACCATGATTATATCCCGGAATATGATGAGATCACATCCAAGTTGATCTGGGAGTGGGGAAACTAAGCTACATTCCGGAGTCCCATGGCCAGTGTGGCCGCATGATATGGTGAATGAACTATATATATATATTCTTTTTCTTTTGTTTTTGTTTTAATTTTTGAGGTCTTAACACTCTTATATATAATAA
The DNA here is from genome assembly GCA_015143295.1 of Tetracentron sinense. Taxonomy (NCBI): domain Eukaryota; kingdom Viridiplantae; phylum Streptophyta; class Magnoliopsida; order Trochodendrales; family Trochodendraceae; genus Tetracentron; species Tetracentron sinense. The sequence goes on along the minus strand of CM026567.1, from coordinate 28,250,059 downwards.
ATATTTATGTTTTAATAAAAAAAGTTATACGTGCACATTTACTTGTGTATATATATATATATATCCCAGCTCTGAAATAACTGACACACCAGGGAACCATAATGTCTATGGGCTTCCCTTTATTAAAATCCGAATCTCTTGTTTGTATGAATTTAACGGCTGTACAATAGATTCAGGCCTATGTTTAACCCTTGGAAGACCATACGATTCGCTTCCACAGACTATGTCTGTAGGAAGAGTTGTGGCCTGAAATCAGCAACTTCAAAGCCAACGTGTCTAAAAGACTATCAACTATGATAACAAGATTAACGACCCATTCCTAACTGGCCGTTATAAGATTAACTACCCTTTGCTAATTTACTGAGGAAAACATAGCTACTTTTATGCATAAGAATAACATTGACATGCTCCATTCTTCCTGAAATTTTCCGTTATATAACCCTGGGGTGTAGCCCAATGGCCGAAGGATGAACCGTATACCAAGAGGTCTCGAGGTCGAATCCTGGGCTCCCCTCAATATCGGTTGTATGGAGTGGGGATATTCCCTATGCAGCACAAGATATCAACATTTATCAAAAAAAAAAAAACTTTTCCCTAATACAAATAACAAGATAAAAGTTACTTTGATATTTAATTAGCTAAAGAGGTAGTGGATAATTGAAACATCAATTAAGTACATATAATTCACTCACAACAATCATAGGTAATATTACATGCACTTGTACCCCTGAACTACGAAAATAAGAACCGCTAGCCTTCGTTATTTGATCATGGGCTCCGCAAGATATTCCTTACAACGGATTTTTAGTGATGTAATGGGTCAGGTCCACCAGGACTCACACGCATCAACTTGTCTTGGCTTCCATCTACTTCTTCTCTCACCTTGAATACCACTTTGGCACCCTCTACTAACATGCGGAGCGATTGGGTTGTTGGGTTACGCCTCTGCGAAAATTGAACGAGAGGGCGAGATTCGAACCCAGAAATTGAAAGAAAGACCAAGATAAGGCACACCCAAAACCTCAAGCTAGCCATTCTCCTCTCTAAGTTTGTAGTCAAAACTAAAGAGGATTTGGTACTTTATATAGAAGCTGTCCTCTTGTTATTATTTTTTTTGTTATTTCTTATATTTAAAGAAAGTGCCAATTCTAATGGGACAATATAGATTTGTCTCGTAAGAACACCCAATAGAAACCTAATATGTTCTCTCTCAATTCTCCAATATTGAGTCGACTAACAATGGAACTTGTAATTTTGGAAAAAAAATATGTTTCGAAAATAATGTTTATGAGATATACATGATCATATTCTTATAGATATTTTGAGATTAGTATCTCAAGTTTAGATTGATATGAATTAGGTTTAGAAAATAATAAATAATGTAATATACACATGATCTCATAGATAATGTTATATTGGTATCTCATATGTAGATTAGTAAGAATTACACATTACCATAAGAAGGGTTGACATATATAGAACAAAATAGATACTAAAAATGAAAGATTTCTTATGAGATTCTATATATCTCGTACCAATTTTAAATCTGAGACTAATTTAAAATTATCTATAAGACTATGTATATCTTATCGTTATTATATTACTAATTTCTTAATATATTATTCCCTAATAACTTGCTCACTAAAGCTTTCCTATGTGGGGTTTGAAGGATCTACGTTATGTATCAAGATACTGCCACTCCAAAAAAAATCTGTTAGTATATATTTCTTCAAGAGGAATGCTAGCGCTACTCTCAGTCAACCCTCATTGTCCTCTACTGTGAGGTCATTTGAAATCTCGAGATCGAATCAGAGCCAATCGTGATCGAACTTTGGGACAGTTCAATCACACTCATAGGTCAACACGTGTCCCTGTTAACCGTGATTTACTATGGTTAAGATTCACTAACCCTTAGGGTTCAACAATTTAACCTTGGTTTTTAGAAAAAATATTAACCTTAAGGGTTAAAAGTTTTTAACTAGAGTTAAGTATTTCTTTTAATTTTTATTTATTTATTAATAAACTGGGATCTGCCAAACCTCCCACTCCCTTTGAGTGGAATTTTCTTATAAAAAAAAAAAAAAAGTTTAACAGGGACAGGTGTTGAAGTGTGGGTGCGATTGAACACTCCCCGAATTCAACCACGAATGGCTGTGATTCGATCTCCAGAATCCCACTTAGCAATAGAATGCAGTATGGCAGGATGAGAGTGGGAAAGTGGATGGCCAGCGACGCTGCCATGCATGCATCGTGATTTATCGTTGTCCCCATGTCCTCGTGTTCCTTTTAACACTCATTTAACCCTGGTTAATCTTAAGAAAATTAAAGTTAATATTTTGGTTTTTTTTCTTCTTCTAAAAACTAAGGTTGGATTGTTTGAACTCTAGGGGAGAGTAAATCTTAAGCACAGTTGGTGTTTGTTTAAAAGTGGGGCCTGAACCAATAAAGACCGGCCATTCTGTTACTTAACGAAAGCCCAGGTCCGTTAACTATTTTCCAACTAGAATATTGGCCGGTGACCATAATTATCTAATGAAAGATTATAAAGAAGATTTCTGGGAAAGTAGAGAGTCTGTTGAGATACTTGACAGAGTGTTGCAGAGATCTTTGTAGGGTTTTGTAGTCTATGAGGATAAATATCTTCCAAAACAGCCTCCTTTGATTTCCAAGTCTCATGAGAATCACTCCTAATGCCGAAGGTTCTCTGCGAAGTCCAAGGTTTTCAAATAACTAAAACAACGGTCATAACCGCCACCTAACAGTTTTTAAATGTTGCCAAAATTCCTTCTTCCTTTCGCCTTTGTGGAGAATGCTAGCTCCATCTGCTCACAGTGGCAGAGCCATGATTCACTTGTACGAGGGCTAACAATGGGTGTTTGGGGGCTTACCCCGGGAAAAAAAAATTGAGGGTTTAATTTGTTCATATCCGTTTGTAAAAATATATTTTTCTCAAAAATTTAGAGGGATAGACCCCTGGGGCGCTTCAGCCCCTAGGCCCCATGTGGCTCGTGTTGTATTTTGGCTTGAAGAAAAAAAAAAGGGAGGACCGATCGATCGGCCCTATAGGAACCGATTGATCTACAGGCGCCGTGAACAAATGCGGGAAGAGACCGATCGATTAGCCAAGAGGCACTGATCGATCGGCCGCGACAGGAAATTACGGGAAACTCAGTTTTTAGATATTTTTGCTTTTAGGAAACTCCTAAATACGTTTTGGGGTTGTTTCTAATATTTAGGACTCTTGTTTAGGCCTATATATACTTGTTATAGGTCTAGGGTTTAATATGTGAATGCAATAGCATTGAGAGTGGGAGATTATAGAAAGGGTTAACGCATACTAGGGCTTGAGAAAAGTTTAAGGGAGGATAGATAGAGATTCTTCTTTGGGTTTTTATAGAGAAGCTGATTTAAGTGCTTTTGTACTGGTTCCTCAAGGCTTCTATGAATAAAAAAGTGTTTTTCCACAACAGCTCGGCCCTGTATGCAGAATTCAATTTTTATTCCTAACTTACTCTGGGTGCAACACCTTGTCATTGCTAGACTTTCAATCGGTTAAAAAAACAATTTTTACTTTAAAAAAAAAATAGGAGTAAGATTCAAAACTATTATAAGATTACAGGAAAAAGTAGCTACTCATGTTGCTACCACAATCAGTTTTGAACGTCTGGGGCTAGAATTTCTTGTGGAAATATGTCATACGGGGAATTTTTCTCTCGCAGTCACGCTCGTGCACATAATGTTTTAACAATTGTACAAGCATCATTGGCTTATTGCTAGCCTTTTTACAACTTTCAAGAAAAGCCAGTTCAATATTAACTCTTAAGGTTAATGTTGAAGTGAGCTAAATCCTAAGATTAATTGGACCACAACTAGGGATGTCAACGCCAGTCCAGGCCGATTAAATAGCTGGTTCTCAAGGCCCAAGCCCATTATACGAAACAAATAATTTTTGGCGTTAAATTGTTGGCCGGGCTTGGCCCAAGCCCGATTAAAACAAAGGCCTGCCCGATTATTAAGTAGACCGACTCGAGCACATGTCATTGACACCCCTACACAAGCCAGTGTGATTGTGAGAGGAAAATCCTGTTTCCATATGGACTACTGTAGATTATCTCTATCTTTTATATTTTAAAGAGAATTGCTAGTGAGACCGCAAAGGGCTGAGACCACACAGAGACCGTCCATGTGATGCACGGAACTCAGCTCTGACATGAAATAGCTGACACACTAGGGAACCATGTTGTCTATGGGCTTCCCTGTGTTAAAGGCCGAATCTCTTGTTTGTATGAATTCAACGGCTGTACAATAGATCCTGTCCTGTGTTTAACACATGGAAGGTCATAGACGATTCGCTTCCACACACTAAGTTTGTAGGAAGAGGTTTTTTTTTTTCAGTTTAAATATGAGGCGGAGCTCTGCATGTGCGGAGCTTCCTTTTTACACACCCGGGTGGATAATTACACATTTGCCACCCGGGTGTGTAAAAAGGGAGCTCCTCACATGTTGAGCTCTGCATAAAAATTAATCTCTCTTTCTTTGATTTTTTTTATAAGAAGTATGTAGGTATAGTTGTGGCCTGAAATCAGCAACTTTATAGCCAATATGTCTAAAAGACTACGAGGATAACAAGATTAACGACCCATTGTAACTGGCCGTTATAACATTAACTACACTTTTTTTGTAACTGGCCGTTATATGATTAACTACACTTTTTTTTTTGTAGTAACAAGGGTATCCATGCCTCTTAGAACACCGACTAATTCCCTCGGTCTGTACATACCCCGTCACTCTACACAACCAAGAAAGCCGGGATAAATCTCCAAGGGTGGTCAACAAGAGGAAGGGACTCAAACTCAAGACCTCCGCTTCCTAAGGCATGGTCTTGGCCACTAGCCCAACCCCTCGTAGGTTTAGGGTTGCTAACTAGGGAAAACATAGCAACTTTATGCATGAGAATAACGGCGAGTTGACATGCTCCATTCAGACTTCCTTGAAAATATCTTCCAAAACTTTTCCTTTACGAATAACGAGATATAAGTTACTTCAATATTTAATTAGCCAAAGAGGTAGCGGAAATTGAAACATCAATAATTCTCTAAAATCTTACCAAAATAATAATTCTCTAATCTAAAGACCATGTACTTCTTCCTTTTTATCACCACGTGTTGGATGAAGTGTGGATGCCCGAGCACCCAGCTCCTCCCATTTTATCTCCACGTGTCTGATGAAGTGTGGATGCCCGAGCGCCACAAAGAAAGTACCCTTTTGTGGTTACGAATTACACGTTCACAAGCTACTACTAGAGAGGATCCAAGTCTTTTAGAAATCATTCCTCTATTTTATTTTTATTCGGTAAAGTATATCCTACTATATTATGGGTTGACCATAGAATCTTCTAACACTAGTGTACAAGTCTATGTTCTACCACCGTTTCTCCACAAGTCCGAAATATGCCCTATAGGAGTAATTAGCTAAAGTACTTTTTATTTCTAGTTAGTTTGAATGACTTTTTTTTAACTATAAACTCCAATGATTTCCATATGTTAGAAGAATAAAAAAAACCTTTGTATGGGATTGCTTGGTGATGCTGTTATAGCTAATTAAATATTTCTTATATGTAAACAAGATTATCTTTATATGATTTTTTTTTTATATTAAAGTGATTTTATGTCAATTTTTTCTTCTGTTACCCCCCACATTATCCTAAGAGAAAAGCTTCAAACATCGATAATTCTCCAATCTAAAGTGCACATATTTCAGTCAAAGCTAAATGAGAGATATTATTACATGCACTCGTACTCGTGAAATACAAAAGGAATGAAATCCTCTACAGTTATAACCAGACTCCCGAAGGAGTTTGGTTACGCCATTGAAGTCACCACGTGTCCTTTTTGACACCCTTAGCTATGGTTAATATTCACCCACTAACCACAATTAAATAGTGTCAAAAGAGACACGTGACGAGGTCAGGGGCATAACTGGACTCCCCCGAGTCCGATTATAACCGTAGAAGATTTCATTCCAATACGAAAATAAGAACCACCAGTCCTCGTATTTCTGTCCATCATGTGCTCTATGTATTTTTAGAGTGATGTTCTGGGTCAGGTCCACCAGGACTCGCTCGCGTCGGCTTGTTCGGGCTTCCATCTGCTTCTGCTCTCACCTTGTATGCCACTTTGGCACCCTCCACCAATGCACGCAACGATGTTGTTGGGTTCCTATGTTGAAATGGATCGAAAGGGTGGGATTCGAACTTCGAAAATGAAAGAAAGACCAAGAAAAGACACACCCAGAATCTCAAGCTAGCCATTATTCTCTATAAGTTCTCAAAACTACTTGTGTGTTTAAAGCTAGGAGGGTTTGACTTATATAGAAGTTATCTTGTTTTTTCTTTTATTTAAACAAAGTAGGTGTCCATCACACTACTTTCAAAGGAGAAGAGGCCTAATAGGCTAACACCCTCCAAATTAAAATATCCTCTCTCAATTCTCCAATAACTTTCCTTGAATCCTTGGCAAAAGGTGATCACCTAGTCATTTGTTTTGGCCTTATGTACAATTTTGTTTGAAATCTTAGGAGTGGACAAGCAATGGAGCTTTCTCCCTAGAGCTTTCCTATCTCATTCCCCACACAATCTATCTCATATATGATACTGCCAAACTCCAAAAATCTGTTCTTGTCTTTATTAGTTTTTCTTTATAGCTCCCAAACAAACCCAACCCTTTTGTGGTACCATTCATGGTCTGTTGAGGGTCCTCTATTGTGAGATTTGGTGATTTTAGAATCCCATTTAGCAAATGAATATTGCAGTATTGCAGGAGAGTGCGAAAGCGGGGGGTCAGCGACACTGCCATGCACGCATTGTGAGTGATTCATCCTTATCATTCCCCTGAAAATTGAAGGTTGAACATTTGACACTTTTGAGTTTGTAATGAGAAATAGAATAGTGGAAACCTTATTTACTTACCTAATTCACTAGAACCATTGTCAACTGTGTACGAAATTGACAAAATATGGACCACAAAGATCGAAGAAAACTCCGACGTCATATGGATAAGTGAAAACCAAGAAGGGTAACCACGACGAAGTTATTAGTTGATAACACGAGGGACAAAGTTACTGCGTCGAATAATCAGTTAGAGTGTCGAGGCAGAGAAGTACAACCATTGGTTGAGAATCTTGATATTGATAGAAACCAATTTGATTATCCCTCCAATTGATTTTGTTACCTACCGCACGAACTTAAATGGATAAACCAAGAAAAGTCGACGAAGATCTCCTTGATTGTAATTAACTGCATACAAGAAAGTTTCTATAGTTAATTCACTATGTTTATTGTTAGCTAGTGCGCGCTGTTAGATAAGCACAACCTTGCTGCCAAGTAATACAAAATTTATGTAAAATAGGCAGCTAGTGAATTTCTGAAATGTTTGGATAAGAAGAAACCGGGCTGCCAAAGAAAGAAGTAGCTTATCCCTGGATGACCTAATTTTCAATGAGCACTACTTTGAACCCGAATATCAAAATGGGTATTATTCTGTATAGTTGGAAAGCTATTGACGAGTCCTGCAACCATTTGCGAAAAGAGGTCATTTAGAGGGTCAAAATGCAGTTTAAAGTGAAAATTTACTATTTTGAGCAAAAAAAAAAACATCCTACTATTTTTATGTCCGTCTTGGATTCAGAATGTCTAGTTGGGACTGGAAACCCATAATTGAGAGTTAAGTTAGCGTTTCAGTTCGTTTTAGTTTTTTCTATTTCGGAAAACTAACTATTTTTTGGTAAGTTCCTTTCTTAGAGAGTTTAAGTCCATTTAAGATTTGAGATGTACTTAAACTTTGGTTGTGATTAAGGTTTCAGCTTTTGACCAATAGAATTTTGTTTTCTTTAGTTTTCTCTGTTTTCCTTGTGGATTCAAGATTGGTTTTTAGAGAGAGATGATGTTATCTTCGTTTAAATTTTTATCGTTACAAACCATGTAAGAAAACTGCAGATCTTTATCTACGTGAACCAACTTTGCAGGATCATTTTCTATTATTTATGTTTTCAGGAAAGGTAAGAAGTAGAAACAAGGATTATCTAGTTTAGAAGCTCTAGTGTGGAGGGAAAACAACAGTATGGTAACAGGAAAAGTGCAGAAATCCTTCTATGGTAGTCTTCCTAAGTGCTGATGATTGCTAGTCTCATTCAGCACATTTGGCATTTTCGCAGCACCCAAATAATTAAATCGATAGAGAAGTTGATGAAATCAAACAAACATCAATAGTGAAATTTATACAATAATATTTTCGTCTCACGGTTTAAGACTTAGTTTATTTTAAAATGGATCATGGGACACTACACAGGTATCATAGTTATAATAGTATTAATGATCTCTACTTTGGATATAGAACAGATTTAAGATTGTACCGACTATCCAATCGTTGTGTAGGAGAACTGTTATCCATAAAATATACTTGATCAAATGATGATACCAATCTGTTAAATGGATTTGTTTTTCTGTTAATGGAGTGCTCCTTATGGCTGACTATCCATGCATGTTCTGGTCCTAATAATTGGATATATCCTATCTTCAGATCCCATTATTTTGATAATTTCTTGATTAGTGCATATTGTTAGGTTATGTTTGGTAACAAAGTAAATACTCGGTAACACTCGAAGATTGCTTAACCATGGCAGCTTTAGCTTTGTTACTGAATCTCAGAGGGTACCCAAGCTTGGGCTCTACTTAGGTTATTGGTTTGACTCAGATTAGATTCTTTCCAAGTACTGGGGTCGAACATCGCCCTGACTCGGTCTGGATTTACCATGTCATAATTTTGCGCTATCCATACCAGGGAAAATCTGAAGAAATGTTGGCTCGAGAATTGCATGTCACATTTTTCGAACTGTTTATAGGCCATTCAATGAATAAAATCCAGACTTTCCCAATTTAATGTTCATGATGCAAGAAAACCCAATTCTCCACTAAATTCACAGCTTAACCCCATTGATGATACCATATCATTGTGGCCAAACACGCCCAAACAACACATCCAACCTATCTTGGTATCAGACAAAACAAAAAGAGGGAGATATCGATGATGCCCGATGCAAATAATACCTTGTTGACTCATCCATTGCCTCTTTCTGGATCCCATATGTACTACATGGCCCCAGAAAGATAATCTAGCAGAGCTCATGAGAATTGTAAAAGGGAATTTGAGTTTCTAGATTTGTTGTTTATAATTAGTGCTCCAAATTAAAAGAAGTTTGACATTTCTAGTGTTTGTTGTTATTAGGAAAAAGGTACCAATGGTGGATGAAAACAAGAGGCCAAAGAAGAGATTTCTGGATCACTAATCTGATTATTGGGACAAACCTTTCTTTTATCACTAATCCAATAATCTTCTGAGTTTCACTGACATGCATTAGTGCATTGTAGTGCGAAGTGCGTCTCATTTATTGGAGATTAATCAATAAAAGTGACTTTGAAGTTTTTGGTCATTTTTACGTGGAACTATAATAGGCTTAAATCAATACTGTATCAAAGGTTAAATTTTTTATAATGACTATATCAATTAATATCAAGGAAATACCAATAACAACTGCTAGCATTCAAAGCGATATTTTGTTTCAGAGGAGAAATGTAGCTGTTTGGAACAGACAGTAGAATATCTAGCCCAAGGGGAATTTTACAATTTACACTGATTTTTACTCTTTTTTAATCCCGTCTTTTAATTTCACATTCAAGTTATTCCTTTATTTGATTTATTTTTTGTTTCGGAGAGATGGTTCATGAAGCTCTATGCAAGATTGCAATCCATGATCTGCAAACAAAACTGAACTTATTTGTATCTTGGAAGTGGATTGCCAACAACCCATTTCCAGTTAATTTCCTACGCTATGTTTGGTTGCCGAGAAAATTGATGAAAACATGAAAAAGAAAAGAAAATTTTGGATTTTTAATACAATTTTTAGTTGTGTTTTGTCTAATTTTCTTTTCTTTTCCATGTTTTTACTTATTTTCTCGACAACCAAACATAGGGTAAGGGTCCATTCTTTTGCCAAGACTTAAAAATTTTGACAATTTGAACTTTGTCATGGTAGTTGTTAGGAAATTCGAGTCACTTTGTCAAGGTTTTTAATAAAATTTATTCTTACCATCATGAAATTTCAAAGTTGTAAAATTTTTACGAGATTTGAAATCATTCGTTTAATTTGCTGCATTTAAGTCTTAGAGGAATTGCAACCCAATAGATGAAAAACACAATGCATCTAGTTCTCAAAAGAAAATGCATACTTGTCCAATGACAAAACTTTCGAGGTGCCGGACTTTATAAGTCTCCGCAAAAGAATGGGCCCTTAATCTTTTAATTGAGGAAAAATATACCTTTAAAGAAAGGACACCTATAATCTGCTGTGGGAAACTCGGGAATTAATTCATTATGTCTAAAATTTTCATTTCATCTCTGTAATATCTTTAACCACGATTCCATTTTGTATGTGAGAGAAAACGTCAAGGAATGATTCCTTTTTTACAGTTTGCAGTTCATGACCTAATCCCTAGGAATTTATTTTGTGAATTTCAGATTTTGTCAAGTTACCACTTTTTAGTACATAAAAGTAAAGATATAACCACAGAAAATTAAAAGAACAGCATCTGCTGTTGCTTATAATTAATTACGATGAACTTGTAACTCAGCCTTGGATATAGTCTTCTCACTGGAAGTAAAATTTGAGGGCCCTTTTTCTCTCCATCATTGTCTTCTGGACACCCCTCCTGCTAGCATCTTTATCTCCTAATGTAACACTAATGCAAATGATCAGAATAAAAGCAAGGCAAATAACTAGAATTAGTTAACTTTAGGAAGTTGAAAAGATAAAAGATGGCTTCACAAAATTTTCTCTGGAATTGATGAAAGAAAAATGTTTGAAATGGCATTGGCAGAATGGAATTAACAAGGGCCTATTATCTACACTCCTACATGGCTACACCATGTATGAGAATTCTTCAGGACTGGAAATTGGTCTTGAAAATTTTTTTAAAGGAAAAGAGAGTAAAATATGGAAACTAATGCTCCATTTGTTTGCACGTAAAACATTTTATGGTGTAAATCATTTACATGGAAAATATTTTACAAGAAAACAATCATTTTCAAGATTTTTTGTGCTGTTTGGTTGCAATACTGAAAATGTGGTGGAAAATGATTTTATTTTACTATCTGGTGTTTGTTTGGAAGGAAAATTTATCAAGGAAAACATACTCCCTAATAACTCAAGGAAACATACTCCCTAATAACTACATAAATGATCTCAAATCAATAAACCCACAAACCTATCTTAAAATCAATATATACCTACAAACATATCTTAAACCATATAACAAATTATCATCCATTTTTATCAATTTATGTTGTCCAAAATTGACATGTTCAAATGGTACTTACGGACTATATCCACCGATAACAACATATACCATAAAGAGTTAATCTATCATCCTAAAAATAGAAAAAGCTATATTAAACATATTCACTCCTAAAAATAGCATAATCAAAACAATCCAATAACTAGTAACAAAATTAACAACGAACAATCACCACTAAAAGAACCCTCCTTACTGAAACTTGAGCATCTACTGGTGGCAAAACTCTTCACTCTTGGTGATGAATCCATTTCCAATTACACGACGCTCTAACAAGTAATCAAAGGCTAAATTAAGTAATGAGGAATCAAAGCATTCTGTTTTCATCACTTCCCTAAAAAGTTCCTTAGGAAAATTATCTTGATTCATTTCCCTAATTGCAGTAGCCATCTCTCCAATTTGTTGCGCTATCATATCAATTTTATTTTCCATCTCTTCACTTCGACGAAGCCTCTTTCCATGTCGTCGTACATTGGATGATGTACTATTCGATGAAACTTGTCGCTTTTCGGTATGTGTCCCCTCTCCTATCCCTTCAATACCAATACAATCATCCATCACTTCATTCGTATCAATAGGAGGTACTATCGATTCTGAATCTACATTAGCAAATGATTTGGCAAAATCTCCCTTCGCTTGATCCTCACCGACTACAAGAGCTATTTCCAATCTAAAGTGCACTAGGTAGGACGAGATTAAGGGCGAGCTACATTAGCAAATTATTTGTTATAGGAAATGGAATAATCAAAAAATCAAGGTGGTGTCAAAAGAAAAGAGGTAACAAAGACACCCTTACACAAGCCCAGTGTGATTGTGAGAGGTAAATCTCATCTGGACTACTGGAGATTATCTGTATCTTAAAATTTTAAAATCCCACTGACCGTTACAAAGGTAGACCCCTTTGTAGATAATTTATTTTTTTATTTTTTTATTTTTAATGTCTAGGTAAAGACAAAATTCAAAGTCCAACGGCTCTTACAAAGAAACGATCCCTTTCAAAGGCATCCACACTTGATTGGACATGTCAATAAAAAGGGGAAGAGATATGAAGGAGGAGAAGTCAAAATCATGGGGAGAAAATGAAATGACTTGTTCCCTTTTATCGCCAGGTGTCTGATGAAGTGTGGATGCCCGAGCGCCCAACTCCTCCCCTTTTATCACCAGGTGTCCGATGAAGTGTGGATGCCCGAGCACCCATGCCAAGTTGGTCCACCAAAGCAAATCTGAAGCCACAAAAAAATGTACACTTTTGGGAAAATCCCCTTTTGTATAAAGATGAGACAAATAAGAATGGGCAAAAGATTAGCTATGGTGGATGCCCGAGCCAAGCGCTGGGGCATCCACAAATGATTGGGCACCTGACGATAATTTGGGGGAGAAGTCATTTCATTTTCTCCCCATGATTTTGACTTCTCCTCATTTGATATCTCTCCCCTTTAAAATGCCACTTGTCCCATCATTTGTGGATGCCCAAGTGCTTGGCTCGGGCATCCACCGGAGCTAATCTTTTGCCATAAGAAGGGGGTGTTTTGGTTACGAATTACAAGTTCTCCAGCTACTACTAGAGAGGATCCAAGTCTTTTAGAAATCATTCCCCTATTTTATTTTTATTCGGTAAAGTATATCCTACTATATTATGGGTTGACCTTAGAATCTTCTAACACTAGTGTACAAGTCTATGTTCTAACACCGTTTCTCCACAAGTCCGAAATATGCCCTATAGGAGTAATTAGCTAAAGTACTGTTTATCCCTAGTTAGTTTGAATGATTTTTTTTAACTATAAACTCCAATGATTTCCATATGTTAGAAGAAAAAAAAAACCTTTGTATGGGATTGCTTGGTGATGCTGTTATACCTAATTAAATATTTCTTATATGTAAACAAGATTATCTTTATATAATTTTTTTTTATATTAAAGTGATTTTATGTCAATTTTTTTCTTTTGTTACCCCATTATCCTAAGAGAAAATCTTCAAACATCGATAATTCTCCAATCTAAAGTGCACATATTTCAGTCATAACTAAATGAGAGAAATTATTACAAGCACTCATACTCGTAAAATACAAAAGGAATGAAATCCTCTACAGTTATAACTAGACTCCCGAGGAGTCCGGTTACGCCATTGAAGTCACCACATGTCCCTTTTGACAACCTTAGCTATGGTTAAGATTCACCCACTAACCACAATTAAAGAGTGTCAAAAGAGACACGTGACGACGACAGTGGCGTAACTGGACTCCCCTGAGTCCGGTTATAACAATAGAAGATTTCATTCCAATACGAAAATAAGAACCACCAGTCCTCGTATTTCCGGTCTACGTATTTTTAGAGTGATGTTCTGGGTCAGGTCCACCAGGACTCGCTCGCGTTGGCTTGTATGGGCTTCCATCTGCTTCTGCTCTCACCTTGTATACCACTTTGGCACCCTCCACCAATGCGCGCAACGATGTTGTTGGGTTCCTATGTAGAAATGGATCGAAAGGGCGGGATTCGAACCTGGGAAATGAAAGAAAGACCAAGAAAAGACACACCCAGAATCTCAAGCTAACCATTATTCTCTCTAAGTTCTCAAAACTACTTGAGTGTTTAAAGCTAGGAGGGTTTGACTTATATAGAAGTTATCTTGTTTTTTCTTATATTTAAATAAAGTAGGTGTCCATCACACTACTTTCAAAGGAGAAGAAGCCTAAGAGGCTAACACCCTCCAAATTAAAATATCCTCTCTTAATTCTCCAATAACTTTTCTTGAATCCTTGGCAAAAGGTGATCACCTAGTCATTTGTTTTGGCCTTATGTACAATTTTGTTTGAAATCTTAGGAGTGGACAAGCAATGGAGCTTTCTGCCTAGAGCTTTCCTATCTCATTCCCCACACAATCTGTCTCATATATGATACTGCCAAACTCCAAAAGTCTGTTCTTGTCTGTATTAGTTTGTCTTAATAGCTCCCAAACAAACCCAACCCTTTTGTGTTACCATTCATGGTCTGTTGAGGGTCCTCTATTGTGAGATTTGGTGATTTTAGAATCCCATTTGGCAAATGAATATTGCAGGAGAGTGCGAAAGCGGCGGGTCAGCGACGCTGCCATGCACGCATCGTGAGTGATTCATCCTTATCATCCCCCTGAAAATTGAAGGTTGAACATTCGACACATGTGAACCGATACATTAGGTGTCCTCACGATTCAAGGAAATTACACATTATTATTGATCGTGAGTAGCGTGTATTAGTTAGCATCCTTCAGAAGTAAATGTGGGTCAACCAACTGATATTAATTGGGCAAACTTAATAGCAAAGTTTAGGAATACTAGATTCTCCAATCACCTATTTTAAGTCATTTTAGAAAATCACTCCCCTTATTTTCATTTCTAATGAGTGAAGTATGGATTGACCATAGAATCTAGGTGTAAAGTCTATGCTGTACCACCTTTTCTCCATAAGTCTCAATTATGTCCTATAGGAGTTATTAAATAAAGCATTTTTTTTTTTTATCCCTAATTAGTTTGAATGATTTTTTTAACTATAAAATCCAATGATGCATGCCCGTCAATGAGAAGGAAAAAAAAGTCTTTGTCCGGGATTGCTTGATGAAAGTTTATATAAAAGTACTTATATGTTAATTTTCTCTTTTGCTACCCCATTATCCCTAAGAAAAGCTCGAAACATCAATAATTCTCCAATCTAAAGTGCATATATTTCACTCACAGCAATGATAGGTGATTGTTTACATGCACTCGTACTCGTGAACTATGAAATTAAGAACCGCAAGCCTTCATTATTCTGTAGATCATGGGCTTGGCAAGATGTTCCATACAAAGGATTTTTAGTGATGTTCTGGGTCAGGTCCACCAGGACTCACTCGCGTCGGCTTGTACTGACTTCCATCTACTTCTTCTCTCATCTTGAATACCACTTTGGCACTCTCCACCAACACATGGAGTGATTGGGTTGTTTGGTTCCTCCTATGTGGAAATGGATTGAGAGGGCGAGATTCAAACCGGGGAAATGAAAGAAAGACCAAGATAAGGCACACCCAGAACCTCAAGATAGCCATTCTACTTTCTAAGTTTGTAGTCAAAACTAGGAAGATTTGGTACTTTATATAGAAGCTGTCCTCTTGTTTTTTCTTATATTTAAAGAATGTGCCAATTCTAGTGGGACAACTTAGATTTGTCTTATAAGAAGAAAAAAAAAAAAAATCACCCAATGTATCTTCAAAAATAAGGTGTCCTTCACCCTACTTTTGAAGAGAAGAAACCTAAGAGGCTAAGACCCTCCAAATTAAAAAATTCACATAATATTCTCCAATCCATTTTCTTGAATCCTTGGCAAACAATGATGGCCGAGTCATATGCTTTGGCCTTATCTACACTTTACTTGAAAGCTTAGAGGGTTGGATTATATTTGGGAAATATTATGTTGTGAAAATAATAATGTAATATCTATGAGATACACAGGATCTCATAGTTATTTTTAGATTAGTATATCAAATTTAGATTGGTATGAATTCGGTTTAGAAAAATAATAATGTAATATTTATGAAATACATATAATCTAGGGGTGGTTAATGAACCATAGTGCTCGAGAACTACTCGAGCTCGGCTCGTTAAAAACTCGAGCTCGTTCGTTTATATAGTAAACAAGCCGAACTTGAACAAATTTTTTGTGCTCGTTTAGTTAATGAGCCGAGCTTGACGACACCCCTACTTAGCTCAACAAAAGCACGGCTCATTAAACATGAGAATGGTATGTAAAGTATGTGGTTTAACTGAGTGTGAGGGGTGCACTACAAAATTCTTCGTTTTCCACGGTGGTTAAAACCCGCCGTTACATTATAAATACCCGCCGTCTTAGTCTATCATGGCGGTGGAGTAACCCGTAGACGATTATCTTGTCGGGGAATCCTTAGCAGCGGAATTGAACGACGGTTAACGAAACCTGCCGTCTTAAGTTACTAAATGCCTGCGGTTACGAATCGTCGTTGCTCTATTTTTAATATGATTATTAAAATGGCCTTTTGCGTCGTATACTAACCGCTGTTATCCAACCACTGTTATATATTACAAATATAACGGCGGTTAGACCCCCCGTTCTTTAGAATCTATGTGACGGCGTCTACTACCGCCGTCCTTTATAAATTATGTCACGGCATCTTCTACCGCCGTTATTTATTATCAATTGGACAGCGGGTCCAACCACCATTATCTATGACGGCGGGTCCAACCGCGTTATCTATGACGGCGGTTCTAAACCGCAGTCAAATAGTTTTAATAAATTAAATTAATATTTAATATAACGGTGGTTCTAACCGCCACTACTTGTAAAAAATAAAAATAAAAATAATTTAATTCCAAAAAAATTTGGTTTTTTTTTTTCCTGTAGTATTTGTACTTGTGAACAATATAAAAATCAATAAACACGTATTGTACCTGTAAGCAATATATAATTTTAATTAAAAATAAAAAATTTAAGTAATTAAAAAGATACCCCAAACATATAATATTAAAATTATATATACATGCTCATAAGAAATGTCATAAAAAGTACACATAGTCCCAAAGGAAAAAAAATCAAAAAGTAGTCGCCTAGCTTCCTCCTGGCGATGGTCGAAAACCCGATAGGTGTGTGCTGCCAGCTCCCTCCTACAAAAAACAATAATATACAATTTATTATTAATTTTTTCGAAATGATAAAATTTTAGATTGTAATAATTAATAAATATGCAAAGAACCAAACTCATCTCAGAATATTAATAGTTTTCGATATTACTTTGGCCTAAACCTTCCATCAAATCTAAACCGGGGGTCGGATTTCGATGCCATTTCTTCTAACGCGTGTATTTCAATATATTCTAAGTGTTGGAGTTGGTTTCGAGCGATTCCGAGGCCGTTTGCCCGATTTGGGCAGCGAGAAGGCTAAAATTAATAGTTTCTTAAGTATACTTTGGTCTAAACCTACAACCTTCCACCAAATCCAAACTGGGGGTCGGATTTCAATCCCGTTTCTATTAACGCATGTATTTCAATATATCCTAAGTGTTGGAGTTGGTTTCCAGTGATTCTGAGGTCGTTTCCCTGATTTGGGCACCGAGAATGCCGAAATCCATGTTTCTCAAGTATATCCTAAGTGTTGGAGTTGGTTTCGAGCGATTCCGAGGCCGTTTGCCCGATTTTAAAATATCTAAATTACCCTTTTTCAACACAAGGTTAGTTAATTCAATGAAATAAATGATTATTGGTTTCTAACCAAGGTTAATAATATCAACTTAAGGTTAATATATATTTCCAAAATCAAGTATATATATATATTTTTTTTCAAAAAACCAATGCTAGATTAGATGAACTCTAGGGGTGAGTGAATCTTGACCATAGTTAGTGGGTATTAAAAGGGACACACAGCAATTTATAGAGATCCTTTAACTGTGGTTAAACATAATTAAACTCAGGTTAACATTTTTATTTTTTTCTTAAAAGCAAGGTTAGATGGATTAATCTTAGGGATGAGTGAATCTGAAGCACAATTAAGTGGGTCTTAAAGGGGACATGTGGCGGCTTGTTGATCCCCCTATAATTGTGGTTAACCATAATCAACCTCAAGGTTTTTTTTCTTCTAAAAATCAAGGTTAAATGGATAAATCATAGGGGTGAGTGAATTTTGACCACAGTTAGTGGGCGTTAAAGGGGACACGTGGTGGGTTGTAGAGATCCCTTTACTTGTGGTTAAGCATAAACAACCTAAGGTTTTTTTTTTTCTAAAAATCAAGGTTTGATGGATGAACCCTAGGGGTGAGTGAGTTTTAACCATAGTTAGTGGGTGTTAAAAGGGACACGTGGTGGCTTATAGAGATCCTTTAACTGTGGTTAAACATAATTAACTTAAGATTAATATTTTTATTTTTATTTTCTTATAACCGAGGTTAGATTAATGAATCCTAGGGATGAGTGAATCTTAACCACAGTTAGTGGGTGTTAAAAGGGACACATGGCGGCTTGTAGAGCCCTCTTTAATTGTTGTTAAACATAACCAACCTAAGGTTATTTTTTCCCTAAAACTAAGGGTAGATAGATAAACCTTAGGGGTGGGTAAATCTTAATCATGGTTAGTGGGTATTTAAAGGGACATGTGGAGGCTTGGGAGTTTATGTTTTTCTTGAGTTCAGATGGGCAATAGCGCAACAACAACTATTTCTCCTTTGTGTCTTGAGAAAATTGGGGCCTACCATTTTTGGATGTAGGGTCTACCCCTATTGAATGTGGGAGCCAATCTTGTAAGACTCAAAGAACTTTCAAACGGTAAAGATGTGTTTCCTCAATTAAGTAATAGGGGTAAAATGGGAAAATGGTAATTTTAGTTAACAGTGTCAATATTAAGAGTCTGACAGGGGAGGGTAGTGTAATTTTAAAAAGTAGAGGGGAGATTTTGGAAATTTCACCAAACTTCAGGGGAGGTGAGTGTAATTTACCCTACTTTTTATATATTGACATAGCATATGATTTATATTTCATTGGTGATGGTAAACTTTACTTTTTATTCACATTGGTGATGGTAAATTTTAGTTTATAGTTTATTAGATGCTAACTCTTATATTTCATAAATTACAGTGCTGAGTCAATGGTTGGCAAAAAGCAGCAACTCGATTGGGTTCCAGACAAAGAATCAAAAAATGAGGCTAAAGTATTTACCATCACCAATGTGATCCCCAAGAAAGAGAAGTGGTGAATGAACGACTGATTTGGAGTAATGTAATCTCTATTGTTAAGGAAGTATCAACAGAAATCAAAATGGTACAAATAGAATCCCCTCAAACTTTAAAAAATGGGTGATCATGCAGTTGATTTCTCCATCTTTCATACCCCTCTTAATCTACAGACCAAGGATAATCTTCTTCCTTCATCCAAGGTAGTATACAACTTATTTTCCTATTTTTCTTTTTCTTTGGGGGATAATTAAATATGTAGAATTGAATTTGATGGATTCTTAATTTCAGCTAATTAAAAGGGTCATAGCAAAAAAACTACTTAATGATGCCAACAAGCATTTACAGAAATCAGTAGAGAATGATTTTTTTTTTCCTTCTTTCTGTCTTTTAATAATAAATCTGCAAGTGAATAATCATGAATTACTCAAAGTAGTTGACAAAACCAATCTTGAGAGTAATACATAGATTGAAATGACAAAGTAATTGTTTAGCATTTTTTTTCCTCTACAAATATACTTACTTTAGAACTAAAATTAAGTAATTAAAACTAACCTAAAATTAATTACACTAGACTAATTCACACCTTTAATAGTACTAAAAATCTAATGTCAAATAGGACCTCTTTAAAAATCCATAAATAAGCTATATGATTTCTCATAATTGATTTGGTCTTAAAAAAAAATACTTATAACAGAATTTAATTACAGAAATTAACCTAAAAATATGAAATTAAAAATCCTCTAATTTATCCAAAGATTAAGCATAAAAAAAAAAATTTCATTAACAAAATTAAATTAAATACTAAAAAAATTAGGAAATTAAACAAATTACTGTAATCTAAAATAAATGGGACTTACCTACTCTTGTCGGGGAGGAGAAAGGGGTCTACAAGCTGTTGCTACCGAAATCTTGGGCATGCAACAGTTGTTGCTACCAAAATCCGAGAGTTGGATGGTGATTCGAGGGTTCTGTGAAGATGAGAGAGAGACTACCGTGGAGATTCCTTGGAGCTACTGGAGGTGGGAGAGAGAGAGTTAAGAGAGAGAATTAAGAAAGAGAAAGCTAAACACTAAAAAACATGGTTTGCATGCACAGAGAGAGGGATTACTTGAGCGTGGAGAGGGGGGAACAGGTGGCCGAAGGTGCCAGATGTGGCCGGAGGTGGCCGCCGAGGGAGAGCAGGTCACCGGAGATAATATCATAGCTCACTGGTGCTGGTCGGAGGTCGTCGGAGATCGTGTAGTGGTCGGAGTTCAGGTGGTCGTCGGAGATCGTGGAGTGGCCAAAGAGCTAGAGAGCAGGAGAGCAGAGAGAAGGAGAGCAGGGAAGGAGAGAAAGAAGGGACTATCGGGGTCCTATTAAAGAAATATAACGGCAGTTTAAACATAACCGTCATCATATATAAATAAACAACGGCTGTTGTCTAATATCCGACGCCCATACTACAGTATTAACGATGGTTTTTTTTACAACCGCTATGCCACGTTTGCCGCCAATGAGGAGGCAGGAAACCAAAAGGGTTGGAGGGAAAGCTTTCAACGACGATTATTGATAAACCTGCCGCCATATATTACATACAATGGCCGTTATTAATTAACCACCGTTAATATTGTTCCGAAAACAGTCATGGACGACGGTATTATAATACCGCTGTTGTATACAATATGCGGCATTGGATTTTTCTAACCGCCTCCAAAAATCCGCCGCTACAGGCCATTATTTTTGTAGTGGTGGTTAAGTAATGACATGTTACTTTTTATAAGCCAAACTCACTGAAGTGCTTTAGTATTTAGTCGATGTGGGACTAAAAGTCCCTATGAAGTTGTTTTTATTTGGGATCCTTTGTGAAGTGTGTTGAGTTTGAGTGTATTCCCTCCCACAATTTAGTCCCACATAGGTAAAATTTGATTACTCCTGAAGAGAGTTGGCTATAAAAGAGAGAGAAGCGTTGCATGAGTTGGCAACTAGGGCTGAATGTGTTGGCAACCAAGCCTAAACTCCTCATCCGGATTCGAGCCGAGCTGAGTTGACTTGGCTTTTAAAAAAAAATTAATTATAAATTAAAAAAAAATTAAATCATGTTTAATTAGGCTCGATAAAAACTCAAGCTTGACTCGTGCTCGGGCCAAGCCGAGTTCGAGCTCCATTCCTTCATTTGAAAATGAGCTGAACCGAGCTTGAACATTCCCAAAAAACTTGATACTCGATAAAAGCTCGGCTCGAGTATCACCCCTAACAAGATCTCATAGATAATTTAGTATCTCATATTTAGAGTGGTATAAATTACACATTATCCTAAGAAAGGTTTATATAAAGAATGATAGATACTGAAAAAGAAAGATATCCTCCATAGTCTAATCATAATCTCAATTAACTTAACTCATACCAATCTAAATCTGAGTTACTAGTCTAAATTATTTATGAGATCTTACGTATCTTATTGCTATTATATTATTATTTTCTTAATATAATATTTCCCTAATAACTTGCTCCTTAAAACTTTCCTATGTGGGCTTTGAAGGATCACGTCTTTCATCTTTCAGTGCCCAACACAATCTATGTCTCATGATACTACCAAACTCCAAAAATCTGTTATTTTATTAGTTTTTGTTAATAATCCCTAAAACATCCTACTGTTTGTGTTACCATTCATGGTCCTCTATTGTGAGATTTGGTGTTTTGAGAATCCCGAAATCGAATCACAGATTAATTATGGTTAAGATTCACTAACCTTTAGGGTCAGGGGCGGAACTAGGAATTTATTGTAGGGGGGCACATTTGCCTCATATATATATATCATTCTACTAATAAAAGTACAAGGAGTAACCTAAATTTTATGTAGACATAATTAACATTCACCTTACTTTATTGTTGATAAAGTAAACATTATATTAATACATAAAGAGAGAAGTTTAGGACTAATTTCTATAGTGGTTCTTAGGGATAGTATGACCATTAGAAATCTCATTAATGACATTCTATGTAAATAATGAGAAAATTAGAATTTATTAATAATATCTTATTTAAATTAGAATTCTATTTACGTATACACATGTGATGAGAAAACTTCATTCTATTTAGTCTTTAGATATACAAATGTGAGTTTTGAAGGTTTGTTGTTCACAAACATCTCCTAACTAGCTAGGTAATGTCCATATCCTATGGAGGACTCTTAAGTGAGAGTCATCTTCTTCCTATTGAAGCTTGTTTATGGTGACGATTTCTTTTAAGGGTTTCGGGAATTAAAAGCTCATCTTCTATCAAGTGCGATGATGTGTTCTCCTCGCCCCCAAAATAGAGTGCACATGCTGACCTTCTTGGGAATTTCAGTAATATATATACAGAGTCAAAGAGTTCAAGTAGGAAGGGATCGGGGAAGAAGATAAAGATGTGCTTGGTTTTAATGATTTGATAACATGGTTTGGTGAGAGCAGTCCTTTATGAGTATTTTCTTTTCTTGTGCACCATGATTATATCCCGGAATATGATGAGATCACATCCAAGTTGATCTGGGAGTGGGGAAACTAAGCTACATTCCGGAGTCCCATGGCCAGTGTGGCCGCATGATATGGTGAATGAACTATATATATATATTCTTTTTCTTTTGTTTTTGTTTTAATTTTTGAGGTCTTAATGTGAGCATGGGATTTTCCAACCCACTTTCACAATTATATGTTTTGACTTGAGTCGCCACCTATTCATTCTTAGGGATAGGTCCCGGGTATTTGTTTGTTTGGATAAGGCAAATGGTCTTTACAGAGTTAGGGTAAGCGGTTCGATTAAGTCCCGGGGAAGGTATTAGGCACCCCAAGACCTCCGTTTTATAACGGTTACCTACTCCCTAAACTTAAGCCAATAATAATCTCAAAGTTTAATTAAAATGTCCAAAGTTTTTAAGTGAGTGCTAATCCAAGAAAAATAGAAAGCTAGATGGCTAGGGTCGAACCCGAGTTGAGTTGCCTACGTACTCACATGGTGAGATCAGACCGAGCGTAGTTCTGGCACATGAGCCCGTGCCGAGGCTAGGGGGAAGTGTGTGTGTGCATAGGGTGGTCAAAGGGTCTAGCCTAGAAGGCTATGGTTTAGTTGACCGGGGAGGTCAAGTGCACAAGTGTTAAGTCTAACCGCGGTTAGAGGGTATTTATCTATGGTTAGATGAGCTAACCAAAGCTAAGGAGGCCCTACAAGTCTCTTTTTGGTCTTTTTGTATTTTTTATATTTTTTGAGATTTTTGGGGATATTTGAATGTTTTTTATATTTTGGTTATATTTAAATGTTTTTGGTGTTTTGAGATTTTATCATGTTTTTACTATTTTGAGATAGGTAAGGTTTTGACAAACTTAACTAAAGTCAAATTTAGTCCAAGAGTTTGGCTAAAAGATTATAGTTTAAGACATAAAGAGGGATGTGCCTTATGAATGTAAATGGTCAATTGCCGACACCTATTTTGTTGAATTGGTGTTGATAATAGATCAAATATCATTGTCTTTGGTATGAGACATTTTTAAGAATGTCCTCTTTAAGTCCTTAAACTATCATTTATTTTAAGTCCTTAAACCATCACCTACCCATTCAACATAGAACATGAAGGAAAAATAAAGAAATGAAAGAAAATGAAAACTCATCCTCTCCCTTTTAAGGTGGTTCATTTACACCATTATTAATGATGTAATGTTGCTCTAAAGAATGTTAGGGAGGGGATGAGCTTTCACAAAAAATTCTAGAAAGAGGACTAGAATCTCAAAAGAAAACAAAATGAAAAAGAGAGGTATAGCTTTAGCTTCCACTCTCTATGGGCCTACCCATATCCACACTTGTGAGTACATAAAAAGAAGAAAATATGTACATGGAAAGGAAAAGAAAAAATGAGCATCTCCTTGCCTTTGATATGGGGTCCCTCTACACCATTAGATTGGTGTAGAGAGGCCCAACTATGCTTGAGAAATGAGAGATCAAGAAGAGAGAACCAAATAAAAAAAAAGGTAAAAAAGAAGAGAAAATGAAAGAAGGAGTGCCTACTCTTCCAAGAATTCTCCTTCAATGCTCCAAGGGGTAGGGTTTTAGAATCCACAAAGGAAGAGAGTTAGTGAAGAACTCTAAGCTTTTAGTCTTAGAATTCTTTCCAAACTCTAAACCTTAGTTTTTTCTCCCTTCTTCAAACTCAAGAGAAACACAAGTGGGTGGGAACCTTCTAGGGGTCTTGAGGGATGGATCTAAGGGGCTAAGGGATTGATATTTATAGGAAAACTAAGAGGTTGGGTTGTGTCTTTTACATGGGGGATAAAAGGAGCTAGTGGGTAAAGACTTGAGTGTTGTAAGGTGAGTTGATAGATTGAGTGTTGTAAGGAGTGTAAGAGAGTGTAAGAGAGTTGGTGGGTTGAGTGAATTATGAGTTATATGAGTATGGGTTGTAGGATATAGGGTGTAAGAGAGGTGTAAGAGAGTTGGTGGGTTGAGTGAACTATGAGTTATATAGGTATGGGTTGATGTAAGAGAGGTGTAAGAGAGTTGGTGGGTTGAGTGAACTATGAGTTATATGGGTATGGGTTGTAGGATATAGGGTAGGTGGATATGGATATGTGGATTAGGTCTTATGGATCATGAGTTATTAGTAGATGAGTCATGGGTTATGATTATTGGACTTTGACTATGACATTTGGGCTTGGGCTATGGAAATAGGCTTTGGCTTAGGCAATTGGGTGATTGGGTATTTGGGCTTGACTACTTGGGTTGGGTAATAAAATTAGGTAATTGCGTTTGATTGAGTTGTCTAGGTATAAGTTTGGTCAAATGTGCTTGGGCCTTGGGTATACCTAGGGCTTACTAAGGTTAGGCTAGGGCTACCTAGGGTTTGGGTTTAGGACTACCTAGGGTTAAGCTTAGGGTTAACTAGGGTCTTAACTAGGGTTTAGTCCTATGGTTAAGGGTTTACCTAGGGTTTGGAACTAGGGTTGATCTAGGGTTTGGACCATAGCTAAATTAATTAACCACGGTTAAGGGGGTATAAAAATAGGGTGCTGACAGCTGCCCCTCTTTGTCGGAGAATGCCAGGTTGGAAATTGAACGACAAAGACTGGAATCAACCAATTTTTACACCGAAGCCGATGGGATGAAAGCAAGCATGAAGAGTAAGGGGTGTGAACACGCGTCCGTTCCAACGGATATCAGATGAGGGTTGATCACACAACCATTCACTAGAAATGAGGTGAAGGTTGATCACACAACCATTTCACCGGAGATGAGGTGAAGGTTGATCACACAACCATTTCACCGATGATAGATGAGGTGAGGGTCAATCACACAACCGTTTCACCGAAGATAGATGAGGTGAGGGTCAATCACACAACCGTTTCACCGAAGATAGAGTGAGGTGAGGGTCAATCACACAACCGTTCACTGATAATAGATAAGGTGAGGGTCAATCACACAACCATTTCACCGATGAAGTGAGAGTCAATCACACAACCGTTCACCGAAGATAGATGAAGTGAGGGTCGATTACACAACCGTTTCACGGAAGATAGAGGAGGTGAGGGTCGATCACACAACCGTTTCATCGAGGATAAATGAAGTGAGAGTCAATCACACAACCATTCACCGAAGATAGATGAAGTGAGGGTCAATCACACAACCGTTCACCGAAAATAGATGAAGTGAGGGTAGATCACACAACCGTTTCACCGATGATAGATGAGGAGAGGGTCGATCACACAATCGTTTCACCGATGATAGATGAGGTGAGGGTCGATCACACAACCATTTCACCAATGATAGATGAGGTGAGGGTCGATCACACAACCGTTTCACCGAAAATGAGGTGAAGGTTGATCGCACAACCATCTACCGGAGATGAATCAAAGCAATGATGGGTGCAAGATTAGCGTCACTGGAGGCTGTAAACGACACCCGGTCACACGACCGCATCCGCATACCCCTTGATTAGTGAGCTAGTCGAGTAGAGTTAGACTTCACAAGAGGCCGCAACTGAAATCGACTGTTCCAGTGCTCCTTTAATAGTGAAGGGGAAGCGAAGTCACAGACAACTGCCCGATTGTCCGAGAATGATAAATGAAGGTAAAGACAGCCGTCCGACTGCTTCACCTGAGGTGGAATGCAACGCTGTAGACAACCGCCCGATTGTCTGCCAGGGTGGCAAGATAAGGAGGGTAAAGACAGCCGCCCGACTGCTTCACCTGGTAGCAAGCCAAGATTGCGTAGACAACCGCCCGATTGTCTCACTGAAGAGGAATGCAACACAGTGCAGACAACGGCCCCATTGTCTGACTGGATAGCAAGATAAAGAGGGTAAAGACAGCCGCCCGACTGCTTCACCTGGTAGCAAGCCAAGATTGTGTAGACAACCGCCCGATTGTCTCACTGAAGGGGAATGCAACACAACACAGACAACGGCCCCATTATCTGACTGGGTTGCAAGATAAAAAGGGTAAAGACAGCCGCCCAACTGCTTCACCTGGTAGCAAGCCAACATAGTGTAGACAACCGTTTGATTGTCTCACTGAAGGGGAACGCAACACAGCACAAACAACGGCCCCATTGTCTGACTGGATAGCGGACTAAAGAGGGTGAAGATAGCCATCCGACTGCTTCACCTGGAGAGATTTGAATAGGTTGCTGATAAGAATAAGCAAGAGTTATAGAGAGTATGACAATGAGTTTGAAAATTCGAATGAATTAGATATGAGGGAGCGAGAGTTGTGACCCTGAGCCATTGCATGTATCTTTGCCTCTCTGTATATATCTGACCTATCGAACTAGATTGCCCCCGGCTCAGATGGTCCAATTGTTGGTACTTGCCCCCCAGGGTGTACTGATCTTTTTTAAACATCTGTGACATCCAGGATAGTCTACTGACTTTGCCTTGCCATGGTTCCAGTGTTTTCCTTGCACCAGCGAGAGTGAACAGTCGACTTTGAGCTGACTCTACTGGGGAATGGACTTTGACTGATTATGAATTCACACGACTTGATAAAAGACTGATGGATTGACTGACAGGTGATGCGAACAACTTAAAAAGATTGATGGACTGACTGACTAGTGGTTTGACGGTAGACCAGCAGACTGTTTATAATGAAATTGACCACTTGTATGTGTGTTTGAGATTGCCTGCAGTGGGAGACCTAGCTAGGTTCCTTCGCCTTCAGGTAACATTGATGAAGCTGTGGTTGATCATCTTTAAAATAGATCTGCATCTGTTCCTGATTGATTGATACTCGCACTTGTATTAATTATGCTTCCCTATTTTGCTCCCGAGTTTCTCAGCTTCTCATCGCGACTAGGTTGCACATTTTGATTTTTATCCCTTTTTTGCCCCTGGGCCTTTTCAGGTTTTTACCAGGACTGGGTTCACGTAATTTTTGCACAATAGTAGGATTGATGATTCCTTACTATGCCCGTGAAATTTGATTTATCCCTTTTTTGCCCCTGGACCCTTTCGGGTTTTCACCAGGACTGGGTACAAAAGTTTTGCATCTTCTCATCTGTTCTTGAACCTTTCTCCAATAATTCTCCAGTCTTCTCTCATCATCGCCTGTCGAACAATGAGGACGAATGCTTTTGAACGTTAATGCTCAATTCCTTTCAAAGATCAATGAGGGCTTAATGTTTCGGACGAAACGTGGTTTGGCTAGAAAGGAGATATGACTCAAATTTACTGTTTCCGCAAGGGTAGGGCACCCTATGATACTTGTTCAGTGTCGGGGTGGAACCAGCTTCTGAATGCCTTGTCCTTTGGTGAAGCTTTGCTTCGTCGTGGGCCAAGTACTTTCTTTTTCTTTCTTTTTTTTCTTTTTTTTTCTCATTTTTTTTTCTTTTTTTGTTTTGTTTTTTTGTTTTTGTTTTTTTTTTTGTGCATGATTGTCTTGTATTGTTAGCATTTGCTGTGTTATGACCGAACCTGATTTCAGGCTGCCTACGTACCCAAATAGGGATCAGGTCATGACGTAGTTCGGCTAAAAAGCCACTCTGTTGTTGTTCTTTGCTGGTTGTTTCTCTTGCATTGTTCTTTTGACTTTCACGGGGTGCCCATGTGTGGGTTTTGAAAGAAAGGCTATTAGGCTCAAAGGTCTAACTAGCGGATATATATAGCATAGGTAAGCGAGGTATAGTGAGGTTTATCAAGAGATGACCTCTTATCATTTCCTTAATTGGTCAAGAGCATGTACGTTCATTGCATCGTCCTCATTTCAGTTGGTTGGGATTTGACGGCTCAAAGAGGTCTTCGTTGCCCCTGTATTACTCTTGCCTTGGTTCATTCAGTCTTGAGGGAATATCTATTGATTTAAACACTATGATTTCCATTGAATGATCAACCTTCTGCTATTACATTGTCCCTTCTAGGCATTAGAAACTAGTTTAATTCCCAATTAAGCATCTCAGAGCACAATAGAAATTTGATTTAAAAGTATCATTTTATTAAATTGCATAAAAGGGTGAACAGACTCGATGTAAAGCAAAATGATGCAAAAGGCCACAGGCCACTTGACTGACTTGGACTGAATGACAAGACTGACACTGGCCGACAGGCCGACTGCAAGACATTGATAATGAAATGAAGCAAAGACACGACAAACATAGAGTTTGCTCAAAATTCGACTGTAAGGGCTTCCAGCTGATGTGTGTTAGTTCCCAGGAGTAGCATGATTAGGCAGAGGGACTTGGGTGATGTCAGTGTTTCCTGGTGCAAAGCAAATTGCTTCTGTCTCCAATAGGTCCTGGACAGCATGCCTTAGGTCATAGCACCGATCTGTAGGATGCCCCGGTGATTGATGATATCCACAGTGCTGCTCTGGCCTGTATCCCTTTGGAAGGTTGACTGGTGGAGGCTGAGGCTCCTTTAGTGTGATCAGCTTCTTGCCCAACAGAAATGGGAAGAGTGCCGACAAAGAATACGGGATCGGTGTGAACGCCCGATTTTTCCTTTGTTCAAATGTCATCTGGTGGGAGAGGAGTTTTCCCTGGTTCTGTTGAGCTTGCTGAGGCTGCCGAGCCTGCTGGGGCGGCCGAGGTTGTTGGGGCAAGTTAGGGACCCGTATGGCTGCAACCATTTGTCCATCATTTTCTTTCCTTCTATTATCTTTCCTTGGAGGTAGGGGAGCATGAGAAGATGATGCGCCTTTTGACCCCCAGAACATGTCAAATGCCCCTATGTCATCAATCGTTGCCTCAATCCGGGCGCCACATTTGGCCATGGTGCTAAAATCGGAGATCGGTTGTGCGGCCAAGAGAGTCTTGAGTGGATGTTTAAGGGTACGGAGAAAGGTCGTCACTTGTTCCTCTTCCGGTAAAGGGGTGTTCATTTTTCCGGCCATTTCTCTCCACCGAACAGAGTATTCGATGAAAGACTCATTGTCCCTCTGTGACATCCTTTCTAGGTCTACCCTTTGCGGGACTAGGTCAACATTATAGGAATACTTGGCCAAGAATGTCTCACACAGACCCTCCCATGTTCTGACTTTGATGGGATCAACTTTAGTAAACCACTGTAAGGCTGAACCCTTTAAACTTTTCTGAAACAGTTGCACCAACAACTTGTCATCATGTTCCAATTGGAACAACTCTCCGCGGTAGACTCTCAAATGCATCTCGGGACATCACTTCCCATCGTACTTCTCAAAATCAGGTATTTTAAAATCCCGGGGCAATTGAATCCCTGGGTGGATGCACATGTCCCTGAAATCATTAGATTTGCGAGTTCCCTGAGTTGTTCTGACCAACTCTTCTAACTTCTCAATTCTTTCTCTGTAGGCATCAGGGATCTGAGCTGAACTGGAAGATATATGAGCGGACCCGGTATGAGGATCTCCGCCGGCCCTGGCTTCGTCCTCCTCAAATTGGTTTATGATAGGTGGTGTGATGCAGGGAATGGGTTGTGGTTGGACAGGTGGGGGTGGTATGTTGAAAGTGAATTCTGGCGGTGGATGACTGGGAGGTGGAGGGATGTTGAGGGTATGCAGTTGTGGTGGTTGAACAAGTAGTGGGGTGTTGATGACAGGTGGTGGAGGGATAATATGTAGCGGATTGGTGGGTGATGGGTCGGGCACATCGGCCAATCGGGGATTTGAGGAGGAGAGAGCGTGTGTTATGGCCCGCATAAAATCATGCACAATATTTTTCAGCTCTTCTATGCTTTGGGCATTCTCAGCTATTCTTGCCTCAAGATTCGGGGCATGTGGTTGTGATGTTGGGGTGTCAGGATCAGTCTCTTGGCCATCCCGAGGGTCCATGCTGCAATCGGTTGATCAGGTATCAACTGGTTTTGCTTTTCAAATACGTGCTTGACTCAGGGTGTGCTCCTGAAATGATTGAAATGTACAAAGTAAGAATCGGAATAGGTAAGAGTGGGGGAAGACTAGAAAGCATGTAGATGACCTAATCAAGATCTAATTGACATAGGGACTATGCCCCTATTCATGCAAGAGAGAGGATTTTTTTCATTTTTTATTTTTGATTTTTTTTTGTTTTTTGGTTTTTGGTCAAGGCATATCTGATCCGATAGGGCAAACAGATGGAGGTCCGACATGCTTTAACTCAGGCTGTTGGGAACCGTGGACCTATCAGGTCAAAGGTAGAGGTAGGTCTAGTGAAGACCTATTTACCTGGGATTTGAACTCCATATGCTATGTCAAGAGGTAGGGTATGGTGTATTTTATTACAAGCACAACAAAAGGCTCAGTACATGCCCCTTGGATGAGTGTTTATTTGGACAGAGTGCCCTGATGAACAACCATGATTGAGGGGACAGGTATAGGTTATAAGCAGGTTAGGGTTTACAGTATCCCTCCAGGTGGGCTGCTTATAGACTATACCATAGCCTAGTCTATATGTATGCATGCAGGTGTAATGCAGGGTGTTCCTACAGGATGAGGGATCACTTAACACCGTATATGCGACTCCCTAAAAAGGGACGATTGGTGTAAGCGGGAGCGTTCAGAACCGTTTCCTGAGGATAGTCACCCAACAGGTAAAGTTCTGCGGACCTCCAAGACGGTTAAGCCCCTGTCACTGAGGATAGTCATCCAGCAGCCGTGAGCGTAATAAGCCTGTCTAATGGGTTTAATGGGTCATTTACACTACAATGATATGTATGAAATGCACATTTACAAAAGCGCCCAAGAGATATAAAGAATTAGCAATTAATTAAGCTCTTAAGCATTTTGATTAATGTTGAGATTAATTTGGCTTAAGTTTAGGTTCCGGCTTGAACCAATTCCCCAGCAGAGTCGCCAGAGCTGTGAGCATGAGATCTTCCTACCCACTTTCACAATTATATGTTTTGACTTGAGTCGCCACCTATTCATTCTTAGGGATAGGTCCCGGGTATTTGTTTGTTTGGATAAGGCAAATGGTCTTTACAGAGTTAGGGTAAGCGGTTCGATTAAGTCCCGGGGAAGGTATTAGGCACCCCAAGACCTCCGTTTTATAACGGTTACCTACTCCCTAAACTTAAGCCAATTATAATCTCAAAGTTTAATTAAAATGTCCAAAGTTTTTAAGTGAGTGCTAATCTAAGAAAAATAGAAAGCTAGATGGCTAGGGTCAAACCCGAGTTGAGTTGCCTACGTACTCACATGGTGAGATCAGACCGAGCGTAGTTCTGGCACATGAGCCCGTGCCGAGGCTAGGGGGAAGTGTGTGTGTGCATAGGGTGGTCAAAGGGTCTAGCCTAGAAGGCTATGGTTTAGTTGACCGGGGAGGTCAAGTGCACAAGTGTTAAGTCTAACCGCGGTTAGAGGGTATTTATCTATGGTTAGATGAGCTAACCAAAGCTAAGGAGGCCCTACAAGTCTCTTTTTGGTCTTTTTGTATTTTTTATATTTTTTGAGATTTTTGGGGATATTTGAATGTTTTTTATATTTTGGTTATATTTGAATGTTTTTGGTGTTTTGAGATTTTATCATGTTTTTGGTATTTTGAGATAGGTAAGGTTTTGACAAACTTAACTAAAGTCAAATTTAGTCCAAGAGTTTGGCTAAAAGATTATAGTTTAAGACATAAAGAGGGATGTGCCTTATGAATGTAAATGGTCAATTGCCGACACCTATTTTGTTGAATTGGTGTTGATAATAGATCAAATATCATTGTCTTTGGTATGAGACATTTTTAAGAATGTCCTCTTTAAGTCCTTAAACTATCATTTATTTTAAGTCCTTAAACCATCACCTACCCATTCAACATAGAACATGAAGGAAAAATAAAGAAATGAAAGAAAATGAAAACTCATCCTCTCCCTTTTAAGGTGGTTCATTTACACCATTATTAATGATGTAATGTTGCTCTAAAGAATGTTAGGGAGGGGATGAGCTTTCACAAAAAATTCTAGAAAGAGGACTAGAATCTCAAAAGAAAACAAAATGAAAAAGAGAGGTATAGCTTTAGCTTCCACTCTCTATGGGCCTACCCATATCCACACTTGTGAGTACATAAAAAGAAGAAAATATGTACATGGAAAGGAAAAGAAAAAATGGGCATCTCCTTGCCTTTGATATGAGGTCCCTCTACACCATTAGATTGGTGTAGAGAGGCCCAACTATGCTTGAGAAATGAGAGATTAAGAAGAGAGAACCAAATAAAAAAAAAGGTAAAAAAGAAGAGAAAATGAAAGAAGGAGTGCCTATACTTCCAAGAATTCTCCTTCAATGCTCCAAGGGGTAGGGTTTTAGAATCCACAAAGGAAGAGAGTTAGTGAAGAACTCTAAGCTTTTAGTCTTAGAATTCTTTCCAAACTCTAAACCTTAGTTTCTTCTCCCTTCTTCAAACTCAAGAGAAACACAAGTGGGTGGGAACCTTCTAGGGGTCTTGAGGGATGGATCTCAGGGGCTAAGGGATTGATATTTATAGGAAAACTAAGAGGTTGGGTTGTGTCTTTTACATGGGGGATAAAAGGAGCTAGTGGGTAAAGACTTGAGTGTTGTAAGGTGAGTTGATAGATTGAGTGTTGTAAGGAGTGTAAGAGAGTGTAAGAGAGTTGGTGGGTTGAGTGAACTATGAGTTATATGAGTATGGGTTGTAGGATATAGGGTGTAAGAGAGGTGTAAGAGAGTTGGTGGGTTGAGTGAACTATGAGTTATATAGGTATGGGTTGATGTAAGAGAGGTGTAAGAGAGTTGGTGGGTTGAGTGAACTATGAGTTATATGGGTATGGGTTGTAGGATATAGGGTAGGTGGATATGGATATGTGGATTAGGTCTTATGGATCATGGGTTATTAGTAGATGAGTCATGGGTTATGATTATTGGACTTTGACTATGACATTTGGGCTTGGGCTATGGAAATAGGCTTTGGCTTAGGCAATTGGGTGATTGGGTATTTGGGCTTGACTACTTGGGTTGGGTAATAAAATTAGGTAATTGCGTTTGATTGAGTTGTCTAGGTATAAGTTTGGTCAAATGGGCTTGGGCTTTGGGTATACCTAGGGCTTACTAAGGTTAGGCTAGGGCTACCTAGGGTTTGGGTTTAGGACTACCTAGGGTTAAGCTTAGGGTTAACTAGGGTCTTAACTAGAGTTTAGTCCTATGGTTAAGGGATTACCTAGGGTTTGGAACTAGGGTTGATCTAGGGTTTGAACCATAGCTAAATTAATTAACCACGGTTAAGGGGGTATAAAAATAGGGTGCTGACACTTAACACTCTTATATATAATAAATATTTATGTTTTAATAAAAAAAGTTATACGTGCACATTACTTGTGTATATATATATATATATCCCAGCTCTGAAATAACTGACACACCAGGGAACCATAATGTCTATGGGCTTCCCTTTATTAAAATCCGAATCACTTGTTTGTATGAATTTAACGGCTGTACAATAGATTCAGGCCTATGTTTAACCCTTGGAAGACCATAGACGATTCGCTTCCACAAACTATGTCTGTAGGAAGAGTTGTGGCCTGAAATCTGCAACTTCAAAGCCAACATGTCTAAAAGACTATCAACTATGATAACAAGATTAACGACCCATTCCTAACTGGCCGTTATAAGATTAACTACCCTTTGCTAATTTACTGAGGAAAACATAGCTACTTTTATGCATAAGAATAACATTGACATGCTCCATTCTTCCTGAAATTTTCCTTTATATAACCCTGGGGTGTAGCCCAATGGCCGAAGGATGAACCGTATACCAAGAGGTCTCGAGGTCGAATCCTGGGCTCCCCTCAATATCGGTTGTATGGAGTGGGGATATTCCCTATGCGGCACAAGATATCAACATTTATCAAAAAAAAAAAAACTTTTCCCTAATACAAATAACAAGATAAAAGTTACTTTGATATTTAATTAGCTAAAGAGGTAGTGGAAAATTGAAACATCAATTAAGTACATATAATTCACTCACAACAATCAAAGGTAATATTACATGCACTTGTACCCCTGAACTACGAAAATAAGAACCGCTAGCCTTCGTTATATGATCATGGGCTCCGCAAGATATTCCTTACAACGGATTTTTAGTGATGTAATGGGTCAGGTCCACCAGGACTCACACGCATCAACTTGTCTTGGCTTCCATCTACTTCTTCACTCACCTTGAATACCACTTTGGCACCCTCTACTAACATGCGGAGCGATTGGGTTGTTGGGTTAAGCCTCGGCGAAAATTGAACGAGAGGGCAAGATTCGAACCCAGAAATTGAAAGAAAGACCAAGATAAGGCACACCCAAAACCTCAAGCTAGCCATTCTCCTCTCTAAGTTTGTAGTCAAAACTAAAGAGGATTTGGTACTTTATATAGAAGCTGTCCTCTTGTTATTATTTTTTTTGTTATTTCTTATATTTAAAGAAAGTGCCAATTCTAATGGGACAATTTAGATTTGTCTCGTAAGAACACCCAATAGAAACCTAATATGTTCTCTCTCAATTCTCCAATATTGAGTCGACTAACAATGGAACTTGTAATTTTGGAAAAAAAATATCTTTTGGAAAATAATGTTTATGAGATATACATGATCATATTCTTATAGATATTTTGAGATTAGTATCTCAAATTAGATTGATATGAATTAGGTTTAGAAAATAATAAATAATGTAATATACACATGATCTCATAGATAATGTTATATTGGTATCTCATATTTAGATTACTAAGAATTACACATTACCATAAGAAGGGTTGACATATATAGAACAAAATAGATACTAAAAATGAAAGATTTCTTATGAGATTCTATATATCTCGTACCAATTTTAAATCTCAGACTAATTTAAAATTATCTATAAGATTATGTATATCTTATCGTTATTATATTACTAATTTCTTAATATATTATTCCCTAATAACTTGCTCCCTAAAGCTTTCCTATGTGGAGTTTGAAGGATCTACGTTATGTATCAAGATACTGCCACTCCAAAAAAAATCTGTTAGTATATATTTCTTCAAGAGGAATGCTAGCGCTACTCTCAGTCAACCCTCATTGTCCTCTATTGTGAGGTTATTTGAAATCTCGAGATCGAATCAGAGCCAATCGTGATCGAACTTTGGGACAGTTCAATCACCCTCATAGGTCAACATGTGTCCCTGTTAACCGTGATTTACTATGGTTAAGATTCACTAACCCTTAGGGTTCAACAATTTAACCTTGGTTTTTAGAAAAAATATTAACCTTAAGGGTTAAAAGTTTTTAACTAGAGTTAAGTATTTCTTTTAATATTTTTTTATTTATTAATAAACTGGGATCTGCCAAACCCCCCACTCCCTTTGAGTGGAATTTTCTTATAAAAAAAAAAAAAAAAAGTTTAACGGGGACAGGTGTTGAAGTGTGGGTGCGATTGAACACTCCCCGAATTCAACCACGAATGGCTGTGATTCGATCTCCAGAATCCCACTTAGCAATAGAATGCAGTATGGCAGGATGAGAGTGGGAAAGTGGCGGGCCAGCGACGCTGCCATGCATGCATCGTGATTTATCGTTGTCCCCATGTCCTCGTGTTCCTTTTAACACTCATTTAACCCTGGTTAATCTTAAGAAAATTAAAGTTAATATTTTGGTTTTTTTTCTTCTTCTAAAAACTAAGGTTGGATTGTTTGAACTCTAGGGGAGAGTGAATCTTAAGCACAATTGGTGTTTGTTTAAAAGTGGGGCCTGAACCAATAAAGACCGGCCATTCTGTTACTTAATGAAAGCTCAAGTCCGTTAACTATTTTCCAACTAGAATATTGGCCGGTGACCATAATTATCTAATGAAAGATTATAAAGAAGATTTCTGGGAAAGTAGAGTCTGTTGATACTTGACAGAGTGTTGCAGAGATCTTTGTAGGGTTTTGTAGTCTATGAGGATATATATCTTCCAAAACAGCCTCCTTTGATTTCCAAGTCTCATGAGAATCACTCCTAATGCCGAAGGTTCTCTACGAAGTCCAAGGTTTTCAAATAACTAAAACAACGGTCATAACCGCCACCTAACAGTCTTTAAATGTTGCCAAAATTCCTTCTTCCTTTCGCCTTTGTGGAGAATGCTAGCTCCATCTGCTCACAGTGGCAGAGCCATGATTCACTTGTACGGGGGCTAACAATGGGTGTTTGGGGGCTTACCCCGGGAAAAAAAAATTGAGGGTTTAATTTGTCCATATCGGTTTGTAAAAATATATTTTTCTCAAAAATTTAGAGGGATAGACCCCTGGGGCGCTTCAGCCCCTAGGCCCCATGTGGCTCGTGTTGTATTTTGGCTTGAAGAAAAAAAAAAAGGGAGGACCTATCGATCGGCCCTATAGGAACCGATTGATCTACAGGCGCCGTGAACAAATGCGGGAAGAGACCGATCGATTAGCCAAGAGGCACTGATCGATCGGCCGCGACAAGAAATTGCGGGAAACTCAGTTTTTAGATATTTTTGTTTTTAGGAAACTCCTAAATACGTTTTAGGGTTGTTTCTAATATTTAGGACTCTTGTTTAGGCCTATATATACTTGTTATAGGTCTAGGGTTTAATATGTGAATGCAATAGCATTGAGAGTGAGAGATTATAGAAAGGGTTAACGCATACTAGGGCTTGAGAAAAGTTTAAGGGAGGATAGATAGAGATTCTTCTTTGGGTTTTTATAGAGAAGGTGATTTAAGTACTTTTGTACTAATTCCTCAAGGCTTCTATGAATAAAAAAATGTTTTTCCACAACAGCTCGGCCCTGTATGCAGAATTCAATTCTTATTCCTAACTTACTCTGGGTGCAACACCTTGTCATTGCTGGACTTTCAATCGGTTAAAAAAGCAATTTTTACTTTAAAAAAAAATAGGAGTAAGATTCAAAACTATTATAAGATTACAGGAAAAAGTAGCTACTCATGTTGCTACCACAATCAGTTTTGAACGTCTGGGGCTAGAATTTCTTGTGGAAATATGTCATACGGGGAATTTTTCTCTCGCAGTCACGCTCGTGCACATAATGTTTTAACAATTGTACAAGCATCATTGGCTTATTGCTAGCCTTTTTACAACTTTCAAGAAAAGCCAGTTCAATATTAACTCTTAAGGTTAATGTTGAAGTTAGCTAAATCCTAAGATTAATTGGACCACAACTAGGGATGTCAACGCCAGTCCAGGCCGATTAAATAGCTGGGTCTCAAGTCCCAAGCCCATTATACAAAACAAATAATTTTTGGCGTTAAATTGTTGGCCGGGCTTGGCCCAAGCCCGATTAAAACAAAGGCCTGCCCGATTATTAAGTAGACCGACTCGAGCACATGTCATTGACACCCCTACACAAGCCAGTGTGATTGTGAGAGGAAAATCCTGTTTCCATATGGACTACTGTAGATTATCTCTATCTTTTATATTTTAAAGAGAATTGCTAGTTGTAGGGGGTATTTTGATCTTTGAAGAAATGGGGTTTACTGCAACCTCAATCTAGCCTAAATCTGATATCCAGACCGTTCTAAATTGAGTTATT
Organism: Tetracentron sinense; assembly: GCA_015143295.1. NCBI lineage: Eukaryota > Viridiplantae > Streptophyta > Magnoliopsida > Trochodendrales > Trochodendraceae > Tetracentron > Tetracentron sinense. The sequence goes on along the minus strand of CM026567.1, from coordinate 28,212,054 downwards.
TTTGGAAGAAATGATTCAAAGAACACAAGAAAGAAAAAGGAGAAAATAAGGAAATGATTCAGAGGGAGAGAAGAAAGAACGATGAAGAAAAGTAGTGACAGAATGTTTTTTTTTTCTTGATGAATCCTTTACTTTCTCTCTCTGTAAATTCTTTTAAAAAAATCTGGTTGTTCTTGGGAAATCTTCTGGGAACTCAAGGAAAGTCTCTCTCTCCCAACAAGGAGGGGTCACCTCTATTTATAGGTGATTATCAAAATTGTAACCAACTTGTACAGCTGTCATAACCGTTTTTGTAACCGACTTTTAGAGAGAAAATATTGGATTCCATCAAGATAAAGGCGTTTTGTCACCATACCTCCTTTAAGCTTTTATGACCAAAGCTTTCAGATATTTTCTTCAAAGGTTAAAAGCGGTATTCACAATATCCATCTTTTAACAAATTCTATCTAAGCCCTCCAAACCACAACTCATCATCCTCCCCCAAAAGCAATTGGTAACTACATCGTGAAGGCGGGTCATACGCTTTCATGGTGTACTGTCCTGCTGAGGTAATATATTAGTGTTCAGACAGCAACACTCCTCTAGAGTAATAATCATGATAATATTAATAATAACGATGATGATAATCATCTAATAATCATCTCAAGTCCAATAGGGAAATCATAGGTGTTGGACGAGGACACCCTTCCCGTAACTCAGGTCCAATAGGGAAATCATAGGTGTTGGACGAGGACACCCTTCCCGTAGCTCAGGTCCAATAGGGAAATCATAGGTGTTGGACGAGGACACCCTTCCCGTAGCTCAGGTCCAATAGGGAAATCGTAGGTGTTGGACGAGGACACCCTTCCCGTAGCTCAGGTCCAATAGGGAAATCATAGGTGTTGGACGAGGACACCCTTTCCGTCAGGCCTTAAGAGAAACTGAGGAAAAATCCATCCTCAATGCTTTCTCCCTGACTGTCAGCCCAGGAAGTAATCCATGCTTCACTGGAACAGGTAATGAGGGGAAACAGCCACACTCATTCCCACGGGGAGGTACCAATCCATACCGTTCACCCCTGACAAAACAAATCTCCTTTCTGGCAGAAGTCCTCAGAAAGGCATACAAGGAGGGTACAAATCTATACCACACCCATCATCATGAGAAAGGCGTTGTAAGCCAGAGCGAGGCACTGAAGCCATATAGAATATCCGAAGGCGTTGAAGTCTGAATCAACATCAAAGGCGTTAGAGCTTGAAACAATATCCAAAGGCGTTAGAGCCTGAAACAATATCCAAAGGCGTTAGAGCCTGAAATGATATCCGAAGGCGTTAGAGCCTGAAACAATATCCAAAAAGCGTTAGGACTTGAATCTGTGCCAATAGCGTGAAAGGCGCAATAGTTTCATCTTTCATTAGTGACATAAGGGTAAAATTGTCATAAATGAGCAGAAAATCCTTTGTATGAACTAAAAACATAAGAGCTTAAAATCATTGATCATTAATGACTAGAATCATTTTTATCAGATAAACATGGAATTCTGTTAACCAATTCCCGAAAGGATTTTAGTATGTGTAATATGCTAGAACGTCCTTTGAGCCACGTGTCATTATTTTATTGAATTATGAACAACGTCCTTAAATTCAAAATTTCACAAATCAAACTTTTCAATAACCATCATCAACACTAGTGAGACCGCAAATGGCCGAGACCACACCGAGACCGTGCATGTGATGCACGGAACTCAGCTCTGAGATGAAATAGCTGACACACTAGGGAACCATGTTGTCTATGGGCTTCCCTGTGTTAAAGGCCGAATCTCTTGTTTGTATGAATTCAACGGCTGTACAATAGATCCTGTCCTGTGTTTAATACATGGAAGGTCATAGACGATTGGCTTCCACACACTAAGTTTGTAGGAAGAGGTTTTTTTTTTTCAGTTTAAATATGAGGCGGAGCTCTGCATGTGCGGAGCTCCCTTTTTACACACCCGGTTGGATAATTACACATTTGCCACCCGGGTGTGTAAAAAGTGAGCTCCTCACATGCAGAGCTCTAAAAATTAATCTCTCTTTCTTTGATTTTTTTTTAGAAGTATGTAGGTATAGTTGTGGCCTGAAATCAGCAACTTCATGGCCAATATGACTAAAAGACTACGAGGATAACAAGATTAACGACCCATTGTAACTGGCCGTTATAACATTAAGTACACTTTTTTTGTAACTGGCCGTTATATGATTAACTACACTTTTTTTTTTTTTTTTGTAGTAACAAGGGTATCCATGCCTCTTAGAACACCGACTAATTCCCTCGGTTTGTGCAAACCCCGTCACTCTACATAACCCTGTCACTCTACACAACCAAGAAAGCCGGGATAAATCTCCAAGGGTGGTCAACAAGAGGAAGGGACTCAAACTCAAGACCTCCGACTTCGTAAGGCATGGTCTTGGCCACTAGCCCAACCCCTCGTAGGTTTAGGGTAGCTAACTAGGGAAAACATAGCAACTTTATGCATGAGAATAACGGCGAGTTGACATGCTCCATTCAGACTTCCTTGAAAATTTCTTCCAAAACTTTTCCTTTACGAATAACGAGATATAAGTTACTTCAATATTTAATTAGCCAAAGAGGTAGCGGAAATTGAAACATCAATAATTCTCTAAAATCTTACCAAAATAATAATTCTCTAATCTAAAGAGCATGTACTTCACTTACAGCAATTATAGTAATATTACATGCTTTCCTACTCGTGAACTACGAAATTAAGAACCACTAGCCTTCGTTATTCTGTTGATCATGGCCTCCACAAGATATTCGATTTTTAGTTATGCAATGGGTCAGGTCCACCAGGAATCAAACGCATCGGCTTGTACCGGCTTTCATCTACTTCTTCTTTCACCTTGAATACCACTTTAGCACCCTCTACCAACATGCGGAGCGATTGGGTTGTTGGGTTATTCTTCTGCATAAATTGAACGAGAGGGCGAGATTCGAACCCAGAAATTGAAAGAAAGACCAAGATAAGGCACACCCAGAACCTCAAGCTAGCCATTCTCCTCTCTAAGTTTGTAGTCAAAACTAGGACGATTTGGTACTTTATATAGAAGCTGTCCTCTTGTTATTTCTTTTTTTGTCATTTCTTATGTTTAAAGAAAGTGCTAATTCTAATGGGACAACTTAGATTTGTCTCCTAAGAAAAAAAAAAATCAGCCAATGTATCGTTCTAAATAAGGTGTCCATCACCCTACTTTCAAAGGAGGGAAACCTAAGATTTTCTCTGAAATTCTGTGTATCGATCTCATGTTAACTTAAATCTGAGATACTAATCTAAAATTACACATGACCTTAAAAAGGGTTGCTATAGAGAATGATAAATACTGAAAATGAAAGTTATCCTATGAGATTCCGTGTATTTCATACCAATTTAAATTTGAGATACTAATCTAAAATTATCTATGAGATTTTATGTATTTAGTAGATACTATATTATTATTTTTCTAATACATTATTTTTGTAATAACTTGCTCCCTAAAGCTTTCCTGTGCTGGGTTTGAAGGATCACGTCTTTCGGCTTCTTCTGCGGTTCTCATCCCCCACACAATCTATGTATCATGATACTGCCACTCCAAAATTTTGTTATTGCCTGTATTAATCAAAACAAATCCTACCCTTTTGTGTTACCATTCATGGTCCTCTATTTTGAGGTTATTTGAAATCCCGAGATTGAATCACAGTCAACACGTGTCCCTGTTAACCATGATAAACTATGGTTAAGATTCATTAACTCGTAGGTTTCAACAATTTAACCTTTGTTTTTTGAAAAAAATACTAACCCTAAGGATTAAAAGTTGTTAAATATTTCTTTTAATATTTTTTTTCTTCTAAAAACTAAGGTTAGATTACTCAACTCGAAGGGTTAATGAATCTTAACCACAATTGATAAAGGTTAAGAGGGACACGTGTTGAAGTGTTGGTGCGATTAAACACCCCCCGAATTCAACTGCGACTCGCAGTGATTCGATCTCGAGAATCCCACTTCACAATTGAATGCAGTATGGCAGGAGGAGAGTGGGAAAGCGGCGGGTCAGCGACGCCACCATGCATGCATCGTGCTTAATCGTCGGCCCTGTGAAAATTGAAGGTGAACATTCAATACCATGAGTTTGTGATGGGAACTAGAATAGTGGAGACCACTGTTGTCAAAACCAGACCGGACCGGCCGGTTAAACCGGAAAAACCGGGAACCAATCCCCTCACCGGTTCCCAAACCCCCCAAAACTGGACAAGTTTAAAAACCGGTCATTTTTTTCAAAACCGGAAGAACCGGCTAGTTGAATTGGGAACCGATGGTCAGAACCGGTTGAGAACCGGCTATAGCTCATAAAAAATGAAAAAAAAATTTATATTTTTTTATTAAAAAAGGACATGGTCAAACCGGACTGGTTGAACTGATCAAACAGGGAACCGGCTACTTAGCTGGTTTGATGACCGGTCCGGTTATGATAACATTGGTAGAGACCATAATTATCCAATGAAGATTGTAAAGGAAGAAGATTTATGGGAGAGTAGAGTGTAGATACTAGACATAGTGTCGCAGAGATCTCTATAGGGTTTTGTAGTCCATGAGGATATATAACATCCAAAACAGCCTCCTTTCTAAGTCTCTTCTTGAGAATGACTCCTAGTGCCGAAGGTTCTCTGCGAAGTCCTTGGTTTTCAATGACTAAAACAACGGACATAACGGCCACATAACAGTTTTAACTGTTGCCAAAAGTCCTTATTGTTTTCATCTTTGTGGAGTGATAGTCCCAAAGACACCCCTACACAAGCCAGTGTGATTGTGAGAGGAAAATCCTTGTTTTCATCTGGACTACTGGAGATTATCTGTATCTTTAAATTTTAAAATCTCACCGACCGTTACAAAGATAGACCCCTTTGCAGATAATTTTTTTTTTTTTTAATGTCTAGGTAAAGACAAAATTCAAAGTCCACCGACTCTACAAAGAAAAGTTCCCTTTCAAATGAAAAATCCCATTTTCAGTTTTTTGTCCAGGATGAGACAAATTCCAAATCCACCACCCAACCTTACAAAGAAATGCTTTGGATTTGCTCTGGTGGACGCCGGAGCAGGCATCCACACATCATCGGTCATGGCAATAAAAAGGGGAAGAGATATGAAGGGGGAAAAGTCAAAATCATGGGGAGAAAATGAAATGACTTCTTCCTTTTTATCGCCACGTGTTGGATGAAGTGTGGATGCCCGAGCACCCAGCTCCTCCCATTTTATCTCCACGTGTCTGATGAAGTGTGGATGCCCGAGCGCCACAAAGAAAGTACCCTTTTGTGGTTACGAGTTACACGTTCACAAGCTAACTAGAGAGGATCCAAGTCTTTTAGAAATCATTCCCCTATTTTATTTTTATTCGGTAAAGTATATCCTACTATATTATGGGTTGACCATAGAATCTTCTAACACTAGTGTACAAGTCTATGTTCTACCACCGTTTCTCCACAAGTCCGAAATATGCCCTATAGGAGTAATTAGCTAAAGTACTTTTTATCCCTAGTTAGTTTGAATGACTTTTTTTTAACTATAAACTCCAATGATTTCCATATGTTAGAAGAATAAAAAAAACCTTTGTATGGGATTGCTTGGTGATGCTGTTATAGCTAATTAAATATTTCTTATATTTAACAAGATTATCTTTATATGATTTTTTTTTTATATTAAAGTGATTTTATGTCAATTTTTTCTTCTGTTACCCCACATTATCCTAAGAGAAAAGCTTGAAACATCGATAATTCTCCAATCTAAAGTGCACATATTTCAGTCAAAGCTAAATGAGAGATATTATTACATGCACTCGTACTCGTGAAATACAAAAGGAATGAAATCCTCTACAGTTATAACTAGACTCCTGAGGAGTTTGGTTACGCCATTGAAGTCACCACGTGTCCCTTTTGACACCCTTAGCTATGGTTAATATTCACCCACTAACCACAATTAAAGAGTGTCAAAAGAGACACGTGACGATGTCAGGGACATAACTGGACTCCCCCGAGTCCGATTATAACCGTAGAAGATTTCATTCCAATACCAAAATAAGAACCACCAGTCCTCGTATATCTGTCCATCATGTGCTCTATGTATTTTTAGAGTGATGTTCTGGGTCAGGTCCACCAGGACTCGCTCGTGTCGGCTTGTTCGGGCTTCCATCTGCTTCTGCTCCCACCTTGTATGCCACTTTGGCACCCTCCACCAATGCACGCAACGATGTTGTTGGGTTCCTATGTTGAAATGGATCGAAAGGGTGGGATTCGAACTTCGGAAATGAAAGAAAGACCAAGAAAAGACACACCCAGAATCTCAAGCTAGCCATTATTCTCTATAAGTTCTCAAAACTACTTGTGTGTTTAAAGCTAGGAGGGTTTGACTTATATAGAAGTTATCTTGTTTTTTCTTTTATTTAAACAAAGTAGGTGTCCATCACACTACTTTCAAAGGAGAAGAGGCCTAATAGGCTAACACCCTCCAAATTAAAATATCCTCTCTCAATTCTCCAATAACTTTCCTTGAATCCTTGGCAAAAGGTGATCACCTAGTCATTTGTTTTGGCCTTATGTACAATTTTGTTTGAAATCTTAGGAGTGGACAAGCAATGGAGCTTTCTCCCTAGAGCTTTCCTATCTCATTCCCCACACAATCTATCTCATATATGATACTGCCAAACTCCAAAAATCTGTTCTTGTCTTTATTAGTTTTTCTTTATAGCTCCCAAACAAACCCAACCCTTTTGTGTTACCATTCATGGTCTGTTGAGGGTCCTCTATTGTGAGATTTGGGGATTTTAGAATCCCATTTAGCAAATGAATATTGCAGTATTGCAGGAGAGTGCGAAAGCGGGGGGTCAGCGACACTGCCATGCATGCATTGTGAGTGATTCATCCTTATCATCCCCCTGAAAATTGAAGGTTGAACATTTGACACTTTTGAGTTTGTAATGTGAAATAGAATAGTGGAAACCTTATTTACTTACCTAATTCACTAGAACCATTGTCAACTGTGTACGAAATTGACAAAATATGGACCACAAAGATCGAAGAAAACTCCGACGTCATATGGATAAGTGAGAACCATGAAGGATAACCACGACGAAGTTATTAGTTGATAACACGAGGGACAAAGTTACTGCGTCGAATAATCAGTTAGAGTGTCGAGGCAGAGAAGTACAACCATTGGTTGAGAATCTTGATATTGATAGAAACCAATTTGATTATCCCTCCAATTGATTTTGTTACCTACCGCACGACCTTAAATGGATAAACCAAGAAAAGTCGACGAAGATCTGCTTGATTGTAATTAACTGCATACAAGAAAGTTTCTATAGTTAATTCACTATGTTTATTGTTAGCTAGTGCTGTTAGATAAGCACAACCTTGCTGCCAAGTAAAACAAAATTTATGTAAAATAGGCAGCTAGTGAATTTCTGAAATGTTTGGATAAGAAGAAACCAGGCTGCCAAAGAAAGAAGTAGCTTATCCCTGGATGACCTAATTTTCAATGAGCACTACTTTGAAACCGAATATCAAAATGGGTATTATTCTGTATAGTTGGAAAGCTATTGACGAGTCCTGCAACCATTTGCGAAAAGAGGTCATTTAAAGGGTCAAAATGCAGTTTAAAGTGAAAATTTACTATTTTGAGCAAAAAAAAAAACATCCTACTATTTTTATGTCCGTCTTGGATTCAGAATGTCTAGTTGGGACTGGAAACCCATAATTGAGAGTTAAGTTAGCGTTTCAGTTCGTTTTAGTTTTTTCTATTTCGGAAAACTAACTATTTTTTGGTAAGTTCCTTTCTTAGAGAGTTTAAGTCCATTTAAGATTTGAGATGTACTTAAACTTTGGTTGTGATTAAGGTTTTAGCTTTTGACCAATAGAATTTTGTTTTCTTTAGTTTTCTCTGTTTTCCTTGTGGATTCAAGATTGGTTTTTAGAGAGAGATGATGTTATCTTCGTTTAAATTTTTATCGTTACAAACCATGTAAGAAAACTGCAGATCTTTATCTACGTGAACCAACTTTGCAGGATCATTTTCTATTATTTATGTTTTCAGGAAAGGTAAGAAGTAGAAACAAGGATTATCTACTTTAGAAGCTCTAGTGTGGAGGGAAAACAACAGTATGGTAACAGGAAAAGTGCATAAATCCTTCTATGGTAGTCTTCCTAAGTGCTGATGATTGCTAGTCTCATTCAGCACATTTGGCATTTTCGCAGCACCCAAATAATTAAATCGATAGGGAAGTTGATGAAACCAAACAAACATCAATAGTGAAATTTATACAATAATATTTTCGTCTCACGGTTTAAGACTTAGTTTATTTTAAAATGGATCATGGGACACTACACAGGTATCATAGTTATAATAGTATTAATGATCTCTACTTTGGATATAGAACAGATTTAAGATTGTACCGACTATCCAATCGTTGTGTAGGAGAACTGTTATCCATAAAATATACTTGATCAAATGATGATACCAATCTGTTAAATGGATTTGTTTTTCTGTTAATGGAGTGCTCCTTATGGCTGACTATCCATGCATGTTCTGGTCCTAATAATTGGATATATCCTATCTTCAGATCCCATTATTTTGATAATTTCTTGATTAGTGCATATTGTTAGGTTATGTTTGGTAACAAAGTAAATACTCGGTAACACTCGAAGATTGCTTAACCATGGCAGCTTTAGCTTTGTTACTGAATCTCAGAGGGTACCCAAGCTTGGGCTCTACTTAGGTTATTGGTTTGACTCAGATTAGATTCTTTCCAAGTACTGGGGTCGAACATCGCCCTGACTCGGTCTGGATTTACCATGTCATAATTTTGCGCTATCCATACCAGGGAAAATCTGAAGAAATGTTGGCTCGAGAATTGCATGTCACATTTTTCGAACTGTTTATAGGCCATTCAATGAATAAAATCCAGACTTTCCCAATTTAATGTTCATGATGCAAGAAAACCCAATTCTCCACTAAATTCACAGCTTAACCCCATTGATGATACCATATCATTGTGGCCAAACACGCCCAAACAACACATCCAACCTATCTTGGTATCAGACAAAACAAAAAGAGGGAGATATCGATGATGCCCGATGCAAATAATACCTTGTTGACTCATCCATTGCCTCTTTCTGGATCCCATATGTACTACATGGCCCCAGAAAGATAATCTAGCAGAGCTCATGAGAATTGTAAAAGGGAATTTGAGTTTCTAGATTTGTTGTTTATAATTAGTGCTCCAAATTAAAAGAAGTTTGACATTTCTAGTGTTTGTTGTTATTAGGAAAAAGGTACCAATGGTGGATGAAAACAAGAGGCCAAAGAAGAGATTTCTGGATCACTAATCTGATTATTGGGACAAACCTTTCTTTTATCACTAATCCAATAATCTTCTGAGTTTCACTGACATGCATTAGTGCATTGTAGTGCGAAGTGCGTCTCATTTATTGGAGATTAATCAATAAAAGTGACTTTGAAGTTTTTGGTCATTTTTACGTGGAACTATAATAGGCTTAAATCAATACTGTATCAAAGGTTAAATTTTTTATAATGACTATATCAATTAATATCAAGGAAATACCAATAACAACTGCTAGCATTCAAAGCGATATTTTGTTTCAGAGGAGAAATGTAGCTGTTTGGAACAGACAGTAGAATATCTAGCCTAAGGGGTGTCAACGCATAAATTTACCGCCTTTCCTCCCCTCTCAACTCTAGGTATCGGAATAAGGTCCGAGAGTGGAGGAATAACGCTAAATCTATTTTTGAGAGTCGCCACCTACTTAGGGGAAGTAGGATCCCGAAATAATCCAAATGAGGGGGATCTACGGTCCAAAATAGTCTAGGTAAGGGATCCCTTTAGGTCCTGGGGAAGGGGTTAGGCACCCCAGGACCTCCATCCGATGACGGTAACCTACTCATTAGGTCTAAATCAAACATAAAAAAAATCACTTAACATTTCCTAAAATTTATTAATTTTGCTAATCGAAATCAAAAAAGGGAGTGTAAAAAAGTTTATTTTTGGTTGGGGTCGAACCCTGATTGGGCTGCCTACTTATCCGGTTAGTCGGAATCAGACCCTCAATAGTAGTTCGGGGTCCGTGACTGTTTTTATACTCGTTTCGGAGTGTGGTCACTTCCAACTCGTGTTTGAGTTGGGGAGGGGAAGTGGAATGAGATTTATGAATCTCACTCCGGGAGATGGCAGCGCAGCTAGGTGCTCGTGGGGGAGCTCTAGGGGGCGTTCATTTATTAGGGTAAGTCTTTTTTATATTTTGGGGGTTTTAAAATGTTTTTGTTGTTTTTGTATTTTTTATTTTTTTGTATTTTTTAATTCTGGCAAGTTTAACTAGTTAAGAACTAACCTGAGTGCCCAAGGTAGGCAAAAGGAAAATAAAGTCTAAATGATTTTAATTATCTTAAAGGCAAAGAGCAGGGCGGATCGAGCGGCCTTAAACCAAATGAGGCTATGGTTTAAATACGGACCCTGCTCTAGGTCCTAAGGGAGGATAGACCAGTACCTTTAAGTTATTTTATTCTTTTTTTATATTTTTTTTGATTTTTTTGTAGGATTAACTAACGGGGTGGGCCACTTATTTAGGGTTAAAAAGAAACTACCTAAATGCCCAATATAAGCAAAATAATAAAAGATAACGGCCTAAACTTATCGCACACATATTTACATGAGAAAAAAATAAATAAATAAATAAATAAATAAATGAAATAAATAAATAAGCATGGAAGACACGTACCTACGTGCGGTTGATGGGTAAGGATGTTGGACTCGCCGTTGCTCAAATCACTCTTTCTCACCGTCACTCAACCCACAGAACAATGGGTTTTACCAAGTAAAAAAATTAAAAAAAATAAAACAAACAAAAATACAGATCCAAGAGTGGCCACTGGTCTGGGCCGAATTCCTCTCCTGAAATGGGAGAAACAAAAACACAGGGGCTAAGATTCTTCCGTAGATCGAATATGAGGAAGAAACCTAAGATCGGATAATATATAAGAATAATAAAAGAAAAAAAATAAGGAATACAATTTGGGGATGGAAGATAACGCAGCAGAAATTTTACACATAAGATTCCACTCTAGCTAGAAATCGGGTCCAAATCTACAGTTTCTAGATCAGAGACATGGGCTGAGAAAATGGATTACCTGAGCTTGATGATCGTGGACGAGCTGCTGGCCGAACTCAGAAGTATAAGCAGTTGGGTGTGGATGGGAAACGGGAAAGGTGATCGGAGAAGATGATCGGAGTGGACCCTGATCTCTATGAACCTCCCCGGGTCTCAGGGATGGAGACGCTGGCGACAGTGATTGAATTCACCGGATGAGACGATCGAAGCTGCAAGGGGAGAAAGAATCTCAGAAAATTAAATCCGGTTGGAAATGGAAATCAGAAATGAACCTGTGCAGATCTAAGGTATTCACAAATGAAATAAAATAAAATAAATAAAAATTCGAATCCAAAGGAGAAGAAAGAGAAGAGGAGAGGATTAAAGAGAAAAACCGATTACCTGATACATGGAGGGGTTGGGACTCGCCGAAAAGAAATCATCGCCGGAAAACCAAACTCGAAGGCGAACATCCTTAGTTCTGAAAATCGCCGGAGAAAAGAGATCACGGGATTGGTGTTGGCTTGGATCTGTAGCTGAGATGGTCGATATGGACAGAGCTACCGGAGGTGTTGTTGCGGCGATAAAAGGGGACTGGAGATGTTAGCGCCGGCGATGAGAGGATATGGAAGAGAGGACTCTACTGAGGTTAGACGGAGGAGAGGAGATTGAGGACCTGGCTGGCCGAATCTCGCCGATGATGAAGGGAGATGGCGATGGAGAAGGAGCTCAGGCGAGAGCGGCTGCTGCGATGGGATCGCCGGCTTGGTGAAGCTTGCTGGGGAATGAATTTGAAGGAGATGGAGCTTGCGGCTGATTTCCCAGAGAAGAAATTCAATTTTTCTTTAGGTTTAAACACCTTAAGGTGTTTATATATGGAAGAAAGTGGATTTGGGTCATGGGTAATGTGCTTTAGCTCGGGGGTTTAGGAGTGGGCCCGCAGGTAATGGGTTCGAAGTATAAGAATGGACTAGGCCTATGGGCTTTGGTTTAAGGCTTTGGGATTTTGGGGTTTTAATCAAAAGTTTATGGAAATGATCCTGGGCCTCTCTCTTTCTCTCTCAAAATAAAATAAAGTAAGAAAATAAATTAAAATAAACACAAAATAGTTTAAAAAAAGAAAAAAACAAAGGTTTTAAGGGTGTAAAAATGGGGTATTCACAGTTGCCCCTCTTTGTCGGAGAGTGCTAGCAATTGAACGACAAAGACTGAAAAACCCGTCATTTTTACACATCTAAAACCTGTGAAAACTCGAAAATCAAAGATAAGAAAAAGGGAAAGCCTAGTTAAACTTGCCAAAACCAATAGATGGAGTGATGGATAGTTGGGGAAAATGAATGTAACCGAAACATGGATTGAAGGGAGCTCGCGAACCCGACTGCATGGAGACTGATATAGTGTCCGGAGCGAGGGGATTGATGGTGACATCGCCTTCAATGTCAACCGACAAAAGAGAGGATGACATCGCCTTAAATGTCAACCGACGAGATGGGGAGCGGACATTGTCTTGAATATCAACCAACGAGATGGGGGATGACATCGCCTTCAATGTCAACCGAAAGGATTGATGGTGACATCGCCTTGAATGTCAACCAAAAGGGTTGATGGTGACATCGCCTTGAATGCCAACCAACGAGATGGGGGATGACATCGCCTTCAATGTCAACCGAAAGGATTGATGGTGACATCGCCTTGAATGTCAACCAAAAGGGTTGATGGTGACATCGCATTGAATGTCGACCAACAAAAAGGAAGGTGACATCGCCTTGAATGTCAACCGAAAGGATTGATGGTGACATCGCCTTGAATGTCAACCAACGAGACGGAGAGTGACATCGCCTTGAATGTCAACCGAAAAGATTGATGGTGACATCGCCTTGCATGTCAACCAAAAGGATTGATGGTGACATCGCCTTGAATGCCAACCAACGAGATGGGGAGCGGACATTGTCTCGAATGTCAACCGAAAAGATTGATGGTGACATCGCCTTGCATGTCATCCGAAAGGATTGATGGTGACATCGCCTTGAATGTCAACCGAAAGGATTGATGGTGACATCGCCTTGAATGTCAACCGAAAGGATTGATGGTGACATCGCCTTGAATGTCAACCAACGAGACGGAGGGTGACATCGCCTTGAATGTCAACCGAAAGGATTGATGGTGACATCGCCTTGAATGTCATCCGAAAGGATTGATGGTGACATCGCCTTGAATGTCAACCAAAGGATAGGGATGACATCGCCTTGAATGTCAACCGAAAGGATTGACATCGCCTTGAATATCAACCGGAAGGATTACTGGTGACATCGCCTTGAATGTCAACCAACAAGATAGATGGTGACATCGCCTTGAATGTCAACCAACAAGATAGATGGTGACATCGCCTTGAATGTCAACCAAAAGGATTGATGGTGACATCGCCTTGAATGTCAACCAAAAAGATAGATAGTGACATCGCCTTGAATGTCAACCAAAAGGATTGATGGTGACATCGCCTTGAATGTCAACCAACCAAGATGGAAGAATGTACAAAAATATGATTGGCTAGAGTAATGTCTACTTCATTGTTTAGCCACGATCGTATGTGACATTATTTGCCGTGATGATTGCTGGCGAAAGAAAAACCGCCGTAGTCAGACCATGAAACCCAAAACAAAATTTTTGGTTTTTCTGAAAATGTTGAATTTTATTTTGAAAGATGACTTTGAAACCATGGGAAATACTATACTCTGCCTTCGAATTTGCGAGGGAATTGCCTTTTGGATGTAGCATTTGGAAATCATGAAAACATTTGGTGTTTTCGGACAGTACATTATGACCAAGAGAAAACAGGACTTTATTGATCATTATTGTACAGGATAAGTAAAACTAAGTTTGGTCTCACCACGTACTATATTGGCACTACACAGAGTCTTGTGAACAAATGGATTGTTGAGACAAACCTGCTTTGCTTGAGAAGTGAAGCGCGCATGGTCTTCTACAGATTTCGCTATTGGACTATTTTTCAACTTTTCCCTTTTTTGCCCTTGGAATGACCAAGTCACGGGTTTGCATAATTTTTGCGCGATGAGGCCGTTTCCGATTTTCACTCATGCCTGCGAAATTGATCAAATTATTTTCCCTCTTTTGCCCCTAGTCACAAAACTAGAGCTGGGGTTCGCGTGATTTTTGCGCATTGAGGCCGTTTCCGGTTTTCACTCATGCCCGCAATTTATTTGAAGTACGATTCTGCTCTTATTACAGTGACTGATTGCCTGAAAAATTGATGCACAAATGGTCTTTTCCAAAATTCGCTGTTTGGACCACTTTCAACTTTTTTTTTTCCTTTTTTACCCTTGGAATGACCAAGTCACAGGGTTCGCATTATTTTTGCGCGATGAGGCCGTTTCCGGTTTTCACTGCGAAATTGATCAAATTATTTTCCCTCTTTTGCCCCTAGTCACAAGACTAGAGCTGGGGTTCGCGTGATTTTTGCGCATTGAGGCCGTTTCCGGTTTTCACTCATGCCCGCGATTTATTTGATATGGAGGCTTTACTCCCTTCATTGCCTTGAATGCCAGTGTTCTACCTCGGCTACTATTCTGATGACTGCTTGTACTCTTAGTCTCTAAGGGATCTAGGAGGACTTGAGATGGGACGAAATGTTGGCTGAGGGGATTGAAAATTTGGGACATCCTTTCTGCTTACCGGAATTCTGTCTTTTCTTGAACACCTCTTGATTGATTTTTTTCTTTTTCTTTCAATCAACCTCTCTATTCCTTTTTTTTTTTCTTTTTTTTTTCTTTTTTGTTGGATTTTTTGTTTGTTGTTTTTTTTTGTTTTTTTTTTTTTGAATTGGAGCTGCTTTGTCCAAATGGTTTGAAAATTTGTGACCGCACCTGATTTCTAGGTTGCCTACGTACCATTTCCAGGATCAGGTCATGACGTAGTTCATAGCAGACTAAGTGCAAGGTGTCCCGATAAAAGGTTTTTGAAAGAGAGGTTATCAGGCTTGAAGGGTTAACTAACGAATTTTATTGATATACTGTAGGTGTTACATGATTTATAGGGAAAACAGGTGCCAAATATGGCCTCCTATCATGTCCCAAAGAAGCTAAGAGTACAAGCAGTTCTCAAATAGGACCCTAGGCATAATACTTCTTAACTTTATCTACGTTGATTGGCTCAGGAAGGTCCTCATCATCCATACGTCCAAGTCGAAGGGCACCTCCCGAGAACTTTTCCCTGACAATGTATGGGCCTTCGTAGTTTGGTGTAAATTTCCCTCTCGGGTCTGGACGATTTGGCAACAATTTCCGGAGAACAAGGTCACCAACCTCAATATCTCTGGGCCTGACTTTCTTATTGAACGCCCTGGCCATACGCCTCTGATAGGCTTGAGAGTGATCTATGGCTTTCAGTCGCTTTTCTTCAATCAGATGCAACTGTTCATATCTGGCTTCTGCCCATTCTGATTCTTCAATTTCTGCTTCCATGAGCACTCGTAATGACGGAATTTCTACCTCAATAGGCAAGACAGCTTCCATACCGTATGCTAAGGAGAATGGTGTCGCACCGGTCGAAGTGCGAATCGATGTTCTGTAGGCCATGAGTGCGTAGGGGAGCATTTCATGCCAGGCAGAGTACCTAATTGCCATTTTCTCGATGATTCGTTTCATATTTTTGTTTGCGGCTTCGACTGCACCATTGGCTTGTGGTCTGTACGGTGTAGAATTATGATGCTGGATTTTGAATCTCTGGCAGAGTTCAGTCATACCTTTGTTGCAGAAATTGAGAGCATTATCTGTGACGATCTCATACGGAACCCCATATCTGCAAATGATATCTTTCTTGAAAAATCGTTGAACAACTGAGGCTGTGACATTAGCAAAAGAGGCCGCTTCAACCCATTTTGTGAAATAATCAATCGCAACAAGAATAAACCGATGGCCGTTTGATGCTTTTGGCGTGATGGGCCCAATGACGTCTATGCCCCAAGCTGAGAAAGGCCAAGGTGCAGTAAGATTGTGCAATGTAGTAGGTGGTGCATTGATTCGGTCTGCGTAAATCTGGCATTGATGACATTTTTGAACATGACGACAGCAATCGGATTCCATAGTAGTCCAATAGTACCCCAATCTAAGAATCTTCTTTGACAGCATTAACCCGTTCATGTGGGGACCACAAACTCCTCCGTGAACCTCTTCAACCACTTGTGTTGCTTCCTTTTTATCAAGGCATCTCAACCAAATCAAATTGGGTGACCTCTTGTATAACACTCCTCCTGAGAGAACAAACTGAATAGAGAGTCTTCTGATTGCTCGACGATCTGTTTTGGTGGCTTCCAGAGGAAAAGTGCCATCATCCAAGTATTGCTTGATATCTGTGTACCATGGCTTGTCATCTGGGCGCTCTTCTATAACTAGACAATAAGCTGGCTGGTCTTGTTGCTGAATCTCAATAGGCCAAATTAGACTCCCTTTAGGAAACTTAACCATTGCAGCTAAGGTCGCAAGAGCATCGGCGAATCTGTTATGCGTACTGCATCTGTGATTGAAAGTGATTCTTCTGAACTTAGTGATAAAAACATTAAGGCATGCCAGATACGGAATCAACTTTTCTTCCTTGATTGCCCATGACTCATTAGCTTGACAAATTACCAGTGATGAATCACCATAAACATCAATCTCTTCTATGCCAATACAATGTGCCTCTCTGAGTCCAGCTATACATGCCTCGTATTCTGCAGTATTATTTGAACATCTGAACTTTAGCTTGACTGAGATAGGAAGATGAGCTCCTCTTGGCGAGATTAAGACTGCTCCTGCCCCATTCCCGTGTTGGTTCGCAACTCCATCAAAGTACATTTCCCATCCAATATAATCAGGATCTTCTGGTTCTAAACTTAGAATAGCTTCATCCGGAAACTGGTCATGCACTGAAACATAGTCGGACGATGGGTTATATGCCAAATGATCAGCAATTGCTTGCCCCTTGATTGATTTCTGCGTCATGTATGTGATGTCAAATTCTGATAACATCATGAGCCATCTAGCTGTTCTTCCTGAAGTAGCAGGTTTCTCCAATAAGTACTTGAGTGGATCCATTCTTGATACCAAAATCACAGGATAGGACAATAAGTAATGTCGTAAGCGCTGGGTAGCCCAAACCAATGCTAGACAAGTCCTCTCTAATGCATTGTACTTCTCTTCGTATTCATGCAAACGCTTGCTGATGTAATAAATGGCCTGTTCCTTTCTGCCTGATTCATCATGCTGAGCTAGCACACAACCCATTGAAGTTTTTTGGATGGAGATATACATTAAAAGTGGTCGTCCGGGTGTCAGAGGGACAAGCACGGGCGGATTGAGAAGATATTGCTTGATCTTATCAAAGGCCTGTTGACATTCATCTGACCAGACTGTCGGCACATTCTTTCTAAGCAATTTGAAAATCGGCTCACAAATCGGAGTAAGCTGTGCAATAAAACGACTGATATACTGAATCCTACCCAGAAATCCTCGAATTTCCTTTTCTGTCCGAGGTGCAGGCATCTCGATGATAGCTCTTGCTTTAGCTGGATCGACTTCAATTCCTCTTTTACTGACAATGAAGCCAAGAAGTTTTCCTGACGTTGTTCCGAACGTACATTTCGCTGGATTTAACCTTAGACCAAAGACTCTGAGCCTGTCACATAATTTCTTCAAATCTTCTGGGTGATCTTTAGCCAATGGGGATTTGACAATCATGTCGTCTACATAAACCTCTGTACTCTTGTGCATCATATCATGAAATAATGCTGTCATTGCTCTTTGATACGTTGCCCCTGCATTCTTAAGCCCAAATGGCATGACCTTGTAACAGAAGGTGCCCCATGGGGTAATGAACGAGGTCTTTTCCATATCCTCTTCGGCCATTTTGATCTGATTATATCCTGAAAACCCATCCATAAAAGATAAGGTTTCATGTCCAGCTGTATTATCGACAAGGATATCTATGTGAGGAAGTGGAAAATTATCTTTTGGACTGGCCTTGTTCAAGTTTCTATAATCAATGCACATTCTGACTTTGCCATCTTTCTTAGGCACAGGTACGATATTAGCCAGCCATTCTGGGTAAGTTGCCACTGCTAGAAATCCTGCGCTTATTTGCTTTTCGATCTCATCTTTGACCTTCTGAGACCATTCTGGCCTCAACCGCCTGAGCTTCTGCTTAACTGGTTTTACCTCTGGGTTCAATGGCAATCTGTGGACTACTAATTCTGGATCAAGGCCGGGCATGTCCGCATATGACCAAGCAAATACATCAATGTAACTTTTGAGGAAGTCAATCATAGCGCTCCTTTGCTCAGGACTCATTGTAGTGCCAATCTTCACACACTTAGGATCATCTTCGGATCCGAGATTTATGGTCTCGGTGTCCTCCTCATTAGGTTTACATATCCCTTCGTACTGTTCAAGGAGGTCGAGGATCTCTTGTGGAGATTCCTCTTCCTCCTCTTCGTCATACTCTACTTCCAAAAGTTCAAGATTGATTTCATGATTAGAGTTAGCTTTATCCTGGGCAATTCCCTGGCAAACCAATAAGCTCGGTCTTAGTATTTGAGGTTTTTTTTTTTTTTTTTTTTTCAGATTTTTAGATTTTTAGTGGCTTCAGATCACTAAGCCTTTTTGAAGACTTAGGTCATACCATCATGAGCCAAAATTTTATATATATACAAAAGGAAACGAGTCTTGAGACAAAGAAAATGAATTTCATTGATTTTCTGATGTTTTGTAATATTTACAAAGATGCGTAAAGCAAAAGACCATTGACTATTTTGAAATGACTAACAAAGCCGCCTAGAAAATAAAATTTTGGTTTTTCTCTTTTTGACCTAAAGATGAAAAGAACAAATAAAGAAAAGAAACTGGGTCATGGTCTGACTAGTCCGACCTTCTTTCCCTGCCTTCCTCTGGCTGCTTCAATCGTGATGGGATCGGTCCACCATACGAGAGGAGAAGAACTGGCTCGTATGAGTGGAACAGAACTGGATGATGCTTGCGAAGCACTGGAGAGGGTGCACACTTGTTCCTCTGCCGTGTAATCAATCTGGACTGCATCTTCAACAGCGAGTTCCTCAAACAATTGAGCCACTTCGAACATTTCAAGAAACCTTGCAGGATCGTCCTTTGACTGGGATTTGGGTGCATGGTTGGCAGTTGGCTCTGGGTCTGTTTCCTCAAAAGGAAGGTTTTTATAGATTTCGAAATCAGAAGGTCTGGGAATACTGGTAGGAAAGGTAACAGATAGGGGAGGTGGGGGCACCGACTTTACTGATGATTTTCCTTTTGTCAGCTTGTTCAAGAAATCTTCCAACTCTGGTTTGTACCCTATTCCAAAACGAGGTGTGTAGCGAGGTGCTACATACCGTTTCTTCATTCCTTGGTGGTGGGCGCCCAAACCCAAACCAGGTCTGTACTTCATTTTAGCCATGATCCTCACCGCTGCCGGTATATACTCGTTTTTCTTGCTTTCCAGCTGAGCAATACAAGTAACCTCCTCAAACTGATAAGTTATAAAAGCTGCCCCTTGTCCCAATTCTTGGACATCCCCAAAGGAATTTGCCAAAGACTCCGTCGGAATCACAATCAGTTGATCACCTTGAATGAACTTAATCCTCTGATGAAGTGATGACGGGATGGCTCCGGCCATGTGGATCCACGGCCTTCCAAGAAGAAGAGTGAAAGAAGCTGGCACATTAACTACTTGAAAATTTGTCAAGAATTCTGATGGTCCAATAGAAATGTTTAAGTCGACATCTCCCAAATTTTGTCGAGTTGAATTGTCGAAAGCTCTAATTGTCATAGGCCTTTTCTTGACATGACTGATGTCCATTCCCAAACCTTCTAAAGTAGTCAATGTACAGACGTTCAAACCAGACCCATTATCTACCAGAACTGCTGAAAGTGTTTTACCCATGCACTGCACTGAGATGTAAAGAGCTTTGGTATGTTCCTTATCACTGTCTGGGATTTCCTCTTCACTGAAGGTGATGGTCTTTGGTTCCAGAATCTGACCTACCAATTGCCCCAAACGCTCGGGCGTTATATCCTTTGTGACATGAGCATTGTTAAACACCCTAAGCAATTGCTCCCGATGGTGTTCTGAAGTTAAGAGTAATCCCATCACTGAAATTTGAGCTGGGAGCTTCGTAAGTTGATGGGCAATATTATATTCTTTTGCTTTCTCCAAAATTTTCAACAATGCCGCATCTTCTTCTTTTTGTTGCTCAGGACTCAGACATTGCTCTTTACCCTTGGACCTAGGCAGCTCAACTTCTGGTTGCTGGTAAACTCTTCCTGACCTGGTATTGCAGTGATGTTTTCATTGTCCAGAATGAGAGATGTAGGGGCCGGTAAACGATTAAGGGGATGGACTGGTGCTGGAATGTATGGAATTTGAACTGGACCTTTACCAAGGGGTCGTGGAGATGATATAACTGGGGTCGTAGGCCAATCAACAGGGCAAGGGATGGTATAAACAATCCTCTCTTCTTCAACAGGAATAAAAGGGATTTGTATAGGGCGCTGAACGGGAAGAATAGCAAGTGACTGGATTGGTGACATGCAGGGTATTTGAATGGGTTGAAGCATTGGGGATTCAAGAGACGACAAAGACTGAGGATATGGGATTCGAACTGGGACTCGGTATGAAGGACGAATAGCATCATTGATCTCTGACAGCTCACCAATCTCAACCATATTCACATCAGACTCATCCCCGCTCAGAAAACTAATCTGTCCTTGATGTGGGGGAAGAGGAGCTTGAATGATGCTAGTATTTCCAGGTGCAAATTCGACTTTTCCTTCTTCCAGCAAATTCTGAATTGCATGCCTAAGATTATAGCACACATCTGTATCATGACCTGGGCCTCGATGATATGCACAGTAGTGATCAGCATGGTAATTCCGAGATTGTTTTTCGGCCGGAACAAGAGGAGTTGGTCCTTTCAGAGCTATAAGGTCCTTTTTGAGGAGGAAAGTCAACAGCTGGCTTAAAGAGTAGGGCAAAGGAGTAAAATTTCTTTGAGGGTTTCTCACTGGCTGACGCGCCTGTTGATACTGATTTTGTCTCACCGGCTGAGGATTTTGAGGTTGAGGATGTTGTCGAATCAGTGGAGCAGGCAACATCAAGGGTGCACTGGGTGCAATCCAATAACTTCTTCTCTTTTCCTGGTATCCTTTTGCCCATTATTCCTGTAAATGGGGCACCTGACCTCGAAGATGTATAGCTAAGACTGGCATGTATAGTACCGTTTTTTAACAGCTGTTTCAATTCTCGCCCCTGTCTCGACAATTACCTTGAAATCAGTGGCCGGTAGAGTTATCATCAGTGTTGAATACGGCTGCTTTAAGGTTCCCAAAAAGGTAGAAGCCATTTCTTCCTTTGATAACTGCACTGACAGTCCTTGATGCCATTTTCTTCTCGCCACCTAGCAGCATACTCGATCAACGATTCATTATTCTCTGAAGTTGAAAAAAATAAAAACAAGACACAAGGAACAATTCTCCCAATTATTTTTAAATTTAATTTATTTTTTTTATTTTGCTTAGATCGCTCTTTTGGGGGAGCACCTCCAAGTTAAGAAATTGATCTATGAAGAGATC